>CM077647.1:85740109-86355109 GCA_039707465.1 Rhabdophis nuchalis | reverse complement strand
AATGCTGGAGCTGGAGGACCGTACCGAGGCTCAGTATTGACTCTGTGGACTGTAAGTTTTTTGGCTTGATGTATTCAAACTCTTAGAAAGAAAAATAGAGGGGGGAGTTTGCAGAAACCCCCCCTTTAAAAAAAGCGGCGTTTTAAAATGCTCCCCGGGCTCGGGGAGAGAGAGAAAGCTAACATCTGACTTTCTATCAGCTAAAAATGAAAGTGCTACCATATATGGAATTGCTCTTTGAGACTTTGTAATCCGAGCCTCGTTAGAGGGGAAATGGAACTTTTATTAACTCTTCACGACCGCCAAAGTGGCAGAAAAATGGTGCTTCTTTGCTCCCAGCGAAAAACCTTCTTTGAGATTTGAACATTCCTTCAATTTTACAAGACTAAAAAATTTATATGTACAACCAACTCAAGTGACTCTCAGCGTTTCTCCCATTGTGTGCCCTTCTTTTTTTTGGGTGGATTGGAGTTTACAATTGTTTCTCTGGAGTTTATACAACACCCATTTTGAACTTTGATACAGACTTTGCCTTTTCTTGGACCTCGCGGACTGTTCACCCACCAGACGCCATCTTTAACAATAAGAACTAAAAACTTTAACCATGCCAACAAGAAAGCCTCCGACTGGAAAAATTTCTTCCACTACTGCTTCTATAAAAGCTAGCCCTCTCCCTCAACAAATAAAAATCACTGCAATGTTGCAAAAAGTGATAGCAGGAGAGAACATCCAGCAAGTATCAATAGATGTAATGCTTCAAAGCATAATGCAGGAAATAAAGCAGATTCGGAAAGACATGACAAGCTCAAGACAGGAACTGTTGGAGGCACAAAGAGCTAAAAATTGCCGCCTTCCTACTGGCTCCCACGAGGTCCATAACTGCCATCCGGCTCCCACCCCATAGGAAAAAAAGGCCTCATGGCTCCTGAAAAGCACAGTGGCAGCGGCAGCGGCGGAGGTGACAGTGGTAATGCAGCACCCAGCTGAGGTGCTCTGAGCAGAGGGAGAGGTGCCAGCAGAGGCTTTGGTGGCTTTATCAGCCGCAGCACCGGGTGCAAGCGGCTAGGAGTTGCCGCCCACAAAGGACTTCTCAGCTATTAGAAATCACTGTGCGCAGTTTGAAACTGTTGTGCAGTGGTTTCTAGCCACGTGCATGGCTGTGCAGCCGCGCACCTTAGAGGGAACATAGGCCACTTCTAGCATTCCTCTGCTGCCTCCTCCTGGCTCTTACCGCCCCCCTGCCAGTCCCCTTACCTCTTACTGCCCCCCTAAGTGATCCCACTGCCCCCCAGGGGGCGGTACCACCCACTTTGGGAACCACTGGCCTGAACAATTATCAAAGAGCACCTGTAAAAACAGATAAAGACTCAAGGGCATTAAATGTTTCTATGAACAAGTTACAAATGCTTCATCCGAATAGTCAACAATCTCCAGGAAAAAAAAATACATTGGCTCAAAGGTTCCAGCCACTGACCTCCAAGTGGCAGTGTTGCTACTTTTCACTTTCTAATATGTATCTCTTCATTATAAAAAAAAGCAAAGTTCTTATTGAAATTTAGTGGCAAGTCATGTCATAGAATCAAAAAATAGAATAAGAAAAACCAGAATAAGAAAAAATAATCTGTTTACTTTAAGAGGAGGAAAAAAAACCTATTGCAAGGTGGGGGGGGGGGGACTTTCCAGATCAGTCCAAAGTAAGCTAATTCCGCCGCTTATTTCTTTTGCTTAAAGGATTTAATTTAACTTTTTTTAAAAAGTTTCTTTGGGCAGTATAGCTAAAAAAAAACCTTTCCAGATGGACTCAACTTCCTTCTGTAGCCGTCCCGTCTTTGTCAGCATGGGACTGCCTGTTTGTCGCTGAATAGAAGCGCTCCCCTTGGGTCAAGCAGGGAGTTTGTGGTGTCCTTGTGACAAGCAAGTCTTCGTCTTCCTAATCGCCATCCCTCCAGGATGGTTTAGGTCCAGATGGATTGATCAGTGGAAAAAGTATCAATGGAAGTCTCGGATCATTGAGACCTCATGTTGTAACAATGTGACGTTGGCTCCTCATCCTTCCAAGACAGGTTAGTTTTTAGGCTGGACTCTTCCTTTGTGCCCAAAGTCAACTCTTTTTCCTTTCTTTTACTTTATTTCAATTTATATACCGCCCTTTTCACCAAAAGGGACTCAGGGCGGTGCACAGAAAGATAAAAAACCCCACACAATATACAAAATTTAAAAAACAATTAAATCAATAAGACTGTGCTAAAATTGAATAAATAGTTAAAAACATAAATAACGAATTAAAAGTCCCTAATCTATGTCAGGCCGGCAAGACGAAAGAAATGAGCTTTTACCATCCGATGGAAGAGACGTAGGTCCGTGATGGTACGGATATCGGGGGGGAGGTCGTTCCAGAGTGTCGGACCCACCACAGAGAAGGCTCTCCCCCTGGGGGTCGCCAGTCGGCATTGACTGGCTGACGCCACCCTGAGAAGGCCAACTCTGTGAGAGCGGACAGGTCGAAGGGAGGAATGTGGTAGGAGGCGGTCTCTCAAGTAACCAGGACCCGTGCCATGGAGCGCTTTGAAGATGGTAACTAACACCTTGAAGCGCACCCGGAAGACCACAGACAGCCAGTGCAGCTCGCGCAGGAGAGGTGTTACATGGGAGTAACGAGAAACTCCCAGGATCCCCCGCGCGGCCGCATTCTGCACTAGCTGGAGCCTCCGGGTGCACCTCAAGGGGAGCCCCATGTAGAGGGCGTTGCAGTAGTCTAGGCGGGAAATAACGAGGGCTTGAGTGACCGTGCGTAGGGCATCTCGATCTAGAAAGGGGCGTAACTGGCGTATCAGGTAGACCTGATAGAAGGCCCCCCTGGCCACGGCCATCACATGGTCGTCTAAGGACAGCCGTGAGTCCAGGAGGACACCCAAGTTGTGGGCCCTTTCCGCGGGAGCCAATGACTCGCCCCTGATAGCCAACGATGGAGTTAGTTGGCAATATCGAGATGCCGGGAACCATAGCCACTCGGTCTTGGACGGGTTGAGTTTGAGTTTGTTCCTCCCCATCCAGGGCCGCACAGCCTCCAGACACCGAGACAGCACTTCCAAGGCATCGTTGGGGTGGCCAGGGGTAGAAATGTACAGCTGTGTGTCATCAGCGTACTGATGGTATTCTGCCCCAAAGCCACGGATGATCTCACCCAACGGCTTCATGTAGATGTTAAACAGGAGGGGTGAGAGAACCGAACCCTGAGGTACCCCACATAAAAGGGGCCTTGAGGTCGATCTCTGCCCTCCTGTCAATACACACTGCGACCGGCCAGAGAGGTAGGAAGAGAACCACTGAAATACAGTGCCTCTCAGTCCCAGCCCCTCCAGCCGGTGCAGGATGATACCATGGTTGATGGTATCAAAAGCCGCTGAGAGGTCTAATAGGGCCAGGACAGAGGAGCAACCTCTGTCTCGGGCCCTCCAGAGATCATCAACCAACGCGACCAATGCCGTCTCCGTGCTGTGCCCGGGACAGAAGCCGGACTGGCGCGGGTCTAGATAGACGGTTTCCTCCAGGTGTCGGGAGAACTGTTGAGCTACCACACTCTCTACAACCTTAGCCAGAAAGCTAAGGTTGGAGACTGGATGGTAGTTGGCCAATAATGCTGGGTCCAGGGAGGGCTTCTTTTTTTTTATATTGAAAAAGTTTTATTGAGTTTTACAAATTTTTTAGGTAGGGTAGGGTAAGGTGAGTTGAGAAAATATTTTGAGAGCTTTCACGTCGAGATCGTTGGCCCCCCCGGGGCTTCTTAACAATACATATTTCAATAGTACTACAAGGTGAAGAGAAGTGCATACATCATTGTAAATTCCAAATTCTATACTAGCAATCGTGTACAAACATCCAAACAAAAGTTATACTGTATTAAAAAAGTCATTTTTTAGATCTAAGTCTCTTGGCAATTGTGTCTTCTTGTTCTCCTCCCTGACCCCCAGTGGGCGGGGCCGTGGCCCCCTCCGCTCCTCCAGTTTCATCCCCCAGGATAGAGGAATATTTTTTAAGAAAGGCTTCCGCCTCAGCAACTGTTTTAATCCTTACTCTTCCTCCTTCCCAGAACACCAACATCCCTTCTGGCATCACCCACTTGAACCAAATCCCCTGGTTAAACAATTTTTTAGATAAGAAGGAGTATTTCCTCCTCACCTCTCTAATCTTTTTCGGGATCTGCTTCAAGATAGTGACTTCCTTTTGTTGGTACGTTAACGGACCCTCTCTCTGCGCCCTCAATATTCCCTCCCTGGTAGACCTTCTAACAAATTTAATATGTATCTCTCTGGGTAGTTCATTTATCCTGGCATATGCTGAATTTATTCTATAAGCCAGGTCAATGTCCCCCCTGATCTCTTCCTTAGGTTTGTGTAAGTAGTCTGCTAAAATTGTGCTCATAAGATCAGGAAGGCATTCACCAGATTCTTCCGGAATGTTCTGAAATCTTAAAAAATATGACATCCTTTCAAAATCCATCCTAGACATATGACCAGTTAAATCTCCAATTTCAGTATTAACATTTTTAAGTTCTCCCTTTGCCCCAGCCAGCCCCACTTCCAACTCTTCAGTCTTCTGTGTATTCTGCATCAATTTCTTCTGTGTCTCCAAAAGCTCTAATTTAGAACTGCAGTGGTCTTTTCTAAGCTCTTTAATTTCCAGTACCAAAGAGTGTAACACTTCCTCCATAGCTGTCATTCTTGCTTCCAAGCCTGATTGTTCTGGTTGCTTTTTAGAAGCCATGGTAAGCTGTTTAAGTCAGTGCCACTAAGATGGCGTTTTTTGGGTGCGGCCGCTGGAGCAAGTCCAGAGAAAAAGTTCAAATCGGAGTTGTAGAAGGTTATAAAATCCAGAGAGAAAAGCAATTTTCACAGTCAATTATGAAGACAAAGAAGGCACTCCAGGGAAGGAATCAATTAATCACAAAAAATCCTCCATTGGTAGAGAGAGACAGTCCAGGTCACAAAGGAATGTTGGAAATTTTCCATAAAGAATAGTCATTTAAGAACAAAGGGAAGCCATCTTCCCCCGCCCAATCTGGAAGCCAGCAGGAGAAAGCAACAGAGAAAATTGTTCCAATAAAGCCGGACTTAGATACATTGTAACTAGAAACAAACCGCAAGGGACTTTCACTTCTTCAACAAAGTCCGGATGAGAAATCTCCGCTTCCTCGCAATCGAGGAGCCATTTCCAAACGCCGCTGCTGTAAATCCAAGGGGGGGTTTAACAAACACCCCCTTCCATCGTTTCTTTTAATCAAAGCTGCCAGCAAAAAAGTCAAAGTCACTTACACTCCACCTCGCCGGCAAAGCCATCCAGCTCGAACGCTCCTGCTCTCTCCAAATCCGCTATTTGTTACCGTCCTCCGTTGGCGAAGGGAACCAAGCCCCCCGCAGCATGTCTTCTTCCTCCTAGACCGAAGACAAGGATCCTTCCCAGCCGCCGCCAGGCTAGGAAGGTCCAGGCAAGCCGATCCTACGGGGGGTCCCTAAAAAAAGGGGCGCCCCGCCCAGTTTGGGGCCGAAAAAAGAACAAAATGGCAGACAAGTCCCAGGACTCGTCCATCGCCGCCAGAAGCCGGAACAGGAAGTGTCCAGGGAGGGCTTCTTGAGGAGGGGTCTCACCACCGCCTCTTTCAAGGTGGCCGGAAGAGACCCCTCACTCAGAGATGTATTCACTATCTCCTGGAGCCAGCCTCGTGTAACCTCCCGGGAGTCCAGTATTAGCCAGGAGGGACACTGGTCCAATAAACATGTGGTAGCATTCAGTCGTCCCAACAACCTGTCCATGTCATCAGGAGTCACAAAGTCAAAGTCTTCCCATAAAACGGTCTCAAGACCTGCCCCCGATTGCCCGCCCGGATCTACCTCATTGGAGATCAGCTCGCTCCGGATCTGAGCGACTTTGTCCAGCAGATATTGACCAAACTCCTCAGCACGACCCTGTAAAGGAGCTTCCCGCGACCCCTGTTGCAGAAGGGAGCGGGTTACTCTAAACAGGGTGGCAGGGCAGTTATCTGCGGATGCGATAAGGACGGCGAGATAGTTACGTTTTGCCGCCCTTATCGCCACGAGGTAGGTCCTTAAGTGGGACCTAGCGCGTGTTCGATCAGATTCGTTGCGAGTGGATCTCCAAATACCCTCCAGGCATCTCTTGCATCGCTTCAATGCCCTTAGCTCCTCGGAGAACCAAGGGGCCAGGGCAGATCGGCGACGCGTGAGAGGCCGCAAGGGCGCGACCTGATCCAGGGCCCCAGCGGCCACATTATTCCAGGCGGCCACCAGGACCTCAGTTGAGTCGTGGGTCAGGGTTCCCGGTATTGGCCCTATCTCTGCCTGGAATCTCTCCGGATCCATCAGGAGCCTGGGGCGGAACCATTGTGGAATATCCGGTTCCGCCTCCCCGCGGTAGGGTGTAGCGGTTGGGAAGTCTAGTCGCAGTAGAGAGTGATCTGACCATGACAGGGGAGTGATCGTTAAATCCCCTACTCCCAGATCACTCCTCCACTGGCTGGAGATAAAGACAAGATCCAGCGTGTGGGTGGGGCCCTGAATTACTTGGGTCAGGTTCATGGCCATCATGGAGGTCATGAACTCCCGAGCTAACTCAGAGGTTTCACCTACCGATGGCAGATTAAAGTCCCCCATGACTAAAAGCCTGGGGGTCTCAACTGCCATCTCGGCTATCACCTCGAGAAGCTCGGGCAGGGCTGCTGAGACGTAGCGGGGAGCCAGGTACACAATCAGCAAGCCCAACTGCCTCCCAAGGCCCCACTTCACACCCAAGGCCTCACAGCCGGCGATCTGCGGCACAGCGGTCTCCCTCGGAACTAGATTCTCCCTCATAATAACTGCCACCCCCCCACCCCTGCCTAGGACTCGTGGCTGATGGAATGTCCGGTAGCCTGGTGGGCACATTTCCACGAGAGGCACCCCCCCCTCGGGCCCCAGCCAGGTTTCCGTGACACCTACCAGGTCTGGCTCCCCCTCTGATACCAAATCATGGATGAGGGGGGCCTTGTTGATAACGGACCTGGCGTTAAGCAGCATCAGCCTCGAGCCCCGGCCCTGGGAACTCCGACCTCCTGGGTTGAGAGAAGAGCCATGGAGATCGGAGCGCGCAACCTCTTGTAAACAGCGAGTGCGCGCTCCCAACAACTGATTTGGTCTCCAGCTCCCGCCATACCTACCCCTCCCACACACTGTCCTGATAGAATGACACTCTGGTTGAATGACCTTCTTACCCCCCCTTAAAATGGACACCACGTCCTCCCCGTCGGGATTGCCAGCCAGCCTGTACACAATACCCTGTGGGTTATACCCCCCACCCACCTCCCTAGTTACTGCCAACCCATCTACAACCCCAGAGCCCCTTAAAACTCTACATAAAAAAAACCCTAAAAACCCTCTGAGCTTCCGCTTCCTCCACCTCTCGGGATTTACCCATCCGTCATTGAGGTGGGCCCTTGTTAATGCTGAGGGCCACACCTGTAAGAGAGGAGACTCTCGCAGGGCAAGGAGGTCAGCCGAGGAATACATAGATCGTAATAAATAGTAGTGCAGGAAATGGATCAAACCAGTTTGGTCATGGAGAAAAGGTCCATTACAGATCTAAAAAAGGGAGAGATCTAAAAAGGGAGGGAGGGGGGAGCATCCAGTCGGAGGACTTAAATAACATCGATCGATAGTTCATATAGTTCGATAGTTCATAAATTTGTGCTTCATTTCTCATTTCCACAGGGCACAGGAGCTGGTGCTCCCAAACTTTTGTCCGTCTCCTACCCACAGACTAGAAAGCCAGTGGCATAAGCTCGACGTGAGGCAGGCTCTTTGGATTTACATCCACCTTACTTCTTTAATTCAACGCACTGAGGCGCTATTTGTATCTTATCAACCAACCTCTGTAGGACTTTAAAAAAACATCCGCTGCCTCGGGTCGGTGAATCAGAGCCTGCATTACCAAGTCGTATGAGTTGCAACTGCAGCCATTTACTGATCGTATCATGGCACACTTGATGAGGAGTGCAGCAACTTCAGCTGCCTGGGCCACTCAAGCCTTCCTTGAGGAAGTTTGTCATGCAGTTACGTGGACATCCCCATTGCCATTCATCCGCCACTACAAAATCGATGTTTATGCATTGGCGGATGCAGCCTTCGACAGACGGGTTCTGTAGTGTGTGCAAGAGGCTCAAGAACATTCAGCCTAGTCGCAGGCCCACCCGTAAGGACACTACTAGCTTTGGTATGTCCCACTCATGACTGCTGTCTCCACCAACAAAGGAGATTGGGCATTGACTTACTTGATTCGCTCAATACCTGGGAAGGTGGAGACAGCAGTCAACCCCACCCTATGAAGTGGTCCGGTCCAAAGTTGGAGGTGTTTCCTTGATGTTACCATAGCACATCAGTTTGTGGATCGAATTCATCATAAAAAACTGGTGAAGCCAGTGAAGAAGGTGGGATATGCAAATCTTCAGACTCAACCCCATTGCATGATAATGGAGTTAACCCATTCATGACTGCTGTCTCCATCTTCCCAGAGATTGAGCGTATCAGGTAAGCCAATGCCCATTCTGAAACTGAGAATAGGAGTTATTCAATTCTTATTTCAGCTAAAAGAAATACTGTCAGATTTTAATTCAAGTTTTTACAAATAATTATCCTGTTTTACAGAGAGGGGTATGAATTTTTTTTTGACAAACTTCATGAACACAATATTTCAGTATTTATATTTTCTGCTGGGATTGGAGACATCCTGGAACAGATTATTCATCAAGCAGGTGTCTACCATTCCAATATCAAAGTAGTTTCCAATTTTATGGAGTTTGATGATAACGTGAGTATAAAAATGTCAAATACAAAGTGCAATTATAATTACATTATCATTTACAAAGGTATATAAGAATCTTTCAATCCATATAAAAATGTTACATACATATTCCAGATTTAGAGTTATAATTATATGCTACACTTGATAGGGACAGTATTCTTAGAATACATTAATTCATTTGCAAATTAGTTAAAATCAGGATGAGGGGAATGGAAATTCTTTTATTTCTCTTTAATCACTCAGAAGCTTTTTTTATAGGTTTTATTTAATTTTTAGTTTTAAATATAGATCAATATCAGTGTGACCTCTGGGTATAATTTATCTTGATACAAATAGCAATAATAACAATAGTTACATTAATTAAACTTATATAAGCCTAGTATTGATAATACATGTTTGTTTTAGAGTAGTTATTCAATATTTCAATGTTCCATTTTAATGCCAATGATATTATTGAGCATACCTAATAATGCCATCTTTCAACCTCTAATCTTTTCATTTAATTATTACTTTATATTCTATTATGTAAAATTATATCTGCTAATATTCCCCCTATTTCTTATTTCTACCTTTATTATAACTTCTAATCAGGCCACCATTACTAATCCTAGTGTTAATACACAACTTTATATTAAGACATAGTGCTTCATTATTTGGTTGTTCATAGTCATAATATGCCCGTGATGGCGAACCTGTGGCACGCACCGCGCTCTCTGAGGGAACACAAGCCAATGCCAAGCTCAGTTCCATCGTGTACACACGTGCGCCTCTTGCCGGCCAGCTGATTTTTGGGTCTCTGCCGCACATGTGGGGGATGCATGCACAAGGGGGCACATGCTCAGAGGGCGCAAGTCCATGTGCAGGGGGAGCACAGAGGAGGGCCCTTTCTGCCCATTTTTGGTCCCAGGACACTTTAGGAAGGTCTGCTAGCCCAAAACAGGAGGGAGGGCTATGGCCTGTTTTTAGTCCTAGGAGGTTTCATGGAGGCCTGCTAGGGTCAAAATGGGGCGCAGGGGGTTGTATGCATAGTGGGAGTGGCACACAGGGGTGTCACATGCACATTGCATTATGGATGTGGGCACACACACACACACTGTCATGCGCACGCACACACATTCACCACACGAGGACAAAAAGGTTAGCCATCACTGCAATATGCCATTCAAGTACCAATCACCCTATTATTTAAACATACCTAATAATACCATCTTTCAACCTCCAATCTTTCCATCTAACTATTGCTTTATATAAAGGTGTGTATTCTTACTTCTACCTCTATTCTCATTTTTAATCAGTCCATTATTATATTAGGAAAAAAAGAAAACAAATTCCTTTCTATCCATCATCTTTTTCCATTTTAATACTTCCGTTCTTATTTGCTTGTTAGCTTGCCTCCGATACTTGGATCTTTGTCTCTATCAGCATCTGTATCTTCACCATTCAGTCTGAATATTTCTCCCATCTCTATCATCCTAAACTGCTAGGTCTCCAGAGTGGCCACCCAAACCACTATCTCCCTTTTTCATAAGTATCTTCCAGGTTATCCAATTCCATTTTTAAGTCTCTTAAAGTATTTTTCCCTTTGTTTATTTCATCATTCATTATTATCTTTATCATTTTCTCATCTTCTTACTTTTTTTGCTGGTTTGTCTGTTCTGTCTTTTCCTCAATTCTTTCTGCTGTCTCTTCTCTTTCCTGGACTCTTTGATCATTTATTATCAATAGCATTTTCCCATTTATGCCTTGTAATAGGTTCTTTATCTCTTTGTGATTCTTTGTCATTATATCCCTAATGCTTTGAAACATCAACGGCAGGTTTTTTAAAAAAATCTTATTCATTTCCCTCTGTTATAGCATCTTGTCTTATTTTAGTAAGTACGGCTCTTACTCAGTAGTCCAAAAACAATACATTCAAGTCCAACGTTGCTCTTCAGAAAGTTCAATCATAGTTCTTTACATCTCAGAATTATTAATCAGTTCCATTTAAGTAGTCCAGAAAATTTCCGCAAATCAAAGAGTCACTTTTCTTTACTTAAGAGTTTTCCTTATTCTCACAATAGTCTCCATTAATCATAAAGTAGATAGTTATAGAACAGTGTATCTGTATCACCAGAGTCCTCCAGATGAATGTTGTTTATTTCTCCTGTCAGAAATTTTCCTAGGCTTGTAGGTGTATGGTATATTTTCCATTCACCAGTAGATGGCGCCCTCAGCTTAGGTTTAGTGTTATTTTAAATCTTCCTCTTCCTATTTTCCCTACAATCACAATCCTGTGGGTTGGGCCGTGAGAGAGTTACTGTTGCAAGGATACCTATCTGGCTTTCATGATTAAGGTGGGACTTAAACTCATGATCTCCCACTTTTTAGCCTGTTGTCTTAACCACCACACCAAACTGACTCTCATGTATCCATGTTCTACATGTGATTGCCTTGGAAGCTACAGCTGATACAAAATCTGGGGGGCTTTACATTAATGGATATATGTCAGCTCTTCAGGATAGATCAGATCAAAGGAACAAACTCCATATCATCACCAGAACTATAAAACAGCAAAATTTTGCAAGTGTGCTTGATTTCCTCCCCTTCTGTCCGGCACAAGTAACCAGGAAGAATTTAGTTCAAAGGACTTCAAGTATATTACATGCAACCTATACACAAGAATCTGATTTATTAATAGTTAAGGAAAAGTGATCCTAGATAAGAATCAATGGCATTCAAGAGGGGTTGGACCTAGTTTTCTGGAAGCATAGTGACTCTAAACTGATGATGCTTTTGACCTTGCCTTTGGGTTCAGCCTGGTCATCTAGTACAACTTCTTAAATCCCAGAGAGTTGCAGGGGAGGGGAAAGCTATCTGTTTGTAACACTAAATTTCAGGCATGTTTAGTGTGTGTTTTACCTGGTGTTTCCCTAACATCCTTTGGATTCCCTTCTCCTAGGTTATCTCCATATGCATGCATGCATGCATGCATGCATGCATGCATGCATGCATACATACATACATACATACATACATACATACATACATACATACATAGGTACATAGGTACATACATACATATCCCTAGAATATATCCTTACATCTTCAGATGACCTCATTGCTTTGCCAATTGTATTTGTTTCCAGTTTGCTTCTGAATAAGATAAAATGAGATTGTCATTTTAAGGACATATATGATTCAAAGTTATTTGAGGGACCTTCTTCTATATTATCTGCCTGTCCAATCAGCTTGAATACTGTAATCAATTCATTGAAGATCCTATATATACCGTATTTTTCGGAGTGTATTTTTTCGGAGTACAAGACACACCTTCCCCCTCTCCCTTAAAAGAGCATGGAAATGTTAGTGTATCTTATACACTGAATGCAGCCATTTTTGGCCTCACAAAGCCCAGCCCCCACATCCCAAAAACAGGCTTTTTTGCCTCAGCCCACAACAGCACTCTGCAGGCTTCAGCAGGGCTGGAACAAGGCAAAATGTCCCTGTTTTTGCAAAACAAAATGAGCCATTTTTTGCAAAAATGAAGGCTTTTTTGCCTTACCCCAGCCCTGCTGAAGCCTGCAGAGTACAGCTGGGGACTGAGGGAAGGCAAAAAAAGCCTCTGGTTCTGCGAAAAATGGCCTGTTTTTCACTCTCTTCTCCCTTTTTCCCCTCTCTTTCCTCTCTCTATCTCTCCTCTCTTTTTTCTTATCCTCTCTCCTACTCTTAATTCCCCACCCTTACTTTCTCTACTTTACCCTTTCTTCCTTTCCCTCCTCGTCTCTCCTCTTTCCGTTGTTGCCTTTGCTTGTTTATTTTCTCTGATGGGTTCTGGGAGTGGCATTTCAACGTTCCAAACTTAATATATATATTTTGCCTTAAAATAAATTTCTTTTAAAACAATAATTCACATAAACATTGAACAAAGACTGAGGAGTTTAATACCTCCTCCAATTTTCACAAAAACTGACATTTTTGCCTTGCTCGAGCCCTGCTGAAGTCCACATTTTTTTAGATTTTAAAAATAAATATAATTTTGATATTGTATTTGATAGATTTGATGTCTTAAATATATTACTTTGAGTGGGGAGTTGCTCAGTGATATTTTGAATCATTAGTTATACAGATTTTTTGGGAATGTGAAATAAATAGAAATAAATAAAATAGCCATTATTTAGGCTTAAATAGAAACATTTTATCTCAGCATTATATGCATGTAATGAACATATGTTTAATAGTTGGTGGAAAGGGAAAATTGTCTTGGAAGCATTCTAAAATTATATATGATTAATTTCTTTGCATAGTTACTTAGGAGTAAATTATCTCATCTTCAATAGGGCATATTGAAAGGATTTAAAGGAGAATTAATTCATGTTTACAACAAACATGATGGAGCCTTGAAAAATACAGAGTACTTTAAACAATTAAAAGACAACAGCAATATCATATTACTTGGAGATTCTCAAGGAGACTTAACAATGGCAGATGGAGTGGCAAATGTTGAACATATTCTTAAGGTTGGGTATCTCAATGATAAAGTAAGTGTAGGTGATTGATAAGCATAAAAACTATTATAATATTCATATTCTCAGTTTTGTATATTTATAGGAATTATTTTTCAATTAGTTACCTACTTCTAAGCTGAACCTATTGAACCTTTTCAATACATTTGCAATTAAGAGTTGGCAGATAGAAGATACAGTATGTGACAATGGCTTGTTTTAATTCATTGCAGAATGGTAATGTTGAGTTACTTGCTGATATTATTCATGTGCTCTCTGCTAAAATAGAATCATTTTTTAAAATAGTTAACTATTCAAAGTTTCAGATCAATAAAACCAAAGTAAAAAGTTGTCATGTTGATTATCATGCATGTTTTGTGAAAAAATATCTCCAAAGATATAGCCAAAATATACTAAATCCAATTGCAGCTTAGTAGGATGGGTCCATTTTCAAATTAGATAAATTATTAAAATAATGCCATCTTCAAAGAGTATTCAGACAACTTCCAAGTACTTATTTTGCCAGAAGCAGGTAATGTTTATGTAGGAGGCCTTTAAACGTTTAGCTGGATTTTAAATAAAGGTAATCCTTGACATATGATCATTTAGCAACTGCCTGAAATTATAATGGTGCTGAAAAAAATGGACTTATGATTGGTTCCTAGTTAGTTGTTGCAGTGTCCCCATAATCACATGGTCAAAATTTGAATGCTTGGAAATCCACCCACACTTATGACTACAGAAGTGCTTTAATTGTTCCACACTTCTATCTTCCTCTCACCTATGTTCTTTGGGCTGCCTTGCCTTGCAGCACTCCTCAGCAACAGTGCCAGGTCTAGGGCTGAAATAGAGGCCAATCTCAGCCAGTTGCCACTAGCTGCAGGCCTCTACTTCAGTCACAGCACTATCATTGCTGCTAAGATATGCCACCTCAAGCCCCACTGTCACTAACCATCCCAGTACCATAGGATAAAGCCCTCTGTTTCCCAACCTTCCTATGCTCCACAGAGCTTGTCATACTCAACTGACCACTACGTTCCAATATTATAGAATATTTATTTCTATAACCGCGTCCTCTCCCCGAGGTGCATGCAAGCTGACGCTACAGGCAGCTCAGGCCATGCCATGCCTCCTTCCTAAGGCTGACTCTTTGAATCTTTCTGGAATATCATTCACAAATGCTCCAGACAGCTGTTCTTACTGAGGAGACTGCAGGAAAATGTCCCTCCAGTGGGTCTAGAGCTTGGTGAAATGAGGGAACAGCCATTGTGCTCAAACTGCAGTCAGCATCTTTGAAAGGAACACTAAGTTCACATATTGTTCTAATCACTTTTGGAAATTACTTAAGTCCTTTTTAGTGATTAGAAATCTTTGAATCAACAAGTTTGGCAATACTGGGTGAATTTCCCTTTAATCCTTAATGGGGGGGAAATCACCATAAGTTTTAACAACTTTTAAAAATGAAATAAACAAAAGGATGAATACAACTTTGATTTTTAAAAAAATACAGAATAAGATATAAATTTGAAATAGGATTTTGGAATTAATTATAAAGAATATTTCATGTGGGAAAATACTTTTGATTTTTTTTTAAAGTAAGATTTTAAAAATTGGACACTAGACAGATCTAAAGGTTACAGTTAAAGAAGAAATAAGCTCACTTTATCATTATAAACTGTTACATTAATAATAATAATAATAATAATAATAATAATAATAATAATAATAATAATAATAATCTTTATTGTCATTGTAAAAATTACAATTATAGTATGACAGGATACAGGAACGATATGGAAAAAGATGTAAGAGTATGAAAGAAACCACCCAATATTTTAATAGTTAAAAGGCATATGTAAACAATAAAACAAGAGAGTGGCAAAAGCTTATTAAAAATATTGTGAGAAGGAAAAGAAAGAAGAAACGAAGCTCTATTTTTTGTCTAATTTAAAGAAAGGGAGTTGAATTACATATATGAAAATAAAAGCTTTCCACAACTTTTAAAATGTGAAGAAAAAACATGACATTTTAAAAAGCTTTAGTTTAAAAAATATCTGTATTTCCTCCCTAAACCATAGCTATTTTGTTCAAAAATAATGCACAAGTGAAAATACAGAAAGATCTTTTAATTCAACTCCCTTCCTTTAAATTAGACAAAATAATTATTTCTAAATTTGGACTGAAACTGCATTTCATTTAAAAAGAAAGAAAAAGATAAACTACAAATAATTTCAGTGCTCTTTAATTAGATTTTAATTATGATCTAAACTAATAGAAGTATATTTATATCATTAGTTGACAAACACAAAATGATGTGATTGTCCAACTCAATCTAATTTAAATATGAATAATTCTAAAATTTTCTTCAGCAAATGTTTTGCATTTGTGCTTGCTCCTTTCTATTTCATTTTATAGTAATTTTATTGAAGATATTTACAATAGTAAAAATACAAACTAAAAGAAAGAATAAAAAGTAGGAGCAGAAAGTACAGAAAAATAAAAGGAAAAGAGAAATAGGAAAAAAAATATGCTGAAGAAAAGAAATATATAAAGAATGTCAGTTTGATTTTTCATACTATTTTTTTCCTTCACATTTTGAAATCTAGGTTGAAGAACTGCTGGAAAAATATATGGAGTCCTATGATATTGTTTTGGTAAAAGATGACTCTCTGGATGTGGCCAACTCAATCCTGCAAAAGATTTTGTAATATATTATCACTTTTCCTTTAAAAGAACCTATTGGACAAATTTGCATGATCAGCAATGAAAACAATAATCCATTTCATTTAGAAAGTACTGTATTTCTCATTATATTGCTCCATACTGTTGAATTATATTTCACTGTTTATTATCTCCCTGTTTATTAATTCCAATGGAAAAAATGATTATTGGAAAAATATCTTTATTTCTGCACAATAAAATTCATATTTTCAGGATTTGTCGAATTGTTATAGAAAATAAGAGAAACATGAGTGCGATAAAACAAATGATTTGATTAATCAATAAATACCAAATCTTTTGAGATTTCAATAAAATAAATTCGTGTAAATCACTACATTTTGATAAAGCTCACTGCTGCTTTGTAATTTAATTTTAATTTAATTTAATTTAATTTAATTTATAAACTGCCCCCTCTCCCCGAAGGGACTCGGGGCGGTGCACAGGAAATTAAAAAAACCATATAAACATAACAGTACAAATATCTAAAACCGAATTAAATAAGTTAACCCTGCGCTAAAATTTTAAAATCTTAAACACCTTAAAACTATCCCTTAAAATCCCAATTAACAATTTAAATTACCCTACAGTCAGGTTGGATAAAATTAGGCCAGGCCGGCCTGATGGAAAAGGTAAGTCTTTAGCTCTTGGCGGAAGGAGCGGAGGTCTGTAGTTGTTCTAAGTTCGGGGGGTAGGTCATTCCAGAGGGTAGGGCCCATCACAGAGAAGGCACATCCCCTGGGCGTCGCCCACTGGCATTGCCTGGTGGACCTCTCTGTGGGAGCGAATCAGCCGAAGGGATGTATGAGGCAGGATGCGATCCCGCAAATAACTAGGTCCCATGCCATGGAGCACTTTAAATTTATTTATTTATTCGAATTTATACCCCGCCCTTCTTGTTAGGACCCAGGGCGGCGCACAGGCATTATTTAAAACCACAATAAATACAATATACATCATTAAAATATATTAAATTATTAACCCGTGCTAAAACCCATATTAAAAACCCTACCAAATTATAATTTATGTATAAAGGTCAGAAACGGGGGGCTATCCTAGGCCGGCTTGTTGGAATAAATGCGTCTTAAGATGTTGGTGGAAGAGGTGGAGGTCCGAGGTAGTGCGAAGGTTGGGGGGTAGGTCGTTCCAGAGGGCCGGGCCTGCCACAGAGAAGGCCCTTCCCCTGGGTGTCGCCAACCAGCATTGCCCAGCCGACGGCACCCAGAGAAGACCCTCTCTGTGGGAGCGGATCGGACGAAGGGATGTATGGGGCAGGAGGCGGTCTCGTATATAGCTAGGCCCTGAGCCATGGAGCGATTTAAAGATGGTGGTCAACAACTTGAAGCGCACTCGAAAGGCCACAGGCAGCCAGTGCAGCTCGCGCAGGAGAGGTGTTACGTGGGCTTGCCTTGAGGCACCCATAACCACCCGTGCGGCCGCATTCTGCACTAACTGTAGCCTTCGAGTGCACCTCAAGGGGAGCCCCATATAGAGAGCATTACAGTAATCCAACCGGGATGTCACAAGCGCTTGAGTGACTGTGCGAAGGGCCCCCCGGTCCAGTAAGGGGCGCAACTGGCGTATCAGGCGTACCTGATACAACGCCCCCCTGGCCACGGCCGCCACATGGTCCTCCATGGACAGCCAGGAATCCAGGAGGACGCCCAAGTTGTGCGCCCTCTCCACGGGGGCCAGCTGTTCACCCCCGATGGCCAGTGTTGGACTTATCTGGCTGAACCGGGGAGCCGGAAACCACAGCCACTCGGTCTTGGACGGGTTGAGTTTGAGTTTGTTACTACCCATCCAGACCCGTACGGCCTCCAAACACCGGGACAGCACCTCAACGGCATCGTTGGGGTGGTTTGGGGTGGATATGTATAGTTGGATGTCATCAGCGTACAGATGGTATTCTACCCCAAAACCACGGATGATCTAGCCCAGCGGCTTCATGTAGGTGTTGAACAGAAGTGGCGAGAGGACCGACCCCTGAGGGACCCCACATATGAGGGGTCTCTGGGACAACCTCTGCCCTCCTGCCAACACCCATTGCGACCGACCAAAGAGGTAGGACGAGAACCACCGTAAAACGGTACCTCTCAGCCCCAACCCCCCCAATCGGTGCAATAAGATACCATGGTCGATGGTATCAAAAGCCGCTGAGAGGTCTAATAGGACCAGGATAGAGGAGCAACCTCTATCCCGTGCCCTCCAGAGATCATCAACCAACGCGACCAATGCCGTCTTGGTGCTGTGACCGGGCCGGAAGCCGGACTGGCGCGGGTCTAAATAATCAACTTCCTCCAGGTGTCGAGAAAACTGTTGGGCCACCCCACTCTCAACAACCTTCACTAAAAAGTGAAGGTTGGAGATGGGACGATAGTTCTCTAATAATGCCAGATCCAGGGATGGCTTCTTGAGGAGGGGCCTCACCACCGCCTCTTTCAAGATGGTAGGCAAGTACCCCTCACTCAGAGATGAATTCACAATGCCCTGGAGCCAGCCTCGTGTCACCTCCCAGGATGCCAGTACAAGCCCAGAGGGGCACGGATCCAATAAACATGTGGTGGCTCTAAGGTTCCTCCGCAACCTGTCCATATCCTCGGTAGTGACAAAGTCAAACTCCTCCCAAGGTGTAATCTCAAGACTAGCACCGGACACTTCGACTGGATCACTTTCAGTGGAGGGCAACTCGTTCCAAACCTGAGTGATTTTGTCCTGCAGAAACACTCCAAATTGCTCTGCTCGACCCTGCAAAGGGGCTTCCCGCGGCCTCAAATGGAGGAGGGAGCGTGTCACCCCAAACAGGGCGGCAGGGCTATTTTCCGCGGACGCGATAAGGGTGGCACAATACTCGCGTTTGGCCACTCTTAGCGCCACTAAGTAAGTCCTAATATGGTCTCTCACTAGTGTTCGGTCAGCTTCGGATCGAGAGGATCTCCACCTACTCTCTTGTGGCGTTTCATCTCCCGAAGCTCCTCGGTAAACCAAGGAGCCTGGGTGACTCGACACCGCATGAGAGGCCGCAAGGGCGCGACTCGGTCCAAGGCCCCCGTGGCTGCGTGGACTATACCATGCGGCCACTAGATCCTCAGTCGAGTCACGGGGCAGGGACACAGGTATTGGCCCAAGCTCCCTCTGGAACCTTTCCGGGTCCATCAGGCGCCTGGGGCGGAACCAACTCGGTGTCTCCGGTTCCGCCTCCCCGCAGGGGGGTGTGACGGTTGGAAAGTCCATCCGAAGGAGAGAGTGATCTGTCCATGACAAGGGTAAGATGACTAAATCCCCTGTTCCGCGATCACTTTTCCACTGTCCAGAGACAAAAATCAGATCCAGCGTGTGTCCTCCCTTATGAGTGGGGCCCTGAACTACTTGGGTCAGGTCCATGGCCGTCATGGAAGCCATGAACTCCCGAGCTGCCTCGGATGTTTCGCCCGCCGATGGCAGGTTAAAGTCCCCCATGACTACCAAAGATGGTGGTCAGCACCTTGAAGTGCACCCGAAAGGCCACAGGCAGCCAGTGCAACCTGCGCAGGAGCGGTGTTACATGGGAGAACCTCGAGGCTCCCAAAACTGCCCGCGCGGCTGCATTCTGTTCTAGCTGTAATCTTCGGGTGCACCCCAAGGGAAGCCCCATGTGGAGAGCATTGCAGTTGTCTAGCCGGAATGTGACGAGCGCATGAGTGACTGTGCGAAGGGCGTCCCGGTCCAATAAGGGACGCAACTGGCGTACCAGGCGAAACTGGTAGAACGCCCCCCTGGCCACGGCCGTCACTTGATCTTCCATAGACAGCCGGGTGTCCAGGAGGACGGCCAAGTTGCATGCCCTATCCACTGGGGCTAGATGTTCACCCCCTATGTCCAGTGATGGAGTCAACTGGTTGTACCGGGATGCTGGAAACCACAGCCACTCGGTCTTGGACGGGTTGAGCCTGAGTCTGTTCCTTCCCATCCAGACCCGCACAGCTTCTAGACACCGGGACATCACTTCAACGGCATCGTTGGGATGGTTTGGGGTAGACACGTACAGCTGCGTATCGTCAGCGTAGAGATGGTACTCTACCCCAAAGCCACGGATGATCTCACCCAGCGGCTTCATGTATGTGTTGAACAGGAGCGGCAAGAGGACCGACCCGAGGCACCCCACATGCGAGGGGTCTCGAGGTCGACCTCTGCCCCCCTGCCAACACAAATTGTGATCGACCAGAGAGGTAGGAGGTGCCCCGTAAAATGGTGCCCCTCACCCCCAACCCCTCCAGTCGATGCAATAGGATACCATGGTCGATGGTATCAAAAGCCACCGAGAGATCTAACAGGACCAGGATGGAGGAACAACCCCCATCTCTAGCCCTCCAGACATCATCCACCAACGCGACCAATGCTGTCTCAGTGCTGTGTCCGGGCCGGAAGCCGGACTGGCGCGGGTCCAGATAATCAACTTCCTCCAAGTGATGGGGAAACTGTTGTGCCACCACACTCTCTACAACCTTCGCCAAAATTGAAGGTTGGAGACCTGATGCTAATTAACTAACAGTGCTGGGTCCAGGGAAGGCTTCTTGAGGAGGGGCCTCACCACTGCCTCTTTCAAGACGGTAGGCAAGAACCTCTCGCTCAAAGAAGCATTCACGACTTCCTGGAGCCAGCCTCGTGTAACCTCCCAGGATGCCAGTACAAGCCAGGAGGGACACGGGTCCAATAAACATGTGGTGGCTCTCAGTCGTCTGCGTAACCTGTCCATATCTTCGAAAGTAACAGTCAAACTCTTCCCACAAAGTTGTCTCAAGACCTGCCTCTGACAATCCCTCCAGACCACTGTCAGTGGAGGCCAACTTGTTCCAAATCTGAGCGATTTTATCCTGCAGATACTCTCCAAATTCCTCTGCTCTACCCTGCAAAGGGGCTTCCCGCGGCCTCTGTTGGAGGAGGGAGCGGGTTACCACGAACAGGGCGGCAGGGTGGTTATCTGCGGATGCAGAGTGGCACAGTGATGATGTTTGGCCACTCTTTATCACCACAAGGTAAGTCCTCAAATGGGCTCTCACCTGTGTTCGGTCAGGTTCAGACCGTGTGGATCTCCATCTACTCTCTAGGCATCTCTTGCGGTGTTTCATCACCCTCAGCTCCTCAGTAAACCAAGGAGCCTGGGTGGTTCGCCGCTGCAGGAGAGGCTGAAAGAGCGCGACCCGGTCCAAGGCCCCAGTGTCCGCAGTACTCCATGCAGCCACTAGGTCCTCCGTTTGGGTGTGGGTCAGGGTCAGAGGTAGTGGCCCAAGCTCCGTCTGGAACCTTTCTGGGTCCGTCAGGCGCCTGGGGCAGAACCATCTAGAAGTTTCTGGTTCCGCCTCCCCGCAGTGAGGAGTAGCGGTGGGAAAGTCGAGCTGGAGAAGTGAGTGATCTGACCATGACAGAGGTATGATGGCTAACTCCCCTACACCAAGATCACTCTTCCACTGTCCAGAGACAAAAATCAGATCCAGAGTGTGTCCTCCCTCGTGTGTGGGGCCCTGAATTATCTGGGTCAGGTCCATAGTTATCATGGAGGCCATGAACTCCCGAACTACCTCCGATGTCTCGCCTACTGATGGCAGGTTGAAATGCCCCATGACTAACAGTCTGGGGGTCTCAACTGCCACCTCGGCGATCGTCTCAAGGAGCTCGGGCAGGACTGCTGATACGTAGCGGGGAGCCAGGTACAACATCAGCAAGCCCAACTGCCTCCCTGGGCCCCACTTCACGTAGAGAGACTCACAACCGGTGGTCTGTGGTACAGTGGTCTCTCTCGGCTTAAGACCTTCCCTAATAATAACTGCCACCCCCCACCCCTGCCTAGGGCCCGAGGCTGATGAAATGCGCGGTAACCTGGCGGGCACATTTCCACGAGGGGTAATCCTCCCTCGTGGCCCAGCCAGGTCTCCGTAATTCCCGCCAGGTCCGGCTCCCCCTCCGACACAAGGTCGTTAATGAGGGGGGCTTTGTTGGCCACGGACCTGGCGTTGCAAAGCATCAGCCTAGGGCCCTGGCTCTGTGAAACCTAACCACCTAGATTGTGGGGATTGGGACATGCGACCGCCCTTAACCAGCGGCCGCGTTCCCCTAACCGGTGATGGAAACCTTGTCTCCCATTGCACCTGCCCCTCCCCACGACCGTTCGGATGGAAAAACCCTCTATAGGGACGACCAATGTTCCCCCCTTGTAGTAGAAAGTGCAGTTGAATCTAAACATTTTAAAGTCTTATTGGCTTAAACAAAGTAGATATTTTAGATTTTTACAGTATTTTAATGAAAAAAAATATTTAATAAAAGTGAAATTTGAAAGGCAATTCTACAGAAAGATATTTCACTGCATTGTGCTATAAGTTAAACATGAATGTCAAATGCTAGAATTCTCATCACTTTTTCCCCATACACAAGCTTTCATGAAAACAAGTTTTACAAGTGCTTTATCTGGGGGGAGTGGGGAGGAGGAGTTCATCTTTAAATTTCTGGCAAATTTCCCTCCCTCCTTTAAAATTAGACAAAACATTATTGCTTTAATTTTTCTTCAGGAGGATGTTAATTTTCCATTTACAAGCCACTACTCAACAAAAGTAAGAATTTTCTCCTGTACTCGTCAGCCCCTCAAGTGTTTCTCTGATGAATACATTCTTGATACATTCGTATTATTACATTCTAGCTTCTAAACAAGTATCAGATGTGAATTGGGATATGAAAAGAATTGTTACAAATGGATCCTGGTTTAGGTTAAGAGGATAAGTTTACCAATCCAAAATTCACAAGCAGTTTGCAGTTGAAATACATAGAAATAGCATTTGTTGAAGAAAACCCAACCTAATTTCTTTGGAATTCCATAACTTTGATAAATGCCATCTGGAAGAGTGGAGTGGAAGAAAGGGAAAAAGTGGAGCCGATAGATAGGATATACTAAATGGGAGCTGCTATAGACATTACATTAGAATTATCCTGCATATCCCATTGAGAATCAGTTGGTGTAATGGTTAAGGCATCCAGTTAGAACTAGGAGTCTGTGAGATTTAGTGCTGCCTTAAAACAAAAATCCATCTGGATAACCTTGGGCCAGTCACTTTCTCTCAGCCCTAAAAAGGAAGCAATGGCAAACCACTTCTGAAAAACCTGAAGAAGTCCAAGAATCAGACATGATTGTACAGAAGAAAAAATACAAAGGAAAATTTTGAGAATGCAAGGATTTGATTTCCATTCAAGGCAACGTGATTTTCATTTTATCCACAATCCAAGTAACTGTGTTTGATTTCCCTTTTCTAAAAGGTTCAATAATGAAGGGAGAATGCATGTCATAGTAGTACAATTTTGTTCCAATTATTTAAATTTAGGCAGAAACAAACACTGATTGCTACTAATTTATAGCTATAATTTCATACAATCCAGTCTATTTATCACTCAAATACATTGATACAATGGGGTTGTGCAGCGCTTCAGATTCCATCTAGAAATAGTGCTTTAGTGCGCTCAGAAGCATGATTATAATACCAGTTCTCAATATCTTAGACCACCGTTTCTCTATTTTAGCAACTTTAAAATATGTGGATTTCAACTTTCCCAGCCAGCATCTGGGAATTAAAGTCAACATGTTAAGGATAGTTGAGAAGCATTGTGTTGAAGCAGTGACACTAATTCCTGTGAGTCTGGCTATCCTGTAAATAGCTGTCTATAACTACTTAATGATAAAAGAGAAGCAAAAAAATGTTTTAAATATGCCCCCTCTAATATGCTTTTCAGATTGAACTTGACCTAATGAGACAATCCTAAATAATTAGAAACTATTTATACAATAACTTAGAGATTTTTCTTCATGTGATGACCCGGAGCATGGCAAAAAAAGCAACAGCCAGAGAACATGTCTAACTCCCCTTTATTGCTCCAACTTTGCTCTCAAGCGTCCCCATGTTTACCACAAGTCCTGGAACAAAGTTCTCACATGCACCTCACCTCTGGCTATGAGTAGTCCAGTAAGCAAGGTTAGCAAAACAGTAACCAGGGCCAGCAGTCCAGTAAGCAAAGTTTACAAACCAATAACCAAGGCAAGAAGTTCAGCCAAGCAGGCAAACCCAAGGCAGCAGTTCTCCCCAGGTGTCGGCAAGTGCACATGAGGATGCACATATTCATTACTTGTTCCCGACAAATGCCCCTCCCATCAGCATCAGATGTACCTTGCCGTCGATAGACAAGGCATCTGAGATGGCTCGGGAGTTCATGGCCTCCATGATGGCCATGGACCTGACCCAGTTAGTTCATGACTCCACCCACACTGGGGGACACACGCTGGACTTAGTTTTTCTCTCCGGCCAGTGGTTGAGTGATCCGGCCAGTGGTTTAGGGGAAATAGCCATTGAACCCCTGTCATGGTCAGATCACTCTCTCTTTCGGCTGGACTTTCCAACTGCTGCACCTCACTGCGGTGAGGCGGAACCGGAATTGGTGAGATGGTTCCGCCCCACGCGCCTGATGGACCCTGAGAGGTTCCAGATGGAGCTTGGGCCAATGCCTGAGACCCTGACCTGTGACTTGACTGACGACCTAGTGGCCGCTTGGAATAATGCGGCCACGGGGGCCCTGGACAGGGTTGTGCCCCTGTGGCCTCTCACCCAGCGCCGAACCATCCTGGCTCCCTGGTTCTCTGAGGAGCTGAGGGTGATGAAGCATCAGAAGAGATGCCTAGAGAGCAGTTGGAGGGCCACCCGTTCCGAATCTGACCGGACACTGGTAAGGTCGCATTTGAAGAACTACCTAGTGGCGATAAAAGTGGCAAAACGTAATTATTTCTCCACTCTTATGCAGATAACCGCCCTGCTGCCCTGTTTAGGGTGACCCGTTCCCTTCTTCATCAGAGGGTGCGGGATGCCCCCTTGCAGGGTCATGCAGAGGAATTTGGGTGTTATCTGCATGATAAAATCAATCAGATCCGTGACGGGTTGGCCTCCGACTGGACTAGTTCAGACGGGCTGACGGTGGCAGGTCCTGAGTCTGTCATCAGTTCGATCCTGTGACTCCTGAGGACATGGACAGGTTGCTGGGTCGGCTGAATGCCACCACATGTTTACTGGACCCATGTCCCTCCTGGCTAGTACTGGCCTCCCGGGAGGTTACACGAGGCTGGCTTCAGGGAATTGTTAACACTTCTTTGAGTGAGGGGTTTCTGCCGACCGCCTTGAAAGAGGCAGTGGTGAGACCCCTCCACAAGAAGCCCTCCCTGGACCCGGCTGTGTTGGCCAACTACCATCCTGTTTTCAACCTTCGATTCCTTGCGAAGGTTGTTGAGAGTGTGGTGGCGCGACAGCTCCCCCAGCACCTGGAGGAAACTGTCTATCTAGACTTGCACCAGTCCAGCTTCCGCCCCGGGCACAGCACAGAGACGGCATTGGTCACGTTGGTGGATGATCTCTGGAGGGCCCAGGATAGGGGCTACTCCTCTATCCTGGTCCTGTGAGATCTCTCAGCGGCTTTTGATACCATCGACCATGATATCATGTTGAGCAGGCTGGAGGGGTTGGGGTTGGGGGGCACCATTTTACAGTGGTTCTCCTCCTACCTCTCCCACCAGTCGCAATTTGTGTTGGCAGGAGGCAGAGGTCAACGTCAAGGTGACTCACTTATGGGGTACCACAGGAGTCGGTCCTCTCGCCTCTCCTGTTCAACATCTATATGAAGCCGCTGGATGAGATCATCCGTGGTTTCGGGGTAGAGTTCCATCAGTACGCTGATGACACTCAGCTGTACATTTCTACCCCGGACCACCCCAACAATGCCGTGGAAGTGATGTCCCAGTGTCTGGAGGCCGTGCGAGTCTGGATGGGGAGAAACAGGCTCCGACTCAACCCATCCAAGACCAAGTGGCTGTGGCTTCCGGCATCACGATATAGCCAGGTGGTGCCATCTCTGGCTATCGGGGGTGAATCACTGGCTCCCACAGAGAGGGCCCGCAACTTGGGCGTCCTCCTGGACTCTCGGCTGTCGTTAGAAGATCACATGACAGCTGTAGCCAGGGGGGCTTTTTATCAGGTTCGCCTGATACGCCAGTTGCGCCCCTTTCTGGATCGTGACGCTTTACGCACGGTCACTCAAGCCCTCGTCATCTCCCGCCTGGACTACTGCAATGCTCTCTACATGGGGCTTCCCTTGAGGTGCACCCGGAGGCTCCAGTTAGTACAGAACCGTTAGTACAGAATCCCCCGCGCGGGGATTCTGGGAGCTTCTCGATACTCCCATGTGACACCTCTCGTGCGTGAGCTGCACTGGCTGCCTGTGGCTTTCCGGGTGCACTTCAAGGTGTTAGTAACCACCTTTAAAGTGCTCCATGGCATGGGACCTGGCTATTTGCAAGACCACCTCCTGCTACCTAATACCTCCCACCGACCAGTCCACTCCCATAGAGAGGGCCTCCTCAGGGTGCCGTTGGCTAGGCAATGTCGGCTGGCGACTCCCAGGGTGAGAGCCTTCTCTGTGGCTGCTCCTGCCCTCTGGAATGACCTACCCCGACCTTTGCATGATCACAGACCTGCGCCTTTTCAAATGGACTTTGAAGACCCATTTATTTTGTGCAGCCAGCCTGGCATAGCTTTTAATTGGTTTTAGATAGGGCTTTTATCAAAATCAGGCGTACTATTTAATAGATTTTTAAGTATTTTAATTGTTTTATATTAGTGATTTTATACTAGTTGATTTTTATTGAGGCCTGTACACCACCCTGAGTCCCACTGGGAGGAGGTAAGGTATAAAAATTCAAAAATAAAATAAATAAATAAATAAGTAAGTAAAATAAGTAAGAAGGGGTGGGGCACTCTCCTCCCTTGTAGCCAGCTCAATCTGCCTTGTTCTCACTTTCTCTCTTCTCTTCGTGCTCTAGGATCAAGAGAGAGTAGTCCTTCCTCATCACCTGAATTCTGCCTCTCATATTCATCTTGACCCTCCCTGTCTACAAGCTGTTCTAATCCTAAAATGCCTTGGCCTGACTGGCCCTACCCTTCCCCATTTTCCGCTGCAGCCAAGGAAGCCGCCCCCTTAATTTCTGTCGGCACATGTTCCAGCTGGTCTTCCCCTGCAGATTCAGGCTCCAATGAGGGCATGGCACTTCAGTTTTGATTATCTCGGTCTGTGGATATGATCTGATATCATACAGTATGTCCCAATAATATCCATCTATATACAGGAAATCAAAGTGCAACATTTAACATCAATTATTTGCCTCTTCCTATTCATACATAAAAAGGGACACGTTCGCTCAGTGGCTGAGCTTGTCGATCAAAAAGGTTGGCAGTTTGAATCCCTAGCACCATGTAACGGAGTGAGCTTCTGTTACTTGTCCCAGCTTCTGCCAACCTAGCAGTTCGAAAGCATGTAAAAATGCAAGTAGAAAAATAGGAACCAACTTTGGTGGGAAGGTAACAATGTTCTGTGAGCCTTTTGTGATTAGTCATGCTGGCCACATGACTACAGAGACGTCTTTGGACAGTACTGAAGAGCCACCTTTGAAACAGACATGAGCACAGCCCCCTAGAGTTGGGAATGACTAGCACATATGTTTGAGGAGAACCTTTACCTTTACTCAGACATAAATAAAGCATCTTGTTCAGTGTACTTGTCAGCATTTTATTTAATACTAGAATGCATTGCATTTTACAGAATGTGGTATTAGTTTATAGAAAACTTGTACAATTGTACTTCTTATAAAACTAAAAAGGAGTGCTGTAAAATAGCCCCTTTCTACAATTACATGTCCCACTATCTCGGGGAATATACTTACACATTTTCTACTAATGTCATGGTAGAGGCATTATGTTCCCTTCTTTAGTAACGTTCTGTCTTAATTTGTTTATTATTTGACTTAAATGTATTTTATTGATAAAGCCAGTATTTGAGAGTGAATTGAAAATCACTCTAAAATACTTGAGTTAGATGGACTAGCCATGTTAAATTACCCAGATGTAATCAACAGTTTCATGCACATTCTTACAATTCATTTTTATTTCTTTTTCCTAAAATATATGAAAGACAAACACACATTTTAAATATACAATGCAAAGCTGAACAATTGATCAACAGCTTCATACAGTAGAAGTATGACTTATGCAACATTTATTCCATTAGTCATTCTTCTTTGCAGTGGAAAAGCAGCTTCATTGACATTCTATACTATATTCATCAGATTTTGTTGCGTTTACTGGCAAATTTTGTTAATTTCTCTACTGCCATTTTGTTCCACACTATTTAAATCTTGTGATTATTGCTTTTGTTAAAATAGAACAGCTAACACCATAGCTCTAGTCTTTAAGAGTTCTAATTCTTTTCTACAATTAAACACAGAAGACTCTCAAAGCATTTGCTAATAGTCATGATCTAAGCAGTTACCATATTTTTGGAGTATAAGATGCACTTTCTTCTCTCAAAAGAGGCTGAAAATCTGGGTGTATTTTATACACTGAATACAGAATTTTTTGCCTTCTAAAACCCCGCCCCAAAGCTAGGCCACGCATAGCTTTTAGGAGGATCCTGGGGGCTGGGGAGGGCAGAAATCAGCAAATAACAGGCCATTTTTTGCTCATCGCCCCCCCCCGCCCCTAGGAGCACTCAATAAGTCTCCTAAAGGCTATCCATGCCCTTTTTTTGACAAAAAAACAACCCATTTCCATGAAAAATAGGTCATTTTTGGGAGGTTTGCAGTGTGCAAAAACTTTTTTAAAAAATTAGCCTCTTCAAAACCTTGGTGCATCTTATACTCCGAAAAATACGGTAAGTGTTAAGTGTTAATAACCACTTATGAGAAATCACAATGTAGAAAATGTCCTGAACAAATAAAAACCATTTGCAGAAACCTACTAAGACAAGAAAGTGATAAAGCCCCATTAGATAACCTGATGTCAGGTTTTATCACATAGGGTTTTTTAAAATAATGTTCAAGTTTAAAACATTTTTTTCACCTCAAATCATGCAGTCTAAATATAAATATTGAAAAAATAAACAAATGTGAATCATATTAATTTGCATTTGAAAATTTTTGCTTTTTTCCCAGAAAATTCACATCTCTAAAAAAAGTTGAATATGTCACTATGGTGGAATTATATATTTTTAAATCTTTAAAATGTATTTTAAGGCACCGTGCATTTTTAATATAAATGTCTTAATTTTTAAAAAAATCTTAATTTTAAAGCTTATTGTATGCCTTAATTAACATCAAGACATATTCATTTCCACATCTTTTTTTTAAACTATCCATAGGGATTTCAGATTATTTCTAACATTAGTTCAGCTCATACAAGTTTTGAAAATCCAACTAAGTTACAGTTCATCATGTCCCTGTGTCTCCTGATCTTTCAGTTTGAATTCTTCAGAAGTAATCTTGCCATCTCCATTTCGGTCCTGATTGTTGAACATATTTTTCACAATTGTTTCAGAATTGTAACCAGGGGCTAGCTTTCCTTTGCCAGAACTGACTTGGTCGTGGATATATTTATTGAACTAGAATTTAAATGATGCATAAGAATGGGAAATAAAATGAGTTTCAGTATTGTAATTTAAAAGCTGCATATATCACAATGCATTTTCATACTTCTGCATTTAGTACTAAGACATAGTAATAATCCTGGTTTACATTTGGAGTTCACCATGTTGATCTAAAACTAAAATAAGTTAGTCATTATTGACCCTGCATCCAATCCTCTATTTGATGAGCATGTGTGTCATCAAAGTGGTCCAAGTTGCAAAAACCTTTATTAGATGTCTTGAGACTTTTTATAGTCCAGTGGCCACACCATACAGAATTAATTTTACTCAAATCCTCTTCATGAATTATTTACTCTATGAATTATCTCATTGTGACTGATTTCTCATCTTTACAAAGAAGCCTCACCTTTCCAATTGTACTGAATGTTCACAATGACTGTCATTTAACTGCAAAAGTTACGTGCAACTTTCTAACTTGCATATTTGCTTATTTCTAGAAGCAGTTTTGTTGGCATTACATTAGCATATTAAAACTTTTAAGCTGACATGAGAAAAATTCCCTCAATCCTAGTCAAGCTCATGAGACTCTACTTCAACTTTTTTTCACGCCCTTGGCAAGATATGTTACTTCTTTTTTCCACTTTTGATGTTAACTAGCAGCATTCTTACCTTAGATATACAGTAAGATAAGGAATAGAGTTCTATCAAACTATACACACCTGAAGGTTCCTGAAGCCTACGGAGGGCTTAAAATGACCCTACATGCAAACAGAAAGTTTGTTCCCAAACTTCCGGTTTGCCCATAGGGCCATTTTTTTGCGCTCTGGAGACTTCAGGGAAGCTCAGAGGGCCTCCGGGGTGGGAGGCTCTTTTCACCCTCCCCAGGCTCCTATATAGCTTTTGGAGCCTGGGAAGGGCAAAAAATGGCTTTAAAAAAGGCTGAACTCAGCTGGCCAGCGCGCGTATGCCTCGCGTGCCCTGACAAATGGCTTCACGTGCCACCTGTGGCACGCGTGCCATAGTTTCGCCATCCCGGGTATAGATAGTATGCCAGGCTATTTCAAAGGATTAATTTAAAAAGCCATGGAAATATTAATTTTCTTTCTAATTGTATGAATCAGAGTTTTCACAAATTGCAACTTTGGAGAAAAAACAGCAACCAAAATAATAAATTGGAATGGGAAGTGAAAATAACTGCCTCATAAATGAAACCCAGATTTCAGAATTAATACAAAAGTAAGCAAACTCATCCTACCCTTTAACTAATAATGTTTTTTTTACGTTCCAAACAAAATGTTTTAATAATATATAAAAATGTATGATAATGCCATTTTATGCAATTTATCAATTAAAAATTAATTATTAAATTTAATAATTTATTTTTGCCTAGCCATAACAAAAGATGAAAAGAAAGCCATTTAAATTCACTTATCATATCTAGGGACATGTAATATAATGCATTATAATTATACATTATACTGTGCTAATATTATAAAATAAAATTTATATTGTAGTTTGAGAAGTAAATTAAACAATCTGTGTAGAACATGGTGTACCTAACAATTTGTTGCTATCCATCAAAAAAAATCCTTATAAACCAGATTTTATGTCCCCCACCCTTCCCCAAAATAGCTTCTTACTTCTTCTAGAAGAACTTCTCCATTGTTATCCTTGTCTATTTCTTCAAAGAGGTTTGGTGATACTTCATCATTCCACACAAACATATAGCCTTCTGGTAAGCCAGATACTAAATCAAGCAGCTCAATGTCAAACAGTAATACAGCACTTCTAGGAACTTCTCCTTCTGCAAAATTAAATGACAGAAACCAAATCTTAAGATTTGCTTTTGGGAATGTTTTGTTTTATTCTATATTTTCAGTTGGAAGCAGACCATTTTCCAGCTAAGTAGCCACATGTCACATTTTTAAAAAATTCCTGCCAAGGGCATGACAAGAAATTCAATGATGTCACTGGGAAGCAGATCTGAAAATGACCCATTTTGAGGATTTAATAGATAATGAACATGAAAAATAAGTTTCCCAAAGGCTTCATGAAAGTGAATGTTTAGGGATAATGATGTGGGTGATGCTATCCCTAATGTACACGGCTGGGAGTGGGGGACAGAAATTCACCCCTAGCAGAATAAGCAAGTTGTACTATAGATATTATTTCAGCAAAAAATGACAGGATGCAAAAATTAGATTTATTGGATCAATAATTAACATTATTATTATTTTCTTTCTAGAAGACACTAAATTATATGATTATTTTTGGGCTTAAGTTTTAATGCAGAGTCATTTGTTTATCTGCTTATCTCATTGCTTTAACTACAGGAGACTATATAGCTCAACATTCTAAGATATTCATCACATAAAATGCATACGGCAATTCTACAGGTGGACAATAAATTTCTATGCTAATTTTTAAGTTAAATTGAAGCTCAAGTCTTATTTAATGAGTGAGCTTCAAAATTATTTGTTACACAGTTCCAAATAATTGTTATATCATCCATTCATTTCAATTTTTTCCACTGAAAGCAGAAGATAGAAACAAGGAAATGAATCTTTTTGAAACTTGCTTATGGATCTTTAACTATAATTTAACAAAGTACATACAGAAGCGACTGCACCACTGCAGGTGAATTCTGAAGAAATTTGGGTCAACTCACATTAATTTCTTCACTTCAGTAATTAATAATAATAATAATAATAATAATAATAATAATTTATTAATTTATAGACCGCACCCCCCATGGGGACTCGGGGCAGTGCACAGGAAATTAAAAATCCAAAAATACAACAATATACAAATACAAAATGTTAAAACCGAATTAAATTAACCCCTGTGCTAAAATCACTATTAAAACCCTTAAAACCCTAACAATACCCCTAAATTTTTATACAATTTCATTCTGCGGCTAGGAATGTAACACTTGAGTATTTAAGGATCTTTGAAACTTATATACTCACCAACTCCAGCTTCTCCATAACCAAAGTGAGGGGGAATAACAACTGTTCTTTTTTCTCCCACACACATCTCTCGGAGACCTATATCCATTCCCAGTACAACTTGCCCAGAACCTAGAACTATATTATATGCTTTTCCAAGGCTAACCCTGAAAAAGAAAAATGTAATTCACAAAAATTCTAATCAACTCCTCCAGTTTTCTAGCGATTTTTTCTATTCCTCCTATTTACATGGGCCATGGTTATTCCCAACCGAACTCACATGAGCGGCACCCCAAAGAATTCTCTATTGCATGAGTGGAGCTGCATATGCACATGTGCCAGCACACCTTTGTGCAGCCCAGTTCCCCTCTTCCCTGCCAGCTGGGCTGCCAAACCACTTGCTCCCGATGCTGCAAAAGTAGTGCAGTGAGAGCAGAGGCTGAGTAGGACGAGCGTGCCTTGCTCAACTTCACTGATTCACTGAGGCTGCCTGCATAGGACTCCCAATCCGCTTTTGGAGCGTTGGGCAGTTTCAATGAGTCTGAAGACCATGGACCCAAAGCCTTTTCTTCTCCATGCCAAAAGCTTTTGGAAATGGATGGAAGGTTTTGGGGAGCAATCTTGTCTTGCTTCAGACCTTCCATCTCTTTGTAAAAACTTTTAGTATGGAGAAGCCTAAAGAATCCAAGACCATGCTGCAAAGTCTTCTCTCTTGCATGAGTGGAGTTAAACATGCATACAAACTGGGCCACCACTCACATTACCTGATTCCTCCCTCCCCCTCATCAGCCAGGCTGCAAAGATTGGAGACCTCTCTCTTATAACATTAAGCAACAGGGTATGAACAGTAGAGACTTCAAGTATCTGGGTTCTATAGTCTCCCAGGACCTGAAATGGACATCTAACTTTAGAACTAGTATTTAAAAGGCACAATTTCCTGTGCCAACTCAGAAAGCTCAGACTACCCAAGGAACTGCTGATTCATACTGAGTCCATCTGTACTGTAGTTCTATAACTGTCTGATTTGGCACAGCAATCAAACAGGACAGTTACAGATAATTAAGTCTTGAGGAAAAACTATTGAACCAACCTACCCTCCATGGAGAATCTGTACACTGCACAGATCAGAACTCAACTCCTCCCCTTATGATGCCGCTATAGGCCATTGCATGCCTATAGCGGCACCCAAACAACTAGACACTAAGATAGTTTTTCTCCCATGCTATCACTCTGCTAATACATAATTCCCATAGCACTGCCTTATACCTAAGGATATTTAAACATGCAGTATGGCTATATTGCTATTACCCATCTCATCTTTCTTGTTACTTTCTCCTATTGGTATCTTATGATTTATCACTTTATTGTTTGTATGTATACTGAGGGCTTATGACCAGAGGCAAGTTTCTTAGGCATCCAATCACTCTTCACCAATAAAGAATGTTCTGTTACATACATATATACATACATAAATACATACATATATACATGCATCATACATGTTATATTAAAGAATGCAAACAGCTAACAAAAAAAGGAATAACATCTTCAGTCACATCTATTTTTTTTAATTGTAATGCTTGCAAAATTACTTCTCGCCAGATGATATACTTACGTTGAATCTAATAAAGTGCCATCTAGGAGAGAAGCATTGTAATGATACTTCAAGTAATCACCTTTCTTGCTTAGCACTGAACAGTTAGTAGGTTTGTAATAGGTTGTAACAGCAACTGAATCCGAAGGATTGTGAAAATCTATCACATGAACTTCAAATACCAACACAGCAGATCCTGGAATGTTTCCTACAATAATAAGCAATCACATAATAATAGGCTGTTCAACTTTTTTCTCTAACTGAATTTACATCTTGTAAACAACAAAATCATATCTTGAAAATCGATGCTGTGAAAATGAAGGTGTAGTCAAGAGCATCTACAATGATTATCCTAAATTATACTAATGTTTATGCCATTTTGTCCTTTCCAACAGCATAAAATCTATATATTTTCAGAACTATGATAATTGGGGAGATTACCACTGTTGTCCATTTTGGAAGCATGAATGCACTGAAGAAAACTTAGGGAAACTGAATGCACTTAAAACTTAGGGAAAGTGTATTTTTATTGAGTGAATTTGCAGCTAAAATTTGTGAAAGTGTTTAGCTTTTATTGAAAGGGCTTTACGAACAATCTCTAGGAGTGAATTTGGGTTGCTTCTGCATTTCCAATAGAAAGTATGGATTCTCACTCATTACATAAAGCAAATCATTATGCTTTACCATCTAGTGAATTTTTTTAGTCCTTTAATCCTTTCTTCTAATTATGAAGCCACTTTGTATACCAATACTTTTAATACCAATGACTGGCTCAGCATTAAGATCCCAACATGTCTTCCCTTCTCAATAAGGGGAAGATAGCATCCAGGAATGGGTTATCTCCGTCTGCCTCTGATTGGACTGAGTCAGATTACTAATTAATTAGGCTCCCTATAAAACCCCCACCCAAGGGTGCAGAGCCCAGTTTCCGACTCAGTCTACTCTGGGACAAATTCTGGTGTTATCTGATTGATAAGAGCTGATTTACTATTTTGGAATTTGAACTGACTGAGAATTTTGCTGAATTTAAAACGTTTGACATACTACTAACGACAGACGGTTTTATAATGTGGCGGAGGCCTTGGAAAAGGTCCTCGCTTGGCCAGCCGTGGACGCCCCGGTGGCTGCCCTGCATTCTGCCACGCCTGTCCCGGGGGGTCAGGAAGACCTGCTGAAGCCGGAAGAGCGCAGGGCCAACCAGCTTCTCCACCGAGGCCACCAGTCCTCTGCCTGGGCAGTTCGGGCGTCCACAACCACAGGATTCTTCGCCCGTTTCAGCCTCTTCTGGCTTGAACAGCTGCAAGGCCGCATCCCGGCGGGAGACGCGAGGTCCCACCAGGACCTCAATAAAATCATTGCCGCGGTCCAATTCACGGCCGACGCCACCCTGGCTTCCACCCGTTTCTCCTCTAGAGCGATGTCATCTGCTCTGTCTTCGCACAGACTGCTTTGGCTCTGTCAGTGGCAGTCTGACGTGAAGCACAAGTGGAAACTGGTGTCGGGACCGTTTAAGGGAGACACACTTTTTGGTGAAGAGGCTCTCAGTCCCCTAATAGTCGAGAGAAAAGACAAGAGGAAGGTCCTCTCTTCCAACTCCAGGAGAGGGTTTAACAGGCCTGCCCCTTACGCCAGGCGCCAATTCTTTGGCGGAGCTGATTATGGGGGTACCTACAGGCAGGAGTACCAGCAAGGTGGGTTCAGGCAGCAAGGGGGGTTCGGCCAACGCGGCCGTTTCCAGAGGCAACAGCCCTTTCGCCCCTTTCGTGGGGGGCAGACAGGCGGCCATTTCGAGGGGCCGGTAACCACTTCTACCAGAAGCCCTAATTCGTCTCGGGTCTCCTTTCCCATTGGTGGAAGACTGCGACATTTCACAGACCACTGGGAAAGTACAACCTCGGACGCTTGGGTCATCTCCACGGTCAGGAGCAGTCTGACCCTGGAGTTTATGGCTCCTCCCCCAGAGCATTTTGTCTCCTGCCCTCTCTCCACCAACCCCCAGAGGCGGTTGTTAATGGAGACAGCGATCCAACACCTGTTGGACATTGAGGCCATTGAGGAAGTCCCCGTCCACCAGGTCGCCCAGAGGTTTAACTCAATCCTCTTTGTGATCCCCAAGCCCTCTGGCGGGTGGAGGGCCATACTTGACCTCAAGCATTTGAATAGTTTCATTGTTTATAGAAGGTTTAAAATGCACTCGTTAAAATCCATTCTGGAGGGGATTCGTGCAGGTGACTGGTTAACTTCCATTGACCTCACAGAGGCCTATTTACATGTTCCAGTTTCTGTTTCTTATCGAAAGTTCTTGCATTTCTGTTTTAATGGTTTGCATTTTCAATACACGGCGTTGCCATTTGGCCTTTCTTTCGCCCCTCGTGTTTTCACTAAGGTTCTGGCGGCCTTAGCGGCCCACCTTCACACCGTCCCTGTCAGGGCCCAATTTTATCTGGACGACATCTTGGTCCAGTCACGCTCCCTCTCTGAAGCCACCAGGGACTTAGCTGTCACCATTGACGTACTAAGGTTGCACGGATTTTCCATCAATGAGGGGAAGAGCCACTTCTGCCCCACTACCAGGATCCTCCACCTGGGGACCTGGATTGATTCAGTGGCGGGGCAGGTGTTCTTGTCTGAGGATAGGTCCTCGAGCCTCCGACAGCTGGTGGGGGAAATTGAAAGAGAGGGGCGTCCCTCCCTGGCTTCCCTGTCTAGGTTGCTGGGGAAAATGGTTTCCACCATAGACATTGTTCCCTGGGCTAGGCTCCACCTGAGAGATCTCCAGTGGTTCATGCTCCCCTACCAGAAGCGGAGGATCAGCCACTCGCTGATCCGCGTGAGTTTAACCCCCAAGGTCCGTAGGTCCTAGGATGGTGGCGGTCACCTGCCATTCTTCAGGGCTGCCAGTTTAGGATTGGACATAGGCTTACCATCACCACCGATGCCAGTTTGCAGGGATGGGGGGCACATATGAACACTCAGGAGGCTCAGGGAGTCTGGTCGGCCGAGGGCCTCCTTCCCCATCAACCTGCTTGAACTCAGGGCGATTCGCCTAGCCCTGACAGAGTTCTTGGGTATTGTGCGAGGTCACCATGTTTTAGTGTTAACAGACAACATTACAGCCAAGGCACACGTGAACAGACTAGGGGGGACGCGATCCGGAGCCCTCATGAGGGAGGCTAGTCTCCTGGGCACCTGGGCGGAGATACATCTCAGCTCCTTGAGGGCGGAACACATTTCCGGCGTCGCCAACACTAGAGCTGACAGGCTGAGCAGGATGGCGGTGGACCAAGCAGAATGGCAATTAAAAGCTACTGTCTTTCAGCAGATTTCCCGGCGGTTCGGAACTCCGGTGGTGGATCTCTTCACCACACGCAGCAACTCACAGCTTGCCAGGTTTTTCTCAAGGTTTCCCGAGCCCAGGGCGGAGGGGGTGGATGCACTGCGATGTCCTTGGCCCCGTGGGCTGGTGCATGCGTTCCCACCTTTACCTCTTCTCCCCAGGGTTCTTCACAGGGTCGTCGAGTGGTGAGCGGCGATGGTCCTGATAGCGCTCCACAGGCCGAGGCGCCCCTGGTTCGCCGACCTGAGGGCCCTGTCATCGGAGGACCCGTGGAGACTGCCGGCATCCAGATACCTGCTACATCAGGGAATGGTGGAACATCCGGACCCCGGGTGGCTCCAGCTGACCACCTGGAGATTGAGCGGTTCGCTCTGAGGAGGGACACCTTTTCCGACAATGTCATAAACACCATTCAGGCCTCCAGGCGGCAGTCTACTACGCGAATTTACGACGCAACTTGGCGTATTTTTGCGTCCTGGTGTTCGAACAAGGGGTTCCTACCTGAGGGGGCTACCATCCCTCATGTGCTTGATTTTCTACAGGAGGGGTTAGATAAGGGGTTAAAACCCAACACCATCCGGAGGCAAATTGCCGCCTTGGGCACGGTCATAACGTGGGGCAGGGGGCAGACCCTATCTCAACATCCCACGGTTCAGAGATTTGTTCGAGGGGCGGTCAAGCTGAGACCGCCGGCCATACACCGTTACACGTCCTGGGACTTGACCAGGGTCCTGAATGCATTCCTGGATCCCCCTTTCGAGCCGCTCCAGGAGGTCCCTATGAACATCCTGTCCTGGAACGTTGCCTTCCTGATAGCGGTTACATCGGCCCGCCGCATATCGGAGCTGCAGGCCCTCTCGGTAAGGGAGGTCCTTTGCAGGTTCTACCTGGACAGGGTGGTCCTAAGGCTCGATCCTTCCTTTCTCCCCAAAATAGGATGGGTGTTCCATAGAGCTCAAGAGGTGGTGCTCCCGGCCTTTTCCGAGTCTGGTTCTGAACAGCCGGGGGACCGGGGACAGGGCGTCGACGTCCGCAGGGCCCTAGAAATTTACATCCAGCGGACGGCTGCGTTCTATAGATCTGAGGCCCTCTTTGTGGCCTTCCAGGGGCCGTCGTGCGGTTGCAAGGTGTCCATTTCCTGTATTGGCCTTTGGGTTCGCAGAGGTATCGCCTTGGCCTACGAGGCCCAAGGGGAGGAGGTTCCTGGGGGCATCACGGCTCATTCCACCAGGAGCGCAGCCACCACCAGGGCTTGGGTGACTCAGGCCCCGTTGGAGAAGATCTGTCGGGCGGCGACTTGGGCTTCCCCTACTCCATTCGTGCGGCACTATAGACTGGACAAATTTGCGGCAGAACAGGCGGCCTTTGGTCACAGGGTGTTACAGGCAGTTTCCCAAGGGAACGATTCATTGGGGGAAAGTGCGAGCCCTCCCTAAGATGGGACTTGAAGAGCTTGGGTATGTCCCATTCCTGGATGCTATCTTCCCCTTATTGAGAAAGGGCGTTGGTACTTACCTGATACGCCTCTTCTAATAAGGGGAAGATAGCATCCGTCCCTCCCTGTGTTTGTTCAAATGATCTTTCTGGTTCAAAGTTCTTACATGTCTGGTTTGTTCTTTTGACATTATGGTTTTCACTAAAATTTCTTGGATAACACCAGTGAGTCAGTGGTCGTTTCCTTCGTCGAAAACTGGGCTCTGCACCCTTGGGTGGCGGTTTTATAGGGAGCCTAATTAATTACCATATTTATTCGAGTATAACGCGCAAAATTTTCTACCAAAAAAAGAAATCAAAGTTTGGGTGCGCGTTATAAACGAGGGCTGGGGTGGGGTGACGCAGTGGCTTTTTATCATGGCCGCACATGTTCAACAACGTTTGTCACTTACAATGCTTGGTCTGAGCCGAGAAAAAGTGAAACAAAATTTTATACCGATTTTTAATCGAAAATTAGGGGTGCGCGTTATACACGTGTGCGCGTTATACTCGAATAAATACGGGTAGTAATCTGACTCAGTCCAATCAGAGGCAGACGGAGATAACCCATTCCTGGATGCTATCTTCCCCTTATTAGAAGAGGCGTATCAGGTAAGTACCAACGCCCTTTTTCTGTTCTTCCCAAATTAGAAAAACAACATCACATCTTTTACATGTCTAATATAGGATCTTTTATATTAATATAATGGTTTTTATACATTCATTCCAAATATGTAAAAAAGTGCCTTTTGTGTCTAGCTAATATTAAGAGAAAAAACTTAATAACAGGATTGTTTCCAGATAACCTGAAGGCATCCACTATCTCTAAAGGTAGAACTACTGTAAGCATCTGCAGAGAAAAAGATTTGCTTAGGGAACTCAGTAACTGTGGTATCTGTCAATCTTATGAAAACAAATTACTAATTTTTTTCAATCACATATCTATTTCTGAGATGTTATAGAAGAAAATGTTCTCCAAGCAAGTATCATCAATTAAGCCATGATTCGCTTATGTGATTCCTATTCTACCATTTGTATTAGCAGAATTCATTATAAATTTGGTACAATTTTGGTACAGGAATCAGGTGCACTGGCTTTATCCCTCTTGACCATGGAAAATGCTATCACTTTAAAGTATCATATCATCATATCTGGTATTATTCACATACTTAAATATATATACTATATATATTCAATATATTAAAATTGTAACTGAACTGCAGGACATTAGTATTTAATAAGGCACCTGAAATAAACCTTATACTCACCTCTTCCCTCTTCTCCATACCCAACATGAGGTGGTATTATTATTCTTCTTTTCTCTCCAACACATGCTCCAAGCAAACCTTCATCTATTCCAGCAATCACATAACCTTTGCCAATGTAGGTGTCATAGGTTCGATTTCGTGAGTAACTATAGAAGACACTTTGCTTTACTGCAGTTGCCATCAATTGTACCACATTTACAATTTACTCAGTATGACAGCAAATATAGACAAAATGTAGATGTAATCTATATACAATTTAATGTATGTATATTACTGGAGAGAGAGAGAAAGATTGATTTCATTTACACAATACCATCATCTCATCTGCTAACGTAGAAAACCTTATTCAACTAACAGAGCATTTGCTTGTAAAACAGTTTTACTACAATAACCTCAGCCAGAAGCCTATTGACTAGTAATGGGTTATAGCCACAATACAGCAAGCTAAAAAATCCTTGATTTTCAAAGCCTTAAGTGTACGTTATTACCCTTTAGGATCTTTTTGCCACAGTTGTTAAACATATTATTGCGGCTGTTATGTGAATCACATGATCGTTAAGTAAATTCAGTTTCCCCCAATGACTTTGCTTTTGGGAAGCTAGCTGAGAAGGACACAAATCATATGACCCCCAGGATGCTGCAACTACCGTGTTTCCCTGAAAATATGACATGTCCTGAAAATAAGGCCATGCCACATTTTTCGGGTGGGCAAAAATATAAGCCCTCCCCCAAAAATAAGCCCCCTGGGAAAACCCTCCCTCTGGCCAGGCAGAGCGCTTGCTCACCAACCTAGCAGTATCCCAAAGGTGCCAAGCCGCGGCAATAGAGGCGGGGCAATGGCGCTCATGTTGCTTGGTGCCTTCGGGACACTGCTAGGTTGTTGAGTGGTGCTGTGCCAGGCTGGAGAGGGTGGTTGCCGGGAGGCTGCTCTCTTTGAGAGCGGGCTCCCAAAGAGCCGGGAACAGCCTCAGGGGCAAATGGCTGTGTTGCACTGTCGCAGCAGTGCAATACAGCAGCCATGAAGCAACAATGCTCACGAGCAGCCACCCAGCAAATCCCCTTTCCAGCTGGGCACAGCGCCATTCACTGACCTAGGGATATCACCAAGCCACGTGAGTGTCTGTTCACCGCCGCCTGGCTCCCATGGATTGGTGCCTTCGAAATGCCAGCGAATGGCGCTCTGCACAGCAGGAGAGGGGGGTTGTGGGAGCGGCTGTTCCTCTCCTGCGCATCCCAGCCTCTATGGTTGTGGGCTGGCTGCCGGCAGAGCATACTTCCACAGTGTACAACCATTGAGTGTACGCCCAGAGAGGCCATTGCTGGAAGACTCAGTTTGGAAGCCACCGAAAAAGCAATGCTGGAATGATGGCGGTGGCGAGCGGCGACAGCAGCGGAGGCTCCCTGGCTCTGCAGGGAGAGCTGGGCCAGGGCATTGTGAGGCTGAGAGGCGCGCGAGCAGCAGCGGATCAGCCGCTCACAGAACCCTCTCCAGCCATGCAGAGTGCTATTTACTGGCATTTCAAAGGCGCCAAGCCACGGGAGCCGGGCGGCAGTGAACAGGTGCTCATTCGGCTTGGTAATATCCCTAGGTCAGTGAATGGCGTTCTGCCTGTCTGGAAAGAGGGTTTGCTGGGTGGCTGCTCGTGAGTGTAGTCGTGTCATGGCTGCTGTGTTTTGTTTTGTTTTTAAACAATTTTTATTGGTTTTTACAATATGTATAGGAAAAGGGTTGTAGGGTAAATATGACATTTTAGTGGCTTCCATGCCAGAGGTGGTGGTCCTCCCAAAACTTCATACAAATACAAATGTTTTTATAGAAAACAAAGGGCAAGCATACATATATGTTACATTGTATAGTTCATACGTTCAATCATGGTTTTCATTGCCATCTAGTTTCAACTATCACAGTAGAAATTTCAAATAAAATCATTTTTGGGATCTGAGTCTTTTTGCTATTGATTCTTCTTCTCCCTTCCCATCGACGGGCGCGGCCATGGCCCCACCTCTTCCCTCTTCTTCGTCTCTTAGGAGTGAGGAGTGCTTTTGAAGAAAGGCCTCCGCCTCTTAATGTTTTAACTCTGATTCTACCTCCCTCCCAGAAGACCAACATTCCTTCTGGCAGTAACCATTTGAACCAAACTCCTTTTTTATATAATTTCTTGGACAAGAAGGAATATTTCCTTCTTATCTCTCTTATTTTTGGGGGGGAATTTGTTTCAAAATAGTAACTTCTTTTTCTTGATATTTCAAGGGTCCTCCCCGCTGGGCCCTCAATATCTCATCCCTTGTGTACCTCCTTAAAAAATTAATATGAATGGTACATCATTTATTCTAGTGTATGCTGAGTTAATTCTATAAACCAGGTCCATATCCCACCAGAGTTGTTCTTTATTTCTTTTAATATAATCTGCTAAAATTGTACTCATAAGATCTTTAAGATCTTCTCCCTCTATCTCTGGTACGTTCTGGAACTTGAGAAAAAAAGACATTCTTTCGAATTCTATCTTGGTCATATGACTTCCCAGTTCTGCGCTTTCCTTCCGAATTTCCTTTACCTCTTCCCTCATCTCAGCTGATCCCCCCTCTAACGCCTCAATTTTTTGTTTGTTATCCATTGTATTTCTTTGTGTTTCCAACAGCTCTATTTTTAGACTTGTCCGCTCTTTTCGCATTTCATGTACGTTTTTCATTATGTCCTGCAGCATCTCATTGCTGATTACAGGCGGTCTCACGTCCCAACACCCTGTGCCACCCCCCCCTGCAATCTAGGAGGTCAAGGATCACAGAGCCGGGGCCTTAGGCTGATGCTATGCAACGCCAGGTCCGTGGTCAACAAAGCCCCCCTCATTCATGACCTTGTGTCTGAGGGGGAGCCGGACCTGGCGGGTATTACGGAAACCTGGTTGGGCTGCGAGGGAGGAACTCCCCTCGTTGACATGTGCCCACCAGGCTACCACGCATTTCTTCAGCCAAGGGCCCTAGGCAGGGGTGGGGTTAGGGTTATTGTTAGGGAAGGTCTTCAGCCGAGAGAGACCACTGTGCCTCAGACAGCCGGTTGTGAGTTCCTCTGCGTGGAGCCGGGCCGGGCTGGACTGAACATCATACCATCGGGCCGCGCGAAGCTTAATAGCATACTGCGCGGCACCTTACGGATTAGGGCCCGAGAGGCCGAAGAGGAGAGGAGACCGAGCCAACTGGTAGAATGGCCGGCAAAATTAGGAGAGGCAGGACCGGGTGGAATGATTTACAACCAGCCACGCGGTATACCAGCAAGCCGTGTGGCCTCCACCCGGGCTACCGGAAGAGACAGGATGTCCCGATGTGCTGAAGCGGCCACGCAAAGACCCCTACTCTGGACTTTTTGAGATCATTTGGACCATTTGGAGACCACCAGGAGGTTATAGGGCCACATAAAGGGACTACGGCAAACCATCTAGCCCCGCGGTGAGAAGAGCAAGCCGGCAGAGATCCAACAAAGGGGGCTGGAACATATTCCCCTAATCGAACTGCCAGGACTTCCCTACAATGTTTTATATGATTCTCCACCCTATTCCCCCCCACCCCCCTCTATATGATATGATTGATCTTTCCTGATCTACTGATGTACTGGAATACCATCTCTTACTAGATTACCATCTCTTAGTAACTATTTGAATTGTACTTTGTCTTGCTGTAAATATCTCTGGCGATCCTGCTTGTTTTAGGGCTAGTATAACCTTCGTGCAATATATTTATTACCTATTAAGTACTCAAGATTAGATCTCCTTCGCCTGCGGGAGGTTCCTCTCTCGCAGTCCTGGCCCTCTAGTCTAACATGGGCCCACCTCGAGGAAGGATTGATAGATCCAGAGAGGTGAGCGAAGCGCAAACTCAGGGGCTTTTTATCAAAAATTTTAATCCGGATTTTAGGGGGTTCGAGGGGGGGGGGGGTTTATTCAGTTAGAGGTAGGTCAAGGTACAGGGCCGGCTGGCGGAGCTAGGGAAAAGGACAGATCCATTAAGGAGAGGGGAGTGGGGGTCGTTCCTAGGGAGGGTTTTCCCATTCGATCGGCCTTGGGGAGGGGCAGGGGCGGCGGGAGACAGGGTGTCTATCGTGTGTTGGGGGATCGTGGCCGCTGGCTACAAGCGGTCACCCGCACCAACCCCCTGTGCATCCCTCGGGGGCTAGGCGGTCAGGGATTACAGAGCCAGAGCCCCAGGCTGATGTTCTGCAATGCCAGGTCCGTGGTGAATAAAGCCCCCCTCATAAATGACCTTGTGTCAGAGGGAGACCCGGACCTGGTGGGAATTACAGAAAACTGGTTGGGCCTCGAGGGGGTCTACCCTTGTCGATATGTGCCCACCAGGCTACCGTACATTCCATCAGCCTCGGGCCGTAGGCAGGGGTGGAGGGGTGGCGGTTATTGTTAAGGAGGGTCTTGAGCCGAAGGAGACCACTGTGCTACAGACTACCGGCTGTGAGTCCCTCTATGTGAAGTGGGGCCTAGGGAGTCAGTAGGGCTTGCTGATTGTATACCTGGCTCCCCGCTATGTAACAGCAGCCCTGCCCGAGCTCCTCGAGGTGCTCGCCGAGATGGCGGTTGAATCCCCCAGACTACTAGTCATGGGGGATTTTAACCTGCCATCGGCGGGCGAAACATCTGAGGCAGCCCGGGAGTTCATGGCTGCCATGACGGCCATGGAACTGACCCAAGTAGTTCAGGGCCCCACGCACATTGGAGGACACACACTGGATCTTATCTTTGTCTCTGGCCAGTGGAGAAGTGATCTTGGAATCGGGGACGTAGTCATCTCACCCTTGTCATGGACAGATCACTCTCTCCTTCAGCTGGACCTTCCAATATCTCGGACCTCCGCCTGTTCCGCCAGCGCCTTAAAACGCTTCTGTTCCAACAAGCCGGCCTAGTATAAACCCCGATACTGAGTTTTAACATTGTAAATTTTAATTAGAGATTTTATGTTGGTTTTAGCATGGGATTATTATTTAATAGCTTTTATAATAATAATAATAATAATAATAATAATAATAATAATAATAATAATAATAATAATAATAATAATAATAATAATAATAATAATAATTTTAATTTTATATCCCGCTCTCTCTCCCCAAAGGGACTCGAGGCGGGGCACAGGCAATTAAAAATACAGATAAAACCACAGACAGAATACAAAATTAAAAATGAATTAAATTAGTCCTGCGCTAAAAACCCATAAACTAAACTAAGACTACCCCTAAAACCCCTAACCTTAAAAGAGACTACCCAAGGCCGGCCAGGCGAAAAAGATGTGTCTTTAATTTTAAACGGAAGGAGCGGAGGTCCGTAGTTGTCCTAATATCGGGGGGAAGGTCGTTCCAGAGGGCTGGGCCCGCCACAGAGAAGGCCCTTCCCCTGGGCGTCGCCCGCTGACAAAGTCTAGTGGACGGCACCCGGAGAAGTCCCTCTCTGTGGGAGCGAATCGGCCGTGAGGATGTATGGGGCAGGATCTGATCCCACAGATAGCTAGGTCCCGAGCCATGGAGCGCTCTATGGAAACGACCTGTGTGTCCCCCCTCTTAGCGGATCCATCCGCCTCCTTCCGTGGTCTGCTGGCTCGGCCCGTCTCAACCTGTCTACACCCTCCCCCCTCCCTGGTACCCCCTAAAATACACAACAATTTTCTAACTAAAAAACCCCTGGGTATTTATGTGTATGTTTTGTTTTAAATTGCCTGTGCACCGCCCTGGGTCCTGTTTTTAGAAGAAGGGCTGTGTATAAATTGGATTAATAAATTAATAAATAAATAGATAAGTGGAGCCTAGGGAGGCAGTTGGGCTTGCTGATGTTGTACCTGGCTCCCCGCTACGTATCAGCAGCCCTGCCCGAGCTCCTTGAGACGATCGCCGAGGTGGCGGTTGATACCCCCAGACTGTTAGTCAAGGGGGATTTCAACCTGCCATCAGTAGGCGAGACATCCGAGGTAGCTTTTTAGCGGAGGTTAAAGAGAGTGTTAAAGGTTGTAGAGAGTGTGGTGGCACAGCAGTTTCCCCATCACCTGGAGGAAATTGATTATCTAGACCCGCGCCAGTTCGGCTTCCGACCTGGGCACAGCACCGAGACGGCATTGGTCGCGGTGGTGGATGATCTCTGGAGGGCGTGGGATAGAGGTTGCTCCTCTATCCTGGTCCTATTACACCTCTCAGCAGCTTTTGATACCATCGACCATGGTATCCTATTGCACCGATTGGGGGGGGGGGTTGGGGGTGGAAGGCACCGTTTTACGATGGTTCTCCTCCTACCTCTCTGGTCGGTTACAATTCGTGTTGGCAGGAGGGCAGAAGTCAACCTCGCGGCCCCTCATATGTGGGGTACCTCAGGAGTCGGTCCTCTCACCACTCCTGTTCAACACCTATATAAAGTCGCTGGGCGAGTTCATCCGTGGTTTAAGGGTAGAGTTCCATCAGTACGCTGATGACACTCAGCTGTACATATCTACCCCAAACCACCCCAACGATGCCGTCGAAGTGATGTCCTGGTGTTTGGAAGCCATACGGGTCTGGATGGGGAGTAACAAACTCAAACTCAACCCGTCCAAGACCGAGTGGCTGTGGTTTCCGGCGTCCCGGTTTAGCCAGCTGATTCCAACACTGGCCATAGGGGGCGAACTATTAGCTCCCATGGAGAGGGCGCACAATTTAGGCGTCCTCCTGGACTCCCAGCTGACCATGAAGGACCATGTGATGGCCGTGGCCAGGGGGGGCGTTTTACCAGGTGCGCTTGGTCCACCAATTGCGCCCCTTACTTGACCAGGATGCCCTCCGCACAGTCACTCAAGCACTTGTGATATCCCGCCTAGACTACTGTAATGCTCTCTACATGGAGCTCCCCTTGAGGTGCACCCGAGGGTTGCAGCTAGTTCAGAATGCGGCCGCGCGGGGAATTATGGGAGCCTCATGGCATTCCCATGTAACACCTCTCCTGCGCGAGCTGCACTGGCTGCCTGTGGCCTTTCGGGTGCGCTTCAAGGTGCTGATAACCATCTTTAAAGTGCTCCATGGCACAGGGCCTAGTTATATGCGAGACCGTCTCCTACCCCACACATCCCTTCGACCGATCCGCTCCTATAGAGAGGGTCTTCTCCGGGTGCCATCGGCTGGGCAATGCCGGTTGGCGACGCCCAGGGGAAGGGCCTTCTCTGTGGTGGGCCCAACCCTCCGGAACGACCTTCCTCCCGAACTCCGGACCCTTCGGACCTCTGCCTGTTCCGCCAGCGCCTGAAGATGCACTTTTTCCATCAAGCCGGCCTAGCGTGATCACCCTATAATGACTGAGTTTTAAATTAGCAATTCGTTTTAACTACAGGGATTTTAGTAATTTTAGCACAGGTTTTCTTAATTTAATTGGTTTTATGATATTTATTATGTATTTATGTATATATCTGTTTTAATTTCCTGTGCGCCGTCCTGGGTCCCTTCTGGGAGTTAGGTGCGGGATACAAGTCGAATAAACTCAAAGTCAAACTCAAACTCATTTGTTGACAATTCCTGGGTGCTGTTACCAGTCTCTTCTTTTTGCAACAATGCTGTGATCTTTGTCTGTTGCATAACTGGATTGGAACAAGCTGATAATGGAGCAGAAAAGGACTTTCCAATAGGTGGTTTTTTAGAAGCCGTTGTCCCGATTGTAAGTTCTAATTTGTAGAAAAAATGGCATCAGAAAAGCAGGCAGCCGATGAAGTCCAAGGTATCGGAATAGCTCAGATAAAAGTTCAGTCCGGGTAGCATATAAAATCAAGAAAAAAGGATTGTGTCATCAAAATCTAGATGTCCACGTTTTGGGAGAGATACCAAAGGTTTCCCGAGGAGAAGTTAAGGTGGAAAATTTAAAGTCTTGCAATCTCAAACGCCGAAGGAAGAGTTCATGAACAAAGCAAATTTTTCTGGCAGGGAACAAAGAGGAGCCATTCGCCCCGCCTCCTCACAGGAAGGAGAGTGAAAGTTTCATTTTCTTGTTGCAAAAAGTTTCCACGATATATGTTGCAACTGGGATAATATACATACAATTTTTTTTAACTCTTGTTATTTCAGATGACAGACTAGTCCTCTTTTTCTCCCCATTCCTGGGGAGAGCTTTTTCAACCGACGCTTTATTCCGAGGGGGGGTTAAACCAGATAAACTCCCCCCTCCATTCTCCGTTTAAAGTCGATTGAACGTAAAACTCACAGTGCTTGCTTGTCCCTCAATTGCAGACCAGGAGATTAGGAAAGACCCTCCATCTCCGATACTCCAGCCAGCTTTCAAATTCTTCCGTTGATTCCGGAGTCCATCGGTGAAAGGGCAAAGCCCCCCCTTCTGCTTCCCAGCTCCTGGGGCAAGGCTGGAAGCACACCCCACCGGCTGCCGCCTGGTTGGGGGTTTCCAGCGAGCCGCCCATACGGCAGGGGATTCCTCCAGAACCCCCTGTGCCCACGGGGAGGGCCACCAGGAGAGCAAGCGGCGGACGAGTACCAAAACACGTCTGTCACCTACGAAAACCGGAAGTTGAGTCTCGTCATGGCTGCTGTGTTGTGCTACTGCGGCAGCACAACAAGCTGTTCACCCCTGAGGTTGTGCTCGGCTCTTTGGGAGTGTGCTCACAAGAGAGCAGCCACCCAGCAACCACAAAACAATAAGCCCTCCCTTGATAATAAGGCCCAAGCCATATTTTGTTGGTCAAAAGAAAATAAGACCCTGTCTTATTTTCAGGGAAACACAGTATTAGAAATACATGCTAGTTGCCTAGTGGCCAAATTTGGGGATGCTACAATGGTCATAATTGTGAGGACCAATTGTAAGTAACTTTTTTCTCGGTCCTTTTGTAACTTCAAATAGTCACTGAATGAATGATTGTAAGTTGAGGACTACCTATTTAAGAATTAAAAGAAAGACTTCCAAGATTTCTGAAAAGTCTCCTGTAAAAAGCAATGAAGCCATTAAAAAAGAATTTTAGTAATTGCTGAATATGAAATATAACCTCTATTTATAGTGAAATCAAGATGCAATTTCTATCTTTTGCCCAGACACAATGGATTACATGCCCCTTTCTTTTGGGTGGAAAATTTGGTTTCTATCTGTCTAGTGCAGGGGTCCCCAACCTTTACAACTTTAAGTCTGAAGGACTTCAGCTCCCAGAATTCTCCAGCCAGCAAAGCTGGCTGGAGAATTCTGGGAGCTGAAGTCCTTCAGACTTAAAGTTGCAAAGGTTGGGGACCCCTGGTCTAGTGTATTGACAGAGCTAGTAGCAAGTTGTTTATTTTATTAATTTATTTTTATTTTATTAAATTTATACCCCGCCCTTCTCCAGAAAGGACCCAGGGCAGTGCACAGGAATTAAAAACATACAAATATAACAAAATTTAAAATTTAAAAGCATATTATATTACTACCCTGTGCTAAAATCAATTTAAAATCCCCCAAATTAAAACTGTCTAAGAGTAGTCACAACGGAAGATTACGCTAGGCCGGCTTGATGGAAAAGGTGTGTCTTTAGACACTGGCGGAAGAGGCGGAGATCTGAGATGGTGTGTAGTTCAGGGGGTAAGTCGTTCCAAAGAGTATCTAACCCGATACGCCCTTCTCGAGGCAGGTGGAGACAGTGGTCATGTGCGGGTTCACTCAGTCAATATCCAATAGAACTGAGTCTACTAAATGATGTCATCACCACGCAAGAGTATCTTCCCGCTTTTGTTGACAAAGGAGATCGTAGACTGCTGTGGATAAAAAGGATCACTCTCTCCTGCCAATTAGTAATTAAGACACAGCTCCCCGAGACCGGACATGCCAGATCCAAAAAGGGTGGGGATGACCATTGTCTCCACCTGCCTCGAGAAGGGGCGTATCAGGTAAGACCAACGCCCCATTCTCCAATGTTGGTGGAGACAGTGGTCATGTGCGGGACGTACCAAAGCTGGAAGTGTCCCCGGGAGGAAAGGAGACTGGCCTAGGAGGTGGAAGATGGGAGCACTTGTTGGAGAACACGCCACCTGAACGCCGCATCTGCCGAGGCATGTCTATCCACTTTGTAATGACGGATAAAAGGAACCGGGGAAGTCCAGGTGGTCACCCTACAGATTTCCTCCACCAGAGCGTGGGTGGACCAGGCCGCCGAAGTAGAAGCGCTGCACATAGAGTGAGCTGTAATGGATGGAGGAGTCGGAAGATGCTGAGCCGAATAAGTCATGGAAATAGCCAAGTGGATCCAGCGGCCAATCATGGAAGAGGAAACCTTGAGCCCTTTGTTTGGAGGGAGAAAGGCCACGAAGAGGGACTCCATACGTCAGAAATTTGCTGTAGTGTCTACATAAATTCGGAGAGCCCTCCGTACATCCAAAGTGTGAAACTTACATTCAAGTCGGTGGACAGGTTTGGGGCAGAAATCAGGAAGAGTGAGTAGGTGCGCAGCCACGACTGCCAATATCTTGGTAAACACCCTTGGGGGTGAGGAGAGCCCGAAGGGGAGTGCCCGATATTGGAAGTGGTGGCCCCCATAAACAAATCGAAGGAAACGGCAATGGGATCTGTGGATGGGGACATGCAGGTAGGCTTCGGTGAGATCCACTGATGTTAGAAGGTCGTTGAGACGCACGCCCTCCAGGATAGACAGGAGGAAGTGAATCTTGAACCTTCTGTACCTGACGAACAGGTTCAGGAATTTTAAATCCAGGATCGCTCGCCAGCCCCCCGAAGACTTTGGCATGATAAAAAGCCGAGAACAGAAGCCCAGACCCCTCTGTTCTGGGGGCACGAGCTGAATGGCCCAAATGGAGAGCAGATGTTGGATGGCCTGCTTTACCAGACTCCTCTTGTGAGGGTCCCGGGACATTGGGCAAGTGACAAAGTGGTTCGGAGGGCTGGAGCGCAGATCCAGGAGAAGGCCGAATCAGATTGTGGACCTCACCCAAGCATCGCTGGTTATGTCATTCCAGCAGTCTGCAAACGCTGCTAGGTGGCCCCCTATAGGTAGGTCCTCCAGGCAGTCACTTGAAGGATCAAGAGTTGTTGTCCTTGAATAATAATAATAATATTTAATTTATAGACCGCTTCCTCTCCCCAAAGGGACTCGGAGTGGTGCACAGGGAAATTAAAAAATACAGACATAAAAATACATATAGATAGATAAAATAGAAAATTAAACAATTTATCCCTGCGCTAAAAACCCACAATACTAAAAAGCTAAACCCCTTAAAAACCCAATTAATAAACGGAAGACTAACCTAGGCCGGCCAAGCAGAAAAAGTGTGTTTTCAGTTTTTGACGGAAGGAGCGGAGGTCCGTAGTTGTTCTAATTTCGGGGGGAAGGTCGTTTCAGAGGGTTGGGCCCGCCACAGAGATGGCCCTGAAGGACTTTCTAGGCTGGAAACGCTGGTTGTTTCTGCCAGACCTGTTGGAGAAGGAGGGGCCCTGTCTGGGGGGAGCCTGTCGTTGGGAGCGGGAGGTGGAAGCACCTCCATCCTGTCCACGAAAGGGCTGCTGTCTATAAAAGGATTGCGGTCTGGAATCCTGCTTCTTAATGGCCGGGTGCAGCACCTTTCTCTTATCCTTGAATTCCACTAAAAGTGGTTACAAGGGGGCTCCAAAAAGATTGGAAGGGGAGTAGGGGGAAGAGGCGAGACGCCACTTGGCCTTAGCCTCCACCTGCCACTGTTTGAGCCAAACCAAGTGCCTGGTGGAGATAGAGGTACCAATTGATTTGGAGGCAAAGCGAACTGCATCCAAAGATGCATCTGCAGTGTATTCCAGGGCTGCCTTGATTTTATTTACGTCACGGCGTGCCCTGGAATCATGAGGAGGAAGCCTGGCCTGGAGCTGTCTAAACCATAGGAGGGCGGAATGGCTAAAGAGGCCGAGGTTGCGGCCCTGACTGACCAAGCTGATGACTGATGGGGTTTGACCAGAGTCTGTTCGATTCTTTTGTTCTTAGGACGTAAGGAATCCTCTGGAGGTGCTGAAGCCGTATTAGGTGAAGTTAAAGCCACGATGGGCAGGTCAATAGGGGGAACTTCCAGGGCCTTAAGAAGGTCAGGGCTGACATTGTACAAATGGCGATCCAGAGTGTTAGAAAGAGGACCAGTACCTGGGGAAGTCCACTGGTTTTGGACAACATCAAGGAAGAGCCGGGGTGAAGGAATCACCTCTTTTTTCACCGTTGGCTGGGCGAAGAGTGGATCGGTGGTGTCCAGGTTGTCAGCAGTGGCTTCCTGGGTGACCTTGGGTGGAGGAATACCTGAAATCTTTTTTGCCTTGAAAAGGAGAGATTTAAAAACAACAGGTTTAAATAACCCTACAAAGGCAGGAGGATCAAGAGGCAGACAAATCAGAATCACGACCAGGCTGGACTTCCGGTTCCGCCTTCTAGGACTTCCGGTTCCGCCTTCCAGCGGCGACGGACGAGTCTTGGAGCGTGTCCGCCGCTTTGCTCTTTTTTCTGCCCCCCCACGGGGGCGAGACGCCCCTTTTGGGGGGTCTCCCGTAGGGCTGGCTTGCCTGGGTTGGTTCCCCCCCGCGGCAGCGGGGAAACGGCCCTTGTCTTTGGCCTAGGTGAAGAAGGACATGCTGCGGGAGGTCCCCTTCGCCAATGGTGGACGGCAACGCATGGTGAATATGGAGAGAGCTGGACGTTCGGGTCGGAAGGCTCTCCGGGACTTTGGCGGCGAGGTGAGGAGTGAGTGGTTTTAAATATATTTTTGCTGTCATCCTGGACTGAAAAGAACTTGGAGGGGGGTGTTTGTTGTCAAACCCCCCCTCGGATTCAAAGCGGCGCTTGGAAATGGCTCCTCGTTGCGAGGAAGCGGATATCCTAAACCCGGATTGCTTTGAAGCAAGGGAAAGTGATTTGCGGCTTGTCTTTTTAAAATGTATCTAAGTCCGGCTGGCTGGAAACAATCTTTCTTTTATTACTCTCTCCTGCCGGCTCTCAGTTTGGGCGGTGGAAGATGGCTTCCCGTTGTTCCTGAATGACTATTTCACTTATGGAAAGTTACCAACATCCCTTTGTGATACGGACTTCCTCTCGCTATTAATGAAGATTTTCTTGGACTAATTGATTCCTTCCCTGGAGCGCTTTGTTTGCTACAACTATTGATTGTGAAACGTGTTTTCTCTTTGGGTCTTGAACTTTCTTTTTCTTTTTGCAATCCTGATTTGAACTTTCTCTTCTCTCCTGAACTGCTTCACCAGCCCCACCCAAAAAACGCCATTTTAGTGACACTGACTTTAACAGCTTACCATGGCACAAAAATCAGAACTGGCAGGTTTGGAACAAAGAATGACATCTATGGAGAATGTGTTACAAGCTTTGGTGCAAGAAATTAAGGCTTTGAGAGAAGATCGTACCAGCTTAAAACAGGATATTCAGGAAACACAGAAACAAGTGCTGGAAAACATACAGAAGACTGAAGAGCTGCAAGGGGGGCTGGCTGGGGCAAAGGGAGAGCTTAAAAATGTTAATAGTGAGATTGGAGAATTAAATGGGCATATGTCTAGGATGGATTTTGAAAGGATGTTATATTTTTTAAGATTTCAGAACATTTCTGAAGAGCCTGGTGAATGTCTTCCTGAACTCATGAGCACAATTTTAGCAGATTATTTAAATAAACCCAAAGATGAGATCAGGGGGGACATTGACCTAGTCTACAGAATAAATTCTGCATATGCCAGGATAAATGAGGTACCCAGAGAGATACATATTAAATTTGTTAGGAGGTCAACCAGGGAGGGAATTTTGAAGGCACAGAGAGGTGGTCCGTTAATTTACCAGCAAAAAGTAGTCGCTATCTTGAAGCAGATCCCTTAAAAAATGAGAGAGATGAGAAGGAAATTTTCCTTCTTATCCAAAAAATTGTATGACCACGGGATTTGGTTCAAGTGGGCGATGCCTGAAGGAATGTTGGTGTTCTGGGAAGGAGGAAGAATAAGGATTAAAACAATTGCTGAGGCGGAAGCCTTTCTTAAAAAACATTCCTCTGTCCTGGGGGAAGATCCAGGGGGGGCAGGGGGGGCCACGGCCCCGCCCGCTGGGGGCCTTGAGGGAGAGACAGAAGACACAATTGCCAAGAGACTTAGATCAAAAAAATAACTTTGCTTTGACTTTTGATTAATTTTGTATAACATCTGTATCTGGATTTTTGCAAACGGATGACAGCATGGAATTGAGAATTTAGAAGTATGTACTTGTTTTCACCTCGTAGTATTTATGAAAAATGTTTTTCTTTAACGATTTATTATGAAGCCCTGGAAGGGCCAATGACTCCGACGCGAAAGTTCTCAAAATTTCTTTGGTATCCCTTACCTTACCCGATTGAAAAATTGTAAAAACCAATAAAACTTTTTCAATATAAAAAAAGAATCACGACCAGGCTGTTCATCCTCCCCGAAGACAGAGGCCAGGAAGGTCATGGCTCGAGGAGGCAGAAAGGGCCCCATCCCTGCGCCTGGAGCTGGAAGCAGAGGAAGATCTGCGCAGTGTAGAGTGGGTGGAAGCCCTGCATTTGAGGCCTGCTGCTATGCCACTGTCGATGGCATCTGAAATAATGGTTGCCATGTCGGGAAAATAAGTTGCCTGGGGTAAAAGCTGAGAGACAGTGTCCTGGAACAAGGTTTCACCCTCAGGAGTCACACTCCTGCCCCCATCCGATTCCTCCCCACTGTCTGCCAGGTCCCCAGGTCCCCTGGCCTCCTCAGGCTGGATGATGGAGGCAGATGGAGAGACATCATCCTCTGAATCAGAGGAGAGTTCGGGGGGGGGGCTAGGTGGGGCCTCAAGGTGTTTACTCTTGGCTGAGGCCTTCCGGGGTGCAGAGTCTGGAGTTGAAGTAGGCCCCGTGGTAGAGGCCTTGGTTGGGGCCTTTCGAGCTGGGCCTGGGGTCTTAGGCGGGGGCCCAGAAGGCTGGGCATCAGTAGCAGCCTTTCTCTTCTGGGCCCTAGGCTTGGAAGGCAATGGCTGAGCAGGGGGAATGGCCTGCAGATATTGGGAGGCTTCCATACTCACGGTTAGGTCGATGGTGATGACAAGATGGCCGCCGCAAAAATTCGCACCTAAACAAAATGGCCACTGAGGCTATGAGCCAGGCCCCACAAGGTGGCCGAGTTGCCTCGGATGCAAAAGGCCCAGTGGAGGGCTGGAACTGCGAGCACTGGAGGCGTCCGACTGGTGGAGGAACGAGAGAAGGCCGGGCTCAAACCCCTGCAGCAAGGCCATAGAAGACCCTAAGCCGCTGTCGGAGGCTGCCGGCACTAAGTGGAGGCGGTGGCTGAAGCAGCAGGTGGCCGGCGAGGTGGACAATGCGGTGGCGCCGGGCGGCAGCTGTGGCAGCGGCACTGTTGGCGGCTGTGGCAGCATCGGGCAGCGAGAGGAGCCAGCCCGGAGACGGCAGTGGCCGAATCGGGGCGCCACCGGCAAGAAGAGGACAGCGGTGAAACCGCAAGTGTCCTACTCTCCGGGGATGATCAGCAAGCCCTCAAGGGTTTGAAGCCGAGAGCTTTGGGCTCTAAAGAGCCTAGGAACAGCCGGTTGCTCTAGGGAGGCTTGCAACCTCAGGCAGGGTCCAAAGGAACAGAGGAAAAAAGTTTTCGAAAGGAAAAAGTTTTGGGAAAAAATAGGCCAATTAAAAGTTAGCTAAGTTGTGGAGAGAGCTCTTCACACAGCCAGTTCCGATAGAACTGAGTCTAAAAAAGCAGGAAGATACTCCTGCGTGGTGATGACATCATTTAGTAGACTCAGTTCTATTGGATACTACTGAGTGAACCTGCACATGACCACTGTCTCTACCAACATTGGAGAATAATTAATTCTCACAAGTATGTGTTGTTTAATACATCAGTGTATACATATTTAAAGAATATATGTAGTGGTATTACATGTGTGTTAGTTAGGAATGTAAATGTACATGTTTATATGCACATTTGCCATAAGGTTGGCTGGGAATCAGACTGATTTGTAAGAAGTTTGGTACAGATTTTTTGAAAGAACCAGAGAACTAATGTGTGAAAGTTAGTTGTCTTTGATAGGAAAAAAAGAAATTGCAAGAGAAAATATCTGTGTACAAGAGAGCAATTCTGCTCATATGGAAGTGAAAGTTGGTGTATCAGAAGAAGTATAATACGAATGTGGGGTGCAGTAGCTCAGTGGTTAAAGACACTAAGCTTGTCAGTTGGAAAACTGACAGTCCGGATTCAAGACCCAAGTTCCAGGAGTGAAGTCTTGTTACTTGCCCAGTATGTAAATGTGAGTAGATAAAGAGGTACCACCTTGGTGGGAATATGACAGCATTCCATGCTTCATGATGTATAGTTATGTTGGCCACATGACCATAGAAACAACTTTGGACAATGCCAGCTCCCCTGGTGTGTGTGAGAGAGAGGGAGGAGGAGGGAGGGAGGGAGGGAGGGAGAGAGAGAGAGAGAGAGATTGATTGCAAAGACTGAATATGGACACAAGTTCAAGAATGAAACTACCATTAGCCACCTTCTGAATGATATCATGCTATATGCAAATAATGAACAAGACATCAACTTGCTGATCCACCAGACATGGACCTAGTGAAGACATTGAGATAGCATTCAGAGTAGTTGCGAGTGTAGCTGGATGGTAATCAAGAGAGATAGCTATGATAGAGAGGAAATACCAGCAGGTCATATAATAGACATACAGACCAGTTTCAAGTACTTTAGTATCCCACAGTCACATGGCAACCATGAGGAGGCAAGGAAGACACCAACATGCAAATATTAGCAAAGGATCAGACAAGTACTGAAGAGACAGCTCAATGGGAAGAATAAAATCCATACTATCAACATGTATGCCCTGCCAGACAATTTGCAAGTACAGTGGTACCTCGGTTCACAAACTTAATTCGTGAACTGACTCTGTTCGCGATCCGAATTGGTCGTGATGCGAGGCACAATTTCCCATAGGGTTCAATGTAAATCCGGTTAATCCGTTCCGACCTTGTTTTTTGGTTGTGAATCTTGAACGGACTCTGTTCGTGTTGCGAATTGGTCGTGAAGAGAGGCACAGTTTCCCATAGGGTTCAATGTAAATCCGGTTAATCCGTTCTGACCTTGTTTTTTGGGTTTTGAAGCACCCAAAATATGAAAAAAATTACAAGACACATTTGTACAGTTCTCACCTTGTACTGTATTGTGGTTTTAGAAGCACCCCAAAATATGCAAAAATTACACATTTGTACATTTCTGACCTGGTTTAAAGGTTATAGAAGCACCCCAAAATATGAAACAAATCACAAAACACATTTGTACATTTCTGACCTGGTTTTAAGGTTATAGAAGCACCCCAACATATGCAAAAATTACACATTTGTACATTTCTGACCTGGTTTTAAGGTTATAGAAGCACCCCAAAATATGAAACAAATCACAAAACACATTTGTACATTTCTGACCTGGTTTTAAGGTTATAGAAGCACCCCAACATATGCAAAAATTACACATTTGTACATTTCTGACCTGGTTTTAAGGTTATAGAAGCACCCCAAAATATGAAACAAATCACAAAACACATTTGTACATTTCTGACCTGCTTTTTAGGTTATAGAAGCACCCCAACATATGCAAAAATTACACATTTGTACATTTCTGACCTGCTTTTAAGGTTATAGAAGCACCCCAAAATATGAAACAAATCACAAAACACATTTGTACAGTATGGTAATGTATGTACAGTACACAGTAAAGAGAGAACACCAAGCTTGCTTGAGATGACTTCTGGCATGGATGAAGGCAGGTGGGAGGCGGTTATTGTTTGGAGGGAGAGTCCCCCTCCATAAGGACATCAAGGGGATCTTCTTCAGGGCTTTCCTCTCTCCTTTGTCTCTTAGCTGCAGGCTCAGTTTTGCTGAAAAATCTGTCCAATGTCACTTGTCTTTTCCTGCACTGCAAAACCTTCCGGAAATGAGAGACCACATTATCATCCATGAGATTTAACACTCTGTTCGTGACAGTTATGTTGGGGTGGTGCTTTTCAAAGAAATCATGGCACTCATGCCATTTTACCATAATGGCTTTTATGGCATCACTGGTAACCTCCTCCCTCTCTTCCTCCTCCTCTGTTGAATGCTCCTCAAGAAAGAAGTGCCTTTCGCTGCTCACTGTGGAGTTCAGAAAGTTCCTCAGTGGTCAGCTCCTCCCTATGTTCCTCAACAAGGTCTTCCACATCAGCACCGTCAACGTCCAGACCCATACTCTTGCCCATGGACACAATTTCGTCCAATACCTCTGTGTCAGACCCTTCTAGGTCTATGTCATGTTCCTGTTCCTGTTCAGTGGCACATTCTGGCCACAGTTTCCTCCAGGCTGCAGTTAGGGTTCGGGGAGTGACCTCTTGCCAGGCTTTGTCAATGAGGTTAATGCAGTGGACAACATTGAAATGTTTCTTCCAGAATTCTTTTAAAGTCAAGGACATCTCTTCAGTGACATTATAGCACCTAGTGAAGAGCGCCTTTGTGTACAGCTTCTTGAAGTTGCAGATGACTTGCTGGTCCATTGGTTGCAGAAGTGGTGTTGTGTTGGGGGGGAGGAACTTCACCCTGATGAAGTCATACTCAGCATCCATATCCTCCACCAAGACTGGAGGGTGTGCTGGGGCATTGTCCATTAGAAGAAGGCACCTTTCAGGCAGCTGGTTATCAGAGAGATACTTTTTGACAGTGGGTGCAAACACCTCGTGCAGCCATTCCATGAACAATTGCCTTGTCACCCAAGCTTTGGCATTGGATCTCCACATGACAGGCAGTCTGCCCTTGTTGACATTTTGTTCCCTAAATGCACGAGGGGTCTGTGAATGGTAAACCAGTAGTGGTTTAATTTTCAGATCGCCGCTTGCGTTGGCACACAGCAAAAGGGTCAATCTGTCCTTCATGGGCTTGTGCCCTGGTAGTGCCTTTTCCTCCTGCATGATGTAGGTTTTGTTTGGCATTTTTTTCCAGAAGAGCCCTGTTTCATCACAGTTGAAGACTTGTTGAGCGACGTAGCCTTCTGTCGCCATGAATTCTGCAAATTCCACCTTGTAGGCTTCTGCTGCGGCCTTGTCAGAGCTGGAAGCCTCACCATGTCTAATCACACTGTGGATGCCACTTCTCCTGCGGAATTTTTCAAACCACCCCCTACTGGCTTTAAATTCGTCACTCGTGGCACTTGTAGAGGGGCTTCCTTGCACTAAATCACTGTGCAATCTCCTGGCTTTCTCACAGATCATAGTTTCACTAACGCTATCACCTGCCAGCTGTTTCTCATTCACCCACACCAACAAAAGTTTTTCCACCTCTTCCAGCACTTGCGTCCTCTGCTTGCTGAATCTTGTTACGCCTTTAGCAACATCAGCTCCTTTGATGGCGGCTTTCTTTTTTAAAATAGTCGAGATTGTTGACTTTGGCATCTTGTACTGCGAGGCCAGATCAGTCACACGAATGCCACGGTCATGCTTTTCCACAATCTCCTTCTTCAGCTCAATGGTTATTTTCTTCCCAACCTTGCTGGCACTTTCATTGCTTCTCCGCACTTTCTTCTTTCCACCATGCTTGCACTGCACATCCTTGTCACCTGCATTCCCAGGTGGCACAGCAAGTCCTGCATTCCCAGGTGGCACAGCAAGTCCTGCATTCCCAGGTGGCACAGCAAGTCCTGCATTCCCAGGTGGCACAGCAAGTCCTGCATTCCCAGGTGGCACAGCAAGTCCTGCATTCCCAGGTGGCACAGCAAGTCCTGCATTCCCAGGTGGCACAGCAAGTCCTGCATTCCCAGGTGGCACAACATCACCACTTGCATTCCCAGTTTGCAAATTGTCACCTGCATTGCTGCTCCGTACTCTCCTCTTTCCACCACGCTTCCTGGGAGCCATTTTGCAGTCAGCTTCTCTGTGTCTTTGTCTGTGTCTCTCTCCACGAACGTTCGTACAGGAAGGAAGTCGCAACCATGTGACAAAAAGGAAATCCGTTCGTAGATAAAATGTCCGCGGCTCCGGTTCGTGAAGCGAGGCGGGTTTCGTGAATCCGAGCATTTTTACGAACTTTCTGTTCGTGATGCGAGGGCGGAGTTCGTGCAGCGAGGCGGAGTTCGTGCAGCGGAGTGTATTTTTACGAACTTTTCCGTTCGTGCAGCGAGGCGGAGTTCATGCAGCGGAGCACATTTTTTGGGAAATTTTTGGTCGTAATCCGAATTGATCGTGAAGAGAGGCGTTCGTGAAGCGAGGTACCACTGTATAATGAATTGGCCAAAAAAGGACAAGGAAGCTGCCACAGAAGTCCCCTAGTCCAATACCTAGAAACAGTCCATCAGATGGAAAGAGGGCAGTCATGGTTTGGTGACTGTCAAAGCCACTACCATAGAAGAAACCCATGGCATCCAGCAGTACATCAGTAAGACGGCATTCAAAGATGAGCTGCAAAGAGAATGCCTGAGGTAACTGCAGATGTGGAAAGAAGATCAAGCAAAGGAAGTGCCATGGCAAGGCAAGACCCTGAATAAGATGTATTTCGATAGATAACTGAGATGGAAGACACTGGGAAATCCTGTAAGTGGCTGGAAAGGGATGGACTAAAAGATAGCACTGAGGTAGTGATCACAACAGCACAAGAACAGGTGCTAAGCACAAATCTATAGAAGGAGGAATCTATTACATTAGGCAGGACCTTAGGTGCAGACTGTGCAAATAAGCCTTAAAGACAATTCACATGTAATGGAAAGATGTAAGATGCAGACAGGAACAGCATACACTGAATAGAACAACCAATCCTGCATTGTGTACAGACCATCTGTACAGAATATGTAGAGAATATTGGTTAAACTCTGTAAAAAATATGGGCTAAACTCTCCTAAGTTGGATGGGAGATCCCACAGAAAGTTGTGGAAAATAAGAGGTTATGATCCTTTATGATATCCAGAGTCAGCCAGAGAGGCAAGCAGTGCCAATCAACCAAACATTGTGATATTAAAAAAGGACAAGAAAGCAGTGGTAGTGCCAAATTGCTAGTAACATAGGATGAAGGAGTGTGAGAAATTGGAGAAACTGAAAAAGTACCTGAAAGAAGTACCTGAAAAAGGAACTGGAGAGGATGTGGAAAGTTAAGGCTGAAGTGGTCCTAGTGATGGTAGAACTTTGGAACTGTTGTCTCCTAATCTGGTGGCTTCAACAGATCCTGGGTACAACATCTCTGCCCAAAAGAGAAAGAGTACAGTGCTAGGAACAGCTAAGATACTGTGCAGAACCCTCAAGTTCCCTGGCCTCTGGTAGAAGACACAAGATCCAGGAAGACACAGACCACCATAATACTGAGAAGGGAATTGATAGATAGAGAAGAGGTAGGTAGGTAGGTAGGTAGGTAGGTAGGTAGGTAGGTAGGTAGGTAGGTAGGTAGGTAGGTAGGTAGGTAGGTAGGTAGATAGATAGATAGATAGATAGATAGATAGATAGATAGATAGATAGATAGATAGATAGATAGATAGATAGATAGATAGATAGATAGATAGGAGGGAGTCCTTGGTGTTGTCTGAAGACAAAAAGACTCCAGCACCTCTCCACCAGTAACCAGCACTCAGATCAGCATATATTAACTCCAAGGCCAACAATCAAGATAACAATACCCCAAAGAAGAAAGTGCCAAAGAGCCATCAGTAAACAGCCCAACCAAAAAATTTCTGACCACCCCCAGCCACAGAGAAGCAAGTCACCAGAATATAAACTGACAGCAAACAGCATTCCTTATTAGCACTGATGATGTTAAGGCAATGAAACATCTGCAAGAAAACAAGCAAGCCCAGAGAGCACAAAGAATCCCACATTTTAACCCTGAGCTAATATTCTCCTCTTTTTTTTTTGTCCAATTTATACCCCGCCCTTCTCCTAAAAAAGGACCCAGGGCGGCGCACAGGTAGTTTTAAAAAAAACATACATATAAATACCCACATTAAAAGCTATTAAATAATGATCCCGTGCTAAAACCAACTTATAAAACCTCTAATTAAAATTTACAATGTTAAAACTCAGTATCGGGGGTTATACTAGGCCGGCTTGTTGGAACAGAAACGTTTTAAGGTGCTGGCGGAACAGGCGGATGTTACGTAGTTCGGGGGGCAGGTCGTTCCAGAGGGTAGGGCCCGCCACAGAGAAGGCTCTTCCCCTGGGTGTCGCCAACCGGCATTGCCCGGCCGCCGGCACCCGGAAAAGGCCCTCTCTATGGGAGCGGATCGGTCGAAGGGATGTATGGGGCAGGAGGCGGTCTCGTATGTAGCTAGGTCCTGAGTCATGGATGGCTTTAAAGATGGTCGTCAATACCTTGAAGCGCACCCGAAATGCCACAGATAGCCAGTGCACCTCGCGCAGGAGTGATGTTACGTGGGATTGGCTTGTGGCTCCCATAATTACCCACGCGGCTGCATTCTGAACTAACTGCAACCTTCGAGTGCACCTCAAGGGAAGCCCCATGTAGAGAGCGTTACAGTAGTCCAGCCGGGATGTCACGAGTGCCTGAGTGACTGTGCGGAGGGCAGCCCAGTCCAGTAAGAGGCGCAATTGGCGAATCAAGCGTACCTGATAAAACGCCCCCCTGGCCACGGCTGTCACATGATCATCCATGGACAGCCGAGAATCCAGGAGGACACCCAAATTGCGCGCCCTCTCCACGGGGGTCAGTATTTCACCCCCAATGGCCAGTATTGGACTTACCTGGCTGAACCGGGCCGCCGGAAACCACAGCCACTCGGTCTTGGATGGGTTGAGCTTGAGTTTGTTACTACCCATCCAAACCCGTATGGCCTCCAGACACCGGGACAGCTCCTCGACGGCATCGTTGGGGTGGTTTGGGATGGATATGTACAACTGAATATCATCAGCGTACAGATGGTATTCCACCCCAAAACCACGGATGATCTCGCCCAGCGGCTTCATATAGGTGTTGAACAGGAGAGGCGAGAGGACCAACCCCAGGGGAACCCCACATGTTAGGGGTCTCGGGGCCGACCTCTGCCCTCCTGCCAACACACATTGTGACCGACCAGAGAGGTAGGAGGAGAACCACCGTAGAACGGTGCCTCTCACCCCCAAACCCCCCAGTCGGTGCAATAGGATACCATGGTCGATGGAATCAAAAGCCGCTGAGAGGTCTAATAGGACTAGGATAGAGGAATAACCTCTATCCTGCGCCCTCCAGAGATCATCCACCAACGCGACCAATGCCATCTCGGTACTGTGACCGGGCCGGAAGCCGGACTGGCGCGGGTCTAGATAATCAATTTCCTCCAGGTGCCGAGGAAACTGTTGAACCACTATACTCTCTACAACCTTCCAATAATGCTGGGTCCAGGGAAGGCTTCTTGAGGAGAGGTCTCACCACCGCCTCTTTCAAGGCGGTAGGTAAGTACCCCTCACTCAAGGATGCGTTCACAATATCCTGGAGGCAGCCTCATGTAACCTCCCAGGATGCCAGTACAAGCCAGGAGGGACACGGGTCCAATAAACATGTGATGGCCCTAAGTCTCCTTGACAACCTGTCCATATCCTCGGTAGTGACAAAGTCAAACTCCTCCCAAGATGTTGTCTCAAGACCAGCCTCGGACAGTCCAGCTGGAGCACTTGTAGCGGAGGGCAACTCGTTCCGAATCTGAGTGATTTTTATCCTGCAGATACACTCCAAATTCCTCTGCTCACATTTGGCCACTCTTATCGCCACTAAGTAAGTCCTTATATGGGCTCTTAGTAGTGTTCGGTCAGCTTCGGATCGAGAGGATCTCCACCTATTCTCTAGGCGTCTCTTGTGGCGTTTCATCCCCCTCAGCTCCTCGGTGAACCATGGAGCCTGGGTGATTCGACGCCGCCTGACAGGCCGCAAGGGCGCGACTCGGTCCAAGGCCCCCGTGGCCGCACTATACCATGCGGCCACTAGGTCCTCAGTCGAGTCATGGGGCAGGGACACAGGTAGTGGCCCAAGCTCCCTCGGGAACCTTTCTGGGTCCATCAGGCGCCTGGGGCGGAACCATCTAGGTGTCTCCGGTTCCGCCTACCCGCGGTGGGGTGTGGCGATTGGAAAGTCAAGCCGAAGGAGAAAGTGATCTGTCCATGACAAGGGTGAGATGACTACGTCCCTGATTCCAAGATCACTTCTCCACTGGCCAGAGACAAAAGATAAGATCCAGCGTGTGTCCTCCAATGTGCGTGGGGCCCTGAACTACTTGGGTCAGGTCCATGGCCGTCTGGCAGCCATGAACTCCCGGGCTACCTCGGATGTTTCGCCCGCCGATGGCAGGTTAAAATCCCCCACGACTAGTAGTCTGGGGGATTCAACCGCCATCTCGGCGATCACCTCAAGGAGCTCGGGCAGGGCTGCTGTTACATAGCGGGGAGCCAGGTATACAATCAGCAAGCCCAACTGCCTCCCTAGGCCCCACTTCACATAGAGGGACTCACAGCCGGTAGTCTGTAGCACAGTGGTCTCCTTCGGCTCAAGACCTTCCTTAACAATAACCGCCACCTCTCCACCCCTGCCTAGGGCCCGAGGCTGATGGAATGCACGATAGCCTGGTGGGCACATATCCACGAGGGGTAAACCCTCCTGGGGGCCCAACCAGGTCTCCGTAATTCCCACCAGGTCCGGGTCCCCCTCTGACACAAGGTCATTTATGAGGGGGGCTTTATGGGAAAACCCTCCCTAGGAACGACCCCCACTCCTCCCTTCTTAGTGGACCTGTCCTTTTCCCTAGATCTGCCAGCTGGCCCTATACCTTGACCAACCTCTAACTGAATAAGCCCTCCCCCCCTCAAACCCCCTAAAATCCAGATTAAAAATTTAGATAAAAAGCCCCTGAGTTTGCGCTTCGCCCACCTCTCTGGATCTATCAATCCTTCCTCGAGGTGGGCCCGTGTTAGACTAGGGGGCCAGGCCTGCGAGGGAGGAACCTCCCGCAGGCAAAGGAGATCTAATCTTGAGTACTTAATAGGTGATAAATATATTACACGAAGGCTATTCTAGCCCTAAAACAAGCAGGATCGCCAGAGATATTTACAGCAAGACAAATTACAATTCAAATAGTTACTAAGAGATGGTAATCTAGTAAGAGATGGTATTCCAGTAAGTCAGTAGATCAGGAGAGATCAATCATATCATATAGAGGGGGGTCGGGGGGGGGAATAGGGTGGAGGATCATATAAAACAATGCAGGGAAGTCCTGGCTGTTCGATTAGGGGAGTATGTTCCAGCCTCCTTTATTAGACAGGCAGACAGGCAGACAGAGAGAAAGACAAACAGACAGACACAGACAGTGTTTCCCCAAAGAAACAAAGAAACCCAGTCTTATATTTTTTCCTTCAAAAGAGGCACTGGGTCTTATTTTCAGGAGATCTCTTCCACTGTCTCACCTTGTGGTGGCAGCAACACTAATAGCTCTGCTTAACAAGAGCCTGTGTGGCTGCTGCCAGCCCACTTCTTCTGAGACTGCTTGCTGCCGCTCGACCGTTGGCACCTGCTTCCAGTTTGCTGTCAGATGCCTTCAGGAAAGGCCCAAGAAATAGGTTCTGGAATTATACATGCGGTGCTCCCAACCTTATTTTGCTGTTAGAGGTCTTAAGGAAAGGCCTCTGCATCCGAGAAACACGCATGTCAATCCAAAGCTCTTTTATTGGCTACAGAGGCCTTTCCTGAAGGCCTCTGATGGCTAAAGAGAGGCCAGGGGGCAACTGTTCTGACCTAGGCTTCCCAAAAACACAAAGCCGACTCCTCATCCTGATAAAACCCCTTTTATTTAGTTTAAAGTGAATTCCTCTCCAACAAAGTACCAGCCAACAGTCTGTCAAGTGATTTCAAAACAACAGGCCTTTATCAGGCTTGGAGAGCTGCCAGGCCAATATCTTCCAAATGCCACTCTGTAGCAGACAATACTTGGCAAGAAGTTGGAAACAGATCTTCATCCTAATGAATTGAACTAATTGCCTCCTGCAAATTCAACTCCTATTTTGCTATGGGAGGGGCCATTCACCTGTGGTGACCCTTGTTTCTTAGCTGTTCCCTTCTCCTGGCAGCTCTGCACATGCACACACTGGGAACAGGCTCCAGCTGTTCTTCTGCCCCGCTGATGTCTGACTCCAAAGGCAGCTCATAATTGTCAAACAGCCCTGGCCATATCTCTGCCTCTGACGCAGAGCACTCATCAGAGCCTGCACCAAACTCAATCTCCTCACTGAGTCTGCCATCAGCTCCACTGGCGGGCCATAACAGCAATGCGCACAAGCGCTGGCAAGCAGCCGCAGAAGTGGGCCAGCAAGGCGAGGCAGGTGTCAGGGTGTGTGAGCCCTGGCTGCAATTGAGAAGGTAAGCAGTTCCGCCAGCACCCCATCTCCACCCTTGCTTGATTTTTACCCATGTGCCTTGGCCCACCCCATGCAACCAGACACAATGGAGTAGGCGGGGAAGGGCTTATTTTCAGGAAAACACAGTAGACAGGTAGGCAGGCAGGCAGACAGAAACAGAAAGACAGACTGTTTTTAGTTAATTTAACATACTTTAATATAATTAAATCTAAATTCCTTTTTCATTCTTGTTCCATATATATTTTGATAGGCTTAAAGTGGTGCAATAGTTAATATGCAGTGCTGCAGGCTACTTCTGCTGATCACGGCTGCCAGCAATTTGGCAGTTTGGGTCTCACTAGCTCAAGGTTGACTCAGCCTTCCATCCTCCAGAGGTTGGTAAAATGAGGACCCAAATTGTTCAGGGCAATATGCTGACTCTGTAAATTGCTTACAGAGGGCTGTAAAGCACTGTAAAGCAGTATATAAGTCTAAGTGTTATTGCTATTACTTTAGTTACTTGCATTGGAATGAGCATAACTCAGAAGACAAGTATGCCAGTTGGATTGAAAAAATGAGTGTCCTGACATTCATTTTGCATTATTTTTATCATTTACATTTCTCACTCATTAATTCAATAAATAGAAAATGCAAAATGTTATGCACTAAAATTATTCTAATAATTACTGAACCATTTACTTATAAAATTGTATGAACTTCAAATGCAGATGTTCCTAAATTTCTAAATTTAATGTTTTATAGGCTCAGCTTATGGCTTTATTAAAGGAAGAAGATTAAGGGGAAAAAGTTGCTCCCATCAAAAGTATCTGGGTGAAAATTTTAATTTATTTTATTGGTATATTGTTTATTTACTGTAGAAAATCCATATATGATTGCTAAGATTGACACCAATTTGATGCACATAACCCATCTTATTTATTAATTACTAATATATTTATATCCAGAAATTTAAAAAGCTTTCTAACAAAAGTCTACTGGAAAAAGTAGCAACAGACTGCTAAGAATATATACAGAATATATTTTATGCTTAATTACATGATTACCTGGAATCAAACACTGTTCCATCAAGAAGGGTACCATTATAGTGATACCTGAGGAAGTCCCCAATTTGGGTTTGACGTTCACACAACTTTGGCACAAACAGTTTTTCTATATTAATCCTGTCTTTAGGATTGTGTAGATCTAGAAGAGCTACATCAAAGACAAGAGAAGCTTGACCAGGTATTTTTTCCCCTGTAAGCAAAGTATACAGAAAACAAACAAACAAACAATGAATTTTGAACAACATTTGCAAATATTTGGTGTACCTTCTTTTGGTACCAGTTTGAAGCTATCTGCATAATGTTCACTATTGGAAGGAATAAAGCTGGCATATATCCAGTTTTGATCTCCTGTTTGTTGTGGAACTTAGAATTTATTCTGCTGTTTTTAATTATGCAAATATTCTTGAATAGATAAAGACCTTGCTACTCTACATGGAAACATCGAAATGAAATCGATTAGTCCATCTCTATTGCAATGTTCCTTCATGGAGACAAGATATACCATATTTTTCGGACTATAAGCTGCACCCAGGTTTTGAAAGAGGCATTTTTTTTAAAAAGTAGGTAAGTAGACAGAGGGAAAGAGAGGGAGAAAAAGAGAGAGAAATACAGTAGGTAGCTAGGGGGAGAGAGAGAGAGAGTAGTTAGGTAGATAAAGGAATAGAGAGCGAGAGAGAAAGAAAAAAAGAGACCAAGAGAAATACAGGAGGGAGAGAGGGAGGGTGTGTAGATAGGTAGGTAAGTAGGTAGAGGGATAGAGAGAGAGAAATAGAGAGAAATAAAGTAGATAGGTGGAGGGGAAGAGAGAGTAGGTAGGTATATAGATAGATAGAGGGGGATTGAGAGAGAGAGAGAGAGAGAGAGAGAGAGAGAGAGAGAGAGAGAGAGAGAGAGAGAGAGAGAGGGAAATACAGTAGGTAGGTAGGCAGAGAGAGAGAAAGTAGGTAGGTAGGTAGATGTTTTCAGGTGCATTTATCCACGTACTGGAGAAGGAAATCCCTGACAACCTGTAGCACCTAAAACTTTGTTTCTGCTGGCACAGCACTTGATCAATGTAATTCTCATCAACCACTCTAACCAAACAGCTTTCCGAAAGGGGAAAAGAAAGTTTTTGCACTCTGCAAACCTCCCCAAAACGGCCCGTTTTTCGCGATAACGGCCCTTTTTTTTTTTAAAGGCAGGAATAGCCTTGGGGGGGCTTGCAGAGTGCTCCTGGGGGGGACGGGAGGCCCAAAAACGAGCAAAAAATGGCTCATTTTTCGCAAAAAGGGCCATTTTCTTGTCAAAAAATTACATGCATAGCCTTGTGGAGGCTTATAGAGTGCTGCTGGGGCCTGGGGGGGTAAAAAACAACCAATTTTGTGCTCATTTCTGCCCTCCCCAGCCCCCAGGAGCTCTTTGAAAGCCTCCATAAGGGTATGGACAGCCGTTTTGGTGAAGGGGCGGAGCTTCAGGAGGCAAAAATGTTGTATTCAATGTGTAAGACGCACCCAGATTTTCAGCCTCTTTTTAGAGGAAAAAAGGTGTGTCTTATACTCTGAAAAATACAGTATATCCAAATTTCAAGAAATCTCATATTATTTAAATAATATTTATGTTTATTATTTAAATTTAATAATATAATTAGGCTTCCAGGTTCTCCTGTTTCTGTGGTGTCAATTTAATTTTAAATTAAAAATCTGGCTTGTTGGATGGAACACATTCAATTCAAATGCAAATAAATCTGATTTGTGATAAAATAATGTGGAAGTCATCTTCTGGAGTCCGCTGTTAATTTTCCTCTTTCTTGATGATGCTTCTTTATTATACTCCTTCCCCTTCGTCCCTTGTAACAAGGAAAAACAAAGTTATCCTTAAAAATGTTTTTGTAGTAAACAAGTTAAAAATAAGATGTTTATTAAAGTTAATGAATTACATAAATACCATGTGTAATATTACAAAATGAATTATGTAAAAATAGTGTAAATCATATAACAGAGGAGGGGAAAAATGAAATTTTAGCTGCTCCACTACTGAGTTGTTATCATTGTTTGGCCCTGCTTGCCCTGTCTGCCCTGTTGACCATCATGGAGGCCTTCCTGTGACCATCTTATATGAGCTGCTCCATTGGGGACGTTACGATCCATCCGCCCGGAGGCTAAATCAAGATCTATTTTCACATCAATCTCTAACATCCAGGACTTCTCTGACTATAGTCTACGATGTCTTGCTGTTGGGGGAGGCTATTCCTCTCCGGGACCTTTGCAGCAAATTGGACCACATGGCCGGTGCTACCTCCCGGTTTTATTTTATTCTATTTATATGTACTCCGCGGCTGACCTCCTTGCCCTGCGGAAGTCCCCCCTCTCGCAAGTGTGGCCCTCAGCTTTAATGAGGGCCCACCTCGATGATGGGTTTGTTAACCATGAGAGGTGGCAGAAGTGGAAGTTGGGATTTTTAGTTACATTTTTAGTTTATGTTTTAAGGGGTCCCAGGGAGGGGGAGGGTAAATTTAGAACTAGGATGGTGGGTGAGGGGGAAAACCCACCGGGGAATGTTTTTAGACCAGCTAGGGGCCTTGATGGGGGGGTGTAGGGTCTAGAATTGGGGAGGGGGTGAAGGTCTGTCCAAAAGAGGCCTACTCCATCTGTACTGTGAGTGGGAGGGACAGGTATGGCGAGAGCCGAGGGCCATATCAGGTTAGGGGAGGGCGCACTCGCTGCCTTCATGCGGTGGCGCCCTCCAGCCTTCGTGACTCCTCTTGCGGCCCAGGGGGTTTAGGATCTCAGGGCCTGGGTCTTCGGCTGTTGTTGTGTAACGGCAGGCCCTGAGATCAACAAAGCCCCCCTCATCAATGATCTAGTTTTGGAGGGGGGCACGGACCTGGCGGGTATTACGGAGACCTGGTTGGGCCAAGAGGGGGGGTGCCCCTCGTGGAAATGTGCCCACCAGGTTACCGTGCATTCCACCAGCCAAGAGCCCAGGGTTGGGGTGGGGGTGTGGCGGTTGTTTTAAAGGAGAGTCTCGATCCGAGGGAGACCACTGTGCCTCAGACAGCCGGATGTGAGTCTCTGTGTGAAGTGGGGTCATAGAAGGCAGTTGGGCTTACTGATTGTGTACCTGGCTTCCCGCTCCCCGCTACGTATCAGCAGCCCTACCCAAGCTTCTCAATGTGATAGCCGAGGTGGCGGTTGGTACCCCCAGGCTGTTAGTCATGGGGGATTTCAACCTGCCATCGGTAGGCGAATCATCTGAGATGGCGCGGGAGTTCATGGCTTCCATGACGGCCATGGACCTGACTCAGTTAATTCATGTCCCCACTCACACTGGAGGACACACACTGGATCTTGCTTTTGTCTCTGGCCAGTGGTTGAGTGATCTTGGTTTAGGGGAAATAGTCATTGAACCCCTGTTATGGTCAGATCACTCTCTCCTTCGGCTTGACTTTCCAACCGCTGCACCCCACCACGGGGAGGCGGAACCTGAACCGGTGAGATGGTTCCACCCCAGGCACCTGATGGACCCTGAGAGGTTCCAGATGGACCTTGGGCCGATACCTGAGACCCTGACCCACGACTCGACTGAGGACCTGGTGGCCGCTTGGAATACTGCGGCCACGGGGCCCTGGACCGAGTCGTGCCCTTGCGGCCCCTCATCCAACACTGAACCACCTTAGCTCCTTGGTTCTCCGAGGAATTGAGGGTGATGAAGCATCGGAAGAGATGCCTAGAGAGCGGTTGGAGGACCGAGTCTGATTGGACACTGGTACAGTCCTATTTAAGGACCTACCTAGTGGTGATAAGAGCGGCAAAATGCAATTATTTTTCTGCTCTTGTCGCGTCTGCAGATAACCGACCAGCCGCCCTGTTCAGGGTGACCCACTCCCTTCTTCATTTGAGGGCATGGGATACTCCCTTGCAGGGTCGAGCGGAGGATTTTGGCCGTTATCTGCAAGATAAAATCGATCAGATTAGGGACGGGTTGGCCTCCGACTGGACTAGTTCTGATGGGCTGACGGAGGCAGGTCTTGAGAATGTCATCTGGGAGGAGTTCGATCCTGTGACTCCTGAGGACATGGACAGGTTGCTGGGGCGACTGAACACCACCACATGTTTATTGGACCCGTGTCCCTCCTGGTTGGTACTGGCCTCCCGGGAGGTTACACGAGGCTGGCTCCAAGGAATTACTAACGCTTCCTTGAGTGAGGGGTTCTTGCCGGCCGTCTTGAAAGAGGCGGTGGTGAGGCCCCTCCTCCAGAAGCCCTCTCTGGATCCGGCTGTTTTGGCCAACTACCGTCCTGTCTCCAACCTTCATTTCATTGCAAAGGTTGTTGAGAGTGTGGTGGCCCGACAGTTCCCTCAGCACCTGGATGAAGCTCTCTATCTGGACTCGTGCCAGCACGAAGACGGCATTGGTCGCAATAGGGGTTGTTCATCTATCCTGGTCCTGTTAGATCTCTCAGCGGCTTTCGATACCATCGACCATGGTATCATGCTGCACCGGTTGAGGGGCTTGGGAGTGGGGGGGCACCGTTTTACGGTGGTTCTCCTCCTATCTCTCCGACCGGTCGCAGTTTGAGTTGGCAGGGGGGCAGAGGTCGACGTCAAGGGGCCTCACTTGTGGGGTCCCACAGGGGTCGGTCCTCTCACCCCTCCTGTTCAACATTTATATGAAGCCGTTGGGTGAGATCATCCGTGGTTTTGGGGTAGAGTTCCATCAGTACGCTGATGACACTCAGCTGTACATCTCTACCCCAGACCATCCCAACAATGCCGTGGAAGTGATGTCCCAGTGTCTGGAGGCCGTGCGAGTCTGGATGGGGAAGAACAGGCTTCGACTCAACCCATCCAAGACCAGGCTGTGGCTTCCGGTGTCACGGTATAGTCAGTTGATACCATCTTTGACTATCGGGGGTGAGACATTGGCTCCCGCAGAGAGGGCTTGCAACTTGGCTGTCCTCCTGGACTCTCGGATGCCTCTAGAAGATCATATGACGGCCATGGCCAGGGGGGCTTTTTATCAGGTTCGCCTGATACGCCAGTTGTACCCCTTTCTGTACCATGATGCCTTACGCACGGTCACTCAAGCCCTCGTCTCCTCCCGTCTGGACTATTGCAATGCTCTCCAAATGGGGCTTCCCTTGAGGTGCACCCGGAGGCTCCAGTTAGTTCAGAATGCGGCCACGCGGGGGATTCTGGAAGCTTCTAGATGCTCCCACGTGACACCTCTCCTGCGCGAGCTGCACTGGCTGCCTGTGGCTTCCCAGGTGTGCTTCAAGGTACTAGTAACCACCTTTAAAGCGCTCCATGGCAAGGGACCTGGTTACCTGCAAGACCGCCTCCTGCTACCAAATACCTCCCACCGTCCAGTTCGCTCCCACAGAGACGGCCTCCTCAGGGAGACGTCGGCTAAACAATTTTAGCTGGCGACCCCCAGGGGGAGACCCTTCTCTATGGCAGCTCCCGCCCTCTGGAATGACCTACTCCTGGACAAAGGACAATCTCGGACCTACATCTCTTCCATCGCGCCCTGAAGACGTACTTATTTTGCACTGCTGGGCTATCATAATTTTAAAGGAATTTTTTAATAGTGATTTTAGTTTGAGATTTTTAAATATTGGCCAATTATTTAATATTTCTTTTTAATACTGTTTTTAAACTCTGTATCATCATTTTTATTCTGGCTGTACACCGCCCTGAGTCCCGAAAGGGAGAAGGGCAGTATAGAAATCAAATAAAAGTAAAATAAAGTAAAGTAAAATATTCTTTCAATGAGTTTTAATTTTAATAATATCTAATTTTTATAAATATATATGATTGTACATGATATGATGGTTTTGCTTACAGATTGTTTTTTTTATGAAATATTGCATGCCACCCAGAGAATCTTTGGTCAGATGTACAGCCATATAAATTTAACTAATAAAATTAGCCACCCAGAATAATCCTTGGTCAGATGGGCAGCCATATAAATAAATAAATTAACAACAAATAAATTTTATGCTGTTCAATTATAACAGTTATTTGTATTAGAGCACATGTCAAACACAAGGCCCGTGGACCAGATTTGGCCCATGATGGACACAGACCCTGGAGGTGGCGAGGGACTGGCCCCTGCCACCTGTCCATCCCAGCCAGACGCCCCCAGAGCACACACACAGGAGGCAGCAAGCATATAGGGGCTGGCAGTGGTAGCAGCAGCAGCAGCCCACCAGCTCATCTCAGCTTACATAGCTCAGTTGGAAGACGGAGCACTATACCGCTGGGCGAGCCCTCCAAACAGCAGGCAGAGGCATTCGGAGAAGGCACATGACATGGCCTTCCAGTTACGCTGAACAGCCGCCTGCCCATCTGCTCCCTTCCACCACCTGTCTTCACTTGCCTGTAGCTGCTGCAGCTGGGACAGGACAAGTGTCCGGCTGGCTAGATTGTCTGGTTCCTGCCTCCCCATGCCTCTACCCCTGCCTGCTGCCAGTGCCAGGCAGGTGGTGGGGCAGGGTTGGTGCACGTCATGACCCTTGCACACTGGGACCTTGTCAGCCAGCCTTGTCTTCTAGTTCTGCCACACAGAGCTAGAATGAGCTAGAAGGCTCAGAGCGGGATGAGCTTTCTGCCCACCGTCCCGCCGTGATGGCCCCAGCAAACAGAAACGGTAGGGAGCCCCAATCCACAAGAGACAGCTGAGACTCCACAGTCCATGCAGTGCAGGTGGGTATGAACATTGGGACCGCTGGGCTGATCCTCCAAGCAGCAGGCAGAGGCTTGGTAGGAGGAGGCACATGATCCGGGCAAGCAAAGATAGATGTTGGGGTTATGGTGAGGCAGCCCAGCCAGTCCCCATCACCTCCACACTGCGGCCCTTGCACACTCAGGCTCCAGCATCCAACCTCGTTCTCCAGCAAGCTTGTCCCCTGCCCACCCATCCCCAATGACCCTGGCAAATGGAGAAGGGCAGGGAGCAGGCTTGCTGGAGGACTATGTTGGACCGCAGGGGCTGAGCACACAGGGGCCACAGCATGGTGGTGACAACAACTGGCTGGGCTGCCTCACCATGACCCCAACATCTGTCTTTGCTCCTCTGGTGGATCAAGCCCCAGCATCAGCCTGGTCCCACCCCCTTCTGTTGGAGACACCTGGATCCCTCACAGGCCTGCCTAGTCCCCCACAGGTAGCCACCAACCTGAGCAACATCTAACTGGCCACACCCACCTAGTCAATGGTGACCACCTGACCACACCCACCCAAGGTCAATTGCAATGCTGATGTGGTCCTCAATGAAATTGAGTTTGAGACCCCTGCTTTAGAATGCCAATTAGGAACGAATAAACTTTCAGATTAATCAAAATACAGTAAAAATCCTGCCGATTTCTCTGCAAAAAGGCAAAATAATTTACCATCTCCATCTTCTCCATATGCCAAGAAAGGTGGTACTGTGATTATTCGCTTTTCTCCTACACACATTCCAAGAAGACCTTTGTCCATTCCAGGGATTAACCACCCAATTCCTACATAAGTGTCATATGTTCGCATTCTATTATGACTGAAGATATAAATAAATACCAGTGAATTCCAGATCTCTTCATTTTAGTGCAGAGTAAAACAACAAGAGAATGAAATGTAACGAAAAAAGAGAATGTGTATTTGACTTGTTCTCAACTCACACACACACACATTTTGTTACTATAGCTATTAATGGTATAATTCAAAAGACTAATAGAGAATGGGCAAGCAGTCATTAAAGGTCCAATCCAAGTATCATGGATGGCATAAAAGTCAATACATCATGAAAAAGAGTCTTACAGGTGGCAGAAAAGTTAATAATTTTAATTACGCATTGAATAGGAAGGAAGGAAGATCTTTCTTCAGACTCTGTGGACGTACCAAAGTAACCCTGTCTTCAATTGTAAGCAGTTGGAGACAATGTTACTTTGATACCTCCACATAGTCTGATGCACTATACGTTTTTCCAGATTCATATAACAGCCCTCTATAGCTGTAACAGCACACCATAGCTGAAATCTAGAAATACACATTTGTTTCAGAAGTTGCAAACAAGTATATGAACCTTTCTGCCATCAAATAAAAAACACTGAACTTTTCATAAATTCTTCCTTTTATTAGTCCTTTATAGTATTTAGTTATTGTTAGCAATGGCAGTACACAAACAATGGAACCCCCCCCCCAAAAAAAATACTGTATCTTTGTTCATTTGGGATCTGCATTGCATATTGTACAATTATATATATTTATATCCCCCCACTATATGAAAAAGGCAAAATATTTTATTGATACCTTGAGTCAAATAGTGTTCCATCTAAAAATGTTCCATTATAATGGTATCTTACAAAATCAGACACCTGAATTGTCCTTGTACAATTTTCTGGCTTGTGATAAGTCTGAATTTCAACTTGGTCTTCAGAATTCCAAACATCAACCAGAAGGACATCAAAATTCAGAACAGAATTTGCAGGAAGTACACTGGCTGGGGATACAAAAGATATTAAAAATTGAATCTAATTATTCACCAGCGACCAGTATTTTTTTTAAAAAGCTATTTTTCTGATTATTGTATTTAACAACCTGTACCAACAATAGAAAGAAATACAGAGAATACTAATTCTTTTTTTTTTTTAGATTTATATACAATGCAACAAATATATTATATTTCCCCCCAAAATAAGACTGGTTCTTATATTTTGGGGGCCATCAAAAAAGACACCAGGTCTTATTTTTGGGGAGGCCTTAATTTCTCCCCCCCCATGTACCGAGATGGAGGGGCAAGCGGCTCCTCATGCCTGCTTGCCTAATGGTCTTATCAGTAGCTCAGTCCATGGAACAGCTGATCTGTGGATGATCAGCCGATTGAGGCTGCAAAAGCAGGAGGCCCCACATTCCCCCTTCAATAACAGTCTTACCACACCAGCAATTTGGTCAGGAGGCCAAGCAAATGCACCGCCTTCCTGAAACAACTGATCTGTGTGTGGTCTCCTGCTGTTGCCTCCAAGAAGCACAGCCTCAATCAACTGCAAAAGCAGCAGGAGGCTTCATGGGTCTCACACCCCCTTCAAGAAAAGGCCGAAAGTGTCAGATGAAGCCTTTTTTGGAATGTGCGTTTGGGCTGGACTCAAAGAAGGACAATTGGCAGGAAAATTGGGGGGGGGGGGGGATGTTTACTGCCAATCACCATTTCCTTGCACAGATGCACATCCAGAAAAGGCTCCATCCAAAGCCTTCAGCTTTGGTTTGCATAATCAAAGTATTTGCCTGATGTATTAAAATAATACAATATTACAATTCCCATTAAGGGATCATAAGAACCAGTAGCAAAAGTGAATACATCAATTTTGATTTTTAGTATGGCAAATATGAATAAGTAAAATGCATTTAAATAAAATCTCTTTAGGAGTTTACCATACATTTTTAAAGTGAGACGATAAAAAATTTAAGAAACACTATATTACAACATCAGTCACAGTCTACACAGGCTATAAAAGTTGGCTATCACAAGATGCTAAAACAGGCAAACTATAGAGTGAGTTAGAACGGGGAAAAACCAAAATACAATGCAGAGATAGACAGAAACTATTTTAAGTCCATTTTCGCAGTAAGCTGCTATTCTTTATAGTTTATTTTTGCTTTTCCTGCTGATGTACAGCAATGTAAGACACTGCTATATACTCCCAAATGAAACTTAACTTTGGGAAATTATAGGATATAGTCCTGTAAAATTTTAGTATAAGCTTGCCTTTTGATTACATTTGTTTGTTTGATGTATTAATAATGGGCCAAAAAAAAAGTAGATGTTTACTATTTACCATGTTTCCCCAAAAATGGGCTTGAAAATAAGCACTCGGGCTTTTATTTGGGGAGGTCTTATATTTTTAACATGGAGGTGTCGAATGTGAGGGCTGACAGGAGTGCGAGTCCAGCTACTACTAGCCCGGCCCCACTGTCTGCTTGCCCATGGCTGCAATTGGCCAAGTTCTCAGCACAACGCGGCCTTCACACCAGGCAGGACCAGCCCAGAAGGACAACCAAGAGCACGCTGCTGGGAGCCCATGCAAGGCCAGCAGAAGCATGGGCAGCCACTTAACCACTTTAGGACTTGTGGATTTCAACTCCCAGAACTCCTCCTATCCCCCCACCCCCATTTTACTGCTGATCTTTTCCTTGTGCCGAAGACTCATGGAGGGAGGTATTAAAAATTAACATTTCAGAAATGTTACCTGCGGACGTCTCCCAGTGCAATGCTCTGCTGCAGCTTCAGAGCAAACCTTCCCTGCGCAGCATTGCAAGGCTGGAGGCCTTGGCTCCCCACCACTTATGCCCACCTGCTGGGCCTGCTGCATCTGTTGCTGCTGGCCTCGTGGGGCCTCCTCGCCCTCCTCGCTTGGCTGCTCCTGCCTGGCATGGGGCAACTAGACCTTGATATCCAAAGCCCCTCCCACAACAATCAACAGGAAAATCCCCCCCCCACACACACACACATTTTCCTGCTGATTATTCTTTCTTTGGGGAGCCCTGGACATACATACATTCCAAAAATGCTCAATCTGAAGCCTTCAGCCTTACAATCCTGCGCAGGGCAGGCGGAGGTTTGCTCCAAAGCTGCGGCAGAGCATTATACTGAGAGGCCTCCGCTGGTAACATTGAGTTGCGTGTCTTGCACCAATGATAGGGGTGCAGGCCAAGAACTTGGCAGCCAGGGAAGACAGAGTTTTGGGATGCAAAGGAAGAAGGGGCGATCTCCCCTCCTGTGTTCCACTGAAGGGCTACAAACGAGCTCACACACGGCAGCACAACCACTGGCAAAGGGGGCCCTGATAGGCCAGCAATGAGGGAGGGGCTCCAGAGATCTGGATCTAGTTGTCTCATGCCAGGCAGGAGCAGCCCATGGCTGCTGAGAGAAGTGCAGCCAGGAGGGTGATGAGGGCCCGCAAGGTCAACAGTGGCAATGCAGCAGGCCCAGCAGCCAGTCAGAGGTAGGGGGAGCCAATTCTGATGCACCGCATGGCTTTCTGCCTAGTTGTAGTAGCAGCCTGAGCATGACCCAAGCTCCAAGCCTGGCGGAACACAAACGATAGTCATAATTTTGGGGATATACAGTATATGTTTGATTTAGATACATACTTTACTTTACTTTTATTAAATTTGTATACCACCCTTCTCCCTTGCAGGCCTCAGGGCGGTGAACAGGCATAATAAAATAGTAAAACATCCGATACAAAAATACATTAAAATACATTAAAACTAATTAAATTTAAGGGCCCGTTCTGAAAACCAGATAACCATATAAAAACAGTTAATAAAATCAACTAAAATCAATTTTAAAATTACAATCAATTAAAAGAAAACCAGGCCGGTCGCACGAAATAGGTGCGTTTTCAGGGCCCGATGGAAGAGGTGCAGGTCGGTGATCGTATGAAGGTCGGGGGGCAGATCGTTCCAGAGGGCAGGAGCTACCACAGAGAAGGCTCTCCCCCTGGGGGTCGCCAGCTGACATTGTTTCGCCGACTGTACCCTGAGGAGGCCCGCTCTGTGGGAGCGGACTGGTTGGTGGGAGGTATTTGGTAGCAGGAGGCGGTCTTGCAGGTAACCAGGTCCCTTGCCATGGAGCGCTTTAAAGGTGGTTACTAGTACCTTGAAGCGCACCTGGGAAGCCACAGGCAGCCAGTGCAACTCGCGCAGGAGAGGTGTCACATGGGAGGTATTCCCACCTGGAGGAGACTGTTTATCTAGACTTGCGCCAGTCCGGCTTCCGACCCGGGCACAGCAAAGAGACGGCATTGGTCGCGCTGGTGGATGATCTCTGGAGGGCCCGAGACAGAGGTTGTTCCTCTATCTTGGTCCTGTTAGATCTCTCAGCGGCTTTTGATACCATCGACCATGGTATCCTATTGCAGCGACTGGAGGGGATGGGATTGGGAGGCACCGTTTTGCGGTGGTTCTCTTCCTTCCTCTCCGGTCGGTCGCAATTTGTGTTGGCAGGAGGGCAGAGGTCGACTTCGAGGCCCCTCACCTGTGGGGTGCCCCAGGGGTCGGTCCTCTCGCCCCTCCTGTTCAACATTTATATGAAGCCGCTGAGTGCGATCATCCGTGGTTTTGGGGTAGAATTGCACCAGTACACTGATGACACCCAGCAGTACATTTCTACCCCAGACCACCCCAACAATGCCGTCGAAGTGAGGCCGTGCGAGTCTGGATGGGGAGAAACAGGCTTCAATTCAACCCGTCCAAGACCGAGTGGCTGTGACTTCCAGCATCGCGATATAGCCAGCTGGTACCATTGCTGGCCATTGGGGGCGAATTATTAGCCCCAACAGAGAGGGCGCGCAATTTGGGTGTCCTCCTGGACTCCCGGCTGTCATTAGACGATCATTTGATGGCTGTGGCCAGGGGGGCTTTTTATCAGGTTTTCTTGATTCGCCAATTGCACCCTTTTTTGGATCGTGATGCTCTGCGCACGGTCACTCAAGCCCTCGTCACTTCCCGCCTGGACTATTGCAACGCTCTCTACATGGGGTTCCCCTTGAGGTGCACCCGGAGGCTCCAGTTGGTGCAGAATGCGGCCGCGTGGGGGATTGCGGGAGCCTCAAGATGCTCCCACGTGACACCTCTCCTGCACAAGCTGCACTGGCTGCCTGTGGCTTTCCGGGTACGCTTCAAGGTGTTGGTAACCACCTTTAAAGCACTCCATGGCATTGGGCCTGGTTACTTGCAGGACCGCATCCTGCTACTGAATGTTTTATGTTTTATGTTTTATTTGATTTATATACCGCATCTTCTCCGCAATGGACTCAGGGCGGTGCACAGGGGATTAAAATACCACAATAGACAACTGTCAGGGTCCGTTTCTTATAGTACTCAAGAAAGACCACACTTAAACATTGTTTGAAATGAATAAGGTTACTTTTACTGAATACCCAAGATTAACAGACCATAGTGAAGCAGGGAGTAACTAGTTTAGGCGCGAACAATGAGTATTATTGCTTAAGCCCACCCCAATAGCCCTAACCCCCCCTAGCATTGTCCAATGTACTTTCTTCTCCGACATCAGGTGGGCAGGTCATCACCAGCATGGAATGTGAGACCGTTAGACCAAAGATAACACCGGCCGGCAACATCTTCCACCAATCGTCCACCAGCATTCATAATTGAAACCCCAGCGCCCCACCCTCCCCGTTTCCATGGCAGCCAAGCAGCATAAAAAGAAATCAGAAGCGAAGGCTGACATCCGGACCTCCTCCAGCAGCAGGCAGGATCCCCGGAAGCCCCCGAGAAGTAGGCATGTTAGATCTGCAAAAGAGACAAAAAAAGACAAAACAACATAGAAGAGAGAGGGAAGGGGTTATGGTTTGTGTGGATACTTTGCATAAAACTGGCGTATAAGCTTCGAGGCTTTGAGATGCTCTCTATCCACCCACTCATTGTGAGAAGGAGGAAAGTCTTTCCACATGACCAAGAATTGAGTCTTGTTTCTACGGACTCTGGAGTCCAAAATGTCCCGAACTTCATAGTGTTGGTGACCGTCTACCATCATCGGTACAGGGGAATCAGGATGGGGTTTGCGGAGATGCGAAGTGCGTTCAGGCTTCAACAAGTGAACATGGAACACCGGGTATAAGCGACGGTAGGTTTTAGGGAGATCCAAACGGACGGAAACGGAACTAATTATCTTAGTGATAGTGAATGGCCCAACAAATTTAGGGCCCAATTTCTTGCATTTCTGAGGGCTATCCAAATGTTTAGTAGAAACGAAAACTCTATCGCCAACCTTGTAGGTCGGAGGAGCCGCTCGCTTTTTATCAGCATATAACTTATGTGATTGATGCGCCTCTTCCAAAGTTTTCCTTATGACAGGCCACACCGAAGACAGTTTGGCGGACCAATCAGCCAGGGAGGGAACTGCAGGTGAGTCGTGAGGCAATTCAGGGATGGGTACAAAGTCCTGACCGTAAATGATCTTAAAAGGAGTCATATTCGTACTGGAATGAACAGAGTTATTATAAGCCACTTCGGGGTGTATCAGAAGGTCGGCCCAGTCATCCTGTTGAAAATTTATAAAACAGCGTAGGTATTGTTCCAAAACGGAATTGGCCCTCTCGCAAGCGCCGTTCGTCTGCGGATGGTAGGAGGAGCTTAGGCCCTGGGAGGAGCCTATCAGTCTCAAAAATTCCTTCCAAAAGTGCGATGTAAATTGAGTACCTCTATCCGAGATGATACGTTTAGGGACACCGTGGAAACGGTAAATATGGTTCAGGAACAGCTTAGCCAGCGATTTGGAGGACGGAATTTTGGAACAAGGTACAAAGTGGACTTGCTTGGAGAAAAGATCCGTAACCACCCAAATGACGGTATAGCCCTGGCTGCTCGGAAGGTCAACAATAAAGTCCATCGAAATCTCCTTCCAAGAAGCTTCTGGCTTCGCCACAGATTGTAGGAGGCCCTGGGGCTTCCCAGGAGCCCGTTTCGAAGCAGTACAAACAGGGTAACTGGCGATATATGACTCAACGTCCTTCTTGAGGGAAGGCCACCAAAACTGGCGTTTAACTAGATGTATAGTCTTAACAAATCCGAAGTGTCCCGCCAATCGCGAGTCGTGTGCTCGTTGCAATACAAAAGGCCGTATTGTGGCAGGGACATAAATTTTTGAACCAATCCAAGGGAGTTCATCCCTGATAGTGCAATCACCGGAGTGTGCGGAATACCATTCATCAGTAAGTAGTTCAGACTTAATTCGAGCAATCAGTTCAACGGGAGGGTTAGCCTGCATAGTGGATTGACTTCTGGTTGAAACAGGAGAAGCTGGTAAAATAAGTGGAATCATGGGTTGCACAACCGTGAGATTAGACACATCATACTGGGGTAGCCTGGAGAGTGCATCAGCCATGAAATTTTTTCCTCCAGGAATATATTTGAGACGAAAGTTGAATCGATGAAAGTAATGCGCCCAACGTAGTTGCCTCGGGGATAATTTGCGGGACGAAGTGAGAGCTTCCAAGTTTTTGTGGTCCGTCCAAACCTCAAATGGATGTGGGGCACCCTCAAGAAAATGACGCCAAGTCAAGAGGGCCCAACGGACAGCAAATGCTTCCTTCTCCCAAATAGCCCATCCACGTTCAGTAGTGGATAACTTACGAGAAGTGTAGGCACATGGTTGTAGTTGGCCCTGTTGGTTGAGTTGTAGCAAAACAGCTCCCACAGCGACATCGCTGGCATCAGCCTGAACTACAAACGGAGAGTTGACATCGGGATGCTTGAGGGCAGGCTCGGCGGCAAATAAACGTTTAAGTTTCTCGAAAGCAGCCTGGCACTCCATGGTCCAGTTCAGGGGGGCACTAGGTCGAGGTTTACCCTCACCTTTCGTTTTGAGAAGATTTGTAATGGGCAACACAATACTAGCGAATGAAGGTATAAATTGACGGTAAAAGTTGGCGAAACCCAAAAAACTTTGTAGCTGTTTACGAGTGCGTGGGGGTGCCCATTCCGTGACCGCTTTTACTTTAGCAGGATCCATTTCAATTCCTTCCGAGGAAATACGATAACCCAAATAGTCAATCTTGTCCTGGTGAAACTCACATTTAGATAATTTAGCGTAGAGCTCGGCGGAGCGGAGCTTTTGAAGAACGGAACGGACAAGCTTAACATGTTCATCATGTGTTTGCGAATACACGACTATGTCATCAAGATAAACGATGACCCCCTTGTACAGGTGTTCGTGGAGAACTTCATTGATTAGTTGCATAAATACAGAAGGAGCTCCCTGAAGACCAAAAGGCAAAACTTTAAACTGGAAACATCCCAGCGGGCAGTTGAAAGCCGTTTTCCATTCGTCACCCTCTTTAATCCTTACCCTATAATAAGCTTCACGTAAATCTAGTTTAGTAAAAATTTTGCCTGTAGCAAGGTGAGCTAGCATGTCCTTCATAAGTGGAAGCGGGTAGACATTGTGTTCACAAATAGTGTTAAGGTAAGAGTAGTCCTGAACTAAGCGCAGAGTACCATCTTTCTTTTCCCTAAACATCACCGGTGCGGCCACGCGTGGCCTAGCAGGTTCAATGAAACCCCGTTTTAGATTCTTATCAATGAATTTGCGTAGCTCCTCCATCTCACGTGGTGTCATAGAGTAAAGTCGAGGTTTAGGTAGTTGCACCCCAGGGAGAAAATCGATAGAGCAATCAGTAGCTCTGTGAGGAGGAAGTGAATCACAAGACCTTTCGCTAAAAGTGTCTTTAAGGTCCCAATATTCGTCAGGAATCTTGTCCTCTCCAGGAATGATTTCGGGTGGAGGAAGAGCTAATGTGGGGCCTGCAGGTTCTCTAACAGTAGTCAGATCAAGGGGAGAATCACGCCTGTGATTTGAAAGTGTAAAGGCATGTACTGGTAGCAGTAAAGGTATACGCACCCACCCCTCTTTCCAGTTAATAAGGGGATTCCATTTACGAAGCCAGTTGATTCCCAAAATGACAGCATTATCAGCTATGGGAGCCACGATAAAATTAATAGTTTCATTATGTGTCTCAACAATAGAAACTTGAAGGGGCTCAGTAACAAAAGTTGCAGGATTTCCCCCCGCTACAGAGCCATCCATTTGGCAAAAAGCGATAGGTACTTTTAAATTCTTTAAGTGAAATCCCATGGCGTAAACAAGATCTTGACTGATCAGACAACGGGAACAACCGGAATCAATGAGAGCTTGCGTGTTGCAGCTACGGCCACTAGATGGAGCTATAAGCTTTAAATGAATATAAAGAGGCCCGGATCGGCGACTTACCAAATTATCGTCAGAGGAGGCGGAATCTCCTTCCCAGTCATCGGGCTGGGCCTCAGGTTGGTCAGCGGAAAGGTCAAGTGGCTCCACCCCAGTCATCACTGGCCTACTGCGCACGCTTGGAGTTTTAGTTGGCCTTCTAGCCTCAGTAGAAGAATGTGGGTGTGGCGGTTGTTTTGATCTGCAGTTGTTCGCCCAGTGCCCCTCCTTCCCACAGCGAAAACAAGAGCCTGGGCGCGCTGGAATCGATCTGCGCCCGCCCCTCTGCTTGTGGGAATCCTTATCAGGGGATCGGGGCCTGGGGCTTTCAAATAGTTTCTTCTTCTCAAAACGGGCTGGATCTTGTGACTGGGCCTGGTCCAGCTCCACATCCCCGGCTTATTGAATCCAATCATCTAGGGAATCGGGCCGGTATCTGTTCACGGACGTTTGATAAATGTCCTTATCTAGCCCCTCTGTTTAAAGATCCATCAACGCCCTGTCGCTATAGCCCACCATAAAAACAGAAAGTTCTTGAAAAATTTGGGTGTATTCTTGCACAGACATATCTCCCTGGCGCAAATCTCTCATCTTTATTTTTGCCTTTCTCTCAATTCGGGGGTCTTCGAAACGTCTTCTAAGCGCAGTCATAAAGCGTTCAAAGTCCCGTAACAAGGGTGAGTGAGTATTATGCAGAGAAACCAGCCATTTGGCAGCTTTATTCTCCAAGGCCAAAGAGACAATTCTAATTTTAACATCGTCTTCACAATCATCTGCGTAGTGCTTAACAAAATCACTAACGTGAAGTAGAAAAAATGCTAAACTTTCTGGGTCACCGTCAAACTTAATGCCCAAGGGAGGGAGTTTAGCAGGTCGGCGGGGGGGGGGGGAATTTCCCTCTGTAATTCTCTGCCGGCTTGAGCAGGAGGGGGAGGAGTAGTTCGTCTGATCTCCTGGGCAGTAGCCGTGGCAGTTTCTTTTCTCTGTTCGCCTTCCAAATAATGCCCCCCCCCAGAGTTCATCCAGGGCTTCCCTCTTGTCGCTGGCCTGGCGGAGTAATTCATTAGCCATCTCCTTTAATTCCCCTTCTTCTTTCAAAAGCTCAGATATGGAGGGCGTGGGAGAGGAGCGGCGGCGTCTGGTGGTATTGACCCCCGAGCCTACGTCTCCCGTCATTCCCACCCCGTCTGACCAGCGATAAGGTTTAGCTGCTTAATGTCAGGGTCCGTTTCTTATAGTACTCAAGAAAGACCACACTTAAACATTGTTTGGAATGAATAAGGTTACTTTTACTGAATACCCAAGATTAACAGACCATAGTGAAGCAGGGAGTAACTAGTTTAGGCGCGAACAATGAGTATTATTGCTTAAGCCCACCCCAATAGCCCTAACCCCCCCTAGCATTGTCCAATGTACTTTCTTCTCCGACATCAGGTGGGCAGGTCATCACCAGCATGGAATGTGAGACCGTTAGACCAAAGATAACACCGGCCGGCAACATCTTCCACCAATCGTCCACCAGCGTTCATAATTGAAACCCCAGCGCCCCACCCTCCCCGTTTCCATGGCAGCCAAGCAGCATAAAAAGAAATCAGAAGCGAAGGCTGACAACAATAAATACAATACAATAATAAAATACAATTAAATTAGATAACCTGTGCTAAAATGTTTAACTAAAATTTTTAAAAAACCCTACCAATCCAATTAGAATTTTATCTGATCTAAAATCTAAGCTAACATCTAAACTAAAATCAAGCCTTTTTCTTTTTCAAAAAAATAATATGCCTCAATCCTGGAGGAAGAAAATGGGGGAACGGGAGGGGCCATGGCACCACCCACTGGTGGGAGGGAGGATGAAGATACAATATTTACGAGACTCAGATTACAAAAATGATTTCCTTTAATATACTGTAACTTTTTCTTTCGGATGTTCTGTAGAAACAATTTATTGAATGCATGAATTTTATGAAATGATACATATGTAACTCCTGCCACCTTAAATAGAAAAATAATTAATCTTTGTATGAAGCTTTGGAGGCGGCCTGCACCTCCAATATGGATGCCTCTAAAATGTTCTTTTATACCCTATATACCTTTTCCCTGTAAAAAATTGTTAAAACCAATAAAACTTTTTTTCTATATGGTTAAAAATATGTCAGAGACTCAAAGAAAGAGACTTGCAAGTTTGGCAGGATTCGAAATAGTTTCTAAGGTCAAATATTTAGGAATACAAATTGCAGAATCAAATATAAAACTTTTTTCAAATAATTATGAAGTGTTGTGGCAAAAGATACAGAAAGATCTTCAAGTATGGAAAAAGCTACAACTATCTTTGCTTGGAAGGATCTCAGCAATCAAAATGAACACTCTACCTAGATTCATTTTTTTATTCCAGATGATACCGGTGCTTAAATCAGATAAAATCTTGTTAGAATGGCAAGCAACATTAAATAAATTTGTTTGGAAGGAGAAAAAACCGAGAGTAAAGATGAAGATTATGCAAGATACTCGTGAAAGAGGTGGCCTTAGACTCCCAAACCTTCGACTGTATTATGAAGCTGCGGCATTGACGTATGTAGCAGATTGGTTTGGGAAAACAAAATCTGAACTATTGAATATAGAAGGTCATGATCTTGTTCTGGGATGGCATGCATATCTTTTTTATGAAGATAAGGTGGATAAAGCGTTTAACAATCATGTTCTTCGAAGTGCTTTGATGAGAATATGGAAGAAGCACCGGCCTAATTGGGATTATAGAATACCGCTTTGGTTTGATCTTGCAGACACCATGTGGATTACAAATACTAAGTCACTCGGGGAGTGTTTATATAAAGATGTGCTTATTGTTGATGGGGACGAATGGCAGTTGAAAACTTTGGAACAACTGTTGGAAGAAGGAATTATTCTAAATTGGTTACAGTATATACAGTTACAGAAGAGATGGAAAGAAGATCGCAGGGTCGGCTTCATGGATAAAGAAGTGGAACTGATCAAGCAGATAAAAGAGACTGGCCCCAAACATGTTAAAAGAATATATAATGTATTGTTAGAAAGAGATTCAGAAAGCGAATTGGTGAAGGACTGTATGATTAAATGGGCTCAGAACTTTGACGAACCGGTTATGATGGATACGTGGGAAAAAATATGGGTTCAGAATGTTAAATTTACGCAGTCACAGAATTTAAGGGAGAATTTTTATAAAATGTTTTACAGATGGTATTTAGATCCTAAGAAATTATCATGTATGTACCCAAATGTTCAACCAAAATGTTGGAGATGCGGGTGTTTAGATGCTACTTTTTTTCATGTATGGTGGACTTGCAATAAGGTTAAAGCTTTTTGGATAAAAATATGGTGGGTTATGCAAAATGTATTTAAGAAAAGATTACAATTTATTCCGCAAATGTTTTTACTGGGTATAATTAAGGATTTTACAAAAGGGGAAACAAAATTGGTTTTGTATATGGTTACAGCGGCTAGGCTGTTGATTGCTCAGCACTGGAAAAAAGATTTTTTACCGACAATTGATCAATGGATTCAGAAAGTGGCGGGGTTTGCGGAAATGGCAAAAATTTCAGCTTTCTTAAAAGATCAGAAACAGGAGAATTATATACAGGAATGGGCAAAATGGATTGATTATATACAGAATAAATACCAGACTAGGAAGTATTATGTAGCCTTTAGGTAAGAATGTTTAGACTGATAGGGTGATAAGCAAGGGATACAATGTGAACAGAGTAAATATTATATGGGACGTTTGGAATTATTAGAGTGGTGTATAGCGGAAGTCAGGGGGGTGGGTTTGAATGGGAGGTGGGGGAGGGTTAGGGTGGAGGGTGGGGAAATATATATGTACAACTATTATAGGAGATGGGATTAATGGGATACGGTTATCCTAAGAGAAATTTATATTATGATTTATATATGTTCAATTAATTTAGAAGATGGGGTTAATGAGATATTATTACTTTAAGAGAAATTTATATTATGATTGTTGGGAGGTTAGGGGATACAATATTTGAATGACAAATTTATTTTAAGACGGGGGGAGGGGAGGGGGTATATTATTTGTATGTGATTTATATTGATATTATATGTTGGGGGGTAAAAAGGGGGGGAAATTTGTTTGAATAAAACTTTTTCAATAAAAAATAAATTTAAAAAAAAAAGAAAGCATGTAAGTCTTGCTGCTAACACTGCCGCAAAAATTTTATAATCAAAGTTTAGCAGTGAAATTGGCCTTTAATTTCTAATAAGTGACAAATCAGCCCCTTCCTTAGGAATAATGGAAATAAACGCTTCAGACCACGATGCTGGAATCTGGGTATCCCTCATCACTCTATTATACAACTCTGTCATATATTTACCCAGTACCCCAAACATCGCCTTATATAGTTCAATCGGTAGCCCATCTGTACCCCGGGTCTTCCCATTGGCTTGTTTCATCTACTTCCCCTTCCATTATATCAGCATTAACAAGCTGCTTCATAGACTCAGGGACTTGTGGTAGGTCAGATTTCATCAAAAACTGTCTGATTCCTTGTGTCTCTTCTCCCCCTTTCTCATACAATTTGGTAAAAAATTCTTGTGCCACTTTCTTTTTCCCTTCCTTAGTAGTATGGAAGTTTCCATCCAAATCCTTCAACCCCTCTATTCTACGTTCCTTAGGCGGTATGAGAGCCATCTGCCTGGCTTATTGGCATTCTCAAATTAATGTTGTTTAGACCATTTAATTTTAGAGGCTAACTCTGCTCAACTCTACTCAGATTATTCAGAAGTTCTTTCCGTTGTATTCTTTTGATTTTGCGACAATTAGCCCCGTATTTAATCAATAAACCCCTCATAACTGCCTTAGACGTGTCCCAAGTATTATAAATTGATGTATCTTCGGTTTTATTCTCTTGGATAAAGAAACTCATCTCTTTTTTAAATGACCCCATAAAGTCCTCATCTTGCAGAGCGCCTACCCACATTCTCCATCTAGTTTGCCTGTATCCAGGGATTTTCCATGTCAGCTTTATAGGACTATGGTCCGCCCATTCATTGGTACCAATTTCTATTCCGGATACCATTCCCCTCAGTTCTGGAGACATCCAGACCATGTCTAAACGTGTCCAGGAATGGTGTCTGGGGGAGAAATAGGTGTATTGCCTTTTTCCAGGGTTGTGTAATCTCCAAACATCTTGTAGGCCAAATTCCTCCCTTATATTATGACATATCCTTGATAGGTTTTTTTTAATCTCTTTCAAACCCCCTTGTTTTTCCCCCTGGATATAATCCTGAGTTTATCCACCACCACATTAAAATCCCCCAGTAGACAGATATGGTCATATTCCACTTCCCCCAGTCTCCCATACAGATCTTCATAAAAGGCCCTTTGATTGACATTGGGGGCTTATATACCAACCAAAAGACACTTCCTCTGTCCAATCTCTATCTCTATCATTAAGATCCTTCCTTCCTGATCAGCAAATATTTGTTGGGCTTTCAAATGGTGTTGCACAAAAAACACTAAACCTCTCTTTTTTTGTTCTGCTAAGGCAGTAAACATATTACCCAATTTCCGATGTTTTAGTAGATGTGCATGGTCCTTTTTTATGAGTCTCTTGTAAACAGATGATATCATATTTGAGCTTAGTCAATTTATTCAGAATTCTATTTCGTTTATAAGGGCCATTTAAGCCATTAATATTTACCGACAATAAACATATACGTTCCCCCATTATACCTGTCCTTCCTATTCTTTACTGCCCTTTGGTTCTAGCTTTCTTGGATTGTCTTGTTTCTCTCTGTGTTATTGCTAGTGTTGGTCCTCCTTCCCCTTCTCTTATCCCTTCAATTTACTCTCCTCTCCCTATATTATCTGTCCCCATATCATCTTCTTCTTTCGATTCCTCCAGATTCCTGCTCTCAGCTTCTACTTCTCCTTCTCTTTCCAAGTCTGTTGGATTAAATTGTTGCTGTACAAAGTCTCTTGCCTCCTGTAAATTCTCTTTATTCTCAAGGGGTTAAAACATAATTAAGATCATAGCATCTGCTAAAAATGACCATATATAAAATAACACCAATATCTCATTTATGAAAGCAGTGAAGAAGAAAAACATTTAGCTATACAGTTTTTCTTTTCAATATTTTCAACAAAACTAAAACTTCTAACTTGAAAAATACAGGTAGTCCACAACTTACAACAGTTAGTTTAGTAAGTGTTTAAAACTACAATGGCACTGAAAAAATTGGCTTATGACCATTTTCACATTTACAACCATTGCAGCACCCCCAAGAGCACATGATCAGAATTTAGACGCTTGGCATTTATTAGCCAGGAACATGTGATCACTTTTTACAACTTTCTGACAAGCAAATTCAATGGGGAAACCAGATTCACTTAACAACTGTACTACTAACTTAACAAGCGCTGATGATTCACTTAATAATGGTGACAAGAAAGGTTGTAAAATGAGACAAAATTCAATTAACAACTTTTTGCTTAGTAACAGAAATTTTGGACTCAATTGTGGTTATAAATCAAACACTACCTGTCCTTCCAGATTTGGGTTAAGTTCTTGAGTGCAGATTTAAGGAACAAATCAAACTGTCCTCCAAGTAATTCCTATCACAACAAAGATAAAATTATGAAAGGCTATTTTTCAAACCATATAAAAAAATGACTCTCAGACTAGTCAAGTATTTTAATTTAGTGAATTACAGGGGTATTACATAAAGCATTTTCAAAAAGTCATGTGACTATGACTGATTGAAGCACCACTTTTTTTAGATGCATTACACATGTGACCTACGTTAAAGAGGTATGATGTTTCAATCACATACCATGTCTGACCTGTGAGTTCTAGTCCACAATCCTAGTGAGTTACTATTCTTTAATGCAAAAAAAATTGCATCATGATTGACTGTATACAGTATAGCCTTCACCTACTTTTCCAGCATTGAAAACAGAATTCTGAGTTACAAACTGAAGTCACCTAAAGAAGCCACTTTCTGAAAGTTATAACATAGTAAGACTCAGCAGCAGTATTCTCTGCCATGATAGCAGGCCAAAATAGTCACTAGCCATTTGTATTTAAACATTACATTGATTTTTTAATTTAGGTATTAAAATAGAATTAAAATGGGTGATTATACACAACACATTATTACTGTATTGTTCGGAGTATAAGATGCACACACACCCCTGCAAAAAAAGAACAGGTGAAAATCTGAGTGCGTCTTATACACTGAATCCAGCATTTTTGGCCTCTCCAAACCCCTCTCCCTTCACAAAAAATGGTTGTGCAGAGGGTTTGGGAGCCCTGCAAAGTACTCCTGGGGGCTGGGGAGGGCAAAAACGAGTGAAAAATGGGCCATTTTTGCTTGTTTTCATGGCCTCCCAGCCCCCAGGAGCACTCTACAAGCCTCCTAAAGGCTCTGCATGCCCTTTTTTTTTGGCAAAAAACAGGCCCATTTTTGCAAAAAACAGGCAATTTTTCTTCATCTCCCCCAGCCCCAGGAGTACTTTGCAGGCCTCTCAAACTCCCTGCATGCCCAATATATATTTGTTTATCTATCGATGGGGAACTATGCTATTTAGATGGTTATAGAAAGATTATGTGTTAGTGAATGATATATATTTGCTTATCTATAGATGGGGAATTATGCGATTAAGATGGTTATAGAATACTATCACTTTTGGTAAATGATCAATCAATTAGCAGTTACATAAAATTTTAGATAATTATATGGAATCTATAGAGATATGAGGGGATTAAATAAGGGATATTAATAGTAAATAGGATTTAAAGATATTATTAAAGAAAAAATAGATTGAGGCTAGAATACTTGATAAGACTTGTGGATATTGATATTGAATCACAGGATAAATTGTTAGATTTAAAATTAATAAAATGAGACTACCCATGAATAATAACCACTCTTGGAAGGCACAGAATTTATGGATACCCGATTAGGTCTTCTTATATTTAAATTTATTTAAATTTATCTATACTGTTTTTGGTTCTTTTTTGTTTGGTTTTCTAAATAGAACGTCATTATACAATTAGGCTTTACTTAAAAGGGTATTAAAACAACTAGCAAGATTCGGGATTGAGATGTAAGAATTGTAATAATCGATATGAAAATTAAGCAATAAACCTTGAATCTGAAATTATAAATATCATCAACACAAAATAGAGCTGGCTCAGAGGCCGAAATATACCAAGTAAATGAGATGAAGAGTGTGGAGTAGAGGAGAAAGGTAAGGGAAGAAGAGAGAGAAAGGAGAGAGGGCAAAGAGGGGGAAGAGGAGGAGAGAAAGGAGGAGTGGAAAGGGGAGAGAGGAGAAGGAGAGAGGAAGGGGAAGTAGAGAAGGGGAGGGCGTCAGAGGGAAGAAAGGAGGTAGGGAGGAGAAGGAGAGAGGGGAAAGAAAATGATGGATAAGGAACAAATATGGTGTATGGAGAGCAGAAGAGCCCTCTGGGAGTTTTCTGGGAGTTGATGGTAAAATGAAATGATGGTAAAATGGAATGATGCAAACATTTAATAATATAATATGATGTTGGCTATGTAACAGTATATATGTTGTTATTTACTTTGAAAATTGAAAATAAAATAAAAATTTCTTTTAAAAAAAAAAGCTGAAAAACCGCCCAAAATGAAGGCTAATATCAGCTGGCCAGCGCGCATGAGCTGATATAGGACAACGCCCCGCGTGCCCCAAGAAATGGCTCTGCGTGCCACCTCTGGCACACATGCCATAGGTTCACCATCACGGATATATTCAATTCCCAAACTCTTGAGTATTCATAATTTCCAAGGCACTAAAACATATCTAGATCAAGAATTGAGCCAATGATTCTATCCAGTTCCTTCTTGTCTTATATTTAAAACCATAAATATAATATTTAAATAGCCTAGAGAAGTGATGAACCTTTATCGCTTTGGGTGCCAAAAGCACACGGACCCACACTATTGTGCACGCTTGCATGCCCACCCCATAATTTAACACCCCTCTGTGGATGTGCATTGCCCCTCCCTGCTTCCCCCATGCATATGCTCACAGTTTTCTTGGAGCCTGGGGAGGGCGAAAATGGCCTCCCCTGACCCCCCAGAGGCCAAGATTTCAGCCAAAAGCTCCTGATTTTCTGCAGTGTATATAGTGCATAGACATTTTGGCGAATCCGCAAACTAGGAAAAAGTAGCTCCAATTACCTTAACAGTTAGCTTATCTCTGTTAGTTTGTTTCTAAACAATATTTCCAGTAAATCTGTTCATATATGTCCGCCCACTGTTTCCAAGAGCGATACGATGTAAGAAATAGTTTAAATAGTTTCGAAGTGTTTCAGTCCTTTTTGTTGGAAGGAAAACAGAGACAAAAAAAAAGATAAGATATGGTCCTTATTTAAGTTTTAAAATGCGCAATAGAGTGTCCAAATAATTATAGGATTATGGAAGTGCTCCAAGTTTCAAAGTTTTGAGTGGAATAAATCAAAAAGACAGAAAAAAAAGTATTAGAAAAGTCAGTCAAATCCAGTCCTTTTCAGCGCAAACGTAAGTAACTATTTCTTTGTTATCAGTTCAGTCGGCCATTTCAAAACATTCTGTGAACCGGAGGAATCTCACACTTCAATTTAAGTTCGCAGCTTATCTTTAAATTCAAAGTTTTGGTAAAAAAAAAGGTTTCTTAGCAGAGTGTTTCAGAGACAAAACAAAGTAACTTCCCGAAGCTTTCCAGATTTTTCCTTTCTTATTTCAAAGATTCTCCTTTGCCTTTGGTCCACCCTCCAGAAAGGGGGGGGGATGCGATTCGTCTCCCTTCAGAGATTTTGCTTCCTGTCGGGCAGGGATCTTGCGTGGTCCCTGCACCCAGCGAAGATTTATCTCCTAATCACCACCTCTCCGGGGCGGCTTAGATTCCTTATGGAATCACGAGGGAGGCGAATTCCACCCTGCAGTTTAGGGAGCCCGGTTGTGTCGGCTCGGGAGGCTCCGCCTTCCGGTTTTTCAGCATTTGGAGGCTTCAAGAAAGTCCCCTGAAGCCTCCGAAGCACAAAATGGAAGTTGTGTGTCACCCCAACACAGCTATGGCCCTCTTGGAGAAGTAAGTTGCTGCGGAGAGCTCCAGCTTGGCACAGGCTGAGCTGGAGGAGCCCCCATCCTCCGGTTCCCTTTAGCCTTTCTGCTTTCTCAGACGCAAAATGTCCCCCTTTCAAAAGATAAGTGCGCGCGCGCACGCACACACACACAAAACAGCCAGCCATTCCCTTCAGAAACCTAATACTTTGGCCTGGGTGGGGGGGAGGGGGGGGTAGCACCTCTTGCCCTATGTCTGGGGGGGGGGGGAAGCATGGTTTCCATTTGTTTTGACTGGAGTCAATTCCCCGTTTCATTTTAGAACTCTTGGGAAGCTTCTTTGGAAAGAGCCAAACTGAGGGTGTGTTTTTGTAGAATGGAACTGGGCTGGGATTCTGCTTTTTATAAGTGATCTTGTCCTGGGTTTTTTTCTTTTTGCTGGGGGCTGGGGGCTGGCTAAAACTGAAAGATAAAAATGCAAGAGAGAGGGAGAGTGTGTGTGTGTGTGCATGTTTGTGTTTCCATTTGTTTTGATCTGGAATCAATTTCGCAGATTTAGAACTCGTGGGAAGCTTCATTGGAAAGTTGTGGTCCTACTTTTTATAAGAGATCTTGCCCTGGGTTTTGTTTACTTTTTTTTTTCTGGGAACTACAGCTTCTCCCTCCTCAGCATTGGAAACTTGTGAGTTTCTGATAGAAATAGCCACCTTATTCAACTGGCCTCTTGCAGGACATTTCCAGGCTACTTGGGGCCATCTCCAAGACATCTTAATTATTTCCCCCAAGAAGCAGAGGGACTCAAGCCTTCTGAAGTGGTGGTCCTCTCCCAAAATACCTAGCTCTCCTTCCGGAACCTCGGTATTAGAACAAACTAAGGAGAGATCTGACTTACCTTGAAAGACCTGTCCTGGTTTCAACTCTCCCAAGGTCATGTGTGCATGTGCAGGGGGCACAGCCTGGGTGGGGGGGATTAAGTTATGGGGTGGGCACAGGAGCACACGCGATAGCACACATGCTCGTGCTTTTGGCACCCGAGGCGAAAAAGGTTCGCCATCACTGGAATATACTGTCATATTCAAAGCTATAGATAATACGAGATGAATTGGTCAATAATAAATCCATAATACATAGGTTAAATTAATTTTTAAAGCCTCAAATTTTAACTACAGTTTAATAAACCTGCCCGGACTTATTATATTTTGGCATCAAAAAGTACAGAAAACTGTACTTACAAACTCTGTCATTTCCATATTCAAGATGGGATGGAATCCTTACAAATCGCCTTTCATTTACACACATGCCAAGCAGAGCCTTCTCCATCCCAGAAATAAGCTGATTTTTCCCCACAAAAACATTGAATGTAGAACCCCTGTCATAGCTAGAAGAGAGTGAATTGTTAGGTCAGTTAAATAAACATTCAAATATTACATTTCCTTTATATAGCTTAATTTTTTATTTCTTTTAAGCCAATTTACAATTTAAGAATAGGTGTGATGATACTTTGTATACACTTCCCTGATATTTGCCTTTAATTTTTTTAATATAAACTATAAGGTGATACACTACAAAACATATTATCTCCAGCATTATTTTTACATCCGAGAGCATTACTGGGTTCCATCTAAATCCCATGCAGATTCTTTGTTTCCTCTGTAGTTTTTGTTCTTTCTGACTGTAAAATAAAACATTCCTTACACACCTCATAGATTCCAATGAACAGCCTAATAATAACAATCACATAATCTGATGCTTACTACATCCAACAAACATTGTGGCTCATATAAATTATAAAGATAAATTATTCTCCTTCAGAATATCAGTGGCATACAATTCATGAAATTATATCCATTCCAAAAAGAAGTTTAGATCACATGCTCACACCCAAAATTCAACTGACGCCAAATTCTTCTTTAAAATTCCATCATATTCTCTGGAGGAAACATTTGCAGCATGATGTCTATAGAAATTGTTAGTCATCTGGGTTAATAAACATGTAGGTTGTCCCAAAAGGTGCTTTTTTCAAACTTCTTTGATATTTGTTAAAGGCATTTCATTTCTCATTCAAGAAGTTCTTCAGTTCAAGTATCTGGTGAGAAATAGAAGGATTTATTCTCTAATGGCACAGATTAACTGCCAGCTGGTTCAACTACCCTCAGAATCTCTCAGTATTAATAATTGGCTGACTGCAAAGAGCATAAATCCTTCCATTCCACATCAGTTAGTCCGAAATGAAGAAACTTCTTGGATAAGAAGTGAAACATCTTCAAGAAAAATCAAGGAAGTCCAGTTGCCATTTTAAAAAAAGCATATTTTCAGACAAGTAGATGCAGCCACTGCCAGCTTTAGCACTTTCTAACTACAGTCTGCAGCACTTTCCCTGAATGATAATCTTGGAAATAGCTTCTCCACTTCTACCAGCTTTCCAGATCAGATTAATATCACTGTACATTAAGATGTGGTGTGTATGTATTCCCTCCAAGAGAGGCTCCTGTTTTTTTCTGATTGTTCTGGAGGAGTAAATCTACAATGTTGCCCCACCTCCAAATCCTGATAACTGTTCTGTAGTTTGAGGAACCATATCTATACTTTTAATGCAAAAATTACTCAAACTTCTTTGTCTTTACTTCCCCTTAATTATTTCGATAGTCTCAATTCAGCTTTGGACATCTGCATATTGATTTCCTCTGTGCTGATTAATGACTACCATAAAGTTTTTCCTACTCTGACTCCAATGACTTTCCCACGTCTGATAAAGCGATGGTCTTTCCAATGCCAGCTTCTGTATGGGATCCCAAAGACCAGAAACAGAGATTCTGCATAGAAAAGATGGGCTCTTCCTGAGACTGATAACTTGAGTTCATCTTCCTGCAACCGGGCCCATTAACTGGAGTTTCCTCTGGAGTCAAATCACCCAAGCTTGTGTCCCGGATCTGCCCCCATTTGCGCTATACCTGGCCGCCGCCTCCCCGCCCGCAGCGCCACGCCGACGAAGAAAAGACCGGGGCTACCTGGAATCGAATTTCTTGCCGTCGATCAAAGTGCCATGGTAATGGTAACGTACGAAGTCGCCGGAAATAACGGTGCGCAGGCATTTGTCCGGCACGTACTTGCGCTCGATCAACACGTCTTTTCCATCCCAGTTGGTCTCCCCAGCCGGCACCGGTGGAGCCTGGCACGCTACGCAACTAACTAGCAAGGCAAGAAGCAGGGGCGAGCAGCAGCGGTGTCGCCGCCTCCGGGTCGATGGCATTTTCGGCATATCTATTGCGAGGAGCGAACACAACGAGGAGAATATTTAAGGGCAAATTCGGCTGAAATCCCGGCTTCCCCAAACTGCAAACGCAACGAGTGGGATGGCGGGGGCGCGGGTGAAGAGGAAGAATTCCCAGCCGCTTCGCTTGTTTAGCAATGGGCGGAGCCAGGACACGGAAGCGGAGCACAAGTTTCCTTTGGTAAGATAAACAAGGCCTTACCACCAGCCAGTATCGCCTTCCTCCAAAAATGTTGTTTGGAGCGTGACTTTAAGATATTTGGTTTAAGTCCATGCCACGGTGACTTGGAAAACGAAGCTGCCTTCAGTGAAAATTCAAACCTGAAGGGCGGGAGATCAATCCACCGATAAACTGCTTTCTCCCTACCCTCAGCTTCCATTCCTCGCATTGCTACGTGGCACCGCCTCATTCTTAGACCCGAGTGGCTAGAAAGGCTCGCTTTGTTGGCAGCATGTGGGGCACATTCCCTCCTCGTTGGATTGTGCAGCCCACTGTAAAAGGAGCCAGCGAATTAAAGGACCAAGCGGGAAGCAGCTAACTGGTATCCCTTAAAAAAAAAAGTCCCCATTGCTTTTTGTTTTCTTGGAATATTCCACTTACTGCCTCACTTTTTTGGTTTACTGAACCACCAAGACCAGTGCACAAGATTCTGTTCAGTCTGTGATCTCGAGTAAACAGTTATTTATCTCAGGAACGAAATCTAGCTTGCCCTAATAATTATACTCTTCTTTATTCTGATTTTATCTTTTCTTCAATAAGCAGTTTTTTTTTAAATTATCTGCTAGATTGATTTATATTTATTTGCATTTTGAAAGACTTTTTTCATCCACTTGTCTAAAGTACCATACTATTGGATGTCTATGGGTGCTTTTTTCTTCAAAAGGCAATTGGACTTTTTTCTTGAGAAAGAAAATGTTTTGAAGGGAAGGGGGGAAAACCCTTTGAGACAACTATGATCTGGGTGACTGAAAATTTCCACAGATATTTAAAAGATGTTTTTGAGCTACAAAGGAAATGTACAGTAGGCTAATCACTGGCCAGAGGGATTAGCTGGTTCTCCTGTGTGCTGCTTGGAGAGTCTGTCTGCCCTAGGACTGAGTATCTTTTTTTGTTAACCACGCCTCCTTTGCCGCAGTGAGGTCAGTTTAAAAACTCAGACCGCCCTGTTAGGACGAACGTTGGAGTGCTCTCTATTCTAGGGCAGATAGATTGCTCTTTTAGGGCACTCACAGCAGTATTACCTTTTCCTAGTCTAGTAGTTTTCCCTTTTTTCATTTTTCTATCTAATTAGGTTATTTCCCTTTTTTACCTTTAACAGCCAATTGTGAGTGTGTGTGTGGAGAGAGGCGGGGGGGGCATCAGCTGCTGGTCGCACGCAGCGGTCGTGAAGCAAAGAAATCACTTGTCCTGCGGCTGCAGCCGGGTGTGGAGGTGGCAGGAGGCTTCCTGCCACTTGTCCAGCTGTCTAATTGAAGAATACTGAGACCCGTGTCGCTCTAAAGCGCCAGGTGCATGGACAGTATTTCGGCGAGCGTGGCGGCCATTTTGGGGGCATGTTTGCACGTTTTCCATTGGCCCTACGTTGCAAGCAGAATTCCTGTCGGGGCTTTGCAAAATTGGCACGAAAGTTACGGTGGCCATTTTAGGAGCCGTTTTTCTCTCAGACTCTTTTTTTTTTTATTGCAAAAGTTTTATTCAAACAAGTTTTCCCCCCTTTTACCCCCCCGACATATATAATATAAAATCACATACAAAAAGTATACCCCTCACCTCCCCCCGTCTTAAAATAAAGTTCTCATTCAAATATTGAGTATTATACCCCCGACCAACATGATATAAATTTAGTATAAAATACATCAATCTCTCCCTGACACCCTTTCTAAGTTAATTCAGCATCATAACATAACCATATCCCATTATACCCATCTCTATATTGCTTATCCACTTATATTTCCCCACCCTCCACCCTAACCCACCCCCACCTCCCAGTCAGTCCCACCCCCCCTGAGTTCTGCTGTACACCACTTTAAACATTCCAAACATCCCAGATATTGTTTAATCTATTCACCTATCAATCCAAACATTCCTACCTAAAAGCTACATGATATTTCCCAGTCTGATATTTATTCTGTATATAATTAATCCATTTTGCCCATTCCTGTGTGTAGCTCTCCTGCTTCTGGTCTTTTAGGAAAGCTGAAAGTTTTGCCATTTCCGCAAACCCCGCCACTTTTTGAATCCATTGAGCAATTGTCGGTACAAAATCTTTCTTCCAATGTTGAGCAATCAACAACCTAGCTGCTGTAACCATATACAAAAACAATTTTGTTTCCCCTTTACGAAAATCCTTAGTTATGCCCAATAGAAACTTTTGCGGGGTAAATTCTAATCTTTTCTTAAATACATTTTGCATAACCCACCATATTTTTATCCAAAAAGCTTTGACCTTATTGCAAGTCCACCATACATGGAAGAAAGTAGCATCTAAACACCCGCATCTCCAGCATTTAGGTTGAAAATTAGGATACATACATGATAATTTCTTAGGATCCAAATACCATCTATAAAACATTTTATAAAAATTCTCCCTTAAACTTTGTGACTGTGTAAATTTAATATTTTGAACCCATATTTTTTCCCACGTATCCAACATAACGGGTTCATCAAAATTCTGAGCCCATTTAATCATACAATCCTTGACCAACTCGCTTTCTGAATCCCTTTCTAACAGTACATTATATATTCTTTTAACATGTTTTGGGCCAGTCTCTTTTATCTGCTTGATCAACTCCACTTCTTTCTCCATAAAACCAATCCTGCGATCTTCTTTCCATCTCTTCTGTAACTGTGTGTAGTGTAACCAATTTAAAGTAATTCCTGCCTCCAACAGTTGTTCCAAAGTTTTCATCTGCCATTCGCCCCTATCAAAAGTAAGCACATCTTTATATAAACACCCCCCGAGTGACTTAGTATTTGTAATCCACATGGTGTCTGCAAGATCCAACCAAAGCGGTATTTTATAATCCCAATTAGGCCGGTGCTTCCTCCAAATTCTCATCAGGGCACTTCGGAGAACATGATTGTTAAATACTTTATCCACCTTTTCTTCATAAAACAGATATGCATGCCAACCCAACACAAGATCATGACCTTCTATATTCAATAGTTCAGATTTTGTTTTCCCAAACCAATCTGCCACGCACGTCAATGCCGCCGCTTCATAATACAATCGGAGGTTTGGGAGTCTAAGGCCACCTCTTTCACGAGTATCTTGCATAATCTTCATCTTTACTCTCGGCTTTTTCTCCTTCCAAACAAATTTATTTAATGTTGCTTGCCAATCTGACAAGATTTTATCTGATTTAAGCACCGGTATCATCTGAAATAAAAAAATGAATCTAGGTAGAATATTCATTTTAATTGCTGAAATCCTTCCAAGCAGAGATAGTTGTAGCTTATTCCAAGCTTGAAGATCCTTCTGTATCTGTTGCCACAACACTTCATAATTATTTGAAAAAAGTTTTGTATTTATTTCTGCAATTTGTATTCCTAAATATTTAACTTTAGAAACTATTTCAAAACCTGCCAAGCTTTCAAGTGACTTCCTCTGAGTCTCTGACATATTTTTAACCATCATTTTCGTTTTGCCTTGATTCAATTTAAACCCAGACACCACACCAAATTCTACTATGATATTTTTCATCTGAATTACTGAGTTCATAGGATGTGAGAGGGTAACAACCAGATCATCGGCAAATGCCCTAGTTCTGTATTCTTTTTGCCTAATAATTATACCACTTAAAGTGTTAGAGTCCCGAATTGTATTCAACAAGACTTCCAGGGTTAAGATAAATAACAATGGAGATAATGGGCACCCTTGTCTTGTACCTTTTTGTATTTCAAAAGTTGTAGTCAAACTTCCATTAATAATAAGTTGTGCATATTGCTGCTGATAAATTGCACCAATCGCTTGTCTCATTCGTGGTCCCATATCCATCTTTTCCAAAGTCTTGGTTAGAAAGTTCCAGTTCACTCGATCGAAGGCCTTCTCCGCGTCCAAAAAGACCAGCACTGCAGAGATCTGCTTATTCTTATCAAGATAGTCAATTAAATCTATAATTTGTCTTACATTCTCCTTCATATGTCTCCCTTCAATAAATCCTGCTTGGTCATAGTGAATAACCTCTTGGATAACTGGCATCAATCTGTTGGCAAGTACTTTAGCATATATTTTATAATCCGTATTTAGAAGAGATATCGGTCTGTAATCCTCTGGTTTCTTAGGGCCGTCTTTGTCCTTAGGTATCAATGATATAAAAGCCGCTTCCCATGAAGAAGGTATTTTACCCCCTTGCTGTATATTACAAAATAACTGTGTAAGATATTCAATCATTTCCAATTGTAAAGTTTTATAGTAGACTGCGGTCAATCCATCAGTCCCTGGAGCCTTGGCTAGTTTAAGTTGATTTATAGCTAAAGCAATCTCCTCTGCAGTTATCAAACATTCCAGATTTGCCTTTTGGAGCACATTTATTTTGGTCACCCTTTTTCCTTCCAGAAAGTCCTCTATTGAGTTATTCTGTATATTATCCTGTAAATATAACTTGGTATAGTAATCCACAAATGATTTTTTAATCGAGTCCTGTTGATATACCGTTTTCCCTCCATATTCAATTCTGTCAATAATTCTATTATTCGTATTTTTTCTCAAGGTGTAGGCCAACCACCTACCAGGTTTATTCGCATTAGCAAAGGTGTTATGTTTAGCAAATTGTAAGTTGGTTGCTGTTTGTTCTGATATAAGCATTTGAAATTGATCTTTCAACAACTTTATCGCCATCTGGAGTGACTCATCTTTTGGATTTACTATAAGTAGCTGCTCCTTTTTCTTGATTTCGTTTTCCATTTCCATTCTTTTTTTCTGCCTGCTTTGTTTATGTTTAAAATTCATATGTATCAAAAACCCCCGCATATAAGCTTTACTCGCATCCCATACTATTTCAATAGAGGTACCTTTATTCATGTTAAAACTGAAAAATTCCTTCATGTGTTTTTTAAGTTCTTCAACATTTTTTTCATATCTAAATAAGTTTTCATTTACTCTCCATGACCTTCTTAACCTCTTCCCTAGATCGATCTCTAACCACACCGGGCTATGATCAGTTAATGTCCTGGGGAATATCTTAGTTTTCTTAGCTTTAGGAAGTAAATCCGGTGTTAACAAAAAAAAATCAATCCTTGAAAAAGATTTGTGCCTATCCGAGTAAAAAGAAAAGTCCATCTCTTTTGGGTGTTGTATCCTCCAAACATCTTTTAACTCCAAATCATTTTTAAAATCAAAAAAAACCCCGTGGTAATTGGGTGGAGACTTTAGTCATTGTTCTCTTATCTATCCTTGGAGAGATCACACCATTCCAATCTCCCATAATTAAAACACCCTTAAAATTCCAATCCAAAATTTTCAAGTGAAGCATCCTGTAAAAGCTTTCTTGTTGTTGGTTAGGTGCATATATTCCTACCAGCAAGATAGGACCAAAATCTGTATCAAGTTCAATTGCTATAAATCTACCACTGTCATCTACCTCTATAATTTTAGCTGAAAATCTTTTGTTAATATATATTACCACACCATTTTTCTTTACTAAACTGGAGGCTGCATAAAATGTTCCCAATCTTGGACTCATTAAATACTTCTGATCTTGCAGCCTGATATGAGTTTCTTGAAGGCAGACCACATCATTATTAAATTGCTTCAAATAATTAAATATTTTTCTCCTTTTTTGTGGAGAGTTCAATCCATTCACATTCCAGGATAATAGTTTAAACATCTTTAGGCCTAGTCTGAAACATTGAGAGCATTTGCTGAAGATCTCTCTCCACCAGACTAGTCTTCGGCTCTGCTCCTCCCACAGCTTCAGTTTCCTTCTTGTCTTTGCCTTTGTTCCTCTTGGTACCTTGTCCTTGTGGCTGCCCCTGCTTCTGAGAATCCAGCAATTGTCTAGTCGTAGATCTAGTAACACGTTGTTCCACAGGCTCAAGTAATGGCATTTCAATAAATGTCTTAGACGGTTCCTCCAAAGAGGAACTTAGAGGGAGCCGAGAAGAATCCAATTGAGATCCACCTGTAGCACCCTGGGCTTCTCTCTCTTTTTGCGTCTGCAATATCTGTTCTTCTGTCTCTTTCTCAAATAACCTCTGCTCCAAAGCTTCCAGGTCTGCTGGTGTAGGTGTAGATGTACGTGGGGGCGCTGCAGTTGCCATCAGTATTCCATGGTAAAATTCTCTTGCCTTGTCTATAGTATTCAAACGATACCTCACCCCTTCATATCTGAATATAACACCCATTGGTGCGTCCCACCTAAACGGTATCTCTCTTTTCTTCAACTCCACTACCAAAAATCCAAAATCCCTTCTGAATTTTAACATTGCCGGAGGCAACTCCTTGAAGACACTAATCCGATGTTCGTCTACGTGAATAGAGGAGTAGTAAGACTTCTGTACAATATCATTTCTGTAATTTCTCTCAGTAAAATATATCACAACATCTCTTGGCAATTGTCTTTGTAAAGCTATACGTGAGTTTACTCTGTAGATTTTATCCATCTTATCAGAAATTTCATCAGGAGCAACTCTTAATAATTTAGCTAAAGCATCGGCACAAGCTTTTCTTAAATCTTCTTTAGGTTTTTCTCTGAGGCCCCTCAGCCTAATAGCATACTCCATGGAACGAAATTGTATCATAATAATCTCGTTATCTATCCTGCGCATGTTCCCTTCCATCTCCACAAATTTCAGGTCCGTTTCCTTTGCTTTGGCTTCCACACCTAGGGCCAGGTCTTCAATTTTGTTGTCAATTTTAATCATAATTTCAGACAGACCCTTAGCCACAGCTTTTTTCTCTCAGACTCTTGTGCAAACAATGAGCCGCGTCTCCTGTGCAGATCACCACCGGAAAGAGCTTAGTGCTGTTCAGGGCTTTGGCAGCGCCTACCTTCCCCAGCTTCTCCTGAAGATCTCAAGGAAAGCGGCAGTTGGACGTTTGGTGAACGGGCCATCTTCCACCCTATTCCACTCCGCGAAGGTGCGTTGCAGCTGGCTGGCCATCGCCTGGTGCCTGATCTACTGTGTTGATTCTCATTGCTTGGACAGTCCAAGCCTGCTGCGAATCTACCCTCACCCGGATGGCTGACGGAGGTTTGGAGGCACAAGAGGAGTTGGCAGGGCCACCCTTGAAACCCAGTAGGCCAGATCCCCCCACAGCAGAGGGAAAAGGGTGTAAGGGCACCCAGAGTATGGCCACCCAAAGTACCATAAGGGCAAGGCCCCTCTGAAGTCAATGACTAAACACCATAAGACTTCCAGTGGGGATATTCCAGGGCCCTCTCACCTGGACAGGCCTCAGAAGGCCCCTTTTGGCCGCTGTCTCTTCTCCTGCAAGCTCTGAGGTTGGGGAATCTTCCCCTCCTCAAGAGGACCACTCTTCATCCCTCCATGAACTCATCTCCCAGGGCATCCTTGGGTTACACTGACTTGCCCAGTTCATCCATCAGAGGGGAAATAGAACATTCCCAATGCACCATTCCTGAGAGGGAGAGTTCAGTCCAACCCAGACGCAGGGCCCAAGATTCTCCAAGTAGACCTAGGGCCTCCCTTGCAGGCAACAAAAAGTTGTCTGCTGAAATGAGGGAGATCATATCTCAAGCCATTTCTCAGGGTATTGCTGAGGACCTTTGTCAAAAGGAGGCTAAGAAGGGTAAACAACCCAAGGGAAACCCTTCAACCAGCCAAGTGCTGGGTTGCCGGATGCTTCGGTGGTCACAGAAGCATCGGTCTGGGAGGAGGAGGTGGCTGATGGGTTTGATTTGTCACAGGACGAGGGTATACCCTCCGACAAGCCCACCTTCACGAGTCTTTTTTTTTTTTTTTAAATTGAAAAAGGTTTATTCACACAGATTTTCCCCCTTTTTACCCCCCCCGACATGTAATATAAATCACATACAATACTATACCCCCCCTCACCCCGTCTTAAAATAAGTTTCTCATTCAGATATTATACCCCCTCGCCTCCCAGCAGACACAATATAAGTTTCTCTTAGTATATTAATATCCCATTAACACCATCTTCTAAATTAATTAAAGATATAAAAAACATAATATGAATTTCTCTTTAAAAAAAAAAGCATATCCCATTATTCCCCTCTCTAGATTAATCATACATATATATTACCCCGCCCTCCACCCTAACCCTCCCCCACCTCCCATTCAAACCCACCCCCCTGACTTCCGCTATACACCACTCTAATAATTCCAAGCATCCCAAATATTATTTACTCTATTCACCTATCAATCAAAGCATTCTTACCTAAAAGCTACATAATACTTCCTAATCTGATATTTATTCTATATATAATCAATCCATTAGAAACCTTATAACAAACTCAACATAAACACCCCCTTTTAGTTGAACATTAAAATACATAGAAAATAATTATTAAAATCTAAATACCATGTCATATAACCTAACACTTATAAAACTTAAACCATATATCCTAGCTTAAGTTTACATCCTTCCTGATTCAAAAGGTTTACTATTTTTCCCCTCTCCATTTGCTTAATTGCCCACTTAACAACACAAAAAAATGTAAAGATTACTCTAATATTTGAAAAAAGTAAAGTTACTTCTCTCTTCACAAAGGAAACAGAAATAGTATAGGAAAATTTCAGATCCTATCACATGAAGGATACAGTAAATTGCAAGAAAATTTCAAAGTTCGACCCAAGTTTTTTCCCAGAACACTAACATAATATTAGTCCTTTCCGCGTCAATGTTCATAAGTCCAACTCTTCAGGTCTCCTTCCATTCCATCCATAGCTGTTTGTAATACCAGTTTAAGCAGCTGCCCCCATAAATAACAAAAAAAAAAACCTTTACATAGGTAACCCCCGAGTGACTTTTCATCAGGATTATAAAGTTCCAAGATCGTGATAGGGTAACAACCAGATCCACTGCAAATGCTCCGGTTCCAGTTTTCAACCCTGAAAAAGTTTCCACATCCAAGAGAACCAGCATTGCAGAGATCTGTATATTTTTATCTAGATTGATTAATTGCTTCGTCCTTTAATCCTTTTGTCTTTCTTAACTCGCCGAGATTGAGACCTCCTCTGCTTCTGCGGTTTCTGAATTTGTCTGGTGCTAGACCTGGCTTCACATTGCTCATCTGATTTACGTATTGGCATTCCAACAGATCCCCCTATAGCAGTCTTCGACATTTCCTCCAGAGTAGGGCTTAAAAAAAGCCCAGGGGAATCCAACTGAGTATGTTCTTCCATCTCTTTTCCAAATTGTTTCTGCTCCATCTCAATATCTTGCTCTGAACCATCCAGATCTACTAGTGTTGGTATAGATATACGTGGGGGCGTTGCACTTTTCTTCAGTATTTCATAATAAAAATCTCTTGCCTTGTCTATAGTATTCAAACAATACCGCGCCCCTTCATATCTGAATATAACACCCATTGGAGCATCCCACCTGTACTGTATCCCTCTTTTCTTCAGCTCCTCCACCAAAAAACCAAAATCCCTTCTGAGCTTCAGGATAGTTGATGGAAGTTCCTTAAAGACACCAATCCGTTTTCCAGCTATGTGGAGAGAGGAGTGAAAAGACTTCTGCAGAATATCATTTCTGAGGTTTCTCTCAGTAAAATATATCACAACATCTCTCGGTAGTTGCCTTTGTAATGCTATACGTGAGTTTGCTCTGTAAATTTTATCAATCTTAGCATAAATTTCACCAGGATCCATTTTTACTAATATAGCCAAAGCATCGGCAGAAACTTTTCTTAAGTCTTCTCTAGGATTTTCTGATAATCCCCTCAGTCTAATGGCGTTTTCCATTAACAAAAATTGTAACATAATAACCTGTTTGTCCAATTTGTGCATATTCCCCTCCATTTCCACCAATTTCAAATCCGTTTCCTTTGCTTTGACTTCCACCTCTGAAGACAGCTTTTCGATTTTCCCATCAATTTTAATGATAACTTCAGACAGACTCTTGGCCATTGCAAGCATTTTTTTTTCCAATTGTTCATATTTCTCCTGGATCATTCTTTTGAGGTCTCTGCTTTCATTAACTATAAAGTTCATCAAATCTTTAAAGTCCTGGGGAGTAACTACACGAGTTTGTTCCATTGCCTTGCTTTTAAGCTTTCCAAGTTTTCAGGAAGAGAAAAAAAAAAAAACCTCTTCAAAATATCAAAATAAGTCAGCTTAACGCTCAATAAATTAGATAGTGCATTTGGCTTTATAGCTTGCTCCCCCTTTCCGCCTACAGCTGTCCGCTATCAGCCAGGAGTTAAGCAGAAACCAAAATCCACAAATCAATTAGACAAGGCAACTAAGTTTCGTTTCATTCATCTGGTAGTTAACGCCATCTTGAATCCTTTGTTCTAAGAGATATACCACAAACTTTAATTACTTGCGTTTTAGTTTCCTTTGAAGTACGAGGGCTTGAAATATAGTCTTTCTTTCTTGATGGATTGCCTGGAACATATTTTAAAGAGTTGATTACGGTCGTCTAGCTTCACTAATTTCTTAGCGAAGGAATACAGTAGCCTGGAACTAAAGCGCTGAAAAGGGGGGGCTCTTCTTGCCAGCTCCCCAGAGGCTGTAATACCTTCTGGAGAGTTACACAAGAGGCTCAACCCGACAGCGTGAGTTCACCCATAAATTCCTAAGGATTTATGAGTATCCGAGACATTTACGATCTTATAAAAACGCCTCTAACAGGTCGCTGGATTGACAAGCTCGTAAAAGCCTGTCTGCGACAGCCGCAGCTCAACCCGGAAGTCCTTCACGAGTCTTTTCAAACCATCACTGTTCAAGGCCATTCTTCACAAAGCTAGGGCAGCCACAGACCTGAGATCAGTCAAGGCCAAAGCTAAGGACGCTGATCCTACCTCTCAGGATAGGGTCTGTTTAAGGAGGGTGCCCCAGACCTGGTGTTGATCCCAGTCCCGGATCTTTTCATGAATGTCGTTCAACAACAATGGTCACAACCTGGGGCATTGGCCAATCCCAGTGGGCGGATAAGACACTATATGCTCTGGAGACAAAAATGGAAGATATCTTAAAGTTACCAGAGGTGGACGCACCAGGGGTCTCCCTCACTTCTAATTCGGTCTTACCAGCAGATCTGTTAGAAGGTCTAAAGGCCGAGGATAAAAGGGCGGAGAAGGCATGTCATAAAACGCACCAGGCGACTGCCTGGGCCATTAAGGCCTCTTTGTCCACATCCTTTTTCATCAGGGCATCCCTACTTTGGCTATGCCAATTAAGATCCAAGCCTCTTTCCAGGGGTTCTCACTGGCACCATGATCTTACCAAGATCATTACAGCGGTTGAATACTCAGCTGATGCCAAGTTCGCGTCTAGAGCTCTCGCCTCTAACATGACCTCCCTCCGTTTGTTATGGCTCCGCCACTGGCAGGCAGAGATGAAAGTGAAGTGGAAGCTGGCCTCAGCTCCCTTCAAAGGGAGTATTTTGTTTGGGGATTCCTTGGATAAGCACCTCATAGAAACCAAAGATAAGAGGAAGATCCTTCCTTCCAAACTCAAAAAGAAAGAAAAGAAGGGTTCTGCTTCCTTTAGGAAACAGTCCTTTTGTACTCAGGACAGTACACAGCCTTCCACTTCCTATCAGGCCCTTTCAATCCTCCAATGATAGGAACCAAGATAGGAAATCATTCGGATCTCGAGGCAAACAACAACAGGGATCCTTTCGGCAGCCCTTTCAGGGCGGGTCCAATAACCTCTAATTCAGACGGGGCAAGTGACCATCCAAGCAATCCTCCCATCGGAGACCAGCTCCTACTCTATGCCGACCAATGGGAGGAGATACCACGGATGCGTGGATTCTCAACACGGTCCAGAGGGGTCTCACCCTAGAGTTTCTGACATTTCCCCCACGGACCTTTGTCCACTGTTCCCCTCCCCAAGAAACATCTCAAGAAGTCACTCATGCAGGCAGAAATTTGTCACCTTCTGCAGATTGCTGCCATAGAACTAGTGTCCTCGGGCCAAGAGAAGAAAGGGTTTTACTCCATTCTTTTCCTGGTCCCCAAGTGCTCGTGGAGGGACCTCTTGGACCTAAAGAGCCTAAATCAACATCTGGCCTACAAGCGGTTCAAGATGCAGTCCCTCCAATCCATCTTGGACTGCATCAGACTGGGAGACATCCTCACAAGCATCGATCTCAAGGAGGCTTATCTTCATGTGCCAATCCACCCTGCGCACAGGAAGTTCCTGCGCTTTTAGTACGACAGGAGGCACTACCAATACAGGGCCCTGCCCTTTGGCCTCTCGTCCGCGATCAGGACTTGCACCAAGCTTCTGGCCGCAGTCGTGGCCCACCTGCGCAATCGCCCGATATGCGTGGAATGCTACCTAGATGGCATCATCATTCATTCATCCAGTCGTCTTCAGGTCGCCAGGACTTTCACCAAGCTTCTGGCCGTAGTCACAGTCCACCTGCGCAATCGCCCAATATGCCTGGAATGCTATCTAGATGACACCATTCATTTGTCCAGTCATCTTCAAGCCACCATACGTACCCTCCAGCATCACGGCTTTTCAGTGAGCCATCAAAAAAGCCATCTCGAACTGGCATTCAACATCTCGGCACGATAATACTCTGTAGCTTGCGGACTTCCGCTTCCGCCCTCCAACGGCGACGGACGGGTCCCTGACTCGTCCGCCGCTTTGTCCTTTTTTCTGCCCCCCCACGGGGGTGAGACGCCCCATCTTGGGGGTCTCCCGTAGGGTTGGCTTGCTAGGGACGCCCCCTTCCCACGGCGGTGGGAAAGCGACCCTAGTCTTCAGCCTAGGTGACGAAAGGCTGGCTGCGGGGGGGAGACGCCTGTCTCCATCTTCGCCAATGGAGAACGGAAAAGCTGCTTAATTTTGGAGTGAGCCAGACGTCCGGGTCGGAAGGCTCTCCCGAGGCTCGGCTGCAAGGTGAAGAGTGAGTGTGCTTTTATCTGCTATTTTATCTCCGATGGCAGCGCTGGACTAAAAAGCTTGGAGGGGGGTGTTTTTTTCGTTAAACCCCCCCTCGGATTTAAAGCGGCGCTTTGAAATGGTTCCTCATTGCGAGGGACGGATTTTTCTCTATGCAGTTTGCCTGGAACTTAGTGAAAGCGAGTGAAAGTGATCTGCGGCTTGCAACAATGTTTCTAAGTTCGATTGGCTTGTTACAACTTATTTCTTTGTTACTTTTTCCGGCTGGCTCCCAGCTTGGGCGCTGGAAGATGGCTTCTCTCCGCTCCTGAATGACTATTTTATTTATGGAAAACTACCAGCATCTTCTTGTAATTTGGACTTCCTCTTGCTATTAATGAATAATTTTTTTGGATTAATTGATTCCCTGTCTGGAGTGCCTTTTTTTTATTATAACTATTGATTTGGGAAAGTGTTTCTCTACTGGTTCCTGAACTTTTTTACAACCTTGATTTGAAACTTTTACCTCCTGATTTGTCTCAACGGCTCCACCCAAAAAACGCCATTTTAGTGGCATTGACTCTAACAGTTAACCATGGCACAAAAATCAGAATTGGCAGGATTGGAACAAAGATTGTCTTCTCTGGAATCTGTTATACAAACTTTGGTACAGGAAATCAAGGCGCAGAGAGAAGAAAATAACAACTTTAAGAAGGAACTCCTGGAAACTCGTAATCAAGTGAAGGAGAACATACAAAAGACTGAAGATCTGGAAGGGGGGCTAACTGAGGCAAAGAGAGAGCTTAAAAATGTCAACAGTGAGGTGGGGGAATTAACTGGGCATATGTCTAGGATGGACTTCGAAAGGATGTCATATTTTTTAAGATTTCAGAACATTTCTGAAGAATCTGGTGAATGCTTGCCTGAACTCATGAGCACAATTTTAGCAGACTATTTACATAAACCTAAAGATGAGATCAGGGGGGACATTGACCTAGTCTACAGAATAAACTCTGCATATGCCAGGATAAATGAAGTATCCAGAGAGATTCACATTAAATTTGTCAGAAGGTCAACCAGAGAGGGAATTTTGAGGGCGCAGAGAGGGGGTCCCCTAATTTACCAACAAAAGGTTGTCGCTATCTTGAAGCAGGTCCCCAAAAAAATCAGAGAAATGAGAAGGAAATTTTCCTTCTTATCTAAAACATTGTTTGACCACGGGATCTGGTTCAAGTGGGCGATGCCCGAAGGGATGCTGGTGTTCTGGGAAGGAGGAAGAGTGAGAATTAAAACAGTTGCTGAGGCGGAAGCCTTTATTAAAAAACATTCCTCTGTCCTGGGTGAAGATCCAGGGGGGGCGGAGGGGGCCACGGCCTCGCCCACAGGGGACCAAGCAGGAGAAAAAGAAGATACAATTGCCAAAAGACTTAGATCAAAAAAATGATTTTGCTTGCTTTTCTTTTTTCTTATTAACTTTTCTTTCTATTCTTTTTTATACCAGGATGTTTGTACATGTCTGCCATCTCAGAATTGGAAATGTAATATGTAATACGTATACACTGGTCTTTATCTTGTAGTATTTTTTTTTGATAAATTTGTTTACTATTGTTTTATTATGTAGCCCGGGATGGGCCAAGGACTCTGACGCAAAGGTTCTCAAAATGTTTCTGTAACCCTTACCCCACCCTTCAGAAAATTGTTAAAACTCAATAAAACTTTTTCAAAATAAAAAATACTCTGTAGCTTGCCAGATGTTCCTGTCTCCAGACTGTCAGAACAACCTCAGGAACAAATTGTGCTTGTGCCAGTGGGGCAGGTCGGTTCCAATTGTACAACTCTCTCAACTCCTCGGTGTCATGATCTCGTGCATAAGGATAGTTCCCTGGGCAAGATTTCATGCCAGGGAACTACAGTGGTTCCTGTTGCCGATGCAGAGATCAAATAACAGCAACTCACCCAAGTGTGTTCATCTCCCGCAGGAGGTGCTGCGATCCCTCCGGTGGTGGCAGTCAGCTGTGATCTGGGAATGTTGCCGGTTCAAGGAGCCTGACAGGGTTTTGGTCACCTCAGATGCCAGCCTTCTCAGGTGGGGGGCACACTGCCAGGGACAATTGACACAAGGCAGGTGGTCACCCAAGGAATCAATGCAAAGCATAAACTGGCTGGAGTTGAGAGCAGCCAGACTCGCCCTAAGACAGTTTGCAACCATCATTGCAGGTCGCCATGTACTGCTACTCACAGACAACGTGGTGACAACGTGATGGACATAAACCATCAAGGGGGCACCCATTCCAAGTGGCTCATGTTGGAAGCGGAATCTCTATGCTAGTAGGCGGAGCATCAGCCTTCATAAGAGAGGACCACATATCAGGGACTATTAGCAACTCTGGGTTTAGAACCAGTGTTACAACTCTGGTCCCTTAACCAGTGTTAGCAAATAAATGCGGAATAGTGTAATTCACCAGACAGTAAAGAGATACGTTGCTGTAACCACAAACAAACTCTAAAACAGTGATAGTAAGAAAATAGTCTTTACTTTGTAGCAACTAAAATGCTTCTTCCCATCAGTGAGACTAACTTCTCAAAATAATAACAGTCCTTCCCAAAACACAGAGTTATCTTACAGTGATGCAAAACAAATACTTCTTCAGTCTTCACACCTTCAGCTCCTCAGCACAGGGAATCGAAAAGGGAACGGACTGTGTTCCTGAGCTTTCTTTATGGTAGAGCTGAGAAGCACAGCCAATCAAAATTCAAACACAGTTCTTAAAGCTACATAACTCCTTAAGAACATAGACTCATATATTGTCAACCCAATATAAGGCTGAATAAGAACATAAGAATAGCCTTGCTGGAACAGGCCACAGCCCATCCAGTCCAGCACTCTGTCTCACACAGTGGCTCAACATTTGCTTCAGGGTATTCCCAAGCAGATGTCTTCACCTACTTATGATTCCCTGTAAATGGCATTGAGAAATATCCTGCCTATCTCTCCATCCCGGAGGGTGTCCTTAGGCATCCATAATAACAGCCATTGATACCCTTGTTCGCCATGAACTCGTCTAATCCTTTCTTAAAGGTGTCAAGGCTGACAGTTGTCACCACTTCTTCTGGCAGGGAGTTCTATAGACCAGTGAAAAAGTACTTCCTCTTGTTTGAGGTCTAGTTATCAAAAGTTTCATGGAGTGCCCCCTAGTTTTAGTGTTGTGCGATAGAGAAAACAGTTTTTCCTTTTCTACTTTGTCCACACCGTGCATGATTTTATAGACTTCAATCCGGTCACCTCTCAGGCGCCGTTGTTCTAGAGTAAAGAGGCCCAGCCATTTTTTGCCCCAACGTGCATCACTCTGCACTTACTAATGTTGAAGCTCATTTGCCACTGGGCTGCCCACTCCCCCAGTGTCAACAGATCCCTCTGGAGCTCCTCACACTCTCAGTTTTTACTATCCTGTATAATTTAGTGTCGTCAGCAAATTTGGCTACCTTGCTGTTTACTCCTACTTCTAGATCATTTATGAAAAGGTTGAAGAGCAGGGGTCCCAGTACTGAATCTTGGGGGACCCCACTCTTTACCTCCCTCCACCTGGAGAAGTGTCCATTTAATGCTGCTCTCTGTTTCCTGTCCCTTAGCCAGTTGCTAACCCAGGACAAGGCCTGTCCCTTTATTCCATGACTGGCAAGTTTATTTAAGAGCCTTTGGTGCGGGACCTTGTCAAAGGCCTTCTGAAAGTCCAGATAAACAATGTCAACTGGATCTCCCTTGTCCACGTGCTTGTTGACACTCTCAAAAAATTCCAGCAGATCAGTGAGGCATGATTTGCCCTTGCAAAAGCCATTTTGGCTCTCCTTCAGCAGCGCCTTCTTTTCTACGTGCCTATTAATTTTATCCTAAATTTAAACGAGGTACTTTTTAACACAGGGTAAAACATTTAATTTAGTTTTAATTATTTATAATTGTTATATGTATATGTTTCTTAAATTCCTGTACACCGCCCCGAGTCCCTTCGGAGAGAGGGGGCGGTCAATAAATCCAAATAAATAAATAAATAAATAAATAAATCCTTTAAGATGGTTTCCATCACTTTACCAGGGACACTTGTCAAGCTGACCGGTTGGTAATTTCCTGGATCACCTCTGAATCCTTTTTTGGAGATAGGTGTTATATTCGCTACCTTCCAGTCATCCGGCACAAGGCCTGATTTGAGGGAAAGATTATATATTTTGGCAAGGACACCAGCAATTTCATCTTTAAGTTCCTTGAGAACTCGTGGATGGATGCCATCTGGTCCTGGTGATTTGTTAGAGTTTAGTTTAACAAGACATGCAAGGACCTCCTCCCTGGTTATTTCTATCTGGGTTAATTCCTCAGTTTCCCTCCCTACGAAGATAGGCTCTGTTTTGGGCATGTGATCTCTGTCTTCTTCAGTGAATACTGAAGCAAAGAATTCATTGAGTCTTTCTGCAATCTCTGTTTCCTCCTTAATAATCCCTTGCCTTCCATTGTCATCTAATGGTCCAATGGCCTTCCCAGTTGGGTTCTTACTCCTAATGTACTTAAAGAAGTCCTTGTTATTTCCTTGAGTGTTTTTAGCTAAACGCTCCTCAAAGTCTTGGTTTGCTTTCCTGATTGTTGCCTTGCATTTGTTCTGCCAGAATACATGTTTCTGCCTGTTGTCCTCGTTTGGAGAAACCTTCCATCTTTTAAATGAACTTTTCTTGCTTTTGATCACTTCCCGAACAGCTCCTGTAAGCCACATTGGAGTCCTCTTGAACCTGGCGGTGCCCTTTTTCCTTTTAGGTATACATTCCAATTGGGCCTCTGTTATTGTTTTTGTGAGCAGCCTCCATGCCTCATGGAGTGTTTGGACTTTCTCAATTCTCCCTTTCAGCTTCTTTTTTACTAGTTTCCTCATCTTCGGGAAATTTCCTTTATGAAAATTTAAGGTCTCTGTGTTAGATTTTATCGGTTATTTGCAGTCTATGATTAAGTTAAAAATAATTGTGTTGTGGTCACTGTTCCCTATTGGATATCATAACATACTCCCCCTTGGGTTGATCAATATATATTCACATCCTTAAACGATAAGCATCACAACACTCTTTCTGCTTTATTGCTCCCTCAGCCTTCGTAAAATGGTCAGCCACATTAGTTTCTGACATACAGTAAACAAGCTTTACCACTTCACTCTTTATACACTCTCTCACATTTAAATACCTAAGATCAGTGTGCTTTGATCTTGTCTTTACAGCTATATTTAGCTGTATAGCTGCTTGATTATCCTCATATACAATAATTGGACAACTTACTTCAATACCTAAATCTACCAACAATTGCTTTACACTTATTAAGTCAATACATAACAGCAACAAATACGAAAATTCTGCCTCCATTGTAGACAGGCTAGGATGCTTCTGTCTAATGGAACGCCAACGTATTAATGATCTACCTAGAAATATTGCAATCCCTGAGGTAGACTTTCTCGAGTTGATGTCAGTGGCAATACTCACATCTGCGTACGCTGTTAATTTCAACTCCTCTGCTGGTTCCAAATATAATGCATGATGCATACTATTTTCAGATATCTCAATATTCTTTTTGCAGCTTGCCAGTGCTGCTCAGTCGGTTCTGCACTATACCTCGCCAGTTGGTTAATGCTATAGACAATATCGGGCCTTGACCAATTGCTGATATACATTACACTACCTATCAGCGATTGGTATATCCCTCTGACAAAACAATGGACTCTCTGTGTTGCTATTAATGAACTCCTGACCCATTGGAGTTTTTGATGGTTTGCATAGCTCCATGTTATACCTTTTTAATAATGCGTTGATCTTTTCAGTCTGTGATATCTTAAAGCCTTTACCGGTCTTCTGTATTCTTAATCCTAGGTATTGCCGTATTTCCCCTAGGTTCTTAATTCTGAAATGGGCCTTTAATTGATCAACTATTCTCTCTGCATCTTGATGTGTTTTCGTTACCAGAGCTATGTCATCGGTGAACAGCAATAATAATGCTGTCATACCATCCCTCTTCATTTTGAACAGACATGGATCTGCCAATCCTGCCTTGAACCCTATTTTATTTAACGCTTGGACAATACACTGGTTCTACTCAAAACCAGATTGTCTCAAACCATATAAACTCTTCTTTAGCAACCAGCATTGAGGTTGTTTATCTTCCTCATAACCCATTGGCCTCTGCATGTATATTATATGCTTTAACGGTGCATGCAAGTATGCTGTCTCCACGTCTAGATGATTGATGACATACTTGTGTCTAGCTACCCACACAAATGCTGCCCTGAGAGTAGTTGCTTTCAGACTTGGTGCATACACTTCATCATAATCAGTTAAAGACTGATTAAATCCCTGTGCCACCAATCTTGCTTTATATGTTACTTCTCCTGATACGCCTGTCTTCATTTTATATATACCTATTATGTTTCTCCCCTGTGGTATTGCAACTGTCTCGTAAACTCCCAGATTCTTTAATGATTTCAACTCCTTCTCCATTGCAGCTCTCCACACCTTCTGATCGTCCTTTGGGTATGTTGCTAATTCAGTGTATGTTGCAGGAACCTTTGTTGTTTGATAGACTATAGTCGCCTGATAACAATCAGGTTTCTCTTTTTGACCTCGGCAGTTCAGGACTTGTGGATGGACTCTCCACCTTTATGTGTCACTGCTCTCTTTCCTCCTCTTGAGTAGTCTCTACTGCTTTTTCCCTCTCTACATGTGTATTGTCAGTTCTTGACTCAAAATTTATTTCTTTTCCATTCTACAGCTTATCCCAGTTCAAATGTTCCATGAACTTTGTGTTAGCACTGTGCCTTTCTGCCAAAACCTGTATGACTTATGGTTTGCATTGTAACCAACAAAGACTAACTGTTGTGCTCTACTTTGCCCCATCATTCTTAACTGTGATGGTATATGCACCCATGCAGGTGACCCAAACGTGTGAATATAACTCAGATCAGGTTTTCTACCATGCCATAATGTGTATGGAATTTTACCTGTACTGGAATTTACAATGTTGTTTAGAAGACTATTTGCACATAACATTGCCTCCCCCCACAAAGCTATTGGTAAACCTGCATCAGCCAACATGGTTCTTACCATGGCTTGCAGAATTTGACCTCTCCTCTCCACATGTGCATTGTGAGTTGGCCGATATGGAGCAGAACACTTGTGTGTGATCCCCATTGTATCTAACATGGTTTTAAACTTGTTATTCACAAACTCTGTTCCATTATCAGTGACTATTGTTACAAGTTTTCCCCATGTTTATTCAATTTCTATACCGCTCTTATCTCCCCAATCGGACTCAGAGCAGTCCACAGGAAGTTAAAAATGACACAAGCAAAAAAATAATAAATACAGTCACAACATTAAAAAGTAATTAAATTAAGTGACCTGTGCTAAAATATTCGCACTAATAAAAATTTAAAATCCATTGCCTAATCTATTACAATTATATCAAAATCTAGGCTAAGCTAGGCCGGCTTGCTGAAAAAGGTGCATCTTGAGAGATCGGCGGAAGAGGCGAAGGTCCGTGATGGTACGAAGTTTGGGGGGTAGGTCGTTCCAGAGGCCTGGACCTGCCACAGAGAATGCCCTTCCCCTGGGTGCCGCCAGCCGGCAGACGGCACTCTGAGGAGGCCCTCCCTGTGGGAGCGGATCGGTCAAGGGGAGGTGTGTGGTAGGAGACGGTCCCGCAGGTAACTAGGCCCCGTGCAATGGAGCGATTTAAAGATGGTTACCAACACCTTGAAGCGCACCCGGATGGCCACCGGCAGCCAGTGCAGCTCGCGCAGGAGGGGTGTTACGTGGGAGCACCATGAGGCTCCCAAAATCCCCCTCGCGGCCGCATTCTGCACTAACTGGAGCCTCCGGGTGCACCTCAAGGGGAGCCCCATGTAGAGAGCGTTACAATAGTCTAGGTGGGACGTAACGAGCGCTTGAGTGATGGTGCGAAGGGCGTCCCGGTCAAGAAAGGGGCGCAACTGGCGTACCAGGTAAACCTGGTAAAAGGCCCTGTACCAGATAAACCTGGTAAACATGGTCATCCAAGGATAGCTGTGAATCCAGGAGGCCGCCTAGGTTGCGGGCCTTTTCCACGGGGGCTAGTGACTCGCCCCCGATCGCCAGCGATGGAATCGGCTGTACCGGGATGCTGGAAACCACAGCCACTCGGTCTTGGACGGGTTGAGTCAAAGCATGGCTTCCAAACACCGGGACATCACTTCAACGGCATCGTTGGGGTGGTTGGGGGTAGATATGTACAGCTGAGTATCATCAGCGTAATGATGGTACTCTACCCCGCAACCATGGATGATCTCGCCCAGCGGCTTCATATAGTTGTTGAACAGGAGGAAGGAGGAGAACCACCGCAGCACGGTGCCCCCCAATCCCAACCCCTCCAGTCGGTGCAATAGGATACCATGGTCGATGGTATCAAAAGCCGTTGAGAGATCTAACAGGACCAAGATAGAGGAGCAACCTCTATCTCGGGCCCTCCAAAGATCATCCACCAACGCGACCAATGCCGTAATTGTTTTTCTCTCTGCAAACCTTATCCAGTTCCTAAACTTCTCAAATGTTTCAGCCTTGTTTTTAAGCAGATAGCAAAACCCATACCTGGAATAATGATCAACTATACTAAGTACATAGTAAACTCCCCCTAAACTAGCCTTCATTGGGCCTATAAGATCAGCAAACACTACTTCCAGTGGCTTCTTCGTTTTGAATCCATCTAACCTGTTTGCAGGGGTTTGTTTGCTCTTCTCTTTGTTACATACATTACAATTCAGATATTTTTCACATGGTTTCAACTTCAACCCATTAACCAATTTTGATGTCTGGTTCAATTTTTGAAAACTAATGTGCCCCATACGTCAGTATAGAAGGTGAACGCACTCATTATGTGGCCTTACGCTTGAGCATACAGCATTTGCTACATGATTATCAGTTAACACATATAAACAATCTTTCAATTTTCCAGTAACCTTGGTTCCACCCTTCTCTAACAAACACTCATACTCCTTGAATGTTACTGTATATCCTAGCTTAACTAAAACTCTAACAGACAGTAAATTAAACTTTAGCTTAGGAACATACAGCATATGCAATTCCTCCTGTACATATTTACATTTAGCCATTCCTTCCCCAACTGCTTTTAACTTCCATCCATTGGCTAAAGAAACCTTGTTACTTGTAGACATTTTTCTAAAATTCCCTCTATCTCTAGTGATACATAGTGAGGCTCCACTATCAATAACCCACAAATCGGACTTCCGGTTGTGCCGCGTTCTGCCGCTGACGGTCTCTTTGAAGACCGCCAACCCAGCCGCCTGTAAAGAGGCGTTTCGGATATGGGAAACGTCTCGTAAATCTCCAAGTCTTTGAAGATCTTGTGAGCTGATTAGGCAGCTGTTGGTTGAGCACCCCTGAGTGATCCCAGAAGGTATTTATGCCTCTGGGAAGCTAACAGGGCGTGACTCCCTTTACAAGCTGCCGGACCTCCGGGTGTTTGGGATCTTCTGCTTATCAGCAGGACTAGGCATTCACGGCCGACATTCTTACCATCTAACACCAAATAGCAAGTATTTTTATTCTCTGTTGACTATCAAAGTATTGAAGTAATTACAGCGTTGAAGTTAGAATGACTTTCAAGTGAGAAAAGGAAAAAAAATGGTGCTTGCCTTAGTGCTTAACTAACTGAAGACGGTACCAACTTGGTTTGTGTATTCTAACACGTTATAAAGTAATAAAACCTGCTGGAGACTAGGGGGGGGAAACAACCTGATTTGGACAATCCTTTGAGAAAGGTTAGCAGGCTCTGCACGGGCCAAGATGTCAACAAAACAAGCAGCCACACCCCTGCAAGCTCAGACAAAGGCAGAAGACTTCCAGGATTTAAAAGACTTTATAGGCAAAGAGATCAAAAGATCTGAAAAAGAATTAAGGGAATTGTTCAAGAAAAAATTGAATTAGTTAATAAAGATATTCAAACAGTGGTAAAGGGCCTCTCTGATGTAATTTTGAAGGTTGATAAAAAAAGTTGAAAAGCTTGCTTCAAACGTTGAGACCAAATTTAAGGGAACTGATTTAAAATTTACAGAAGCCAATGGAAAAATTCAAAAGCTGGATAATGAGATTACGATGATGCAATTCAGATCTATGGAATTTGTTATTAGGCTCAGGGGAATTAGGGAAAATCTCAGGGAAGATCTAAGAAAAGTCTGTGCTGATGCTCTGGCGGTGTTATTGAAATGTGAAGATTCTGATGAGATTTTTTATAAAATTGACAAGGCTTACAATTCTCGTGTGGCAGTACAAAGACAATTACCTAGAGATGTGGTAATATATTTTACTGATAGAATAAGAAATGATATCTTGCAAAGGTCATTTCTTTCTGCTGTTCAAATTGATGGAACTGAGATTGGAGTCTATAAGGAGTTGCCACCCAAAATGTTAAAGGATAGAAAAGATTTTGGATTTCTGGTGGAAGAATTGCAAAAGTGGCAAATTCAATATCGGTGGGATGCTCCAGCTGGTATAATATTGAGGTTTCAAGGAGTGAGATACCGTCTAAATACCATAGCAAAGGCAGAAGAGTTCTATTATAATGTTCTGAAAGTGGGTTCTACATCTCCACGTACATCTTCACCAGTAGACAAGGAGGCTGAATCACAGAGGCTGTTTGACCAGGAAACTGAGGAACAAATAAGACAGACGCAAAAAGTAAGGGCAGCCCAGGGAGCTGTAGGTGGTATTGTGGTTGATCCTTTTGAGCCATCGCCAGTCTCTTTTTGGGATGAAACATTAAAGACTGTTGCAGAAGAGGCACTGGATGTCGAACTGCGAACAAGCAAACCGGAGGAGCAACGTATAACTAGATCCGTCTCTAAGCAAACTCAGGAAGCACAGCAACAGGGAAGATCTTACCCACAACGAGCTAAGAAGGTCAAGGGAAAGGAGCAAGCTGAAGACATGGGACGAGCAAAGCCGAAGACCACTTCTCCAGAACGGGACCTTCAGCAATTGCTCTTAACACTTCACCCTAGTTCAAATGATGCTTAAATTTTTGTCTTGGAATGTGAATGGCCTGAACTCTCCACAAAAGAGGAAAAAAGTATTTTATTATTTGAAACAATTTAATAATGATGTTATTTGTTTGCAAGAAACCCATATTAAGGTGCAAGACCAGAAATATTTGATAAATTCAAGATTGGGAATGCAACTTGTGGCTTCAAATTCAGAGAAGAAGAATGGGGTGGTGATATATATAAATAAAAGGCTATCAGCTAAAATTATAGAAGCGGATGACTGTGGAAGATACATAGCAATTGAACTTTATACAGAGAATGGCCCCATTTTGGTGGTAGTAATATATGCCCCAAACCAGCAACAAGAAAGTTTTTATAAGATGCTCCATTTGAAAATCCTAGAGTGGGATTTTTCAAGTATTTTAATTATGGGAGACTGGAATGGAGTAATTCAACCGAGAATGGATAAAAAGAGTTTGGCCAAATTAGGCAGCAAGTTACCACAAGCTTTTTTTGAAATGCAAGAGGATTTGGAAATGAAAGATATTTGGAGGGTGCACAATCCAAATGAGTTGGATTTCACTTTTTACTCAGATAGGCATAAATCTTTTTCTAGGATAGATTTTTTTTGACAAAAGTTGACTTACTTCCTAAAATAAAGAAGAAAAAGATATTTCCTAGGACGTTAACTGATCATAGCCCGGTGTGGATGGAAATTGAGATGGGGAAGAGAGAAAGAAGATCCTGGAGGCTAAATGAAAATTTATTTAGATACGAAAAAAATGTAAGCGAACTTAAAAAGCATATAAAGGAATTTTTTTACTTGAATTTAAATAAAGGTACTCCTATTGAAATAGTTTGGGATGCAGGCAAAGCATATATGCGAGGAGTCCTGATACAAATGAATTTTAAACACAAACAAAATAGACAGAAAAAGAGAATAGATGGAAAAAGAGAGAAAGAACAAAGAACAGCTACTGATAAAAAATCCAACAGATAGGAAGTTAAAAGCAATTATAAATCTTTTGAAGGATCAATTTCAAATGCTTATAGCGGAACAAACAGCAACCAATTTGCAATTTGCAAAACACAATACTTTTGCTAATGCTAACAAGCCGGGCAGATGGTTGGCTTATACATTGAGAAAGCAATTGAATACAAGAACTATCAATAGTATTCAGCATGCTGAGAAGGAAGTTTATCAACAAGAATTAATCAAAAAGGCTTTTTTGGATTATTATACTAAGCTATATGCTAAGGATAATATACAAAATAATCTTATAGATAAATATTTAGAAGGAAAAAGGCTTACAAAAGTCTCCTTGGACCAAAAGGCAAACCTGGATCAATTAATAACTATCAAGGAGATTAGCTTTGCTATAAAGCAATTGAAACCAGCTAAAGCTCCAGGGACCGATGGTTTAACTGCAGTTTATTATAAAACTTTACAAGCAGAAATGATTGAACATCTTAAAGATTTATTTTGTAATATACAGCAAGGTGGTAAAATACCTTCCTCATGGAAAGCGGCTTATGTATCATTGATACCGAAAGAAGAAGCAGGCTCTAAGAAACCAGAAGATTACAGACCAATATCTCTTCTAAATACGGATTATAAAATTTTTGCAAAAGTATTAGCCAACAGATTGATGCCAGTTATTCAAGAGGTAATTCATCACGACCAAGCAGGATTTATCGAAGGAAGATACATGAAGGAGAATGTCAGGCAAATTATAGATTTATTGGACTATCTAGATAAGAATAAACAGATCCCTGCAGTGCTGGTTTTTCTGGATGCGGAAAAGGCCTTTGATCGAGTGAATTGGAATTTTATAATCAAGGCTTAGGAAAAAATGGATTTGGGGGCTCGGTTTATACCGGCGATTGGAGCAATATATGAAGAACAATCTGCGCAACTTATTATTAATGGAAGTTTGTCAAAGAACTTTAACATACATAAAGGTACAAGACAGGGTTGTCCATTATCCCCATTGTTATTTATCTTAACTTTGGAAGTCTTGTTGAATACAATACGGGACTCGAATTTCTTGACTGGAATAGCTATAAGGCAAGAGGAATACAGAACTAGGGCATTTGCAGATGATCTGGTTGTTACCCTAACACGACCGATGAAATCAATAATCCAGATGAAAGACATTATAGAGGAATATGGCTTGGTATCCGGATTCAGACTGAATTATAAAAAGACTAAAATGCTTGCTAAAAACCTAACAGATATTCAAAAAAAGAAACTTGAAAGGGTGGCAGGTTTTGAAATAGTATCAAAGGTTAAATATTTAGGAATACAAGTCGCAGACTCAAATATAAAATTATTCTAAAATAACTACGAGGTGCTGTGGCAAAAGATACAAAAAGATTTGCAAACCTGGAAAAAATTACAGTTATCTCTGCTTGGAAGAATATCAGCAATTAAAATGAATGTCTTACCTAGATTTATCTTTTTGTTTCAAATGATACCGGTGCTTAAATCTGACAAGCAACTGTTAGAATGGCAAAAAACGTTGATTAAATTTGTTTGGAATGAGAAGAAACCAAGAGTGAAATTGAAAATTATGCAAGATACTCGCGAAAAAGGTGGGCTTAAACTTCCAAACCTTCGATTGTATTATGAAGCAGCTGCATTGACACAAATAACTGATTGGTTTGGAAAAACAAAAACTGAACTGTTGAATATAGAAAGCCACGATCTTGATTTGGGTTGGCATGCATACTTATTCTATGATCATAAAGTGGATAAAGTGTTTAATAGTCATATACTTAGAAGTGCCTTGATGAGAATTTGGAAGAAGCACCGATCTAAGTGGGATTATAAGATTCCGCTTTGGCTGGATCTTGCGGATACCATGTGGAATACAAATATTAAGTCACTCGGGGTTTTTTTATACAAAGATGTGCTTTTTGCTGAAAGGGGCAGATGGCAGCTGAAGACTTTGGACACACTGTTGGCAGAAGGGATTAATTTAACTTGGTTACAGTATAACCAATTACAGATGAGATGGAAAGAAGATCAAAAAACTGGTTTAATGGAGCATGAACTAGAACTCGTCAGACAGATAAAGGACACTAGCCCAATGCATATTAAGAGAGTTTATAATGTCTTGCTAGAAAGGGATTCAGAAACTGAACTGGTTAAAGATTGTATGATTAAATGGGCCCAGAATTTTACTGAACCAGTTATGGATACGTGGGAAAAAATATGGGTTCAGAATGTTAAATTTACACAGTCACAGAATTTGCGGGAAAATTTTTATAAAATGTTTTACAGATGGCATTTAGATCCTAAGAAATTATCATGTATGTACTCTAATGTTCAACCAAAATGTTGGAGATGTGAGTGTTTAGATGCTACATATTATCACATATGGTGGACTTGCAAGAAAGTTAAGGCTTTCTGGATAAAAATTTGGTGGGTTATGCAAAATGTCTTGAAGAAAAAAATACAATTTACTCCACAACTGTTTTTATTGGGTATAGTTAGGGATTTTACATTGGGTGAAACAAAATTGATTTTGTATATGGTGACAGCAGCTAGACTGCTGGTTGCCCAGCACTGGAAGAAAGATATTTTGCCTACTATAGACCAATGGATGCAGAAGATGGCTGGATTTGCTGAAATGGTAAAAATTTCAGCTTTTTTAAAGGACCAGATGCTAGAGACTTATACACAGGAGTGGAAAAAGTGGATTGATTATATACAAAACAAGTATCAGACTAGAAAATATTGTGTAGCTTTTAGCTGATGGAGATTAGATGAATAAGGTAGTCAGCAGGGGATAGAATATGAAGGGAATGAATAACATATATTGTGTTTGGAATTACTAGGGTTGCATATAGCAGAAGTCACAGGGTTGGGGGGGGGGAAAGGGGAGGTTGGGGAGGGTTAGGGAGGATATGGGAGGGAATTATACTGATATTCCAGGTTGAAAGAGGAGGGGAAAAGGTATAATATCTGGTCCTGATTTATGTAGTTTATGTTGGGGGGGGGGGGTAAAGGGATATAATATTTGTACCTGATTTATGATTTTTTATGTTGGGGGAAGGGGGGGAAAAGGGGGAGAAAAATTTGTTGGTGGAAAACTTTTTCAATAAAATAAATAAATAACCCACAAATCGTGGTTCACTGATGCCTTACTAGAAGTAGTTACACTACATTTGTGGTTTCTCTCTCTAACCATGTTTTGTGGTTTACCTCTTTTACAAAACTTGGCTATATGGCCCTTTTCCCCATAATTAAAATATTTTGCAGTATACACATGGTTATTTAAATTTACATCCACAGTTTCTGGCTCAGCTCTAAGTTGTTGCCTTTCCACTCGCCGTCTTGACTCTTCTAATGGACGCGAAGAGACGTTAAGAACATAAGAACAGCCTTGCTGGAACAGGCCACAGCCCATCCAGTCCAGCATTCCGTCTCGCACAGTGGCTCGCCATTTACATAATAATAATAATAATAACAATAATAATAACAACAATAACAATAACAATAATAATCTTTATTGTCATTGTAATAAGATTGTAATAAAATTACAATGAGATTGGTTACTTCAGGGTATTCCCAAGCAGATGTCTTCACCTGCTTATGATTCCCTGCAAATGGCATTGAGAAATATCCTGCCTATCTCTCCATTCCGGAGGGTGTCCTTAGACATCCATAATGATAGCTATTGATACCCTTGTTCTCCATGAACTCGCCTAATCCTTTCTTAAAGGTGTCGAGGCTGACAGCTGTCACCACTTCTTCTGGCAGGGAGTTCCATAGACCAGTAATCCTCTGGGTGAAATAGTAGGCCCAGCTGTTGCAGCCACAGATGGTAAGGAAGGTGTTCCAGCTCTCTAATCATTCTGGTTGCCCCCCTCTACACCTTTTCCATTTCCATAATATTTCAATTTCAATTTTCAATTTATTTGAATTTGTATACCGCCCTTTCTCCCTTGCGGGACTCAGGCAATGATAAAAACAACAGTAAAAACATCAATATAAATACCTATGCTAAAAATAAATGAAATTCTAAGCCTGCTCTAAAATGTACAATAAAACCCCAATAAAACCAGATTAAAAGCTAGACCAGGCCGGCCGCATGAAAAAGATGGGTCTTCAGGGCTCGGCGGAACAGGTGCAGATCCGTAGTTGTGCGGAGGTCGGGGGGCAGGTCGTTCCAGAGGGCAGGAGCTGCCACAGAGAAGGCTCTCCCCCTGGGGGTTGCGAGCTGACATTGACTGGCTGACAGCACTCTGAGGAGGCCCTCTCTGTGGGAGCGGACTGGTCGAAGGGAAGTATTTGGTAGGAGGCGGTCTTGCAAGTACCTAGGTCCCTTGCCATGGAGCGCTTTAAAGGTTGTTACTGGCACCTTGAAGCGCACCCGGAAAGCCACAGGCAGCCAGTGCAGCTCGCGCAGGACAGGTGTTACATGGGAGCATCTAGAGGCTCCTAGAATCCCCCGCGCGGCCGCATTCTGAACTAGCTGGAGCCTCCGGGTGCACCTCAAGGGAAGCCCCATGTAGAGAACGTTACAATAGTCCAGGCGGGAGATGACGAGGGCTTGAGTGACTGTGCGTAAAGCGTCACGGTCCAGAAAGGGGCGCAACTGGCGTATCAGACGGACCTGATAAAAAGCCCCCCTGGCCACGGCTGTCACATGATCGTCTAAAGACAGTCGGGTATCCAGGAGGATACCCCTCTCCGCGGGGGCTAATGATACGCCCCCGATAGCCAGAGATGGAACCAGCTGGCTATGCCATGACGCCGGAAACCACAGCCACTCGGTCTTAGACGGGTTGAGTCGAAATCTGTTCCTCCCCATCCAGACTCGCACGGCCTCCAGGCACCGGGACATCACTTCCGCAGCATCGTTGGGGTGGTCCGGGGTGGAAATGTACAGCTGGGTGTCATCCGCGTACTGATGGAATTCCACCCCGAAACCATGGATGATCTCACCCAGCGGCTTCATATAGGTGTTGAACAGGAGAGGTGAGAGGACCGACCCCTGTGGCACCCCACAAGTGAGGCGTCTCGAGGTTGACCTCTGCCCTCCTGCCAACATAAATTGCGACCGGTCAGAGAGGTAGGAGGAGAACCACCATAAGACGGTGCCTCCCAGCCCCAACCCCTCCAACCGGCGCAACAAGATACTATGGTCGATGGTATCGAAAGCCACTGAAAGATCTAACAGGACCAGGATAGAGGAATAATCGCTATCCCGAGCCCTCCAGAGATTATCGACCAAGGCGACCAATGCCATTTCCGTGCTGTGCCTAGGCCGGAAGCCGGACTGGCACGAGTCTAGATAGACAGCTTCATCCAGGTGCTGAGGGAGCTGTCGTGCCACCATACTCTCAACAACCTTCGCAAGAAAGCGAAGGTTGGAGATAGGACGTTAGTTGGCCAAAACAGCCAGGTCCAGGGAGGGCTTCTTGAGGAGGGGCCACACCACCACCTCTTTCAAGGCGGCCGGTAGAAACCCCTCACGCAAAGAAGCATTGACAATTCCCTGGAGCCAGTACCAGCCAGGAGGGACACGGGTCCAGTAAACATGTGGTGGTGTTCAGTCGCCCCAGTATCCTCTCCATGTCCTCGGGAGTCACAGGATCGAACTCTTCCCAAATAATGGTCTCAAAACCTGCCTCCGTCAGCCCGTCTGGACTAATCCAATTGGAGGCTAACCCTTCCCGGATCTGATTGATTTTATCATGCAGATAACACCCAAATTCCTCTGCACGACCCTGCAAAAGTGGATCCTGCGACCCCTGATGAAGGAGGGAGCGGGACACCCTAAACAGGGCGGCAGGGCGGTTATCTAAGAGCGGAGAAATAATTCCGTTTCGCCGCTTTTATAGCCACTAGGTAGGTCCTTAAATGGGACTTTACCAGTGTCCGGTCAGATTCGGAGCGGGTGGTCCTCCAAATGCCCTCTAGGCATCTCTCCCGACGCTTCATCCACCTCAGCTCCTCGGAGAACCAGGGAGCCAAGGTAGACCGGCGTAGGGTGAGTGGCCCCAAGGGCACGACCCGGTCCAGGGCCCCCACACCATTCCAGGCGACTAGTATGTCCTCTGTCGAGTCATGGGTCATGGTCTCAGGTATTGGCCCAAGCTCCGTCTGGAGCCTCTCAGGGTCCATCAGGCACCTAGGACGGAATCATCTTGTTATTTCGGTTCCGCCTCCCCGCGGTGGTGGTTGGGAAGGCCAACCGAAGGAGAGAGTGATCTGACCATGACAGGGGCTCGATGACTATTTCCCCTAAACCAAGATCACTCAACCACTGGCCGGAGACGAAAACTAAGCCCAGTGTGTGTCCTCCAGTGTGAGTGGGGTCACGAACTAACTGGGTCAGGTCCATGGCCGTCATGGAGGCCATGAACTCCCGAGCCACCTCAGATGCTTCACCTATCGATGACAGATTGAAGTCCCCCATGAATAACAGTCTGGGGATCTCAATTGTCATCTTGGCTATCACATTGAGAAGCTCGGGTAGGGCTGCTGATACGTAATGGGGAACCAGGTACACAATCAGCATGCCCTGCTGCCTCCCATGACCCCACTTTACACATAGGGACTCACAACCGGCAGTCTGCGGCACAGTGGTCTCCCTCGGGTCCAGGCCCTCCTTTATGATAACCGCTACCCCCCCACCCTGACCTTGGGTTCTCGGGTGGTGAAATGCACGGTAACCTGGCAGGCACATTTCAATGAGGGGCACTCCCCCCTCTTGGCCCAACCAGGTTTCTGTAAGACCCGGTCATCTAGACCATTCAGGCATCCAGAAGACCATCCACGACGCGCTTTTATGATGCCACATGGGTTGCCTTTTCCACCTGGTGCACAGGGCATGGGGTGACGGATGTAACAGCTTTCATACCCCAAATCCTAGACTTCTTGCAGGAAGGTTTGGACAAAGGCCCGACGCCCAACACCCTTCGACGCCAGGTTGCAGCCTTGTCTATTATCTTAACAAGCGGCAAGTACCAGCCCCTGAGCCAACATCCTCAGATTAAGAGTTTCCTGAAGGGCACGTCCAACTTATGCCCCCAGGATGTGCATAGATACCCTTCCTGGAACTTACCGTATTTATTCGAGTATAACGCGCAAAATTTTGTACCCAAAAAAGAACTCAAAGTTTGGGTGCGCGTTATAAACGAGGGTTCAGGTTTCTGGGCGGCGGCGGCGGCGGGGGGGGAGGAGAAGCGGAGGCAAAAAGGGACGCTGGGGAGAAGCGGAGACAGAAAGGGACGCGGGGGAGAAGCGGAGACAGAAAGGGACGCGGGGGAGAAGCGGAGACAGAAAGGGACGCGGGGGAGAAGCGGAGACAGAAAGGGACGCTGGGGAGAAGCGGAAGGCAGAAAGGGACGCGGGGGAGAAGCGGAGACAGAAAGGGACGCGGGGGAGAAGCGGAAGGCAGAAAGGGACGCTGGGGAGAAGCGGAGACAGAAAGGGACGCGGGGGAGAAGCGGAAGGCAGAAAGGGACGCGGGGGAGAAGCGGAGACAGAAAGGGACGCGGGGGAGAAGCGGAAGGCAGAAAGGGACGCTGGGGAGAAGCGGAGACAGAAAGGGACGCGGGGGAGAAGCGGGGACAGAAAGGGACGCTGGGGAGAAGCGGAAGGCAGAAAGGGACGCGGGGGAGAAGCGGAAGGCAGAAAGGGACGCGGGGGAGAAGCGGAAGGCAGAAAGGGACGCTGGGGAGAAGCGGAAGGCAGAAAGGGACGCTGGGGAGAAGCGGAGACAGAAAGGGACGCGGGGGAGAAGCGGAAGGCAGAAAGGGACGCGGGGGAGAAGCGGAGGCAGAAAGGGACGCGGGGGAGAAGCGGGGACAGAAAGGGACGCTGGGGAGAAGCGGAAGGCAGAAAGGGACGCGGGGGAGAAGCGGAAGGCAGAAAGGGACGCGGGGGAGAAGCGGAAGGCAGAAAGGGACGCGGGGGAGAAGCGGAAGGCAGAAAGGGACGCTGGGGAGAAGCGGAGACAGAAAGGGACGCGGGGGAGAAGCGGAGGCAGAAAGGGACGCGGGGGAGAAGCGGGGACAGAAAGGGACGCTGGGGAGAAGCGGAAGGCAGAAAGGGACGCGGGGGAGAAGCGGAAGGCAGAAAGGGACGCGGGGGAGAAGCGGAAGGCAGAAAGGGACGCTGGGGAGAAGCGGAAGGCAGAAAGGGACGCGGGGGAGAAGCGGAGACAGAAAGGGACGCGGGGGAGAAGCGGAGACAGAAAGGGACGCAGGGGAGAAGCGGAGACAGAAAGGGACACGGGGGAGAAGCAGAAGGCAGAAAGGGACGCGGGGGAGAAGCGGAGACAGAAAGGGACGCGGGGGAGAAGCGGAGACAGAAAGGGACGCGGGGGAGAAGCGGAAGGCAGAAAGGGACGCGGTGGAGAAGCGGAAGGCAGAAAGGGACGCTGGGGAGAAGCGGAAGGCAGAAAGGGACGCGGGGAGAAGCGGAGACAAAGGGACGCGGGGGAGAAGCGGAGAAAGAAAGGGACGCTGGGGAGAAGCGGAAAGCAGAAAGGGACGCTGGGGAGAAGCGGAAGGCAGAAAGGGACGCTGGGGAGAAGCGGAAGGCAGAAAGGGACGCGGGGGAGAAGCGGAAGGCAGAAAGGGACGCTGGGGAGAAGCGGAAGGCAGAAAGGGATGCAGGGGAGAAGCGGAAGGCAGAAAGGGACGCGGGGGAGAAGCGGAGACAGAAAGGGACGCGGGGGAGAAGCGGAAGGCAGAAAGGGACGCGGGGGAGAAGCGGAGACAGAAAGGGACGCGGGGGAGAAGCGGAGACAGAAAGGGACGCGGGGGAGAAGCGGAAGGCAGAAAGGGACGCTGGGGAGAAGCGGAAGGCAGAAAGGGACGCTGGGGAGAAGCGGAAGGCAGAAAGGGACGTGGGGGAGAAGCGGAGACAGAAAGGGACGCGGGGGAGAAGCGGAGACAGAAAGGGACGCGGGGGAGAAGCGGAAGGCAGAAAGGGACGCGGGGGAGAAGCGGAAGGCAGAAAGGGACGCTGGGGAGAAGCGGAAGGCAGAAAGGGACGCTGGGGAGAAGCGGAAGGCAGAAAGGGACGCGGGGGAGAAGCGGAAGGCAGAAAGGGACGCTGGGGAGAAGCGGAAGGCAGAAAGGGACGCGGGGGAGAAGCGGAGGCAGAAAGGGATGCGGGGGAGAAGCGGAGGCAGAAAGGGACGCGGTTAGGGTGGAACGGCATCGCTCCATCGCCCCTCAGCTGCGGAGCCCGGCCGTCATGCTTTATAAAAATCGGTATAAAAATTTTATACCGATTTTTAATGGAAAATTAGGGTGTGCGCGTTATACATGGGTGCGCGTTATAGTCGAATAAATACGGTACCTTTTGTTTTGTCAGCCCTGACGAGAGCACCATTTGAGCCTCTTCGCACTTCCAGTCTGCACCATTTGACACTTAAGACTGCCTTCCTAGTGGCAATCACCTCTGCTAGGAGGGTGTCAGAGCTTGCGGCTCTCTCAATCAGGGAGTAGCTCTGCATAATTCATGCGAATCAGGTCATCCTGCAGCTCGACCCTACCTTCTTGCTGGAGGTGAATTCCCACTTCCATAGGGCCCAGGAGGTGATCCTCCCAAACTTTTGTCCTAAGCCTCAACACCCCAAGGAACATTAGACGTGCTGTATGCATCTATGTCAAGAGGACCAAGGGGTTCAGATGTACGGAATCATTTTTTGTGTCCTTTCAACCAGGGGCACTGGGGCGAAAAGCCTCTTCATTGTCTATTGGACATTGGCTGCGGGTTTGGATACGGGCGGTCACATGTCCCAACCCCCGCAATCTAGGTGGTCAGGGCTCACAGAGCCAGGGCCTCAGACTGATGTTATGCAATGCCAGGTCCATTGTCAACAAAGCCCCCCTCATTAACGACCGTGTGTCGGAGGGGGAGCCGGACCTGGCAGGAATTACGGAGACCTGGTTGGGCCACAAGGGAGGACTTCCTCTCGTGGAAATGTGCCCGCCAGGTTACCATGCATTTCATCAGTCACGGGCCCTAGGCAGGGGTGGAGGGGTGGCGGTCATTGTGAGGGAAGGTCTTGAGCCGAGAGAGACCACTGTGCCAAAGATAACCAGTTGTGAGTCCCTTTGCATGAAGTGGGGCCCAAAGAGGCAGTTGGGCGTGCTGATTGTGTACCTGGCTCCCCGCTATGTATCAGCAGCCCTGCCCGAGCTCCTCGAGGTGATCACCAAGATGGCAGTTGAGACCCCCAGACTCATGGGGGACTTTAACTTGCCATCGGTAGGTGAGACATTCGAGGTAGCTTGGAAGTTCAAGGCCTCTATGACGGCCATGGACCTGACCCAAGTAATTCAGGGCCCCACACACGAAAGAGGACACACATTGGATCTCATTTCTGTCTCTGGCCAGTGGAGGAGTGATCTGGGAGTGGGGGATTTAGCCATCATACCCCTGTCATGGTCAGATCATTCACTTTTCCGGCTCGACTTTCCTACCGCTACACCCCACTGCGGGGAGGCGGAACTGGAATTTCCAAGATGGTTACACCCCAGGCGCCTGATGGAACCTGAAAGGTTCCAGACGGAGCTTGGGCCACTACCTGTAGCCCTGACCCGCGCCCGGATGGAGGACCTAGTGGCTGCATGGAATAGTGCGGCCACTGGGGCCTTGGACCGGGTCGCGCCTTTGTGGCCTCTCTTGCGGCAGCAAACCACCCAGGCTCCTTGGTTTTCCAAGGAGTTGAGGGTGATGAAGCGCCACAAGAGATGCCTAGAGAGGAGGTGGAGATCTACACGCTCTGAATCGGACCGAACACAGGTGAGAGCCCATTTGAGGACTTACCTTGTGGCGTTAAGAGTGGCTAAGTGTCAGTATTGTGCCACTCTTATTGCGTCCGCAGATAACCGCCCTGCCGCCCTGTTTGGGGTAACCCGCTCCCTCCTTCAACAGAGGCCGCGGGAAGCCCCTCTACAGGGCAGAGCAGAGGAATTTGGGGAGTATCTGCAGGACAAAATCGCTCAGATTTGGAGCGACCTGGTCTCCACTGGAAGTGGTCTGGAGGGGATGTCGGAGGCGGGTCTTGAGATACCATTCTGGGAGGAGTTTGACTCTGTTACTTCCGATGATATGGACAGTTTGCGTAGGCGACTGAGAGCCACCACATGTTTATTGGACCCGTGTCCCTCCTGGCTTGTACTGGCATCCTTGGAGGTTTCACGAGGCTGGCTCCAGGAAATAGTGAATGCTTCTTTGAGTGAGGGGTTCTTGCCTGCCGTCTTGAAAGAGGCGGTGGTGAGGCCCCTCCTCAAGAAGCCTTCCCTGGACCCAGCATTGTTAGTAAATTATCGTCCGGTCTCCAACCTTCACTTTTTGGCGAAGGTTGTAGAGAGTGTGGTGGCACAACAGTTTCCACGTCACCTGGAGGAAATTGATTATCTGGACCCGCGCCAGTCCAGCTTCCGGCCCGGGCACAGCACGAAGACGGCATTGGTTGCGTTGGTGGATGATCTCTGGAGGGCCAGAGATGGGGGTTGTTCCTCCATCCTGGTCCTATTAGACCTCTCGGCGGCTTTTGATACCATCAACCATGGTATCCTATTGCATCGACTGGAGGGGTTGGGGGTGAGGGGCACCGTTTTGCGGTGGTTCTCCTCCTACCTCTCCGGTCGATCGCAATTTGTATTGGCAGGGGGGCAGAGGTCAACCTCGAGACCTCTCACTTGTGGGGTGCCTCAGGGGTCGGTCCTCTCGCCTCTCCTGTTCAATACATATATGAAGCCTCTGGGCGAGATCATCAGTGGTTTTGGGGTAGATTACCATCTGTATGCTGATGATATTCAGCTATACATCTCTACCCCAAACCACCCCAACGATGCTGTCGAAGTGATGTCCTGGTGTCTGGAAGCCGTACGGATCTGGATGGGAAGGAACAGACTCAAGTTCAACCCGTCCAAGACTGAGTGGCTGTGACTACCGGCGTCCCGGTTCAACCAGTTGACTCCATCACTGGCCATTGGGGGCAAACATCTGGCCCCCGTAGATCGGGCACGCAACTTGGGCATCCTCCTAGATGCCAGGCTGTCAATGGAGGACCATGTGACAGCCGTGGCCAGGGGGGCGTTCCACCAGGTTCGCCTGGTGCGCCAGTTGCGTCCCTTATTGGACCGGGACGCCCTTCGCACAGTCACTCATGCGCTTGTGATGTCCCGTCTAGACTACTGTAACGCTCTCTACATGGGGCTCCCCTTGAGATGCACCCAAAGGCTGCAGCTGGTCCAAAATGCTGCCGCGCGGGCAGTCCTGGGAGTTACTACATACTCCCATGTAACACTGCTCCTGCGCAGGCTGCACTGGCTGCCTGTGGACTTTCGGGTGCATTTCAAGGTGTTGGTCATCATCTTTAAAGCACTCCATGGCACAGGACCTAGTTATTTGCGGGATCGTATCCTGCCCCATACATCACTTCGGGCGATTCGCTCTCACACAGAGGGACTTCTCCGGGTGCCATCCACTATAGCAATGCCAGCGGGCGACGCCCAGTGGAAGGGCCTTCTCTGTGACTCTTTGGAATGACCTTCCCCCTGATATCAGAACGACCACGGACCTCCGCTCCTTCCGACAGAAACTCAAGACGCAGTTGTTCCATCTAGCCGGCTTGCCCTAATTTCATGCTGCTCGCCCCAGTCTGTGATTTTAAATGATTTTATTCGGTTTTATGGGGTTAGTTTTTAACTTTTATAAATTTGTACAGGGGATTATTTAATTCGATTTTAACTTTGTTTGTATTGTTTTGATTTTAGTAGTTTTAATTTTTACCTGTACACCGCCCTGAATCCCTTCAGGGAGAGGGGGCAGTCTAGAAATCAAATAAAATAAATAAAATAAATAAATTGCATCTAGATGACTTATGAACAGCAGGGCAAGTCTTCGCCGGGTCGAGTGATGGCTCACTCCACAAGGAGTGCTGCAACTACAGCAACCTGGGCAACCCAGGCTTCTATCTGACATGAGGGGCTATGTGGGCTTCCCCTACTGCGTTTATACACAATTACAAGATTCACACCTTTGCCTCAGCTGAAGGCTCATTTGGCAGACATGTTTTGCAGAAGGTTGCCTCGGCTCTGGATGCATTGGACACGGTCTCTTCCCTCCCAGGGACACAATAGCTTGGGTATGTCCCATGCTTGGACTCTCCAAGCAGCGCACAGGAGAATGACCATTGGCTTACCTGAACGGTTGTTCTCTGGGCGCTGTGTTTGAGTCCAAACCAGCCCAGGGTTCAACTTCATGTCTAAAGACTTAGACTGGTCATCAAATACCTAACGGACATCTCATACTGGTTAAGATCTTTGTTTTTAAACTGACCTCACTGAAGCAAAAGAGGTGTGGTTAACAAAAAAAGATACTCAGTCCTAGGGCAGATAGACTGTGTTAACCCATGTTTGGACTCTCCCGCAGCGCCCAGAGAACGACCATTCAGGTAAGCCAATGGTCATTATCTCCTGTCTCTTCATTTAAAAAAAAAACACTTTCCAGTAAGTTATTTAAAAACATGCCTACTTTCTGGTATAAGTAAGCAAGAGATCAATATGAATGAAGTATTCTTGATGAACTAATGAAATGTTTTTGTTGGAAGAAATATTCAGATTCATTTTCAAGCCGGGAATAAAATGGAAATAAAGTTATTTTATTGATGAAGCAGAACCACCAACAGCATGTGATTCTGGGACAGCTGACAAAATGGACAAAATCTGACACATCTTCCTATGCAAGAACATGTCCTTTAATATTCTAATGGTTGTTTTCAGATTCCTATGGGGTCATGGCTGGCATTATAGGCAGAAGGGGAAATGCAAATCCTAGGTGTCTGAGTTAATCTTGTCAACCTAATTGCTTAACTGGAGTTTCTGTCTGGGCAGTCTTTCTGAATGGATTACCAAATCTGCATTTCTAAAAGCTGGCCTCTTCAGTTTCTGCTTGGGGCAGAGAAATTGGTGGTAGTTTCTGATTCCCTTAAGATTTTTTAATTTTTTTAAAAGTTTTATATCACTAGAATGTTTCCTCTTGATCAGGGTTTCTGGATTATTTTAAAGTTAACAGTTTCTTCAGTCTGAAAAAGAATTCCCTTTGCAAATATATTTTATTAAAGTTTATACAGATATTAAAAAAGAAAAGAACCTCCCCTTTATACATTTATACCAACCCTTCCCCTAAACATCCCCTACAGACATACTCACATTGGCCGAACTAACGTCTTCCCCGATTTAACGCAAGTGATTACAGCACAGAATGGAACTTCCATTATTTTTTAATTCTAAATTGTTTGTATCAACTTCTTATTTTTATTCTACATATCTATATATATTTGGTTTGCCTCCCTTCATATTACTCATCCATTCTTCCTCTTCTCTTTTCGAACCACTTGTACCAACAGTCCCAATTCCTAAAAAATTCTGATTCCTCTTTTTCTTTTAGTATATACGATAATCTATCTGCTTCTGCACATTCTAATATTTTCTGTATAATTTCATAATCATCAGGTATTGCCTTGTCTTTCCATTTTTGGGCATAACAGATCCTTGCAGCCACTAATATATATATTATAAGATAATAATAATAATAATAATAATAATTTATTATTTCTATACCGCCCCCTCTCCCCACGGGGACTCGGGGCGGTGCACAGGTAGCATAAAAACAATAAATAACAACAACAATAAATAAATAACAAAATTTAAAAACCAATTAAATAAACCCTGTGCTAAAATCCCGATTAAACTAAAACCTATTCTATAAAATCCCAAGGCAAGGAGGCTATCCCAGGCCGGCCAGACGGAAAAAGTAAGTTTTCAAAAAGTAAGATACCATTTTTCTTTTCTAATTACCCCCAGGCGAATTCCTAATAACATTATTTCCGGTTTCTCTTATATATGTATGTTCGTTATTTCACCTATCCATTTTACAATCTGTTTCCAGTATTTTTTAGCCGCCGGGCATGTGCACCACAGGTGCCTCTAGCAGACTCACATTTCCAGCATATTAGTCTGAAAATTTTTGAAATACCTGTGTCCCCCGTATCCCAGGTTCTATTTTTCAGGGTTTTTTTCTCAAAAAACTAAGCCAAAATGCATAATTGGTCATTTTCATTATTTATAATTTACAGGGAGAAGACTTATGTCTTGGAGAAGACTGTTGTTTCAGTGTCAAATGCTGTTTTATTCCTAATTGCCGTGTTTCCCCCAAAATAAGATCTGGGCTTATTTTCAGGGAGGTGTTATTTTTTTGACATGCCGGAGGCTGCGAGCGTGGGGCCAACAGGAGTGTGAGCGCAGCTCTTTCCATCTCACTGTCTGCTTGATTGCAAACTGCAACAGGCCAGGTTTTCAACATGCCTGCTGGCCCAGCTCCTGCTGGGACATTTCTCGGCTGTGGTGGGTGCCGTGCTGGCCACAGCTGCCCATTCTGCTGCTGGCCTCGCAGGGGCGCTTCGCCCTCCTAGCAGCACTGCTCTTGGCCACCCTGCTGGCCTGGTCCTGCCTGGCATGGGGTGAATCGTTCCAGATTCAAAACCTCCAGAGTGCTGCCAGTCTGCCAGGGCCTCTCCATGAGCAGACGTAAGTAGAGCCATGCCACCTGTGCCATCTTTCCTGCCACCACCTTTGGCCTGATGAGCACTGGCCTGCATGCCTACATGGTGTTGCAGGCACCAGGGTACAGATACACTGAGCCTGGCACTCTTCAGACCCTGGCGCACACTGCAGCTCTCTTGCCACCTCTGTGTGGGCTAGCTCCAGTGGGAGTTAGTGGAGGCTGCTGGGGAACAGCCGGAGCTTGGCAGTAAGCTGGGCTGCATAGAAGGCAAAGTGGCTGCAGAGCCTCTGCAGGTGAGGCAGACACCAAAGGGGCAGCCCCATGTCAGTGTCACACAGCCAGCAGCAGCTTGTCAAGGGGCCCAGGCAGGCCAGTGATACCCTGGAGGTTTTCAATTGGGATGCTTCATCCGGTACCAGGCAGGATCAGCCTAGCAGGGTGAAAAGCCCCTGTGAGGCCATAGCAGCATGGACAGCCGCTTAGCCATTTTAAGGGTTGTGGATTTCAACTCCTAGAATTTCCCCATTCCCCCTCCCTCTATCAGCTCCTTTCCCTTTCTGAGTAATAGAAGCTTGTGCTTACTGGGTCTGTTGGGTTTGGACGTTTGATTGCACCCTGCAAGGGAGCTTCCACCCCTGGCAGAAGGTTGTCTGTGAAAGTTGAGATGGCCAGCTTAGCAGGAAGCATGGACCTTTCTCAGCACAAAGCTTCACAGAAAGCAAAATCAAATTATGGTGATGGGAGAGATTTTCCTGTGAGTTAAAAGTTAACATTTCAGAAATGTTACCTGCAGAGGTATCCAGGTGCAACACTGCCGCAGGTTTGGAAGGCTGGAGGCTTCGGAGGGAGCATTTTTGGGATATTTGTCTATGCAGGGCTCCCCAAGGAAAGGGCAATCAGCAGGAAAATCCCTCTTCCATTTTCCTGCCAACCATCCTTTTCTTGGAGAGCCCTGAACAAGACACACATCCCAAAAATGCTCCCTATGAACCCTCCAGCCTTGCAATCCTATGAAATGTTGTGGTCCACCAGCAGAGCTGGTAGTAGATTCAGACAGTGAAAAGGTTGTGGAAGGTCATGGGCCAGTCCTGGAGTTTGGGGAGGCTCTGATGAGGGCTCTGTGTCAGAGACAGAGAGGGGACCAGAGCCATATGCCAGTTATCAGCTGCCTTCAGAGTCAGACATCAGTGAAGCAGATGAACAGCTGGAGCCTCTTCCCAGTGCGCACATGCACAGAGTTGCCAGATGAAGAGAACAGCTAAAGAACAGGAGTTGATGGGAGTAAAGCCAGAGGTGGATAATGAATGGCCCTTCCAGAGGAAATAAGGAGTGAAAGGGGAGTGGAGTTTGCAGGAGACAATTAGTCCTGTTAATTGGTTCCTGACTCTCTCCGAGACTCCTTGCCAGGTTTTGCAGATATCGGCCTGTCAGCTCTCCAAACCAGATAAGGTCTGTGACTGTAAATTCTCTCTTGAAGACTTGGTTGGATGTGAATGAGCAGAATTCACAGTAAATTAATAAAAGGGGTTTTTGTCAGGACAAAGAGTTTGCTGCATGCTCTTGGGAAATTAGGTCAGAACATGAAAGCTGAAATGGACAGCTGGAGGGGGGCCGAGAGAAGAAAACAGCATAGAACTTTCTCGGCATAAAGCTTCACAAAGCAAAATCAAACCGTGATGGGAGAGATTTTCCTGCGATTATGGTGTTAAAAGAGCCAGGGCTGGCAAGAATGCACTGAAAACATCTCCAGGTACCTAGAGAGACACAATGAGAAGCAAGGGCCGTGATTAAGGGACTGAGCCTCCATGAGGTGACCAGGGAAGGGAAGAGATGCCTCCTTTGCTGGCCATGCCCACCCCCTTCACTAAGGCTTATTTTGGGGATATATTAGGCCCATCCCAAAAAGTCAGGCTAGGGCTTGTTTTCAGGGTAGGTCATATTTTTGGGGAAACAATAGTTCTCAGTAAGGTGGGGATAGCATCCATGTATGGGTTAACACTGTCCACTCTCTGATCAAACTGGATCTGATTCATAATTAATTAATTCCCCCCTTTATAACCCACCTGCATCGGGCTCCCCCCAGCTTTCGACTCAGTCCACTCTAGGACATATAGCTTATCCAAAACTATTCCTGTTGACAAAAAAGACAGTTGGATTCGAATTTCAGAGCTGCACCTGTCATTTCAATATCAGCTCTGCTATCTTGTGAGTAAAAGTTGCTAACCCCAGCTGTAAATTCGCTCCCCTTAAGGCTTGCTGGTGGCCATGTTGGGCTGTATAGCCTAGGCCTGTCAGATTATTCGGTGGCAAGGAACGAAGCTTTCACCTTCTGACTTGTGCAGCCTTCAGCGCCCCACCATCAGGGTCTAAACTGACCCAGGGGCTGATACTGCACCACGTGGCTTTCTCCATCTTGTTACCGTCCACGGCAGCCTTGCAATTGCACATTACCAGAGAGAGTGCTCACGCTGCCTCTCAGAGCCACTCACCTGATTAATTTACATCGGCGGCTGTCAGATGGCTTCAGCGGAGCGCAGTTACCTGCGCAGAAGAAAAATAGGCTGGATGCCTGAAGAGAGAGTGGCCCAGCGCTGCAGTTTTTGGAGGTGAGCCTACAAGCCTGTGGAAGCCCCGTTCAACCACCCTTCACCAAGGGCTCCGCAAAAGGGCCCAAATCCACCATTTTGAACCTTTAATTTGTCCGGCCACCATTTTAAACGTAACCATGGCTGATAGCTCTGCACAGACTTCTTTACCAGAGGGTGGCAGAGAGGCACAAGACCTGGTCTCCAGCCCTGCAGCCCTGCTGACACCTCCCTTGGCCCCTTGGCAGTCAGACTCTAAGTCCGGGGGGGGAGGCCAAAGGCCACAGGAAGGGACATAAGGCAGGCAAGGCCGATAAGGCTAAGAAGCCATCAAAGGCCATAGCTAAGACCAAGCACATCAGCTCTGGAGAGCCAAATGCCTACGACACCTCAGGAACAGCCTGGCTCCAGGCCGGGCTTCGAGCCCCCCCCCCCCCTATGCGGGAGCTGACTCCCAGTCCTTTCAGCCCATTACTTACAATTGACATTTCTGAACTTTGGGGCAATGTCCTACATACCTCCTCGGCTGCCCCCCCCCCCCAGGTTTGAATTTTCACTGAAGGCAGAGGGATGTGGCAGTGACAGACCAGGGTGGCACTTCTCCCATTGGGTCCACTGATAGTCCCTCACCGGGCTCAGAAGATGGAGAAATCAGGAACGCCAACCTTTCAGAGGAAGAGGGCACCAAGCCTGACAAACCTCATACCACGGGTCTGTTTCGTCCTGATCTCTTTAAACCGTTGCTGGCTAAGGCTAAAGTAGTGTCAGACCTTGGGGGCCAGGCAGACACAGCCACAACTCCTACTCCATCAACCTCGGCCAGTACTTGGTTTAAGGAGCAGACGTGGCAAGCGGAAGTTATTCCAGCTCCCCAGTTTTTCCTAAACACAGTGCAAAGGCAGTGGACTGCTCCCACAGCTGGCCCAGTGCCTGCAACAACTGACAAGTGTTACTATAATGTAGATGAGGGGCTGGATAAATGGCTCCAGTGGCCATTGGTTGATCCGCCAATCTCGGCACTACAATCTACCACAACCCAACCAGGCTCTCAGGAAGAGATCCTCAAGCCTGATGACAAGAAGATGGACCAGACACTCCAAAAAGGGCACCAGGTGGTGGCATGGGCACTGCGTGCCTCCACAGCTGCTTCCTTCTTTTCAAGGTCTGGCATCTCCTGGCTGCAACATCTGCAAGAGAGGACCCCCCTAGCAATACCAGGGCCCATCAGGACCTCAATAAGATAAACACCCCGGTTCAATTCTCCGCTGACACTACACTGAGTGCAACCAGATTCGCCTCTTGCGCCATGGCTTCAGCTGCAGCCTCCCACTGACTGTTGTGGCTCTGGCAATGGCACACTGACATGCGCCACAAATGGAAACTGGTGGCCAAGCCATATAAAGGACTTGTTTGGGGCTTCCCTCACTCCCTTACTTATAGAGGGAAAGGACAAACATAAGATTCTGCACTCGACTCTTAAGAGGGGTTTTCCCTGTCCTTACTTCAGGAAGCAGACGTATAGGCAGCAGGATTATGGGGGATCCTTTCAGGGATATGATTATAATCCTACGGGCTTCCATTCTCAGGGTAACTTTGGCCAGCGCCAATGCCACCAGCCGTTTCGGCAGCAGAGGGGCAACCAGGGCAGGCGGCCCTTTCAGGGTGGGGGGAATTAGTACCCTCACTAGTACGCTCACTGGTCGTAAGCAGTGAGCTTTCAGAACGTCGATTCCCCATAGGGACTCACTACACTTCGCAGACCAGTGGGACATCACCACTTCAGATGCCTGGTTTCGGGCCACTATTAGATTTGGATTGGCCCTGGAGTTTGTTGCTTCCCCTCCCACTTTCTTTATTCGCTCCCTGGTTTCACATAGTCAGCAGAGGCAGCTCCTGATGCGCGTGGCCATTCAGCATCTTCTGGATATCGAGGCCATCCAGGAGGTGCCGGAGGGACAGCACCATCAGGGGTTCTACTCTATCCTCTTCGTTAGCCCTAAGGCCTCAGGAGGATGGAGGGCCATTTTGGAGCTTGAACCGTTATTTGCAGAAAATTTAAAATGCATTCATTGCTGACCATATTGGAATGTTTGAGAAAAGGGGATTTTCTTACCTCGGTGGATTTGATGGAGGCTTATTTGCATGTACCCATCCTCTGGGAACACCACCAATACTTACGTTGTTATTACTCTAACATTCATTTTCAATACAGGGCTCTGCTCTTTGGTCTTTCTTCTGCTTCCTGTATGTTTACTAAAATTTTGGCTGCCCTGGCAGCACACCTACAGAGCATACCTGTTTGGGTGCATTGTTACCTAGATGATATCTTGGTACAGTCTATCTCGATGGAGGGCGTGGGGGAGGACCTAGATCTTACTATGTGCACCCTACAGTCACATGGTTTCTCCATAAATATCCCAAAGAGCCATCTCACACCCAAAAACAGAATCTTGTATTTGGGAGCATGGATCGACACCCAGGCAGAGCAGGTTTTTCTGTCAGAAGAACGCATGGACAGTCTTCGGGAGCTGGTAACACAGGTCTTGGGAGAAAACAAGGTTACATTGGCAAATTGTCTAGGCTACTAGGGAAAATGGTCTCGACCATTGCCATTGTGCCCTGGGCAAGGTTGCATTCTATGGAGCTTCAATGGTCCTTTCTGCACTTCCAAAAGCAGATGATAAGCACCTCCTTATCTAGGATACATCTCCCGGGGATGGTGTGGTCCTCCCTCCACTGGTGGGGATTCCTGGCCATAGAACTGGGCTGTCACTTTAGGGTTGACCATAGGGTCACCATTACCACGGACACTAGTCTTACAAGCTGGAGTGCACATCTGAACACACACATGGTTCAAGGTAATTGGAATAGCAAGGAGACTAAGCATAAACCTACTAGAACTCAGGGCCATTAACCTAGCCCAGTGGTGGGCAAACTTATTAGTCAAGAGAGCCAAATATCAACAGTACCACGACTGAAATTTCTTTTGAGAGCCAAAAGGTGTGGCCTGTTCTATGGGAGTGGCTAAGCGGTCATGTGACTGGGTGGGCGTGGCCAACTTGGAAAATGTGGTGAAACTCATTTAATCAATTAAATGCCTCAATTGTGGTCATAAGTTCGTTCTTTCTTTCTCTCTCTCTCCCACTTTCTTTTTCTTTCTATTCTTCTTTCTTTCTCTTTCTTTTTGTCTCTCTCTCCTCCCTCCACCCATCTGTCACTCTGCGTGTGTGTCTGTCTCTCTCTGATTCCCTCTCTCCCTCACTCCCCTTCTGTCTCTGTCTGTCTCTCTGTGTGTATGGCAGTCTCTCCCTCCCTCTCTTCCCCCCCCTCCCCGGGAAGCAGCAGAAAGCCCGGCATGTCAGCGAGTGAGCGGGCAGGCGTGCAAGCGGGGGGTGGGGGGAGGACCCAAGACTGCAGCTATCTAAATGCCGCGGAGGCCATCCGGGCGCCGCACACCCACCTCCCTCCCGCAGCGAGCGGCCATGCGGGCGTGCGGGGGAAGACCCAAGGCTGCGGCTATCTAAACGCCGCAGAGGCCGTCCGGGCGCCGCACGCCCACCTCCCTCCCAGTCCGTGCGGCGGGCAGCCCTGGAAAATGCCCCTCGATGGCTTCTGCAGGCGGCTGTTGCTGCTGCTGCTGCTCCCGAGCCCTGCGACATGCAGTTCTCGCCGTCCAAGCAGCCCGGCTGTCCTGCCCGATGCGCCTGCCGGGCGACCTCGGACGGCGAGAACTGCATGTGGCAGAGCAGCAGCAGCAGCAACAGCCGCCTGCAGAAGCCATCGAGGGGCATTTTCCAGGGCTGCCCGCCGCACGGACTTGGAGGGAGGTGGGCATGCGGCGCCCGAACGGCCTCTGCGGCGTTTAGATAGCCGCAGCCTTGGGTCCTCCCCCCGCACACCGGCACGGCCGCTCGCTGCGGGAGGAGGAAGGTGGGCGTGGGGCTCCCGGAGTCTGCCCATGGCTAGTTGAAGAACCGCACTCGAGAGGCCAAAGAGCCACTCCTGGCTCGCGAGCCGCGGTTTGCCGACCACTGACCTAGCCCTACGTCAATTCGAACGCTACATTAGAGGGCAGCATATCTTGGTGCTTATCGACAATATGACGGCCAACGCACACATGAACAGGCAGGGGGGCACAAGGTCACAACTTCTCATGCAAGAGGCTAGGGAGCTGGGAGACTGGGTGGAGACTTATTTACTTTCCATCTCAGCTGAACACATTTCTGGGGTGGAAAATGTACAGGCGGATTGGCTCAGCAGATCTACCGTGGATCCAGCTGAGTGACAATTGCACCCGTATCTCTTTCAGGAGATCACTTGATGGTTCAGAGTTCCAGTTATAGACCTGTTTGCCTAACCGACCAATGCTCAGCTCCTCAGATTCATTTCCAGGTTCCAATTGCAGAAGGAGTGGATGCCCTATGCCATCCTTGGCCTCAGGGGTTGCTCTACACCTTTCCCCCGACAGCACTTGCCAGAGTTATCCATCAGGTTGTCTACACTGAGGCGGACATCATCATAATTGCCCTCCATTGGCCACGGCACCCATAGTTCACAGATCTCAGGGCATTATTTGTGGAGACTCTGTGGAAGATTCCTCCAGACAGGGTGGCCCTGAGGCAGGGGTCTCTACAGCACCCAGACCCACATTGGTTACAACTGACCGTGTGGCAGTTGAGCGGTGGGGGGGGGGGCGCTAGCACATGACTTTTTTTACCAGGGTCGTGGATACCATTCAGGCTTCTAGGCAGCCTTCCACAATCCTGATTTATGATGCCACCTGGTGGACTTTCTGTTCCTGGTGCTCCACAAAGGGGGTCACTCCCACTCTGGCCTCCATCCCCCAGATATTGGATTTCCTATAGGATGGGTTGGATAAAGGGTTGTCCCCGAATACTATTAGGCGTCAGGTGGCCACATTAGCATCTGTTCTAACCTGGGGCAAAGGTCACCCCTTACCTCACCATCCCACGGTCAAGAGGTTATTGAAGGGTGCAACGAACCTCAGGCCACCTGTGGTCCACAGGTACCCATCATGGGAGTTGTCAACGGTCCTGGAGGCACTTACCAAGTCTCCTTTTGAGCTCATACTTACCATATCTCTGGATTATCTCATGTTGAAAGTGGCCTTCTTGGTTGTCATTACCTCCGCTAGGAGGATTTCGGAGCTGCATGCTCTGTCCATTAGGGAAGGATTATATACCTTTCATGAGAACAGAGTGGTGCTTCGACTGGATCCTTCCTTTACTCCTAAGGTTGGTTCATGGTTTCACAGGGCTCAGGAAGTGATACTACCTAACTTTTGTCCTAGCCCCACTCAACCACTTGAACAGCTTTGGCACAAGCTTGACATGCGGAGGGCCTTGAAGATATATATATATATGATATATAAATATCCTGGTTCGAATCCCAGTGGCATGTGGCCAACTGATGAGAGCTAATAAGCTCGAAATAGATCTATCTTGGTCTCTCAAATTTAAATTTATTGATCAGCTCATAAAACTAACACACATATCTAAAAAAATTAACACAACATAATTCATGGTTCTCTGTCTAGATGGTCTCTGGTGATGAGCCGAAAGGCAGAAAGGGAAACAATATGTCTCCTCCATTAATGGGGCCCTAACAGGAAGTTGTGAAATAACAATTATCTATACTAAATACTCCTGTCTTAGCTGATGCAATTGGGTAGAGCCAGATAGGCTGCATTGCTAGGCTTCTGCCTTGGATGCATTGCAGTCCTGGTTCGAATCCCAGTGGGGTGTGGCCAACTGATGAGAGCTAATAAGCTCGAAATAGATCTATCTTGGTCTCTCAAATTTAAATTTATTGATCAGCTCATAAAACTGACATATATATATATATATGTGTGTGTGTGTGTGTGTGTGTGTGTTAGATTTTTTAAGGGATGATTTAATAATTAATTAAGAGACCAGGATGGATCCATTTCGGGCTCCTTAGCCCTCGTCAGCTGGCCATACTTCCCTACAGGGATTTGAACTGGTGCTTTCCAGCACTCGAAGCAGGCTTCTCTATGCCTTGAGCTAACCAGCTTCCCTGATTACATCATCCTTTTACAGGACTCTATTGATGAGCGAATATTGTACAGCTCCTGTTATTTTTAGGCCCATTTTAAGGGAGGAGACAAACTTGTCATCCTTCTCTGCCCTTCGACTCAACCTAGAGACCATCCAGACAGAGACCTATTAAGATTGCTGCTGTCTTTTTAGATATGTGTTAGATTTTTTAAGGGATGATTTAATAATTAATTAAGAGACCAGGATGGATCCATTTCGGGCTCCTTAGCCCTCGTCAGCTGGCCATACTTCCCTACAGGGATTTGAACTGGTGCTTTCCAGCACTCGAAGCAGGCTTCTCTATGCCTTGAGCTAACCAGCTTCCCTGATTACATCATCCTTTTACAGGACTCTATTGATGAGCGGATATTGTACAGCTCCTGTTATTTTTAGGCCCATTTTAAGGGAGGAGACAAACTTGTCATCCTTCTCTGCCCTTCGACTCAACCTAGACTTAATCTAACACATATCTAAAAAAATATGTCACACAGCAGTAATCTAATTTGGTTCTCTGTCTGGATGACTCTTCGTTGAGTCGAAGGGCAGAGAGGGATGACGTTGAGTCTCCTCCCCTTAAAGGGACCTCTGAACAGGAGCTGTGATAATTATTCTTCATATATATATATATATATATATATATATATATATATATATATATATATATATATATATATATATATATATATATATGTAATTGTTTCACAACAACCTGTTATTATTAGGCCCCAATTAAAGGGAGGAGACACACTGTTTCTCCTACTGCTCATCGGCTCATCGCTAGAGACCATCCAAACAGCAAGCCAAGAATTACGTTGTATAATATTTTAGATATGTGTGTTAGTTTTATGAGCTGATCAATAAATTAAATTAGAAGAGACCAGGATAGATCTATTTCGAGCTTATTAGCTCTCATCAGCTGGCCATACCCCTTACTGGGATTCGAACCGGGGCTATGTTGCATGCAAGGCGAGGAACCTCACACTTAAGCCAAACCAGTTCCCCTATTACATCAGCTTTAGACAGGGTATATTAGTATAGGTAATTGTTTCACAACAACCTGTTATTATTAGGCCCCAATTAAAGGGAGGAGACACACTGTTTCCCCTACTGCTCATCGGCTCATCGCTAGAGACCATCCAAACAGCAAGCCAAGAATTACGTTGTATAATATTTTAGATATGTGTGTTAGTTTTATGAGCTGATCAATAAATTAAATTAGAAGAGACCAGGATAGATCTATTTCGAGCTTATTAGCTCTCATCAGCTGGCCATACCCCTTACTGGGATTCGAACCGGGGCTATGTTGCATGTAAGGCGAGGAACCTCACACTTAAGCCAAACCAGTTCCCCTATTACATCAGCTTTAGACAGGGTATATTAGTATAGGTAATTGTTTCACAACAACCTGTTATTATTAGGCCCCAATTAAAGGGAGGAGACACACTGTTTCCCCTACTGCTCATCGGCTCATCGCTAGAGACCATCCAAACAGCAAGCCAAGAATTACGTTGTATAATATTTTAGATATGTGTGTTAGTTTTATGAGCTGATCAATAAATTAAATTAGAAGAGACCAGGATAGATCTATTTCGAGCTTATTAGCTCTCATCAGCTGGCCATACCCCTTACTGGGATTCGAACCGGGGCTATGTTGCATGCAAGGCGAGGAACCTCACACTTAAGCCAAACCAGTTCCCCTATTACATCAGCTTTAGACAGGGTATATTAGTATAGGTAATTGTTTCACAACAACCTGTTATTATTAGGCCCCAATTAAAGGGAGGAGACACACTGTTTCCCCTACTGCTCATCGGCTCATCGCTAGAGACCATCCAAACAGCAAGCCAAGAATTACGTTGTATAATATTTTAGATATGTGTGTTAGTTTTATGAGCTGATCAATAAATTAAATTAGAAGAGACCAGGATAGATCTATTTCGAGCTTATTATCTCTCATCAGCTGGCCATACCCCTTACTGGGATTCGAACCGGGGCTATGTTGCATGCAAGGCGAGGAACCTCACACTTAAGCCAAACCAGTTCCCCTATTACATCAGCTTTAGACAGGGTATATTAGTATAGGTAATTGTTTCACAACAACCTGTTATTATTAGGCCCCAATTAATAGGGGATGATGTAATAGGGGAACTGGTTTGGCTTAAGTGTGAGGTTCCTCGCCTTGCATGCAACATAGCCCCGGTTCGAATCCCAGTAAGGGGTATGGCCAGCTGATGAGAGCTAATAAGCTCGAAATAGATCTATCCTGGTCTCTTCTAATTTAATTTATTGATCAGCTCATAAAACTAACACACATATCTAAAATATTATACAACGTAATTCTTGACTTGCTGTTTGGATGGTCTCTAGCGATGAGCCGATGAGCAGTAGGGGAAACAGTGTGTCTCCTCCCTTTAATTGGGGCCTAATAATAACAGGTTGTTGTGAAACAATTACCTATACTAATATACCCTGTCTAAAGCTGATGTAATAGGGGAACTGGTTTGGCTTAAGTGTGAGGTTCCTCGCCTTGCATGCAACATAGCCCCGGTTCGAATCCCAGTAAGGGGTATGGCCAGCTGATGAGAGCTAATAAGCTCGAAATAGATCTATCCTGGTCTCTTCTAATTTAATTTATTGATCAGCTCATAAAACTAACACACATATCTAAAATATTATACAACGTAATTCTTGGCTTGCTGTTTGGATGGTCTCTAGCGATGAGCCGATGAGCAGTAGGGGAAACAGTGTGTCTCCTCCCTTTAATTGGGGCCTAATAATAACAGGTTGTTGTGAAACAATTACCTATACTAATATACCCTGTCTAAAGCTGATGTAATAGGGGAACTGGTTTGGCTTAAGTGTGAGGTTCCTCGCCTTACATGCAACATAGCCCCGGTTCGAATCCCAGTAAGGGGTATGGCCAGCTGATGAGAGCTAATAAGCTCGAAATAGATCTATCCTGGTCTCTTCTAATTTAATTTATTGATCAGCTCATAAAACTAACACACATATCTAAAATATTATACAACGTAATTCTTGGCTTGCTGTTTGGATGGTCTCTAGCGATGAGCCGATGAGCAGTAGGGGAAACAGTGTGTCTCCTCCCTTTAATTGGGGCCTAATAATAACAGGTTGTTGTGAAACAATTACCTATACTAATATACCCTGTCTAAAGCTGATGTAATAGGGGAACTGGTTTGGCTTAAGTGTGAGGTTCCTCGCCTTGCATGCAACATAGCCCCGGTTCGAATCCCAGTAAGGGGTATGGCCAGCTGATGAGAGCTAATAAGCTCGAAATAGATCTATCCTGGTCTCTTCTAATTTAATTTATTGATCAGCTCATAAAACTAACACACATATCTAAAATATTATACAACGTAATTCTTGGCTTGCTGTTTGGATGGTCTCTAGCGATGAGCCGATGAGCAGTAGGGGAAACAGTGTGTCTCCTCCCTTTAATTGGGGCCTAATAATAACAGGTTGTTGTGAAACAATTACCTATACTAATATACCCTGTCTAAAGCTGATGTAATAGGGGAACTGGTTTGGCTTAAGTGTGAGGTTCCTCGCCTTGCATGCAACATAGCCCCGGTTCGAATCCCAGTAAGGGGTATGGCCAGCTGATGAGAGCTAATAAGCTCGAAATAGATCTATCCTGGTCTCTTCTAATTTAATTTATTGATCAGCTCATAAAACTAACACACATATCTAAAATATTATACAACGTAATTCTTGGCTTGCTGTTTGGATGGTCTCTAGCGATGAGCCGATGAGCAGTAGGGGAAACAGTGTGTCTCCTCCCTTTAATTGGGGCCTAATAATAACAGGTTGTTGTGAAACAATTACCTATACTAATATACCCTGTCTAAAGCTGATGTAATAGGGGAACTGGTTTGGCTTAAGTGTGAGGTTCCCCGCCTTGCATGCAACATAGCCCCGGTTCGAATCCCAGTAAGGGGTATGGCCAGCTGATGAGAGATAATAAGCTCGAAATAGATCTATCCTGGTCTCTTCTAATTTAATTTATTGATCAGCTCATAAAACTAACACACATATCTAAAATATTATACAACGTAATTCTTGGCTTGCTGTTTGGATGGTCTCTAGCGATGAGCCGATGAGCAGTAGGGGAAACAGTGTGTCTCCTCCCTTTAATTGGGGCCTAATAATAACAGGTTGTTGTGAAACAATTACCTATACTAATATACCCTGTCTAAAGCTGATGTAATAGGGGAACTGGTTTGGCTTAAGTGTGAGGTTCCTCGCCTTGCATGCAACATAGCCCCGGTTCGAATCCCAGTAAGGGGTATGGCCAGCTGATGAGAGCTAATAAGCTCGAAATAGATCTATCCTGGTCTCTTCTAATTTAATTTATTGATCAGCTCATAAAACTAACACACATATCTAAAATATTATACAACGTAATTCTTGGCTTGCTGTTTGGATGGTCTCTAGCGATGAGCCGATGAGCAGTAGGGGAAACAGTGTGTCTCCTCCCTTTAATTGGGGCCTAATAATAACAGGTTGTTGTGAAACAATTACCTATACTAATATACCCTGTCTAAAGCTGATGTAATAGGGGAACTGGTTTGGCTTAAGTGTGAGGTTCCTCGCCTTGCATGCAACATAGCCCCGGTTCGAATCCCAGTAAGGGGTATGGCCAGCTGATGAGAGCTAATAAGCTCGAAATAGATCTATCCTGGTCTCTTCTAATTTAATTTATTGATCAGCTCATAAAACTAACACACACACACACACACACACACACACACACATATATATATATATATATATACATACATATATATATATTCCTTGAAGACATATATTATTATTATTATTATTATTATTATTATTATTATTATTATTATTATTATTATTATTATTATTATTATTATTATTATTATTTAGACTTATTAACTGCCCCCCTCTCCCCGAAGGGACTCGGGGGAGTGCACAGGAAATTTTAAAAACATATACATATAACAATAATAAATAATTAAAACTATATTAAATACTAACACCCTGTGCTAAAATATACCCCTTTAAAACTGTACATAAAACCCAATTAAATAATTTCTCTACTAAAAACTAAAGGCTGGGTACGGTAGGTTAGGCCAGGCCGGCCTGTTGGAAAAGATAGGTCATTAATTGCTGACGGAAGGAGCAGAGGTCCGTAGTTGTTCTAAGATTGGGAGGTAGGTCGTTCCAGAGGGTAGGGCCCACCACAGAGAAGGCCCTTCCCCTGGGCATCGCCCGCTGGCATTGCATAGTGGACGGCACCCGGAGAAGTCCCTCTCTGTGGGAGCGAATCGGCCGAAGGGACGTGTGGGGTAGGATGCGATCCTGCAGATAACTAGGTCCCATACCATGAAGCGCTTTAAAGATGGTAATCAATACCTTGAAGCGCACCCAAAAGGCCACAGGCAGCCAGTGCAGCTCGCGCAGGAGCGGTGTTACTTGGGAATACCTAGAGGTACCCAAAATAGCCTGCGAGGCCGCATTCTGGACTAGCTGTAGTCTTCAGGTGCACCTCAAGGGGAGCCCCATGTACAGAGCATTGCAGTAGTCTAGACGGGATGTCACGAGCGCATGAGTGACTGTGCGAAGGGCGTCCCGGTCCAATAGGGGATGCAACTGGCGTACCAGGCGAACCTGGTAAAATGCCCCCCTGGCCACGGCTGTCACATGATCTTCCATAGACAGCCGGGTATCAAGGAGGATGCCCAAGTTGCGTGCCCAATCCACGGGGGCTAGATGTTCACCCCCTATGGCCAGTGATGGAATCAACTGGTTGTAACGGTGCGCCGGAAACCACAGCCACTCAGTCTTGGACGGGTTGAGTTTGAGTCTGTTCCTTCCCATCCAGATCCGTACGGCTTCCAAACACCGGGACATCACTTCAATGGCATTGTTGGGGTGGTTCGGGGTAGATATATACAGCTACGTATCGTCAGCGTAGAGATGGTACTCTACCCCAAAACCACGGATGATCTCACCCAGCGGCTTCATATATGTGTTGAACAGGAGCGGCGAGAGGACCAACCCCTGAGGTACCCCACATGTGAGGGGCCTCGAGGTCGACCTCTGCCCTCCTGCCAACACAAATTGCAATCGACCGGAGAGGTAGGAGAACCACCGTAAAATGGTGCCCCTCACCCCCAACCCCTCCAGCCGATGCAATAGGATACCATGGTCGATGGTATCGAAAGCCGCCGAGAGGTCTAATAGGACCAGGATGGAGGAGCAACCCCCATCTCTGGCCCTCCAGAGATCATCAACCAACGCGACCAATGCCGTCTCAGTGCTGTGACCGGCCTGGAAGCCGGACTGGCGCGGGTCCAGATAATCAATTTCCTCCAGGTGACGGGGAAACTGTTGTGCCACCACACTCCACACCACACCATATAGACAGAACAGCAGAGTTCAGATGTTCAGAATCTCTGTTTATCTCATTTCAAGGGGCTTCCTTGAGGCACAAGGTCTCTGCATCCACAATATGGAGATGGATCAGATCCTGCATTGTGAGGGCATACCAATCTTCCCAGGAATCAGTACCGCAGGGGGTCACTGCGCATTTCACGAGGAGTGCAGCGACATCAGCCACATGGGCTAACCAAGCGTCCATAGAAGAAATTTGCAAGGTGGCCATGTGGTCTTCACCATCTCCCTTCATACACTACTACAAATTGGACAGGTTTGCATCCTCGGATGCAGCCTTTGGTTGCAGGGTTTTGCAATCAGTGCATTCACGCAGGTGAAATGGACCAGTCAGATTCCCTCCCATAAGGGGAATCCAGCTTGGGTATGTCCCATACATGGATGCTATCCCCACTTTATTGAGAAAGAGCATTGGTTTTTATCGATACACCTCTTCTAATAAGATGGTGATAGCATCTGGCCACACCCTGATATGGGACTGGTCTTGTCCTTCTTCTGATGGGTAGGTGAGATGGTTTTTCTGGCTGATTGAAGGCTGATTTAATTAAGGGAGAATTGGTTTTGGTTTTTTTCTGGGTTCAATAAAGTTGGTTTCTATAATTTTGGATAAGAATTTGAGTCTGTGTGTCTTGTTCTTCGCCGAAAGCTGGGAGGAACCTGGTGCAGGTGGGTTATAAAAGGGTACTAATTAATTATTAATCAGACTGTCCAATCAGAGAGCGGACAGTGTTAACCCATACATGGATGCTATCCCCACCTTATTAGAAGGGGCATATCAGGTAAGTACCAACACTCTTTTTTATTATTTTATTGGAAACAAAGAATAGTCAAAGGTAGCATTGGAAATAGATTTGAGGATTAATATTTAGAACAAGATATAGCCTTTGATTTGGGGGAAGATTATAGCTATCATGAATGTATCTTAAAATACTCCATACATAGTATCTTACCCCACTTGACAAATAGCTTTTAATTTTATGCTACAGAAAAGGTAGCAGTAAACATTGTTTTAATTTGTGATGTTTTTAACACAGTTCAAATTTTTTTGATTAGAAGTCCTAATAGTAACATTAATTGTACAACATATCAGCTTGGACTCCTAAATATATAAAGTAACAATTAAAGACATGCATTTCTGTTGCTATATTTTTACTACAATTTGTGTACTGTATTTTAGACTTTCAAAAAGGTGAAATGGCCCAAGGTAGAATAAAGGTCAGTGATGAATATTTTAATCACCTATGTTTTGCTGGTGACAATGTCTCTTTCTTCTTTCTACAATAGTGAAAACCTTCAAAGAAAACTGAATTTAATGGCAAGTTAGTAGACTTGAAAAAGAAGTTTAAGAAGACATATTTAGTAATTAATTCCATTTCTTCCCCAATAATCTGAAAATCAGGAACTAAAGAAAGTCAACAGTGACATCTATCTCAGGCAAAAGATTACTTAGAATTAAGTCTGAACCAAACTTAGGTAGGTTGGAGAATATTTGGATAAATTTCTACTATATTCAGTAGAACATACCAACCTTTACAAAGAAGAAACAGTTTACTACCTATGCTGATAAATAGTTGTGACAATTAAACAGGAATGCAAAAGTAGTGAAAGATATACAAAAAAGCATGTTTAATATAACAAAATATGACATAAAAATGTATGCCAACAGGTAGTATGTGACATAAACTAGATTGCCTTATGAAACATTATTTATTCAATGCATTTATTTGAATGTCCAACTTGATAATATACCAGGAAACAAAATACAAAAACAATTGAAATTAAAAAAAAGAAAGACCATTAATTGTAATCAGGGACTTGCATGTTCTACTTCAAAACAGAGATTTCAACTAAATAACAAAGGGCTGACCATATTGTACACCACAGATTAATATTATATATTGGATTGGCAACAGCTGACCCCAAAATAAGCAAAACAGTGCCCAAAGAAATGCTCAATTCAAAGGTATAAAATGGAAATTTGCCTGCCAACAAATTTGGAAAACATGAAATGGAGGAATTAGGACTAATAAAAATGCATAAGTAACAGAATACATGTTGTCACTATAGGCATCTGCAAGAGGAGGCAAATGGGGATATGTGCACAATGAAGTGTTTTGTAAAAGCACTGACATCATAGTTTGGCCTCCTACCTTAATGGAAAATTGATGCATTAATAAACACTATTAAGGAAACATAATGGAAAGAGTTTATTTCATTCAGATTGATAGGACTAGGTCTTTCTCAAAATTTCTAAAATGAGGGGTCATCACCCAAAGAATTTGAAGTTCTGGAAAAAGTTAAATTATGTAAAATTTTCAGAGCATTTTAAACTGTAAGTAAGCAGGCTGTGTACAGAAAGCTATTTGGCATGTGGTTTCAGCTAGTACTGGTTTATAATTATCTGTTCTGACTGCCTAAAGACAACAGGGCAGGGGGAGCAAAATAGAAGTTCGACTTCTAGTGACTAGGAAGATATCCCATAACATAAGGAACTTTTTGAATTCCTTTGTACACTTGACATGAGCTTAAACTAAAACAGGATAATATATTCCATATATTATTCCATATACGGCTTGGCACTTTGCCAATATTTATAAAGCTTCTTTATAAGAGCAAACCATAACCTTTTTCCTATAGAACAGTGATGGCGAACTTATGGCACGGGTGGCACGCGGAACCATTTCTTAGGGCACGCAAGGCATTGCCCTGTCAGCTCCAGCACGCTTGTGTGTGCTGGCCAGCTGATTTAGGCCTTTTGAAGCCCTTTTTCTTCCTCTGGAGACTTCAGGGAAGCTTCTGAAGTCTCTGGAGGTGGGTGGGAGGCTGTTTTCACCCTCTCCAGGCTCCTAGAAAGCCTCTGGAGCCTGGGGGGGGGGTGAAAAAAGTGCGCCAAAAGCAGGGGGTTGTGTACATAGCATTATGGGTGTGGCACGCCCACACACGACCTCCCTGCGCTCCCCCCCCCTTTTGGCACGAGTCAAAAAAGGTTAGCCATCACTGCTATAGAATGTCTTTGTCTAGTAAAATGTTTTCCCCAATGAGTCCTGAGAATTGTAGTCACAAATAGAGAATAATCAATTGTTGCTATTATCAAGTTTTGCCCTTCCTCTCCAGTAACTGTTATTTTATTAGATAGATTTGTTCTATATTTTCATGGAACTCATTGGAAGAAGATACTTTGGGCACACATCTTCACCACAAATTGAAGTTTTATACAATAAATATAAAATTTGCAAAGAGGATGGGCTTAAAATGTGTCAACAGTTGGAAGGTTTGGACAGGAAAGCATCTGAAAAAATCCAAGTAGAGGAAGCACGGGATACTTCAAAACTCAATGCCCATTGACTGTCTGCCAAAATTGTGTGAAAGTCACTCGCAGTTTCCAAGAAGAGAGCAAAACTATGCAAAGTGTACTGTGGCTCAAAATATTTCAGGAAGGTGGCTTAAGTTGTGGAGAAAAGTCAGTTTTTATACTAAAAAGCAATAGAAATTGAGAAGATTCAAGGGAGGGGGGGGCAGAGAAATTACAGTACTTCCCCCAATAAGAATACAATATTTGCTTCTTCAGAGATAATCCTTTCTTGTTCTTCCAACATCAGTCATTTAGAAACTGAGTTGCTAGAAGGCTAATATCTAGAAAGTTCGCCTTATTTCCCTATAAAACCCCCACCCAAGGGTGCAGAGCCCAGTTTACGACGAAGGAAATGACCACTGACTCACTGGTGTTATCCAAGGAAGTTTAGTAAAAGAACACAATGCAAAAAGACCAAACTCTATATGTAAGAAACCTGAACAAGAAAAACCACAGCAATCAATACAGGGAGGGACGGATGCTATCTTCCCCTTATTAGAAGAGGCGTATCAGATAAGTACCAATGCCCTTTCTCAATAAGGGGAAGATAGCATCCAGGAATGGGACATACCCAAGCTGCTCAAGTCCCATCTGAGGGAGGGTCCAAATTTCCCCCCAAATGACTCGTCCCCTTGGGAAACCGCCTGTAAAACCCTGCGACCGAAGGCCGCCTGGTCGGCCGCAAATCTGTCCAACCTATAGTTTCTCACAAACGGAGTAGGGGAAGCCCAAGTTGCAGCCCTACAGATCTCCTCCAGAGAGGCCTGAGTCGCCCAGGCCCTGATGGTGGCTGCGCTCCTGGTCGAGTGGGCGGTGATGCCCCCAGGAACTTCGTCACCTCGGGCCTCATAGGCTAAGGTGATACCTCTGCGAACCCAAAGTCCTATACAGGAAATGGACACCTTGCAACCACATGACGGGCCCTGGAAGGCCACAAAGGGAGCCTCCGATCTTCGGAATGCCGCAGTCCGCTGAATGTAAAGATCCAGGGCCCTGCGGACGTCAATACCTTGCCTCCGGTCCCCCGGCAGATCAGACCCAGACTCGGAAAGAGCCGGGAGCACCACCTCCTGAGCTCTATGGAATACCGTCCCTATTTTTGGGATAAAGGAAGGATTCAGCCTCAGGACCATCCTGTCTGGGTAGAACCTGCGAAGGTCTTCCCTCACTGAGAGGGCCTGCAGCTCCGAAATACGGCGGGCCGACGTAACCGCTATCAGAAAGGCCACCTTCCAGGACAGGATGTTCAAAGGGAGCTCCTGGAGCGGTTCAAAGGGAGGATCCAGGAATGCATCCAGGACCCAGGTTAAGTCCCAGGATGGGTAACGATGTATGGCTGGCGGTCGCAGCTTGACCGCTCCCCAGACAAATCTCTGAACCATGGGATGCTGTGATAGGGCCTGTCCCCCGCCCCACGTTATGACCGTGCCCAAGGCGGCGATTTGCCTCCTGATGGTGTTGGGTTTTAACCCCTTATCCAACCCACCCTGTAGAAAATCAAGCACTCGGGGGATGGTAGCCCCCTCAGGTAAGAGCCCCCTGTCCGAGCACCAGGACACGAAAATACGCCAAGTCACGTCGTAAATTCGCGTAGTAGACTGCTGCCTGGAGGCCTGAATGGTGTTTATTACTTTGTCAGAGAACCTGTCCCTCCTCAGAGCGAACCGCTCAATCTCCAGGCGGTCAGCTGGAGCCACCCGGGGTCCGGATGTTCCAACATCCCCTGATGTAGCAGGTATCTGGACGCTGGCAGTCTCCACGGGTCCGACAATGACAGGGCCCTCAGGTCGGCAAACCAGGGGTGCTGCGCCCAGTGGGGTGCTATCAGGATCATCTCCGCCCACCACTCGACGACCCTGTGAAGAACCCTGGGGAGAAGAGGTAATGGTGGGAACGCATACACCAGCCCACGGGGCCAAGGACAGCGCAGTGCATCCACCCCCTCCGCCCTGGGCTCGGGAAACCTCGAGAAAAACCTGGTAAGCTGCGAGTTGCTGCGAGTGGCGAAGAGATCCACCACCGGAGTTCCGAACCGCCGCGGAATCTGCTGAAAGACAGAAGCGTTTAATTGCCATTCCGCTTGATCCAACGACACCCTGCTCAACCTGTCAGCTCTAGTATTGGCTACGCCCAAAATGTGCTCCGCCCTCAAGGAGCCTAGCTATATCTCCGCCCAGGCACCCAGGAGACTGGCCTCCATCATGAGGGCCCCGGATCGTGTCCCCCCTAGCCTGTTTACGTGTTCCTTGGCTGTAATGTTGTCTGTTAACACCAATACGTGTTGACCTCGCACAATACCTAATAACTCCGACAGGGCTAGGCGAATTGCCCTAAGCTCAAGCAGGTTGATGGGGAGGGAGGCTTCCTCGGCTGACCAGATGCCCTGTGCCTCCTGAGTATCCATGTGCGCCCCCCACCCCTGCAAACTGGCATCGGTGGTGATGGTAAGTCTGTGACCAATCCTGAAATGGCAGCCCTGAAGAATGGCAGGCGACTTCCACCATCTTAGGGACCGGCGGACCTCGGGGGTTAAACTCACGCAGATCAGCGAGTGGCTGATCCTCCTCTTCTGGAAGGGCAGCATGAACCACTGGAGATCTCTCAGGTGGAGCCTGGCCCAGGGAATTATATCTATGGTGGAAACCATTTTTCCCAACAACCTGGACAGGGAGGCCAGGGAGGGACCCCCTTCCCTTTCAATCTCTCCCACAAGCTGTCGGAGGCTCGAGGACCTATCCTCAGACAAGAACACCTGCCCCGCCACCGAATCAATCCAGGCCCCCAGGTGGAGGATCCTGGTAGAGGGGCAGAATTGGCTCTTCTCCTCATTGATGGAAAAGCCGTGTGACCGTAGGATGTCTGTAGTGTCAGCTAGATCCCTGGCGGCGTCAGTGAGGGAGCGTGACTGGACCAAGATGTCGTCCAGATAAAATTGGGCCCTGACCGGGACGGTGTGAAGGTGGGCCGCTAAGGCCGCCAAAACCTTAGTGAAAACACGAGGGGTGGAAGAAAGGCCAAACGGCAACGCCGTGTATTGATAATGCAAACCATTGAAACAGAAACGTAAGAACTTTCGATAACAAACAGAAACCGGAACATGTAAATAAGCTTCTGTGAGGTCAATAGAAGTCAACCAGTCACCTGCCCGAATCCCCTCCAAAATGGATTTTAACGAGTGCATTTTAAACCTTCTATAAACAATGAAACTATTCAAAAACTTGAGGTCAAGTATGGCCCTCCACCCGCCAGAGGGCTTGGGGATTACAAAGAGGATTGAGTAAAACCCCTGTGCGACCTGGTGGACGGGAACTTCTTCAATGGCCTCAATGTCCAACAGGTGTTGGATCGCGGTGTCCATTAGCAACCGCCTCTGGGGGTTGGAAGGGAGAGGGCAGGAGACAAAATGCTCTGGGGGCGGGGCCAAGAACTCCAGGGTCAGACTGTTCCTGACCGTGGAGATGACCCAAGCGTCCGAGGTCGTACTTTCCCAGTGGTCTGTGAAATGCCGCAGTCTTCCACCAATGGGAAAGGAGACCCAGGACGAATTAAGGCTTCCGGTAGAAATGGTTACCGGAGCCCCGAAATGGCCGCCTCGACTGCCCCCCCAAAAAGGGCGAAAAGGCTGTTGTCTCTGGAAACGGCCGCGTTGGCCGAACCCCCCTTGCTGCCTGAACCCCCCTTGCTGGTACTCCTGTCTATAGGGACCCCCATAATCAGCCCCGCCAAAGAATTGGCGCCTGGGGTAAGGGGCAGGCCGGTTGAACCCCCTCCTGGGGTTGGAGGAGAGGACATTCCTCTTGTCTTTTCCCTCTACCAGGTAGGGGATTGAGCGCCTCTTCACCAAAAAGGGTGTCTCCCTTGAACGGTCCCGACGCCAGCTTCCACTTATGCGTCACGTCAGACTGCCACTGACAGAGCCAAAGCAGTCTGCGTGAAGACAGAGCAGATGACATAGCCCTAGAAGAGAAACGGGTGGAAGCCAGGGTGGCGTCGGCCGTGAACTGGACCGCAGCAATGATCTTATTGAGGTCCTGGTGGGACCTCGCGTCCCCCGCCGGGATGCGGCTTTGCAGCTGTTCAAGCCAGAAAAGGCTGGAGCGTGCGAAGAAGCTTGCAGTCGTGGACGTTCGAAATGCCCAGGCAGAGGACTGATGGCCTCGGTGAAGGAGCTGGTCAGCTCTGCGCTCCTCAGGCTTCAGGAGATCTTCTTGACCCCCCAGGACCGGCATGGCAGAATGCAGTGCAGCTACCGAGGTGTCAACAGCTGGCCAAGCGAGGACCTTCTCCAAAGTCTCCGTCACATTATAAAATCGCCTGTCATTTGTAGTAGGGGCGGGCCTGGCGGCAGGGATTGCCCACTGCCTCTGAACAGTATCCAGGAAAATTTGGGGCATGGGGATTGTCTCGGCCTCCACCCTGCATTCGATGAAATGGACCTTGGATGTGGGTGGCCGAGCCGGATCCTGAGCGACTGGGGGGGGGGAGCTTCCCAGTCAGAGGCCGCCTTGGCCTTGTCCAGTAGAGGCTGGAATAGGGCCGGAGGGAACAGGCCGGAAAAGGTAGGTTTGTCCGGCCCAGCATCTTCCTCCCCCGACAGGTCTCCATCTCTGACCTCCTCTTCGTCCAACCCCAGATTGCCGTCCTGTAAATCCGGAAGGGATGGGACGGGTAGGGCTGTCAGATTTGCAGTCAGTGTCGGGGTTCTGGCTGGTGCCGTTGACGCCCCCTGCGCCTGAGTTTGCAGGCCAGCCGCAATGCCCTGCCTAATGGCCTCGGGAATCGGAACCTGCATATCAGGAACGACTGGCACAATGGAAGCCATGGGAGGCAGAGAAGGGGGTAGTGCCACCTGATCATCTGGGCGCAGCCCTGCCACCGTAGGAGTATACGTTGCCTCTGCTAGGTGGGCCATAGGTCTGGGCTGCGCACTCCCCCAAACTCCTGAGGTATTTATAGGTAGCATTGGGCTGAAAAGCCCAGGGGGAGGGTCCAAGGCCAGGGCGCGCATGGTAACCGGTGCCCGGGAGGGCGACCTGAAGGTGGCTTGTGGGCCCGAAGGGCTCGGCTCCGTGGCAGTGGGCCCCTTCTGGGAAGGCCTTGACTTTCTGGGCTTGGATGTCTTTGCCCCTGAAGTGGTGGAGGACCTGCTCTTGGACCCGCTGCGCCCCTCGCCAGCGTCCTCCAGACTGCTGCCCGCAGTCGGGGGAATCATCAGTAGGCCCTGGTTCAAATCTAGGCTTCAGGCCTCCCTCTCGTCAGTGCACCTCGCGCTGGCCGCCATATTCCCCGCTGACAGTTTCGATCGATTCAAAATGGCGCCTGGCCTGAGTGACCGTTAGGGGAGGTTCATGCGCTGTCAGCCCTCGGCCTGGGTCCTCGAGAGACCCTAGGCCGGCAGAAACAGCGATTTGGAGCCGCGCCCCGAGCAGCTAGCCCCGTTGCGAGCCAAACAAGCAAGGCAAGAGGCCGAGAAGTCAGCAGTTCGTTTGCGTGCGAAAAGGGGCGATCGGGTGGCAAGGAGTGCTTATCGTTAGCGCGAAGGTAGCCGGGCTGTCAGGCGCGCTGAACAATCCGCAAGGGATCAAAGGCAAAGCCGCGGCGAATTATCCGGTCACTTTCACTCCCCAGGCACGCCTTCCTCGAAAGGAGGATCGCACATATTTTTGGCAACACAGTCAATGAGGATCGGGGATGAAAGGAATCAAGCAGGCTGTGACTGGCCCCGGCAAGGGAGGCGCTGCAGGTGGAAGGCTGTCAGCTGAGGCCAATGTGGTAAGCTGTCAAATACTCACAAGAATCAAATGAATTAAAATCATCAAATTCTCAGTCAGTTCAAACTCCAGACTAGTCTATCAGCTCTTATCTAACAGATAACACCAGAACTTGTCCCAGAGTAGACTGGGTCGGAAACCGGGCTCTGCACCCTTGGGTGGGGGTTTTATAGGGAGCCTAATTAGTAATCTGACTCAGTCCAATCAGAGGCAGACGGAGATAACCCATTCCTGGATGCTATCTTCCCCTTATTGAGAACAGTAATTTTTTTATTCCTTTCCTTTTGTTTATTTATTTTTTATTGACTAAAATTACTTGATTTCTCTCCAAGATAAGTAAGGACGTTAGTATTTGCCCCCCAAAATTTTCAAGCCCTACCATGTGTGCATGCCTCTCACCAGCCCACAGCAGCAGCAGTGGGTGGTGAGCACAGTGGGGCACCTCGGTTCCCACCTGGATGGCCCAGATATCAGCCATGGCCTTACTGTCCTGGTCCCAGTTGGTTTCATGGGCAATGGGCACCTCTTCCTCCTCCACCAATAAAGCCTCCACCAATGAGAGCTATCTTTCACAGGGAGACGTTAGTGTTCTTCCTGAACCAGGTGTCAGCGTTCCAGATAGCATCCAAAATTAAATTTATTTATTTATTTATTATTTTATTAAATTTATACCCCGCCCATCTCCTTGTTAGGACCCAGGGCGGCGCACAGGCATCATTTAAAAACACAAAATACAATAAATATCAGTTAAAATGTATTAAATTAATAAACCCGTGCTAAAACCCAATATTAAAACCCTTACCAAATTATAAATTTTCTTAAAAAGTCAGAAACGGGGCGCTATCCTAGGCCGGTTTGTTGGAATAAATACGTCTTAAGACGTTGGCGGAAGAGGCGGAGGTCCGAGATAGTACGAAGGTCGGGGGGTAGGTCGTTCCAGAGGGCTGGGCCCGCCACAGAGAAGGCCCTTCCCCTGGGTGTCGCCAACCGGCATTGCCCCGCCGACGGCACCCGAAGAAGACCCTCTCTGTGGGAGCGGATCGGACGAAGGGATGTATGGGGCAGGAGGCGGTCTCGTATATAGCTAGGCCCCGAGCCATGGAGCGATTTAAAGATGGTCGTCAATACCTTGAAGCGCACTCGAAAGGCCACAGGCAGCCAGTGCAGCTCGCGCAGGAGAGATGTTACGTTGGTTTGCCTTGAGGCACCCATAATCACCCGCGCGTCCGCATTCTGTACTAACTGTAGCTTTCGAGTGCACCTCAAGGGAAGCCCCATGTAGAGAGCGTTACAGTAATCCAGCCGGGACGTCACAAGCGCTTGAGTGACTGTGCGAAGGGCTCCCCGGTCCAGTAAGGGGCGCAACTGGCATATCAGGCGTACCTGATAGAACGCCCCCCTGGCCACGGCCGCCACATGGTCCTCCATGGACAGCCGGGAATCCAGGAGGACGCCCAAGTTGCACGCCCTCTCCACGGGGGCCAGTTGTTCGCCCCCAATGGCCAGTGTTGGACTTATCTGGCTGAAATGGGGTGCCGGAAACCACAGCCACTCGGTCTTGGCTTCATGTAGGTGTTGAACAGGAGTGGCGAGAGGACCAACCCCTGAGGAACCCCACATGTGAGGGGCCTCGGGGACGACCTCTGCCCCCCTGCCAACACCCATTGCGACCGACCAGAGAGGTAGGACGAGAACCACCGTAAAACGGTGCCTCTCAGCCCCAACCCCCCCAATCGGTGCAATAAGATACCATGGTCGATGGTATCAAAAGCCGCTGAGAGATCTAATAGGACAAGGATAGAGGAACAACCTCTATCCCGTGCCCTCCAGAGATCATCCACCAACGCGACCAATGCCGTCTCAGTGCTGTGACCGGGCCGGAAGCCGGGACTGGCGCGGGTCTAGATAATCAACTTCCTCCAGATGTCGGGGAAACTGTTGAGCCACCACACTCTCGACAACCTTCACTAAAAAGTGAAGGTTGGAGACGGGACGATAGTTCTCTAATAGAGCCGGGTCCAGGGATGGCTTCTTGAGGAGGGGCCTCACCACCGCCTCTTTCAAGATGGTAGGCAAGGACCCCTCACTCAGAGATGAATTCACAATACCCTGGAGCCAGCCTCGTGTCACCTCCCAGGATGCCAGTACAAGCCAGGAGGGGCACGGGTCCAATAAACATGTGGTGGCTCTAAGGTTCCTCCGCAACCTGTCCATATCCTCGGTAGTAACAAAGTCGAACTCCTCCCAGGGTGTTATCTCAATACCAGCACCGGACATCTCAACTGGACCACTAGTGGAGGGCAGCTCGTTCCGAATCTGAGTGATTTTGTCCTGCAGGAAAACTCCAAATTCCTCTGCTCGACCCTGCAGAGGGGCTTCCCGCGGCCTCAAATGCAAGAGGGAGCGGGTCACCCCAAACAGGGCGGCAGGGCGGTTTTCCACGGACGCGATAAGGGTGGCACAATACTCACGTTTGGCACTCTTAGCGCCACTAAGTAAGTCCTAATATGGTCTCTCACTAGTGTTCGGTCAGATTCGGATCGAGAAGATCTCCACCTACTCTCTAGGCGTCTCTTGCGGCGTTTCATCTCCCGAAGCTCCTCGGTAAACCAAGGAGCCTGGGTGACTTGACGCCGCATGAGAGGCCACAAGGGCGCGACTCGGTCCAAGGCCCCCGTGGCCACTAGATCCTCAGTCGAGCCGTGGGACAGGGACACAGGTACTGGCCCAAGCTCCCTCTGGAACCTTTCCGGGTCCATCAGGCGCCTGGGGCGGAACCAACTCGATGTTTCCGGTTCCGCCTCCCCACGGTGGGGTGTGACGGTTGGAAAGTCTATCCGAAGGAGAGAGTGATCTGTCCATGACAAGGGTAAGATGGCTAAATCCCCTGTTCCAAGATCACTAATCCAGTGTCCAGAGACAAAAATCAGATCCAGCGTGTGTCCTCCCTCATGAGTGGGGCCCTGAACTACTTGGGTCAGGTCCATGGCCGTCATGGAAGCCATGAACTCCCGAGCTGCCTCGGATGTTTCGCCCGCCGATGGCAGGTTAAAGTCCCCCATGACCATGAGTCTGGGGGTCTCCACCGCCATCGCGGTGATCACCTCGAGTAGCTCGGGCAGGGCTGCTGTTACATAGCGGGGAGCCAGGTATACAACCAGCAAGCCCAATTGCCTCCGTAGGCCCCACTTCACGAAGAGGGACTCACAGCCGGTCGTCTGAGGCACAGTGGTCTCCTTCGGCTCCAGACTTTCCTTAACGATAACCGCCACCCCCCCACCCCTGCCTAGGGCCCTAGGTTGATGAAATGCACGGTAACCTGGTGGGCACATTTCCAATCAGAGTCCAAGGCCAAGTACTGCTCAACGTTCCAATTTATTAAGAGAGCCATGCTGGCACATCTGGGAAAACCCAAATCTGAAGCTTCTCAGTTTTCCCCACCCAAGTTAAAGTTCATGATCTTGCCCCTACACCCACAAGTCCATCACATGGTCCAATCTTCTACTGCCATGCTGGCAGTTCCACCCATCCAGTTCTGGTCAGGTGCTGAGGTGCCAAGACAAAGAATGACCTTGGTAATTTAGAAAAGAATTTTATTTTGGCTACATAACATTCTATTCCGTACTATCCCCCCTCCCAATTCCCCACTATAGAAACAGCATAGTATAATAATAATAATAATTTATTTATTTATTTTTTCTTTATTTTATTACATTTATATCCCGCCCTTCTCCGCAAAGGACCCAGGGCGGCGCACAGGAGATTTAAAAAACATACAAAAATAGAACATAAATAATTTAAAATATATATTAAATCCCAAACCTGTGCTAAAACCAATTATTAATTAAAACCCAATTTAAAACTTTTCTACAGTCCCCATGGGAGGTTAGGCTAGGCCGGCTTGATGAAAAAAGTATGTCTTTAGACATTGGTGGAAGAGGCGGAGGTCGGTGATGGTCCGGAGTTCAGGGGGTAGGTCGTTCCAAAGGGCAGGGCCCGCCACAGAGAAGGCTCTTCCCCTGGATGTCGCCAGTCGGCATTGTCCGGCCGACGGCACCCTGAGAAGGCCCTCTCTGTGGGAGCGTATCGGTCTAAGGGATGTATGGGGTACGAGACGGTCTCGCATATAACTAGGCCCCGAGCCATGGAGCGCTTTAAAGATGGTCGTCAAGACCTTGAAGCGCACCCGAAAGACCACAGGAAGCCAATGCAGCTCGCGCAGGATTGGTGTTATATGGGAGCTTCTAGTAGCTCCCGTAATTACCCGCGCGGCTGCGTTTTGGACTAGCTGTAGCTTTCGAGTGCACCTCAAGGGAAGCCCCATGTAGAGAGCATTACAGTAGTCGAGACGGGACGTCACAAGAGCTTGAGTGACTGTGCGAAGGGCAGCCCGGTCCAGTAAGGGGCGCAATTGGCGCATCAGGCGTACCTGATGAAACGCCCCCCTGGCCACGGCTGCCACATGGTCCTCCAAGGACAGCCGGGAATCCAGGAGGACACCCAAATTGCGCGCCCTCTCCACGGGGGCCAATGTTTCGCCCCCAATGGCCAGAGTTGGAGTAATCTGGCTGAACCGGGGTGCCGGAAACCACAGCCACTCAGTCTTGGCAGGGTTGAGCTTGAGTTTGTTACCACCCATCCAGATCCGTACGGCCTCCAAACATCGGGACAGCACTTCGACGGCATCGTTGGGGTGGTCTGGGGTGGATATGTACAACTGAGTGTCATCAGCATACAGATGGTACTCCACCCCAAAACCACGGATGATCTCACCCAGCGGCTTCATATATGTGTTGAAAAGGAGGGGCGAGAGGACCGACCCCTGAGGAACCCCACATAGGAGGGGCCTCGAGGTCGACCTCTGCCCTCCCGTCAACACATATTGCGACCGACCAGAGAGGTAAGATGAGAACCACCGCAGAACGGTGCCTCCCAGCCCCAACCCCCCCAGTCGGTGCAATAGGATACCATGGTCGATGGTATCGAAAGCCGCTGAGAGGTCTAACAGGACTAGGATAGAGGAATAACCTCTATCCCGCGCCCTCCAGAGATCATCAACCAACGCGACCATTGCCGTCTCGGTACTGTGACCGGGTCGGAAGCCGGACTGGCGCGGGTCTAGATAATCAACTTCCTCCAGGTGTCGCGGAAACTGTTGGGCTACCACACTCTCAACAACCTTCACCAGAAAGTGAAGGTTGGAGACCGGACGATAGTTCTCTAATAAAGCTGGGTCCAGGGACGGCTTCTTGAGGAGGGGCCTCACCACCGCCTCTTTCAAGACGGAAGGTAAGGACCCCTCACTCAAAGATGCGTTGACAATGCCCTGGGGCCAGCCTCGTGTCGTCTCCCAGGATGCCAGTACAAGCCAGGAGGGACACGGGTCCAATAAACATGTGGTCGCCCTAAGTTTCCTTGACAACCTGTCCATATCATCGGAAGTAACAAAGTCAAACTCCTCCCAAGATGGAACCTCAAGACTAGTCTCGGACAGTCCCACAGGACCACCGTCGATGGAGGGTAGCTCATTCCGAATCCGAGTGATTTTCTCCTGCAGATAAATCCCAAATTCCTCTGCTCGCCCTTGTAGAGGGGCTTCCCGCGGCCTCTGGTGAAGGAGGGAGCGGGTCACCCCAAACAGGGCGGCAGGGCGGTTATCTGCGGATGCAATTAGGGTGGCACAATACTCACGTTTGGCCACCTTTATCGCCACTAAGTAAGCCCTAATATGGGTTCTCACTAGTGTTCGGTCGGCTTCGGAGCGAGAGGATCTCCATCTGCTCTCTAGGCGTCTCTTGTGGCGTTTCATCCCCCGGAGCTCCTCAGTAAACCAAGGAGCCTGGGTGATTCGTCGCCGCAAGAGATAATAATATTATTAATAAATAATAATAATAATAACAATAATAACAATAACAACAACAACAACAACAACAACAACAACAACAATAATAATAATAATAATAATAATAATAATAATAATAATAATAATAATAATAAATTTATTTATATACCGCCTCCTCTCCCCGAAGGGACTCGGAGCGGTGCACAGGGAATAAAAACCAATATAAAATTCATAGAAAAAATAAATAGTTAAGAAACGAATTAAACAATTGTCCCTGCGCTAAAATCCCCTAATAGAAGTGTAGCAGGCCAAAGATCCAAAAGGAAGATAGCTGCAGGCCTGACAGGCGGCCTCTCCTCAGAAGAGAAAGGTTTCCTGCAAAGAGAATAATGTAGGGGTTACAGAATTAACCACTTCTCTCCCTCTCCCAGGGGGGCCCTTTGGCTTATTAGGAAATTTTTCATGGATTTGTTTTACTAATTTATTAGCTTTTAGGTTCCAACGTTTCACCCAAGTAGCCTTAGACAAAGGGTATCCCTTCCAATGTACTAAATATTGTAAGTGACCCCTGTACAGACTGGAGTCTACACCTTTTTCACCTCATAGTGTGTTTCTCCTTATAACACTCCTGAAGTAGGGGAAGACAGGAGTGAATGGCCTTATGCTGGCTTCAATAAGCTGCAATGACTGGGTAAATTTTCCGTAGAGTTCTGGGTAGACTGAATTGAACCATAACTGGATTAATTATCTTCACTATTAGAAATGGACCTAGAAATTTGGGGCAAATTTCTTGCTAGGCATTCTTAATCTTATGTATTTGATAGATAAGAAAACTTTATCCCCCACACGGAAAGGGGGTTGGAACGAGCAGTGTTTATCAGCTTGCTTCTTGTAGCACAGGGCTGCTACTTCTGACTTAGCTGGTTCAATAAAGCCCCACTTCAAATTGATGTTTATGTACTTCCTTAATTCTACATCTCTTTAGGAGTGATGGAGTACATTTTCAGCTTTGGTAGGGTAGCCTCAGGTATGAACTCTATTGCATAATTGGTAGGCCTGTGAGGGGAGAGATAGTTACAATCTTCCTCACTGAAAACCCCTGCGAGATCCCAGTACTCTTTTGGCACTTGCTGGATTCCTGAAGGTTTTGTATCTGCTGCAGGAGCTGCAGGCTCTGGGCAGTCTGCTTTATTGGGTTCCCGGGTGGCCCTCTGACTTCACAGGTGGTAGCGGCCCAAAGCTCATAATCAATTTCTGAACACTGTCCTTCCCCTTTATGGTAGGTGTCCAGTTGTCCAGCAATGCAAGCTCCAAGATAACTGATTCATGCATTTTTGGAGCTATGATGAATCTGAGAAATTTATAGTGGCGGCCTATCTGCAACTTTACCAAGTTGGTAATTAGTTTGGCTGGGGCCCCTGCAATTAGCGTTCCATCCACCTGCTCAAACCAAATGGGTTGAGCTAGGGGTCTTGTGCATATGCCTAGCTGCTCCATGATAGACATGCTGATTAAGCATTGGGTGCAGCTGGTGTCCACAATTGCCTCAACTTCCCCTTCTACATCCATTTTGGGCACTTTAATGGCAAAGGGTCCTTTTGGATGGGTGCGCTTACCATCAGGTCATCTTCACTGTTTTCCTCCTCTGAAGTGGGAGGGGTTTCCCCATCAGTCGGAATCTGCCTCCTCAGGCTGAGGATCAGATTTCTCATGTTGTTGGGCCAGATGACTTTCTTCGGGTGGCTTTTGGGTCCTTCTCTTTGTCCCACTGGCAGTTGTGCACACTTGTGGGATTGGAGCTGGAGCCAGGCACTCCGACACTCTGTGCCCAGGTTGACCGCACAGGTAGCATTTTATTACCACTCTTCCCTCCGTCCCCGATGGGAGGCTTCTCAGCTTGCTTCATCTGCACTCAGCAGACCAAAGGTCTTTTAGCAGGTTTTTTTGCAGTGGGCTTTCAAGGGGGTGAAGATCGTGGTCCAGAAGGACTGCAGTGGTGTACCAATTCTAGATCTGATCTGGAACTCCCCTTATGCTGCAAGCCTAAGGGTTGTGTGTGCATCAGGAGTCTTTCTGGCGGAACTTCCGGGGTGTGGCGTCGCCGCGACACAGGGATTTTCTGGAGCTCTGGAATATCCCTGATCCTTGGGCTTTGGATCGGTCTAAAAATAGACCCAGCCGCCCCGTAGAGGTGGCGAGTGGGAGGGGTAGCTCCTACTGATCTCAAGGGTACCCGCAATATCTTTGGGATCAAGGGAAAAACCCCTGCAGTCCATCGTTCAAGCGACTCCCTCCTCCCAGTGGGGGGGAAACAAGCAGCCGACAGCCTTTAAAAACGGAGCAAGAATCAACATGCCGTTCGGTGAGAACGTTTACCTTTTCTAAGTTTTACCATCTGCCAAAGAGATCACCCCGAGATGAATTAACAGTAAAATAATAAACAACCTGAGTTTAGCAGCGAGATTTTTTGCTATTGAAAACAATCAGGAAGTTGTGCTTCCTTTTTCTCTGCTACAAAAAAAAAATCGGACTGGACTTTTATAATTGTGGATTGGCAACGTCAAGCCTTTTCTTACTGTTTAAAGGGAAAGAAGAGGCTGAAACTGAAGGATTGAATATTGAATATTGGTCTTGCCCTTTCTTTCCACTAGTTTTTGTAAAAAAAGCAAAATCTTTTAAGTTATTCTCACTCCCCGTGACCGGATTTTCTCGGAGGAATTGTGTTATTTAAAAGTACAAGATTGATTTGTTTCTGTTCTACTCGAGCTCCCCCTAGTGGCTGGAAAAGTAACAGGGAGAGTGAATGAGAGAAACCACCAAGAATTACTAAGCAGAAGTTGGAGTGACCTTGAATTAAAGAAGAAGGGAAATCTTTATCTTTTTTTTTTTTTTTGCTGGCCTCTCAAAGACATTGTGGACTATTAAGAATTTGTTGCCTTACAGACGGTTATTTCAAAGAGACACTGTTGCTTCCATTTTTACTTTTTTATTCTTTTCTTTTCCCGGTTCCTTGTTCTTTTTCTTTGGAATTTTTGAACTTTAAAATTTTTGAATTCAATTTAATACTTACTACTGTGGACTCATTTGTATCTTCATTTTTCAGGTTTCTCTGAACAAGAGAATCCTTTCTTTTTTTTTCCCCCTGGTTTTTTTTGTGTGTGTATTATTTATTTTATTTTTGATATTTAGTCTAGCTTATACGCCTCTCCTCTATAGGGGATCCTTCTTATTTCATTTTTTTTCCTGTCTTACCCATTTTTTCTCCCTTTACTGCTTTGTTCTTTATTCTTCCTTTGATACTCTTCTTTTCTATTATTTCTCCTTTTTCTTCTCCTCTGTTTCTCTTTTTTATTTTATCTTCCACCCCTGTTAATTCTATTTTATTCTGTTCTTCTCTTGATATAAAGCACTACCAATATACTAACTTCTGATATCCTTTCTAAAAATTACTAAATTTACTAAATTTACACCGCTAAATTAAAGAGGGCTCTAAGGAAGAAAGGAAAAGAGAAAGGATAGAATCTAAACAACAACATGAGTAGAAAGATAACCCCGGCTGGCTCATCAATAGGGACCCCGACATCCTCCTTAACAGGGGGACAAAAAACGATACAAACAATGCTCCACCAAGAAAAAGAAAAGCAAGAAAAGGAAAAGGGTGTAACACTTGATACACTTATGCAAGAGATACGGATGTTTAGAGAGAGTATGGAGCGTAAAATTGAAAATATAGAACAAAGACTGGAGGCAAAAATGGAAAATACAGAGCGGAGGTTGGAGGCAAAACTAGAAGCGATAAGAAAATAGAGAATATTGAAACTAAAACAGCCTTGACAGAAGGGAACATGGAAAAGATACAGCAATGGATGATAAAACAGGAAGAAGCTATGGAAAAACAAGAAAAGTCCATAAACGAGATGAAAGGAAGATTGGACAAAAAAGATGAAAAAGAGGAAGAGTTGGACGCCAGGCTGAGCAATATGGAAAAAGAGAATATGGGACTAGGATGGGAAACAGACAAGGCTGAATATTTTCTAAGGTTCCAAAATGTTATTGAGGAGAAAGGAGAGGACCTCCCTATAATAATATCAGAAATGTTAACAGAGATATTAGAAACTCCACAGGAATTAATACGGGATGGAATAGATGATGCGTTCAGAGTGAATACGAGGTATGCGACCAGAAATGCATTACCAAGAGAAATACATGTAAGGTTCACTAAAAAGATCCTGAGATTTCAAATATTACAGAAAACAAGATACAAAAAACTGGAATATAGAGGAAAGGAAATCACAGTGTTAAAGCAAATCCCAAGAAAAGTGAGGGAAAAGAGAAGAGGATACCAGTTTCTATCTACATTTTTGATAAGAAAAGGAACCCAGTTTAGATGGCTCATACCGGAAGGTTTGATATTTACATGGGAAGGACAGAGATATAGACTAGATACTATACAAAAAACAGAAGAGTTTTACAGAAGACATATGAATGTGAATGGAACGACGGAAAAAGAGCATTCATCGTTAATAAGATCAGAGGTACCATTAGAAGGCGCAGTAGGTGGAGTGGTCACAGAAGAAGAGGCTATACCAGGACCGGAAACTAGAGAACAGAGAGAAATAAGAACAACTAGAGCTATAAATCCTCAATATAAAACATAAGATATGGAACAAAACTCAATTTTCTCAGTTAATATAAATGGACTTAACTCCCCAGTTAAAAGAAAAAAAATATTCCAGAAACTAGGAAAAATAAAAACACAAATCATTTGTTTACAAGAGACACATATTCGAAAGAAAGATGCGTATTTATTAATACAACCCAAACTTGGGAAAAATTTTTCCTCATTGGCGGACTTTAAAAAAAGAGGCGTGGTTATTTACGTTAAAGATAGCATACCAACCAAGCAAATCTATGCAGATGAAGATGGAAGGATCTTGATGATTGAAATCACGGACAATAACAAAAAAATACTCTTAATAGCAATCTATGCACCAAATGAGAAACAGGATGAATTCTTTAAGAAATTACATGAAAAGATTTTGGAGTTAGAATATGCAGACATTTGTATGATAGGAGATTTTAATGGAATTCCAAACTAAAGTAGAGACTATAAAGCAACTAGGACGTCTAAAATAAAAAGAAAAATATTACCGAAGTCCTTTTTCAAGATGACAGATGAAATAAATTTAAAAGACATATGGAGAGAAAGAAATCCAAATAAAGAACAATACACGTATTATTCTTATAGACACTTATCATTCTCAAGGATAGACATGATTTGGCTTTCTTCAGAGTTAAGTGACCTAGTTCAAGAAGTGGAAATAGAAGCCAGTACTTGGGCAGACCACAATCCAATGATAATTAAGTGGAAAGGGTCAAGGATTAGATCCAGATGGACATTAAACAATACAATATTGAAAGAGAAAAACTTCGTAAGTAAAATGGAAAAAGAACTGAAGTGTTATTTTAAAGAAAACAAAAAAGAAGATACATCTATTCAGAATACATGGGATGCAATGAAAGCAGTTACTAGAGGTTTAATAATAGATTATACAAGAAAAAGAAATAAAGAGAAAAGAGGGCTACAGAAAAGATTAGAGAAGGAATATAAAACACTGGAAAAAGAACTACAGAAACTACCACAGAGAAAAGATATTAGAATGAAAATGGATCTAATTAAACATAAAATGGATATTTTAGAAAAAGAAGAATTGGCTCAGAAGATAAGATCTGCAAAACAGAATTATTTTGAAAACGCAAATAAACCTGGAAGATGGTTGGCGTACAAACTAAAGAAAGAGAGAGAGGCAAGGAAGATTCAACAATTAAAAAATGGACAAGGACAAATACATTACTCAAATAAGGAGAAAAAAAAATTGTTCAGGAATATTATATAAAACTATACGAAAAAGAAAACATACTAGAACAGGATGTTAAAAACTACTTACAAGAGGCAAACCTCCCGGTTATATCGGATGACAGTAGAAATATACTAAATGCAAAGATAACGATGATGGAACTAACTGAAGCTATTAAAAGACAAAAAAATGGCAAAGCCCCGGGACTGGATGGCCTCCCAGGAGAGTTTTATAAAACTTTGGAGGAAGTACTATCCCTTCCTTTATTAGAATTGATGAATGAAATTATGTCTGGTAGTAAAATGCCAAATTCTTGGTCAGAAGCCTATATTTCACTGATACCAAAGGAAGGAACAGATCTCCTGCAGGTAAAGAATTACCGACCAATTTCATTGCTAAACTCGGATTATAAGTTATTTGCATCAATACTAGCAGAAAGACTCAAAAAATACTTAAACAATTTTATACATCCAGATCGAAATGGATTTTTACCAAAGAGACAAATTAAAGACAACATGAGAATAATTTTGAATACGTTGGAATATTATGAAGCACATTCTGAAAAACAAATGGCTTTGATGTTTCTTGATGCACAAAAAGCCTTTGATAACGTGAATTGGAAGTTTATGTTGCAACAGCTAGAACAAATGGAATTTGGTCAAAACTTTATACATGTTATAAGCACTATATATCACAACCAAACAGCCAAGATAATAATAAATGGAGAGCTTTCAGATAACATCCAGATAAAAAGAGGTACAAGACAAGGTTGCCCACTATCACCTTTACTTTTTGTATTAACGCTAGAAGTGTTAAATAGAAAGATAAGAGAAGACAAAGAAATAAAGGGAATGACAATTAGGAAAGAACAATATAAATTACAAGCTTTTGCAGACGACCTAGTTTTTATCCTCGAGGAACCACTTATAACCGCGTCCAAACTGATAGGGAAAATTGAGGAATATGGAAAAATAACAGGTCTGAAAATAAATAAAGACAAAACACAAATCTTAACAAAGAATATGACAAGAAGACAGAAAGAAGAATTAACAGAAATCTTGAAAATTCAAATTACAAATAAGCTTAAATATTTAGGAATCTACTTGACATCGAGATGCAGCACCCTTAAAAAGGAGAATTACTCTAAACTCACACAACAAATAGAAGCAGATCTTACGAGATGGTAGAATTTACAACTATCATTACTAGGGAGAATAGCCACGATAAAAATGAATATTTTGCCTAAAGTACTATACTTATTCCAGACAATCCCAATTAGATTGGGCAAGGACTTTTTTGAAAAATTAAGGAAAATGGTCTTAAAGTTCATATGGCAAGGGAAAAAAGCTAGAATAAAATTAAAAATTTTACAAGATACTAAAATAAGGGAAGGTATGGGATTGCCTGATTGGGAACTATATCATCAAGCTGCAAATCTGATGTGGATTAAAGATTGGATTACACTAAGAAACACCAGATTATTAGAATTAGAGGAACATGATTTGCCATCAGGATGGCACGCAGCTCTATGGTATAGAAACACCAGGAAACATGGTATTTTCAGAAGGCACTACATAAGAGAATTTTTGATTGTAAACTGGGAGAAGATCAAGAAATTGCACTATTTTAAAATACCAGTCTGGGTATCAATTACTGAAGCATTCACCTACGCAATAATACACAAAAAGGAACGAACAATCAGATATTCGGATCTATTAAACTCAAGGGGTGATCTTAAAACTATTCAGGAACTAAAACAAGAAGGAATGGATATTAATTGGTATACATACACACAAATACATTCAAGATATAAGGAAGATCAAAAAAAAGGAGGGGTTTATGACAAAATGACGCAATTAGACAAAATATTAACAGGCGTCGACGAAAAAATAATTTAAAAACTCTATGCCTATTTATTAGAGTTTAAACTCCAGGAAGAGCAAGTGAAAGAAACAATGATAACATGGGGGAAAAACTTCGGGCATGGGATCGACCTAGATAAGTGGCAAAAATTGTGGACACAAAATTACAAAATGACGATGTCAACAGCCTACAAAGAGAACTTATACAAGATGTTCTACAGGTGGCACTTATCACCTTCAAGAATCTCAAAAATGAGTAAGAACAAATCCCAAAAATGCTGGAAATGCCATCAGACGCCTGGTACTTACTACCATATATGGTGGACTTGCTCGGAAGCCAAAAATTATTGGAGTATGATCCACACATGGTTGGAGAAAATAACAGGACAACATATAGATTTCAAACCCGAACTCTTCCTGCTTGGACTTACTTTAGAAACATTTGACAAAAATTTGAAATACCTAATTGTGAATATTTTGACAGCCGCTAGAATCGTCTTTGCAAAAAATTGGAGAAATGACAAATTACCATCACAGCAAGAAATTATTTATAAAATTATGGAATGTGCAGAGATGAGTAAATTAACATTTGAAATTAGAGAGCAAGACAGTGAACAATTCTATGAAATTTGGAATAAATTTTATCAATGGCTGGAAACAAGATAGTCAAATGAAGGTTGAGGTATAATAATTGTAATATATATAAATATATTTGAACTAAAATATGTGATTTGATATGAATATGACTATGGAAGAGATGCACAGTTTGTAACCAACCGACACATTTTCTACAATTTGTAATGGAAGATGGCGTTTATATTTTTTGTTTTTTTGTTATATTTGTTTGTGTTTGTTTAAAAATAAAAATTGTTTAAAAAAAAAAAAGGAGTCTTTCTGGCCAGTCTCTTAGTTTTCCAGCCGTTCTCCTAAACTCCCAAACTAACTCCTTCATGGGGCAGCCAGCCTGTGGCAATCCCTGGATCTGCTCTTCTGCTTCCACGGGTTATCCCACATTGCTAAATCAGGTGCGCATCAGTTGGACGAACCCATCTGTATCTTCTAACTCAAGAGCCACCTCATCATGGAGCTATGCTATCCACTCTGCAGCTTCAATTCTCTATCAGAAGGGTACTGATCCCCAAATTGATCAGTGTGTGCCCAGACTCAATTTAGGAAATAAGCTAGCTTCCCTGGGGTCCCATCAAATGTTGCCCAAAATCGAGGGATTGTGGGAGCCAGAGAGGCTTGTGGCTGAATTTGAGCAGGTGGTTGGGTGGCCACTTGGGGTGATGGCCCTCCTTGTTGGGCTGCTCCTTGCAGCTGAGGTTGGGCAAGAGCCCCTTGGGGCGTTGCGGCCAGGAGCTGCCCCTCCGGCATCGGTGGGGCTGGAACGGGTTGGGGGATCGGCTCCTGGGATTGCCCCTGGCTGGTTATCTGAAATGGTGCCATCTGCTGAGGAGGGGCAGGCGTCCATGGGAATTGTGCCCATCCATGGCCTGGGAAGAAAGCCCACCCCAGTATTGCTTGGTTTGCAGGCTGCAGCCCAAACATCAATGGCTGGCTAGGGGGAGAAATCCCCCAGCCCCCTTGCTGCTGGCTGGATTGACTTCTCCATCTGCCCCACAGGGAGAAGGGGCGCTGACGTTGGTCTTGCCCTAGCTGCAAGGTGTTGGCCTGACCCGCTTGTCACTGTGTGGAAGAAGCAAAGATCTCCACCTCAGTGCATTGCACTGTCTTTACAAAGGAAGGAGAACCTGGGCTGGGCCAGGGTCCAACTAGGTGACCCTCAGCTAAGGCAAGGGTTCATTTCACTCACATTCAGCTGTCCAAATTGGTGTGGGAGGCTTCAATCATTGGATCGGCTAGTTGGCATTTACTTTGGTCTCCTCCAATCGTGTGTCAAAGCTACCCTCTCACCCCCTGCAGCTCCAGCAGCAACTCCCTAGATACCATAAATCTTGAGGCTTTATCTGGCAGTGCTAATTCCCCCTCTGCAGTCTCTGCCACCTCTGCTGCCTTTATCACGGCTTTGGAATGCACGTAGATGATCTCAACATCAATAGGCAATCCGTCATCTGCTGCTTTCCCCGTGACTTCTCCTCCTACATTTTCACTGAGATTTTGCACTGCCCAAGCTCGGGTCAGTGCTGGGATTCAGAACCACGAACAGCACCCCAGGGGTAGCTGGTGAAGTATTTTAACGGAGATTTAGGTTAATGTTGGCGTTCCAGATAGCATCCAAAATTAAATCAGAGTCAAAGGCCAAGTACTGCTCAACGTTCCAATTTATTAAGAGAGCCATGCTGGCACATCTGGGAAAACCCAAATCTGAAGCTTCTCAGTTTTCCCCACCCAAGTTAAATTTCATGATCTTGCCCCCACACCCACAAGTCCATTGCATGGTCCAATCTTCTACTGCCATGCTGGCAGTTCCGCTCATCCAGTTCCAGTCAGGTGCCAAGACAAAGGATGACCTTGGCAATCTAGAAAGCAATTTTATTTTGGCTACATAACATTCTACTCCATACTATCCCCCCTTCCAATTCCCCACTATAGAAACAACATAGTAGAATAATAGAAGCGTGGCAGGCCAAAGATCCAAAAGGAACATGCGGTAGTTGCTAACCCTGAGGGAGAAGCTGTGGAGTGAGTAACAAGACTTCATGATTAGGATGCCCTGGAGATAGGAAACATCAATGCTTTCCTGGAGGAGTCAGGAGGCAGATTTGTGGATGAGTCCCAGACCCTGCAAGCTGAGGCAGAGATTCAAGACTGAAGCAAAAGGGCCAACTGGCAAAAGAGTATATTTGGGATTTCTGTGGGGTTGCTGGCAAGCTGAGGCAGTAGTCGGAATGGCTACTGGTCTGCCATCCCAAAGATAGCTTGGAGTGAGAGCTGCTCCAAGCCTGCATCTACTGAAGGATCCTTGAATGGATCCATAAATGGTACTGAATGGCCACAGCCTAGACCTCAATCTACAGCTGTGGAAGAAGCACAATTTAGTAAAAGCTGGAGCCAAGAAAGGCATCACTGTGGGCAGCAGCCAGCCACAGCTCTGCCCACCAGCTCCCCTACTGCTCAAGTCAGCGCTCATATCAAGTGCTTCATATGTGGCATGCAGGATTATCGAGCAGCTGAGAGCCTGGCACTCCCCAGCTGAAGAACAGTCATCCTGCCCCAATAAGGCCAAGAAAGCAGCAGCAGGCCATTGTGGTCTCCTCCCCTTCAAGCAAGGGAGAGGGAACTCTGGCTGAAGGGGACCAACAACCTACCCCTTATAACAACAAAGACAAACACAATGGTAAGATAAGTGAAGCCATCTGCCCCTTCACAATACCTATGAAAATTGTTGTGCCAAAGTCAGGGGTCCAAGGAGAGATGGATGCCCTAATAGATTCAGGCTGCACCCAGTGCCTAAATAGTCTACCAACAGTGCTAAGGCTGGGAATCCAAGTGAGGAAACTGCCCCAAGCCATGAGATTCAAGCAGGTTGATGGATCACTAATAAATGTGTCTCCTGTGATACACTTAACTGAGCCAGTGTGGCTAGAGATGGGCCAACATTGGGAGACTATCCACTTCATAATAGTTGCAAAAATGACCGAGGCAGTAATCCTGGGATTGTCATAACTAAACAAGTGGGGCCCGACAATCTGGTAGAAAGGGGGAGAGAGGAAAATGAGACTATGGAGAGGCCCTCTCCCCCGTTGAAGCAAGCTAGAAGGAGGAGCTGTCTAACTGAGGCCAGGGATCAAAGACAGTGAGTCTGTCAACTCTGAAGCTGGCCTGACTGAGGCCATCTTAGAGGCTTCAGTGTTGCCACAATGGTGATCAGGGATGGGGATGTGTGTGTAGAGATAAGTGGAGTTTTTTAGCCAAAAAAAGTTTCCCCTGAGAACCAAGGACATTTCCACAGGTGGCTGGAGAGAGGAGTGACATTTCCAAGCAACCGGACAGCACCTTAATTGGACCATGTTGTTAGGAGTATATTCCTAGTGTTGGGTAGTCAATATATAATATCCTGATGACAAATGTCATGGTGGCTTTAAGACTGTTGGAATGCAATTAGAGACTGTAATTGGAGAGTGTAATTATCGCCACTATAAGAGGAAGTCAGCAGAACACAATCGCTCTTTCTGCTAGATTGTTTTCTCTGCTCGATATCTCTACTGTTTTCTATCTGCTCATTTGCCGTGACTGACTGTGTGAAGAAGGAAGAAGGAGGAATCGTCAATTGCTGACTGTAAGCAATTGTTAGTTTGTTAAGGACTTTGTTTTGACTAACTACCAACTATCGCTGCTTGTGAAGCAGTAGTTTAGTTTTACAACACTAGTAAAGCTAACTGTTTTTTACTAACAGTGTCTGGGTTACTATTTGTGTGTTTACAAGCAATGTTTCTCTAGCTGCATATTCCGCTGCACAACTTTTCTGTCTCCCAACCGAGATATCCCTCAACACTGGTTATGGGCCCAGTGTATCCAGTGTACCCAGTGTATCCAGAGTATCTATAGTGCAAGCTGCAGCAAATAGAGGAATTGAGTTGCTACACACATTATAGTTTTACAGACATCTGTTTAGTTAAATATTCCAGAGAAGATGGCACAAGGCCAAGCTCCAAATTTATCGTTGGTTACCTGGCTGGATGGGACAAACTACGTATCCTGGTCTGCAAAATGTAGCCTGCTATTGCGCAGTGAAGGGCTATGAAAAGTAGTGCAGAACCCACCAGATGTAGCTAACTGGGATGAAAATAATGATGATGATGCAAAGAAGATTGCAGAGTTCCAGAGAAGGAATGAATAGGTTTTATGCGTTATTGGTCTTACTCTGGCTGACCAACAACTGGTTCATATCCGAGGTGAACAGTCTGGTGCAAAATGCTGGGACAATTTGAAGAGGCTGTATGTTCCAGACTCTGTGGGTACACATATCAACATTACCAGAAAGCTGTTTAGAGCAAAGCTCAGCAAGGGTGATGACATGTTAGACCATCTGAACTACATGAAGCAGATGTTTCAAGAGCTACATGAGAAAAAAATATTTTTTTCAGAACAGCACCAAGTATACATTGTTCTTTCATCACTTGATGACAGCTACGATGATTTTGTAACGTCTCTTGAAGTTCTTTCTCGACAGGACTTTACACTGACCAGCATTACTGCAAGACTTCTGGAAGAATCAAGAAGAAGAGAATCAAGAAGAAGAGAAGACAGACGACAGTTAAGAGAGAAGACACCAGATAATATTGTTTTGCCTAACTCTGTATTTACTGTAAAATGTTGCTATAATTGTGGGAAGAGGGGTCACATTGCCAGGTTTTGTAAAAATCCAAAAACACAGAAACCTTTACAATATAGGAGACATGATGTAAATGTGACTATGGCTATTAAGGCACCATCTAACCACGATTTGTGGATTTTTGACAGTGGAGCGTTGATGTGCATTACTAGGAATAGACAAAATGTTGTAAAGATGACCACAACTAAACAACATGTTTCTTTAGCTAATGGGTGGAGGCTAAATGCATTTGGTGAAGGTATTGCTAAATGTCCATGTATTACTGACAAACTGCATAGGTTGTATGTACCAAAACTTAAATTTAATTTGATGTCAGTTAGAGTTTTGGTGAATCATGACTACAGTGTAACATTTACAGGGAATAATTGTGTTATAGAGAAAGGGAGTATCAAGGTTAATGCATGGTTGCAAGATGGTTTATATGTATTGTATACTTCCAATGTTAATACTGTATGTTCAAATGTAAAACCTCATGATGAATGTATTCACTTAAGGCATAGGCAGATGGGGCATATCAGTTTCAAAATGTTGCAAGAAACAGTGAAGTTGGCTGATGGTGTGAGGCTAAAGCCTTGTAAAAAGTATTTAAATTGCAATGTATGTAATGAGCAGAAGAGTAGAGTTATACCATCTAATAGCTAAATGGGTTTAAGACCAGAAAACCACTAGACGTGGTGTTTGAAGATTTAATAGGACCAATGAAACCTAGTTTAGGGAGTGCCAGTTATGTGTTAAGAATTTTAGACCATTATTCAAGATATAATGACTCCCATCATTCACCATTACTCCCCATGACTGACAGTCTTCCCTTGCATCTTTTCAGCTGATAAATAACTGGATACCATCTTTAGACAAAATGTTGATTTCCATCTAGGGGCCATGGCTAAGCCACACCCAAGAACCCCAAGGTTAACTCCACCATGGCAATGCCCCCCCCCCCGGGCAACGTATGTACTCAGTAACGGACCTCCTCGCCCTGCGAGATTCTCCTTTCTCGCAGATTTGGCCCTCAGCACTAATGAGGGCCCACTTCGATGACGGAATTTTAAATCCTGAGAGGTGGCGAAAACGGAACATAAGAAGCTTTTTGGGGAATTGTTTAATTCGGTTCTTAAGGGGTCCCAGGAAGGGGGGTGGGTTACATGGGAAAATAGATGTGAGTAAAGGAATTGCCCCACAAATTAACATCTCCAGGCCGGTTCACGATCTCGATGGAGAGGTTGTTAGGTCCGATATTGGGAGGGGGGCTAGGGTCGAGTCAACAGGGGGCCTTCCAATCAGGACGGTCTGGGGGAGGGGTAGGTATGGCGGGAGCCAGGGATCATTGAGAGGGCGCTCCCGCTACTTACAGGCGATTGCGCGCTCTCATCCTCAGGGCTCCTCCTGCAACACAGGAGGTCAAGGATTTCAAAACCGGGGCCCTAGGCTGATGCTGTGCAACGCCAGGTCCGTGGTCAACAAAGCCCCCCTCATCTACGACTTAGTGTCAGAGGGGGACCTAGACCTGGTGGGTATTACCGAAACCTGGTTGGGCCGCGAGGGAGGAGTACCCCTCGTAGAAATGTGTCCACTGGGTTATCGGGCATTCCATCAGCCACGGGCCCAGGGTAGGGGTGGGGGAGTGGTGATTATTATTAAGGAGAATCTTCAGCCGAGGGAGACCTCTGTGCCACAGACAGCTGGTTGTGAGTCCCTTTGTGGAGAGGGCGCGCAATTTGGGTGTCCTCCTGGATTCCCGGCTGTCCTTGGAGGACCATGTGACGGCCGTGGCCAGGGGGGCGTTTCATCAGGTACGCCTGATACGCCAATTGCGCCCCTTACTGGACCGGGCTGCCCTTTGCACAGTCACTCAAGCTCTCGTGACGTCCCGTCTCGACTACTGTAATGCTCTCTACATGGGGCTTCCCTTGAGGTGCACTCGAAAGCTACAGCTAGTCCAAAACGCAGCCGCGCGGGTAATTACGGGAGCCACCAGAAGCTCCCATATAACACCAATCCTGCGCGAGCTGCATTGGCTTCCTGTGGTCTTTCGGGTGCGCTTCAAGGTTCTGACGACCATCTTTAAAGCGCTCCATGGCTCGGGGCCTAGTTATATGCGAGACCGTCTCCTGCCCCATACATCCCTTAGACCGATCCGCTCCCACAGAGAGGGCCTTCTCAGGGTGCCGTCGGCCGGACAATGCCGACTGGCGACACCCAGGGGAAGAGCCTTCTCTGTGGCGGGCCCTGCCCTTTGGAACGACCTACCCCCTGAACTCCGGACCATCACCGACCTCCGCCTCTTCCGCAAATGTTTAAAGACATATTTTTTCCATCAAGCCGGCCTAGCCTAACCTCCCATGGGGACTTTTAGAAAAGTTTTAAATTGGGTTTTTAATAATTGGTTTTTAGCACAGGATTGGGGATTATTTAATATATATTTTAAATTATTTGTCTATCTTCTATTGTGTATGTTTTTTAAATTTCCTGTGCGCCGCCCTGGGTCCTCTGTGGAGAAGGGCGGGATATAAATGTAATAAAATGAAAAAAAATGAAAAAATGTGTGAAGTGGGGTCATGGGAGGCAGCTGGGTTCGCTGATTGTGTGCCTGGCTCCTTGCTACGTCTCAGCAGCCCTGCCCGAGCTCCTCAATGTGATCGCTGAGGTGGCAGTTGATACCCACAGGCTTTTAGTCATGGGGGATTTCAACCTCCATCGGTATGCGGGACATCTGAGGTGGCCCGGGAGTTCATGGCCTCCATGACGGCCATGGACCTGACCCAAATAATTCATGGCCCCACACACACTGGGGGACACACTCTGGACCTTGTTTTTGCCTCCAGCCAGTGGACAAGTGATCTAGGATTAGGGGAATTAGTCATCGAACCCCTGTCATGGTCAGATCACTCCTCCGGTTTGACTTTCCAACCGCGACACCCCACCGCAGGGAGGCGGAACCAGAAGTGCCAATATGGTTCCGCCCCAGGCGCCTGATGGATCCCGAAAGGTTCCAGACGGAGCTTGGGCCAATACCTGAATCCTTGACCCACGACCCGACTGAGGACCTAGTGGCCGCCTGGAATAGTGCGGCTGCGGGGGCCCTGGACCGGGTCATGCCTTTGCGGCCTCTCACTCGGCGTCGATCTACCTTGGCTCCTTGGTTCTCCGAGGGGCTGAGGGAAATGAAACGCCAGAAGAGATGCCTAGAGAGCATCTGGAGGTCTACCCGTGCCGAATCTGACCCGAACACGGGTAAGGTCGCATTTACGGACCTACCTAGTGGCGATAAAAGCGGCGAAACAAGACCATCTCGCCGCCCTCATCGCATCCGCAGATAACCGCCCTGCTGCCCTGTTTAGGGTGACCCGCGCCCTGCTCCACCAGAGGCCGTGGGAGGCTCCCTTACAGGGCCGTGCAGAGGAATTTGGATCTTATCTGCAGGATAAAATCGTTCAGATCCGGAACGAGCTGACCTCCAATTGGACTAGTCTGGACGGGATGACAGAGATAGGCCTTGAGACCACTGTTTGGGATGGGTTTGACCCCATGACCCTCAATGGCATGGACAGGATACTGGGGCGGTTGAAGGCCACCACATGTTTATTGGACCCATGTCCCTCCTGGCTTGTACTGGCCTACCGGGAGGTTACACGAGGCTGGCTCCAGGGAATTGTAAATGCTTCTTTGAGCGAGGGGTTCTTGCCGGCTGTCTTGAAAGAGGCGATGGTAAGGCCCCTCCTCAAGAAGCCCTCCCTGGACCCAACTCTATTATCCAACTATCGTCCAGTCTCCAACCTTCCCTTTTTGGCAAAGGTTGTTGAGAGTGTGGTGGCACAACAATTCCCCCAGTAACTGCCTATCTAGACTCGTGCCAGTCCGGCTTCAGGCCTGGACACAGCACAGAGACGGCATTGGTCGCATTAGTAGATGATCTCTGGAGGGCTTGGGATAGGGATTGCTCCTCTATCCTGGTCCTATTGGATCTCTCAGCGGTTTTCGATACCATCAACCATGGTATCTTATTGCACCGGCTGGAGGGGTTAGGGTTGGGGGGAACTGTACTTCGGTGGTTCTCCTCCTACCTCTCCGACCGATCGCAATTTGTGTTGGCAGGGGGGCAGAGATCGACTTCGAGGCCCCTCACTTGTTGGGTGCTGCAGGGGTCGGTCCTCTCGCCTCTCCTGTTTAACATCTATATGAAGCCGCTGGGTGAGATCATCCGTGGTTTTGGGATTAAGTTCCATCTGTACGCTGATGACACCCAGTTGTACATCTCTACCCCTAACCACCCCAATGACGCCATTGAAATGATGTCCCGGTGTCTGGAGGCCGTGCAAGTCTGGATGGGGAGAAACGGGCTACGACTCAACCCGTCCAAGACCGAATGGCTGAGGCTTCCAGCGCCACAACATAGCCAGTTGGCTCCATCCCTGGTTTTTGGGGGTGAGTCATTGGCCTCTGCAGAGAGGGCTTGCAACTTGGGCGTTCTCCTGGACTCTTGGCTGTCCTTGGATGGCCATCTGACAGCCGTAGCCAGAGGGGCCTTTTATCAGGTTTACCTGATACGCCAGTTGCGCCCCTTTCTCGATCGTGACACCCTGCGCACAGTCACACAAGCTCTTGTCATTTCCCACCTAGACTACTGCAATGCTCTCTACATGGGGCTTCCCTTGAGGTGCACTCGGAGGCTCCAGTTAGTGCAGAATGCGGCCGCGCGGGGGATCTTGGGAGCACCAAGACGCTCCCATATAACACCTGTCCTGCGCGAGCTGCACTGGCTGCCTGTAGCTTTCCAGGTGCGCTTCAAGGTTTTGGTAACCATTTTCAAAGCACTCCATGGCATGGGTCCTGGTTATTTGCAGAACCGCCTCCTGCCTCATACCTCCATCCGACCTGTCCGCTCCCAGGGGGAGGGCCTCCTCAGGGTGCCGTCCGCTGGACAATGCCGACTAGCGGCTCCCTGGGGAAGGGTCTTCTCTGTGGCAGGTCCAGCCCTCTGGAACGACCTGCCCCCCGACCTTCGCACTACCACAGACCTTCGCCTCTTCCATAAAGCATTGAAGACTTACTTTTTTCATGCGGCCGGCCTGGCATAGTTTGTTTTTACTATCATTTTAATAGGGTTTCTTAAGTTTATTCTAACTCAGGTTAAATTTATTTAATTTAACTTTAAATTTATCTATTGACTGTATTTAAATGTACCTTTTATTTTCCCTGTGCACCGCCCTGAGTCCCTATGGGAGAAAGGGCGGTATACAAATCAAATCAAATCAATAAATAAAAATATGTTTTTTGTTATTTGTTAAAGAACAAAACTGAAACATGCCAACAGTTCACAAACGGGTTAAGTTTGCAGAGAGAAAGACAAACCATAAGATTGTTACTGTAATGACTGATAATGGGACTGAGTTCACAAACCACAATTTCAGAACCATGTTACAAAAAGGCTGGTATACAGCATAAATTTTCAGCTCCTTATCACCCACAACACAATGCATTTGTGGAAAGGAGAGGACAGACACTGCAATCAATGGTTAGAATGATGTTAGCTGAAGCTGGATTGCCTGAATCATTGTGGGGGGAGGCCATAATGTGTGGGAATAATATTTTGAATAATGTTATTAACACAACAACTGGTGAATTGCCATTCACTAAGTGGCATGGCAAGAAACCAGACCTCAACTACATGCATACATTTGGATCTTCTGCATAGGTTCATATTCCCTCGCAGCTAAGACAAAAAGGGACAAGAGGGCTCAACAGCTAATATTTACAGGTTACAATTCTAACCACAGGTCCTTACAGATTTTGGCAGAGAGGATCAATTAAGGTTATTAACAGTACGAATGCTAAATTTATAGAACATACTGGATGGGATAGATTAGATTCCAATAAGGAGGTTATTATAGAAACCAGACCAAACACTATTCTAGATAAAGAGAAACCAGAACCGGATATTAAAGAGGAGGTGTCTACTGAAGAGGAGGTAATAGAGCAGGAACAGGTTAAAGATCCAGTAATTAGTCCACAGTTACCTAGACGGTCAACTCTAGTAACTAGGCCACCTGATAGGTATCAGGCAACTATGACTTATCAGGTTAACCAAGTTCCTGCAATCTACAATGAATTGACCACATATCCATTAGAAGATAAAAAAGTGTGGAAAGCTGCAATGACAAAAGAGTTTAAGTCTTTGCAGAATATGGGAGTTTATGAAAACACAAATTTACCTCCAGGGAAGAAAGCTATCGGTAGCAAATGGATTTTTAAAATCAAAACTGGGGTAGACAGATCTATTATAAGGCTAGACTTGTGGCTCAGGAATTTGACCAATCAGCCACAGAGTACGACCAGGTATTTGCACTTAGTCTAAGATCCACAACACTTAGAACTGCTCTTGTTTGGGCTGCGAAACATAAATATCTGGTTACCCACTTGGACGTGGAAACAGCTTATCTACATGCGCCACTTCAGCATACAATTTATATGAAGAGGCCAGTAGGAGTTGAAGAGAATAGTAAGTCTGAATATTGGTTATTGAGGAATAATAAAGCAGTGTGGTTATGAATGGAACCAGTGTCTGATCAGAGCTTTAAATAGTATAGGATTTAAAGCTGGGTTAGCAGATCCTTGTCTGTTTAGGATGGAAAAGGATGGAGAAGTGTCATTCCTGCTGTTATTTACTGATGACATAGCATTGATCACGAAGACAGAACAAGAGGCTACTGATATAATTGGACAGTCCCCAAAATTAAAACTATCTAAAATAGTCACAGCGGAGGTTACGCTAGGCTGGCTTGGTGAAAGAAATGTGTCTTTAACACTGGCGGGAGAGGCGGAGGTCCGAGATGGTGCGAAGTTCAGGGGGCAGATCGTTCCAAAGGGCAGGGCCCGCCACAGAGAAGGCCCTTCCCCTAGGTGTCGCCAGTCGGCATTGCCCGGCCGACGGCACCCTGAGAAGGCCCTCTCTGTGGGAGCGGATCGGTCGAAGGGATGTATGGGGCAGGAGACGGTCTCGCATATAACTAGGTCCCGAGCCATGGAGCCCTTTGAAGATGGTCGTCAAACTAAACACTAACAAATCACCAGGACCAGATGGCATCCATCCACTAGTTCTCAAGAAACTTAAAGATGAAATTGCTGATGTCCTTGCCAAAATATATAATCTTTCCCTCAAATCAGGCCTTATGCCAGATGACTGGAAGGTAGCGAATATAACACCAATCTTCAAAAAAGGATCCAGAGGTGATCCAGGAAATTACCGACCGGTCAGCTTGACAAGTGTCCCAGGTAAAGTGATGGAAACCATCTTAAAAGATAAAATTAATAGGCATGTAGAAGAGAAAGCACTGCTGAAGGAGAGCCAACATGGCTTTTGCAAGGGCAAATCATGCCTCACTAATCTGCTGGAATTTTTTGAGAGTGTCAACAAGCACGTGGACAAGGGAGATCCAGTTGACATTGTTTATCTGGACTTTCAGAAGGCCTTTGACAAGGTCCCGCACCAAAGGCTCTTAAATAAACTTGGCCGTCATGGAATAAAGGGACAGGCCTTGACCTGGATTAGCAGCTAGTTAAGGGACAGGAAATAGAGAGTAGCATTAAATGGACACTTCTCCAGGTGGAGGGAGGTAAAGAGTGGGGTCCCCCAAGGTCCAATACTGGGACCCCTGCTTTTCAACCTTTTCATAAATGATCTAGAAGTAGGAGTAAACAGCAAGGTAGCCAAATTTGCCGACGACACTAAATTATACAGGGTAGTAAAAACTGAGAGTGTGAGGAGCTCCAGAGGGATCTCTTGACACTGGGGGAGTGGACAAACCAGTGGCAAATGAGCTTCAACATTAGTAAGTGCAGAGCGATGCACGTTGGGGCAAAAAACCCCAACTACATCTATAAACTGATGGGGTCTTAACTCCTTGCACCTCCTTGCAACAGGAAAGGGACCTTGGTGTCCTTGTGGACAGCTCAATGAAGGTGTCAACCCAGTGTGCCGCAGCAGTGAAAAAAGCAAACTCATTGCTAGGGATCATTAGGAAGGGTGTAGAAAATAAGTCAGAAAGTGTCATTCTGTCTCTTTATAAATCTATGGTGAGGCCCCATCTGGAGTATTGTGTACAGTTCTGGTCACCATACCTTCAGAAGGATATTATGGAAATGGAAAAGGTGCAGAGGAGGGCAACCAGAATGATTAGGGGGCTGGAACACCTTCCTTACCATCTGAGGCTGCAACGGCTGGGCCTCTTCACTCTAGAACAATGGCGCCTGAGAGGTGACCTGATTGAAGTCTATAAAATCATGCACGGTGTGGACAAAGTAGAAAAGGAAAAACTGTTTTCCCCATCGCACAACACTAAAACTAGGGGGCACTCCATGAAACTTTTGATAGCTAGACCTCAAACAAATAAGAGGAAGTACTTTTTCACCCAGAGGATCACTGGTCTATGGAACTCCCTGCCAGAAGAAGTGGTGACAGCTGCCAGCCTCGACACCTTTAAGAAAGGATTAGACGAGTTCATGGAGAACAAGGGTATCAATGGCTATCATTATGGATGCCTAAGGACACCCTCTGGGATGGAGAGATAGGCAGGAGATTTCTCAATGCCATTTGCAGGGAATCATAAGCAGGTGAAGACATCTGCTTGGGAATACCCTTTTTTTTCATTTTATTAAATTTATACCCCGCCCTTCTCCAAACGGACTCAGGGCGGCGAACAAATGGTGAGCCACTGTGTGAGGCAGAATGCTGGAGTGGATGGGCTGTGGCCTGTTCCAGCAAGGCTGTTCTTATGTTCTTATAGCCATGATGGTGAACCTATGGCATGTGGAGCCCTTTTTGCTGGCACGCAAGCAGTCGCCCAGCTCTGCGCATGTCTACGTGCCTCCTGCCAGCCAGCTGATTTTTCAGTCTCTGGTGTTGGCAGGAGACACATGAATGTGTGGTGAGTAGGGGGATGTTGCAGGTGCATGTGGGGGGGGGGGGAGGATAGCGCGCATTCAGGGAGGTGGGGTGCGGCACAGTTCCCCATGCGTTTTTGGTGCTAGCAGACCTCCCTGTGAAGCCTCATGGCACCAAAGATGGGAATGGCTTTGGCTCTCTTAATGGAAGAAGATGAGACCTCAACATTGACTTGAAGTGGGGAGCTGCTCTGGATTTTCATTCCCCCAAATGAATTTGCCCCATTCAAAGGGGTAGCAGGAGGCCAAAAAGAGAGCACCAAAGCCATCCCCAAGCTGAAATATTCCAAGCGCCATGAATCACATGACCCCGTCGGCTACTTGGGAAAGAGATTAGGCATTCCCCCTCCCATTCCATTGCAGGAGAAGTGGCCAGACGGGCGGGTTCTCTCAGCCACTGCCGGATGAGGATAATTCTCTAAAAAGCCAGCTTGCCTCTTCTTCCCACCCCTGAGTTGGAATCGCCAAGAAAGGGGCCAGGAAGGTGGCGGCACTTGGTTGCAGACACATTTGAAGTTGAGCCGGCCATCTGGCAATGCAGGTCCAGAGAAGAGCAAGAAGGAGGGAAGGGTGTTTTCTGGAAAGAGGGGAGGGGGATAACAGCCATCGCTCCTTCATGCCTTTCTCCATCCGACCTTTTCCTTTCCTGGGTGTCCATGTGCTTCCTAAGTGTCTTTGGCTTGAAAAATGGAAGCAGGCAAGATCTCCACCGGCTTCTTTCAAGTGATTTTGGCCATTAAGATGGGCCACAATCAGCTTTTCTTGCCCATTTCCTCTGCCTTAAAAGGCGACGTGGATGTGCACGCATGCATGGGCTTAAGTATGAATGCAGTTACTTGAACTCAACAGTAATAGTGCACAGGGTGCCCAACTTTCCAGAAAATAGCCCCCCTCCTTCTTGCTCTTCTCTAGACCCGCATTGCTAGATGGCCAGTTCAACTTCAGGCAGCTTGCAAGTGCACCTGCAGCTAAGCACTGCAACCTTCCTGGTCCCTTTCTCAGCGATTCCCATTTGGGGGTGGGAAGAAAAGGCAAGGTGGCTTTTTAGAGTTATCCTCACCTAGCAGCAGCTGAGAGAGCCCACCCATCTGGCCACCTCTCCTGCAATGGAATGGGAAGCTGCCTGAAGTTCAGCCGGCCATCTAGCGATGCAGGTCCAGAGAAAAGCAAGAAGGAAGGGGGTCTGTTTTCTGAAAAGAGGGGAGGGGGGATAACAGCCATCACTCCTTCACTGCTTCCCTTCCACTGCTCCTTCCCCTAGCCATGTTGGACTTGTTTGCCCCCAACCACACTTCGTTATGCTGTTTGTTTTCACTTAGCTGCCACTCGAACTCTTCAAAGTCCACCACAGCTAGGGGAAGGAGCAGCGGGAGGGGCAGCTGGCCACTCAGGCAGCAAATGCTGCCTTGCTCCCTTGAGCACCCGAGCTGGCCAGTCACTCTTCCCTTTCCCCCTCCTGCTGCAGCTGCCCTTCTGAGGCAGCAGAGCTGCGTAAGAGGAACGCCGGAGAGAGAAAAGGAAGGATTAGGAATCCTTGTGTGCACGGCTGCCACCTCTTCTTTACCATCCCCCTCCCTCTGCCTAATTTGGAGTGAGTCTGAAGTGGTTTGTGGGAGGGGGGGAGAAGCGAGGCCCTAAAAATAGTAGCAGCAGCAGCAGCAGCAACAATAACTGCAGGGGGATGGGCACATGGGGCAGCAGGGAGGGAGGCAGACGTGACTGGACGATCCTCCTCCTCCTGCCAGGCTCACTCTGGCAGCATCCAGCATGGCAAATTTAAGGGATTTTCAAGGGCTGAATTTGCAAAGTAGGGTGCATAGTGGGGCACTGTGCGTGTGGTAAGGACATGGTCAAGCTTGGCTCAAGCTGCAGTGCTCTGAGATTGCAAGCCCTCATGCCATTACTTGAGATGCTGCTTTCTTCACTGGCCCTGCAGGGCAAGCCAGTTTGCGGTCCCCGAGAGGGGCGCTGCTGGTAGCATGCCAGCAGCAGGTTGGGTGGCTTGCTCCTCCATGGTCCTGCCAGCTGGAATGGCTGGATGGACGCTGCTCGGAGGGCGAGGCTGCCCAGAGGAGGAGCTGCTGCCGGCTCTGCATAGGCAGGCCATTTGTGCCAGCAAAAATTGATCCAAAAGTGTGTGGGGGTAGATGTGTGCATGAGCATGTGGAAAGATTCGGGGGGGGGGGGGGAGTCTGTGCATGTGCAGAGGCCATGCATTGCATTATGGGTGCTGGCATGCAGGAGAGTTGATGTGTGCGTGTGCACATACTTTCGGCATGCAACAAGAAAAAGGTTAGCCATCATTGCTCTATACCAGTGGTTCTTAACCTGGGTAATATTGCCCCCCAGGGTGCGATTTCATTTTTCAGGGGGATGATGGAATGAAAAGTGGCGATGCGGGGGCGAAGGCATGGAAGGGGGTGATATGGGGGTGATGGAGCGAGACGTTTTGGGGACACATTTGAGACTTTTTTGTACAGTGAACCGCTGTATATCTGTCATACAAAAACATCACATTGCTCGCTATTAGTGGATTGAACTGTGTTTTAGCTAGTTTCGGTACAGAACGTCATACATATGTGAATACGCATCTCTCATTTTCATGCGTGTTGCACAGCAGCCTCTATCACTCTACCCATACAGTGGCACGCCATAGGACTTTTTACAATGTACATGAATATATATTTTCCTCGAATCTTAATTTAGTTTCAGAGTTTTTGTCTTGAAATTCTTTTTTTTTTTTTTAATTGAAAAAGTTTTATTGGTTTTACATTTTTTAACAGGATAGGGTAATGGTTACAAAGAAATTTTGAGAGCATTCACGTTAGAGTCGTCGGACCTTCCGAGACCTCAAAATACACAATAAAAAAAGTTATCATAGAAAACATTTTCCATACCACTACAAGATGAAAGCAAGTACATTTACTTAAATTCTCCATTCCATGCTGTCAGACATTTACAAAAAGTCCAGATAGAAATATTATGCAAAATTGTTCAAGAAAAATCAAGGCAAAGTTATTTTTTTTGATCTAAGTCTTTTGGCTATTGTATCTTCTTTCTCTCCCCCCTGGCCCCCCGTAGGCGGGGCCGTGGCCCCCTCCGTCCCCCCTGGATCTTCCCCCAGGATAGAGGAATATTTTTTAAGAAAGGCTTCCGCCTCAGCAACTGTTTTAATCCTCACTCTTCCTCCTTCCCAGAACACCAGCATCCCTTCAGGTGTCATCCACTTGAACCAAATCCCGTGATCAAACAAGGTTTTAGACAAGAAGGAAAATTTCCTTCTTAAATCTCTAATTTTTCTAGGGATCTGCTTCAAGATAGTGACCGTTTTTCGTTGATAAGTTAAAGGTTTCTCTCTCTGCGCTTTCAGGATCTCCTCTCTGGTTGACCTTCTAACAAATTTCACATGTATCTCTCTAGGCACTTCATTTATCCTGGCATATGCTGAGTTAATTCTGTAGGCTAGGTCAATGTCCCCCCTGATCTCATCCTTAGGTTTTTATAAATAGTCTGCTAAAATTGTGCTCATAAGATCAGGGAGTCATTCACCAGATTCCTCAGAAACATTTTGAAATCTCAAAAAGTATGTCATTCTTTCCATATCCATCCTAGACACATGCCCATTTATTTCCACAACCTCATTAGTAACATTTTTAATTTCCCCCTTAGCCCCCTCCAACCCCCCTTCCAGTTCTTTTTTTTTTTTTTTTTTTTAATTAAAATTTTTATACTGTTTTACAATATATCACCCAGTGCTGTACAAAACAAAAGGAAGAGTTGGTTTCAAGTGTCGTCTATTATCTTTAGGATCTCCAAAATCCACGTTCCCTCGGTACAGGCGTCGAGACGTCCAAAGTTCCAAGTGCATAGTCCACAAATGGCTTCCAAGTCTTCCAAAAGATATCATTTTTATAAACCCCCTCTCTAAATTTAATATCACACGTCATTTTATCATTTAAGGCTAATTTCCACATTTCACAGTACCATTCTTCTATTTTAATATTTACCTCTATTTTCCAATATCTTGCTATTACAATTCTACCCATTATAATCATAATTCTAATCAGTTCTTTCTCGTGTTTTGTTAACTCTGGTTCATTAATTATCAATAACAATATAGTTTCTGGTCTCAATATTATTATTCTTTTCATCATTTCACACATTGTTCCTTCTAATTGCTGCCAAAACTTTTTAATTTTCACACATTTATACCACATATGCTCATAAGTTCCCAATTCCGTATTACATCTCCAACATTTATCATTCATTTTTTTATCTATCAGTGATAATCTTAGTGGGGTCCAGTACCATTTCCAAACAACCTTAAAATTATGTTCTTTAATCCTTATAGATAAAGTCCTCATAATCCGACTCTTCCAATTCTCATTCCAATCCAAATCCAATATTTTAATCTTTAGATCTTCCTCCCAATTCTTTTTCATTACCATTTGTGGATTTCCATCAAAGTTTATAATCCTGTATATCTTACTGACGAGTCCTTTTAACCCGGTTTCATCTTTAATAATTTGAGATACTAAACTTTCAAACTTAGTTTTACTTCTATCTATGTTACATATTCCCCTTACTTTCATATTCCATTTTTCTACCTGTATTTTTTCAAACCAATTTAACTCCAATTTTTGAATTACTTTTTTCTTCCTACTTTCAGTTCCTAAGGCTCTTAACCAATCTACTATATTTCCTATATTTTCATCTTCAATTACTTTGTTCCGACTTATATTGGTTTTAATCGGCCAACTTTCAGTTGTCTTTCCCAAAAACGTTATATCCGGAATCAATTTTTTAACAAATTTATTCCAAGTTTTACTCAACCCTTTTAACCAATAACTATTAATTGTCTTTTTTGTTTTTGCTCTATCTAAAAACCATATAGACCCAAATCTCTTAATATCTTTTAACTCCAGATCTCCCCAATGACCATCTCCACCTTTAAGTATTTTTATCACAGTTCTAATATTATATGCCCGATAATAATTAAGTAGATTGGGAATTCCCAATCCACCCTCTTTTTGATTTTGATACCACAGTTTCTTCATTAATCTTGGTCTTTTCCCACCATTACAAAATTTATCTAATTTCTTCTGATATTCTTCTATATCTTTCTCTGTCAAGTTTAATGGTAGCATCTCAAATAAAAAGTTAAACTTTGGTAATAACATCATTTTACACATTGCAATTCTACCAAACCAAGACAACTTTATCTCTTTATATTTATCTATCTAACCCCCCTTCCAGTTCTTTATTCTTCTGTGTGTTATCCAGCACTTGTCTTCTTGTATCCAACAACTCCTTCTTGAAGATAATATTTTCAGCCCTCTGGGCCTTTATTTCTGATATCAAAGTTAGCATAGAGGTTTCAAGAGAAGCCATCCTTTGTTCCAAATTTACAAGTGCTGCTTCTTGTGCCATGGTTAAAAGTTAGAGTCACTGCCACCAAGATGGCGTTTTCCGGGTGGGGCTGGTGGGGCAAACCAGGAGCTCAGTTCAGTTCAGGGCTGTGAAGTTGCAAACAATTCAGAAACCAAAAGAGACACAGTTTCCCAGGTCAGCAAATAGTAATAACGAAGGTATTCCAGAGAAGAAGTCACAAATCCATCAAAAGAATTTTTTTTTTCAAAAATCCAGAGAGAGTCCTGCTTTCAAAGAGACGCTGGAAATTTTCCTTAGTTGAAATAGTCAGGCAGGGACAAAGAGAAGCCACTTCCACCGCCCCTCTCAGAGCCAGAGGGAGAGAGTAGCAAAATAAGCATTTTTTAAAAACCAGCCAGACCTAGAAACAATGTTGCAAAGAATCGCATTCCACTTTCCCTTGTTAAAGACCGTCCGGAGTGAAAGTTTCCACTTTCTCTTTGCAGAGAAGCCATTTTAACGTGCCGCTTAAATCCGAGGGTTTTTTTTTTAGAAATAAACACCCCCCTCCCAGTCCGTTCAGCCTGGCTGGCAGCAAGGAAAAAAAAAAGGTGTTCTTTTAAACTCACTCTCTCTCGCAGCTGAAGCCTCGGCGATCCGCCCGATCTCTCCGTTCAGCCCTCTCCATTAAAGCGAATGGCACCGACAGCCGTTGGAGAAGGAAAAAACCCCCGCTAGCATGTTCCTCTCCACCTAGGTCGCAGAGAGGAGCGCCCTCCCCACCGCCGTGACGAGGACCGCTCCCTCTGAGCCGACCCTACGGGAAACCTCCGGTAACCGGAGAGTTTCGCCCCCGTGGGGGGGCAGAAAAGGCAACAAAGCGGCGAGCGAGCCCTAGGCTCGCCCGTCTCCGCTGGAGCCGGATACCGGAAGTCTTGAAATTCTTATTTTTATTTATTTTATTTTATTTTTATACCGCACCTATCTCCCCGAAGGGACTCAGGGCAGTGCACAGGAAATTAAAAGCGGAAATACAAATGGACGTATAATAAATAAGACTACAGAATAAAATCTAATTAAATTTAAAGTACCCTGTGCTAAAAAATTCCCTAAAACATTACCAACACATATTGGGCTGTTTGTGCATGCGTGGAAGATGGTGGCGCGCCAGTGAGTGCAATGCGGGTCATGGGGCCTTTCAGGCCTCGGAAGATACTGCCTGGCCCATTTTTATGCTTTGGGGGCCAGGCCTGGCAAGATGATGACCCTGCTGTCCGGCAGGGACCTTCGCAGTCCGGCGGGGTGAGATAGGGGTCTGGAACGGCAGGAGACGCTGGACGCTGGGGACGCCAGGATGCCGGGGCGCTGGAGGCCGGACACCGGGGCGCTGGAGGTCGGAGGTATCGAAGGCCGGACACTGGATGCTGGAGGCCGGGAACATCGGAGGCCTCCAGCGGGGAGTCGGAACATTGGAGGCCTCCAGTTCTCCAGGCTGGGAACTGGAGGACTGGGAGGCCAGAGGAGCAGCCAGCTCGGTGAGGCGTGAGGGACCCATGGACCTGAAGGCCGAAGGAGAGTTGGAGGGCCATAGGCTGAAGGGTCGGTTCGGACCGGGCTGGACCAGGCAGGACGGCGAGGAACGGGCCAGCGAGAAGCAGCTAGGAGACCTGGGCCTGAGCGGCATACCATCAAAGCTGCCTAAAGGTGAATGGAAGAGGATGGGAGAGGACAGGAGAGGCAAGGACAGTTTGAGGATGGGCTGCGGCATACCATCTGGCCGGGCCCGACTGCGTGTGGATCCATCGGGCCAGGCAGCTTTCTATTCGACCACGTGGCATTTACATCTGTTTCCATCTGGCTGCGTGTGGCTTTCCATCAAGCTGTTTGTTGAACTCAGGGGAAGGACGAAGGATGAATGGTGAAGAGATTGGGGGTGAATGGCATCCCATCAGCCTGGACAATCCCCCATCCCATCCCCTTACCATCCCATTTCCCTCTTCTCCCTTATGCCTAATTAAGATCTCTCCTATTGTATTTTACTATTCTGGATACGGACAATATCACCACCCGTGACTTTATGTCTTTTATGGTTTTACGTCTTGCTAGATAACACCTATTTGTGGCCGATATGGCATCCCGCAATCATTTATTACCCATCATTTACTCAAGGGCAGACCTCATCTCCCTGCGGGAGTCCAGACTCTCGCAGGTTTGGCCCTCCTTTTTAACAAGGGCCCACCTCAATGAGGGATTCATTGATCAAGAGAGGTGGGCGAAGCGCAAACTGAGGGGTTTTTTAATGAAATTCTTAAGGAAAACTTCAATTTGGATTTTAAGGGGCACCAGGGTGGGATGGGGGTGTGTACTCAGTCAGGCTTTAGGAACACCGTCAGGCCGGCTGGCGGATCCGCTAGGAAAGCGAGTAGGTTCAATAAGGGGGAGGGGGAAATAGAGGTTGATCCTAAAGAGGGTTTCGCCATCAGAACGGTTCAGGGGAGGGGGAGGAACAGTGGGGGACAGGGAATCCGTCACTTGTTGGGAAAACGAGGCTGCTGGTTACAGGTGGTCTCACGTCCCAATGCCCTGTACCATCCTCCCACAATCTAGGAGGTCAAGGATCACAGAGCCGGGGCCTTAGGCTGATGCTATGCAACGCCAGGTCCGTGGTCAACAAAGCCCCCCTCATTAATGACCTTGTGTCTGAGGGGGAGCTGGACCTGGCGGGTATTACGGAGACCTGGTTGGGCCATGAGGGAGGAACTCCCCTCATTGACATGTGCCCACCAGGCTACCGTGCATTTCATCAGCCAAGGGCCCTAGGCAGGGGTGGGGGGGTGGCGGTCATTGTTAAGGAAGGTCTTGAGCCAAGAGAGACGACTGTGCCACAGACCACCGGTTGTGAGTCCCTCTGCGTGAAGTGGAGCCTAGGGAGGCAGCTGGGCTTGCTGATTGTGTACCTGGCTCCCCGCTACGTATCAGCAGCCCTGCCCGAGCTCCTCGAGGTGATCAGTTGGGACCCCCAGACTTTTAGTCATGGGGGGTTTCAACCTGCCATCAGTAGGCGAGACATCCGAGGTAGCTCGGGAGTTCATGGCCTCCATGACGGCCATGGACCTGACCCAAATAATTCAGGGCCCCACGCACGAGGGAGGACACACACTGGATCTAATTTTTGTCTCTGGACAGTGGAGGAGTGATCTGGGAATAGGGGATTTAGTCACCACACCCCTGTCATGGTCAGATCACTCTCTCCTTCGGCTGGACTTTCCAATTGTCACACCCCACCGCGGGGAGGCGGAACCAGAGATTCCAAGATGGTTCCGCCCCAGGCGCCTGATGGACCCCAAAAGGTTCCAGACAGAGCTTGGGCCAGTACCTGTGACCTTGACCCGCGACTCGGCTGAGGACCCAGTGGCCGCATGGCATAGTGTGGCCACGGGGGCCTTGGACCGGGTTGCGCCCTTGCGGCCTCTCACATGGCATCGACTCACCCAGGCTCCCTGGTTTTCCGAGGAGCTGAGGGGGATGAAACGCCACAAGAGATGCCTAGAGAATAGGTGGAGATCCACTTGGTCCGAATCTGACTGAATACTGGTAAGATCCCATTTGAGGACATACCTAGTGGCGATAAGAGTGGCCAAACGTAATTATTGTGCCACTCTTATCGGATCCGCAGATAACCGCCCTGCCGCCCTGTTTGGGATGACCTGCTCCCTCCTTCAACAGAGGCCGCGGGAAGCCCCTTTGCAGGGCAGAGCAGAGGAATTTGGAGAGTATCTGCAGGATAAAATCACTCAGATTCGGAGCGAGTTGCTCTCCACTGAAAGTAGTCTGGAGGGATCTTCCGATGCAGGCCTTGAGACAATATTATGGGAGGAGTTTGACTTTGTCACTACCGATGACATGGACAGGTTGTCGAGGAGACTAAAGACCACCACATGCTTATTGGACCCGTGTCCCTCCTGGCTTGTACTGGCATCCTGGGAGGTCACACGAGGCTGGCTCCAGGATATAGTGAACGCCTCTCTGAGTGAAGGGTTCATGCCTACCGTCTTGAAAGAGGCGGTGGTGAGACCCCTCCTCAAGAAGCCTTCCGTGGATCCAGCATTGTTGGTAAATTACCGTCCGGTCTCCAACCTCCACTTTTTAGCGAAGGTTGTAGAGAGTTTCCCCGTCACCTGGAGGAAATTGATTATCTAGACCCGAGGGTTGCAGCTAGTTCAGAATGCGGCCGCGCGGGGGATTATGGGAGCCTCACGGCATTCCCATGTAACACCTCTCCTGTGCGAACTGCACTGGCTGCCTGTGGCCTTTTGGGTGCCCTTCAAGGTGCTGATAACCATCTTTAAAGCGCTCCATGGCACGGGCCCTAGTTATATGTGAGACCTACCCCACACATCCCTTCGACCGATCCGCTCCCATAGAGAGGGTCTTCTCCGGGTGCCGTCGGCCGGGCAATGCCGGTTGGCCTTCTTTGTGGCGGGCCCAACCCAACGTTCCTCCTGAACTCCGGACCACCTCGGACCTCCGCCTTTTCCGCCAACGCCTGAAGACGCACTTTTTCCATCAAGCCGGCCTAGCGTGATCACCCTATAACAACTGAGTTTTAAATTAGCAATTCGTTTTAATTAGAGGGATTTTAGTAATTTTAGCACAGGTTTTTTTAATTTAATTGGTTTTATGATATTTATTATGTATTTATGTATATATCTGTTTTAATTTCCTGTGCGCTGTCCTGGGTCCCTTCTGGGAGATAGGTGCGGGATACAAGTCGAATAAACTCAATAAACTCAAACATTAAAATCCAATAAGACAATTTGAAAGTCTACGAAACTGGTCTCGGGGACTAGGCTAGGCCGGCTAGATGGAAAAGATGAGTCTTCAAATGTTGGCGGAAGGGGCGGAGGTCCATGGTAGTCCGGAGTTCGGGGGGTAGGTCGTTCCAGAGGGCCGGGCCCGCCACAGAGAAGGCCCTTCCCCTGGGCATCGCCAACCGGCATTGCCCAGCAGATGGCACCCGGGGAAGTCCTTCTCTATGGGAGCGAATCGGCCGAAGGGATATATGGGGTAGGAGACGGTCTCGTAAATAATTAGGCCCCATGCCATGGAGTGCTTTAAAGATGGTTATCAACACCTTGAAGCGCACCCGAAAGGCCACAGGCAGCCAGTGCAGCTCGCGCAGGAGAGGTGTTACATGGGAGTGCCGTGAGGCTCCCAAAATCCCCCGCGCGGCCGCATTCTGCACTAGTTTAGTTTAGTTTAGTTTATTTACATTTATATTCCGCCCTTCTCCGCAAAGGACCCAGGGCGGCGCACAGGAAATTTAAAAAACAGAGTACAAAAATAAATACACAATTTAAAATATAAATTAAACCGTCTTATCCTATGCTACAAACCCAATTTTAAAATACCCAATAAAACTATCTAAAAGTCCCCATAGGAGGTTAGGCTAGGCCGGCTTGTTGGAATAGGTATGTCTTTAGACATTGGCGGAAGAGGCGGAGGTCGGTGATGGTGCGTAATTCGGGGGGTAGGTCGTTCCAAAGGGCTGGCCCCGCCACAGAGAAGGCTCTTCCCCTGGGTGTCGCCAGTCGGCATTGCCTGAGAAGGCCCTCTCTGTGGTAGCGTATCGGTCTAAGGGATGTATGGGGCAAGAGGCGGTCTCGCAAATAACTAGGCCCCGAGCCATGGAGCGCTTTAAAGATAGTCGTCAAGACCTTGAAGCGCACCCGAAAGACCACAGGAAGCCAATGCAGCTCGCGCAGGATCGGTGTTATGTGGGAGCATCTAGTGGCTCCCATAATCACCTGCACGGCTGCATTTTGGACTAACTGTAGCTTTCGGGTGCACCTCAAGGGAAGCCCCATGTAGAGAGCATTACAGTAGTCGAGTCGGGACGTCACGAGAACTTGAGTGACTGTGCGAAGGGCAGCCCGGTCCAGTAAGGGGCGCAATTGGCGCATCAGGCGTACCTGATGAAACGCCCCCCTGGCCACGGCTGCCACATGGCCTTCCATGGACAGCCGGGGATCCAGGAGGACACCCAAATTGTGCGCCCTCTCCACGGGGGCCAGTGTTTCGCCCCCTATGGCCAGAGTTGGAATAATCTGGCTGAACCGGGGTGCCGGAAACCACAGCCACTCAGTCTTGGCAGGGTTGAGCTTGAGTTTGTTACCACCCATCCAGATCCGTACGGCCTCCAAACACCGGGACAGCACTTCGTTGGGGTGGTCTGGGGTGGATATGTACAACTGAGTATCATCAGCGTACAGATGATACTCCACCCCAAATCCACGGATGATCTCACCCAGCGGCTTCATATATGTGTTGAAAAGGAGGGGCAAGAGGACCGACCCCTGAGGAACCCCACATACGAGGGGCCTCGAGGTCAACCTCTGCCCTCCCGTCAACACATATTGCGACCGACCAGAGAGGTAGGACAAGAACCAACGCAGAACGGTGCCTCCCAGCCCCAACCCCCCCAGTCGGCGCAATAGGATACCATGGTCGATGGTATCAAAAGCCGCTGAGAGGTCTAATAGGACTAGGATAGAGGAATAACCTCTATCCCGCGCCCTCCAGAGATCATCAACCAACGCGACCAATGCCATCTCGGTACTGTGACCGGGTCGGAAGCCGGACTGGCGCGGGTCTAGATAATCAACTTCCTCCAGGTGTCGCGGGAACTGTTGGGCTACCACACTCTCAACAACCTTCACCAAAAAGTGAAGGTTGGAGACCGGACGATAGTTCTCTAATAATGCCGGGTCCAGGGACGGCTTCTTGAGGAGGGGCCTCACTACCGCCTCTTTCAAGACGGCAGGTACGGACCCCTCACTCAAAGATGCGTTGACAATGCCCTGGATCCAGCCTCGTGTCGTCTCCCAGGATGCCAGTACAAGCCAGGAGGGACACGGGTCCAATAAACATGTGGTCGCCCTAATTTCCTTGACAACCTGTCCATATCCTCGGTGGTAACAAAGTCAAACTCCTCCCAAGAAGGAACCTCAAGACTAGTCTCGGACAGTCCCACAGGACCACTGTCGATGGAGGGTAGCTCATTCCGAATCCGAGTGATTTTCTCCTGCAGATAAATCCCAAATTCCTCTGCTTGCCCTTGTAAAGGGGCTTCCCGCGGCCTCTGATGAAGGAGGGAGCGGGTCACCCCAAACAGGGCGGCAGGGCAGTTATCTGCGGATGCAATAAGGGTGGCACAGTACTCCCGTTTGGCCACCCTAATCGCCACCAAGTAAGCCCTAATATGGGTTCTCACTAGTGTTCGGTCGGCTTCGGAGCGAGAGGATCTCTATCTGCTCTCTAGGCGTCTCTTGTGGCGCTTCATCCCCCGAAGCTCCTCAGTAAACCAGGGAGCCTGGGTGGTTCGACGCCGCAAGAGAGGCCGCAAGGGCGCGACTTGGTCCAAGGCCCCCGTGGCCGCACTCAACCATGCGGCCACTAGGTCCTCAGTCGAGTCGCAAGGCAGGGTCACAGGAATTGGCCCAAGCTCCCTCTGGAATTCATCCGGATCCATTAGAAGCCTGGGGCGGAACCATCTAGGAGTATCTCGTTCCGCCTCCCCGCGGTGAGGTGAAGCGATTGAAAAGTCTAGCCGAAGGAGAGCGTGATCTGTCCATGACAAGGGAGTGATGGCTAAATCCCCTATCCCCAGATCACAACTCCACTGTCCCGAGACAAAGATCATATCCAGCGTGTTTCCCCCCTCATGAGTAGGGCCTAAAACTACCTGGGTCAGGTCCATGGCCGTCATGGAAGCCATGAACTCCCGAGCTGCTCCAGAGGCTTCGCCCGCCGATGGCAAGTTAAAGTCCCCCATGACTACCAGTCTGGGGGTCTCAACTGCCGCCTCGGCTATCACCTCTAGGAGCTCGGGCAGGGCTGCTGTTATATAGCGAGGAGCCAGGTATACAACCAACACGCCCAACTGCCTCCCTAGGCCCCATCTCACGCAGAGAGATTCACACCCAGTTGTCTGAGGGACTGTGGTCTCCTTTGGTTCAAGACCTTCCTTAACTATAATCGCCATTCCCCCACCCCTCCCTAGGGCCCTAGGCTGATGGAAGGCACGGTAACCTGGTGGGCACATGTCCACGAGGGGTAGACCCCCTTCGTGGCCCAACCAGGTTTCCGTTATACCCACCTAGCTGTAGTCCTCAGGTGCACCTCAGGGGGAACCCCATGTAGGGAGCATTGCAGTAGTCTAAACGGGATGTCACGAGTGCTTGAGTGACTGTGCGAAGGGCATCCCGGTCAAGAAAGGGGCGCAACTGGCATACCAGGCGAACCTGGTAAAAAGCCTCCCTGGCCACGGCCGTCACATGGTCCTCCATAGACAGCCGGGAGTACAGGAGGACACCTAAGTTGCAGGCCCTTTCCACGGGGGCGAATTGCCCCCAATGGCCAGTGATGGCGTCAACTGGCTGTACCGGGACGTCGGAAGTCACAGCCACTCGGTCTTGGATGGGTTGAATCGGAGTTTGTTACTCCCCATCCAGGCCCTTACGGCCTCCAGACACCGGGACATCACTTCAACTGCATCGTTGGGGTGGTTTGGGGTAGATATGTACAGCTGCATGTCATCAGCGTACTGATGGTACTCTACCCCAAAACCACGTATGATCTCGCTCAGCGGCTTCATATAGGTGTTGAACAGGAGTGGCGAGCAGACCTTAGGTACCCCACACATGAGGGGCCTCGAGGTCAACCTCTGCCCCCCTGCCAACATGAATTGCGACCGACCGGAAAGGTCAGAGAACCACCGTAAAACGGTGCCTCTCACCCCCAACCCCTCCAGTCGGCGCAATAGGATACCATGGTCGATGGTATCAAAAGCCGCTGAGAGGTCTACTAGGACCAGGATAGAGGAACAACCTCTATCCCGGGCCCTCCAGAGATCATCCACCAACGCGACCAATGCTGTCTTGGTGCTGTGCCCAGGTCGGAAGCCGGACTGGCGTGGGTCCAGATAATCAATTTCCTCCAGGTGACAGGGGAACTGCTGTGCCACCACACTCTCTACAACCTTCGCCAAAAAGTGAAGGTTGGAGACCAGACAGTAATTTACTAACAACGTTGGGTCCAGGGAAGGCTTCTTGAGGAGGGGTCTCACCACCGCCTTGTTCAAGGTGGCCGGCAAGAACCCCTGACTCAAAGAAGCATTCACTATTTCCTGGAGCCAGCCTCGTGTAACCTCTCAGGATGCCAGTACAAGCCAGGAGGGACACGGGTCCAATAAACATGTGCTGGCATTCAGTCGCCTCAGCAACCTGTCCATATCATCGGAAGTAACAAAGTCAAACTCCTCCCATAATACTGTCTCAAGACCTGCCTCGGATGGTCCCTCTAGACTACTTGCACTGGAAACACCTCCAGGTGCCCAGAAAGATGGAATGAGAGTAATGACAGTAAATTAATAAAAGGGTTTTTTGTTGGGACAAAGAGTTGGTGCAAACTCTTGGGTAGTCTAGGTCCGAACACTTACAGGTAGTCCTGTAACAATCACAGTCATTAAGTGAAATGTCATGTGACTATGCCCACTTATAATGTCAGTTTGGGCTGTGTCATTAAGTACAATGTCACATTACAGCCACTTGTGACTTCCTGCTGACTTCCCCATTGAATCTGCTTGCTGGAAGCCAATAAGCAAATGGCTTGATAATGACAATTTTATGATTATGGGACACTGCAACTGTCATAAATGGGCATCAGTTGCCAAGCCCCATAAATCACATGAGTGTGGGGACACTGTAAAGGACACAGATCTTTCTCAGTGCTCCCCATACTTCAAATGATTACTAAATGTGTCATGGGCAAGCAACGATTATCTGTTTTTTTCTTCCCAAGAATAACCCAGATCCTATAGATCACAGGTGTCAAACTCACCTTGTCAGTGTCTACATGTGCAGCAGATGCTTTTCTATACTCTCTTATAGTAGCAGCCCGGCTTTGTACAATTGTCTCAATAATTGCACTCACATGCACACTTTTCAATTTCAGCCCAACCTCCTTTGCTGTTTTTAAATTGGCTACATTTAAGAATTGTTCATCTTTCAAACTTAAAATGATGTAAGCCTTATCATACTACCCTTTATCTGCAGCTGCTAAAGGCCCAGGTGGATTAACGATGATATCCCAGAGCTCCTTATCCTTCAGGAAGCATTCCATTTTTACAGCCCAAATAAGATAATTCTTCTGTCCCAACCAAGGCAAAGACAGTCATCCTGCAAGCCTTCTCTGCCTTGTTTCCTTTTGTTTATAACACAGGCAATCTCTCAGCTTGATTACAGTTCCATGTTGAGCCTCAATCCTTTTTTTCAGTTTGACTGTGTGCATGGCTTGGCTGGGTGGGATCTGGGGCCATAACCTGTTAGTTGATTTGAGAATCATCCAGCACATATTCAAAGCATTGAGCAGGATTCATAATGAGAAAAAACTTATTTATCTTCAAAAATAGAAAAACATGATACAAACAATACCCATGCATCTTAGACTGGTAGAGAGAAGAACGAACTCTGAATTCAGAATAGCTAAACCACACCCAGACTAAAGCCAGCTCACATGGCTCTACAACAAATTCTGTGGGGAACTGACTTTTACCTCAGGGTAAAGCCTGGTAAAGAGATAAATAAATATAAACTTCGGCCCTGGAGCTGGTAGAGGGATAAACCAGTCTTCCAAAAGGAAGCAATGAAAAACGAGACTCCATAGTATCTCCTACATAGTCCTACCCAAATCCTGTGCACGTTTCCTGGAAGTTGCCACCATTGGATCCAGAAGTCTAATTATTATATTACGAGGGATTAAAGCAGCTTTAGCAGGCAACGCTTCCTCCCAAAAAACTTTTCGAATTCCAGTTATAACTGCAAAGCGATGCTGTAAAATACTCCGGCTTTCCCTTCCCTTCGGCTCCGCCCGAAGAGGGGCAAAGTTTCCGCGATCCCTCGGCCAAAAGGATGATAAATAGAAGAGAAGGGGGCGCTGCCTCGAGAGAGGTAGCCCCGCTAGCTAAAGGAAGTGCCTGTTTCCACTCCAACCTGGAAGTGAAAGGAGGCGCCGGTCGAGTAGAGGCCAAGCCCGGTTTGGGAGCCCGATCACATGCCTCGGTTCTGGTACCGTCAGTGCGGCCATGTCTCAAGGAGGCAAGCTGGAAGTGGGCGGCAGCCTCCGGAAACATCGGAGCTCCAGCGAATCGCTGCCCAGCTGCAGCTCCCAGACAAACCATAAAGGGCAGGATCGGAAGGAGCAAAAGCGAAATAAGCGGGTTGTGCAGCAAATCCAACAGATCCAACATCTGGAATCCTTGTAAGCAGATCCTTTTCGACGGTCCATTGACTTGTTTATTTCCTCCTTTTCTCCGAGCTCCTCTATCTCGTGACCGTTAGCAGTATGCAAACCTGTAAAGTTGCGATGGTATTCTTCCTAATCCGATGCACAACTACAGCTGGGTTGTGGTGTTGAGGAGGTCGCCCTAGGCCAGGGGTCTGCCTAGGGCCAGGGGTCTGCCTAGCTGGCTGGGGAATTCTGGGAGTTGAAGTCCACCAGTCTTAAAAGAGCCGACTTTGCAGACCCCTGCCCTAGGCTAAGAGACAAAGGTTGCTGGTGAGGATTTTCTTAAGAAAAAGCACGAGACGCATTTGCAACTACCAACCCATCAATATCTTAATGCGCACTTCAAGTTAACTGTTCATTTGTACAAATCTCTCATAAAGGTATCCATATTGGCAATAGTTATTGGCCTTGTGCTAAGGAATTTTATTTCTTAATTCTATGCTGTGTGAGATAAATCTCTTCTCTGCCACTCAAGCACATTAGGCAATGACTCCAGATTTTAGAGTTTTGAGAAAAAATGATCTGCTGTCCAGTGTTTTCATACTATGCACACTGTTATGTATTTTTATTGTATTTGTTTCTTACTGATATATCAAAGTGTTCCATAACAATATCCATTGTTGGGCTCATTTTGTTGTTGTATTATAAAAGCAGGTGGAATCAGCACTTTTTAAAAGCAATTTTGTGAATAGAAGTGCTGTGTGCCAGCCAGTTCTGGTCCGAAGTGTGTGCAAATCCTTATATGTCAACTATTTGATGCAGTGCTTTCATTCTGAAAGTCTGTAGAGATTCTCAGCCATCCCAGTCACAGTTGTCTCAAAGGTGCTTTTTCGGGAGGTAACCGGACTTTCTTGTTTTTTCTTTTGAAAACATTTCATTTCTCTTTCAAGAAACTTCTTCAGCTCTAACAGGATAGTGGGGAATAGAAGGATTTATATTCCTTGCAGACAGCTGCCCATCCCTTCCATTCCCCACTATCCTGTCAGAGCTGAAGAAACTTCTTGGATGAGAAGCAAAGAAGAAAGGGAGGAAAACAAGAAAGTCCAGGTGCCTCCTGAAAAAGCCCCTTTGGGACAGTGCTGCCATTCTGCTTTTGTTTTAAATTTATCTTATTAATATATACTACTCATTACCCAGGAAATCATGGCAAGCATTACAAATCTTATCATTTGTGCTAATGGAAAGAAACAAACTTTTTTTCTCACTTACATTCCAAGAAAAAAACTAATATGTTTCTTACAGATAGTTGATAAGGAATAAGGACTGGAAGCTATTATTATGAACATGTCATCTAGAGATAACTCTTTATATGATTGAAACTACTCATTTTTTTGTTTCATTATAATGACACCTTCTTAAATGGAGTCATTTTCCCAAATTGTTCATATTATTTGCCAAGTTCTGACGACCATCTTCAAAGCGCTCCATGGCTCGGGACCTAGTTACATGCGAGACCGTCTCCTGCCCCATACATCCCTAAGACCGATACGTTCCCACAGAGAGGGCCTTCTCAGGGTGCCGTCGGCCGGACAATGCCGACTGGCGACACCCAGGGGAAGGGCCTTCTCTGTGGCAGGCCCAGCCCTTTGGAACGACTTACCCCCTGAACTTCGCACCATCTCTGACCTCCGCCTCTTCCGCTAGTGCCTAAAAACACATTTGTTCCATCTAGCCGGCCTAACGTAACCTCCATTATGACTTTTAGATAGTTTTAAATTTTGGGGATTTAATTTGGTTTTAGCGCAGGATCTTCATCAAATAAGTTTTTTAAATTTTTTATGTTTTTGTATGTATTTTAATATTCCTGTGCGCCGCCCTGGGTCCATTTTGGAGAAGGGCGGGGTATAAATTTAATAAAATAAAAAATAAAATAAAAGTAAGGCAAATGAAAAACATTTTAAAGAAAGTATCCTCCTATTTTTGTGCCAACTCAAAAAATCATCATTGCTTAGTTTTAAAAAAAAGCATTACTAAAGATGTATTTTCAATTTATTTTTCAGCTATGAGAAACTTCCTCCAGGGCTAATTAAGGTAGGTGGGAGGGCTATAAATAATCTTTTTAAGGAAAATTCAACAGATATAATGTAAATGTTCTTCAAATTATTCTATGTGATTATGTATGCTCTGAAATCCATTTTTGCCTACAGAACCGTTAGTGCCTACTTTTGCATCTGAGTTTGAAGTAAAATACATCCATCAAATTTCATTTAAAGCATCACTGGGCAACTTTTTCAATATAGAATGCCACATTTGATTCTATATAGCATGAGAGTAGGTTCAGCTGTCCGGACAGCTTCAGGTTCAAACACATAAAATTAATGGCATCCAGTATACCGTACATGTCCATTCAAAAGGAGACTTAATAGTATTCAGGATCTTGTTGCAAGTAGATACTTTTCTGCTACAATTAGAAGCAGAAAACTAACAATATTCTGAATGGTTGCTGGTGCAGGGTGCGTCATCTACTTTCCAGCAATCCTATATTAAAAATCCCTGGTTGTTCACAAGTCAGCTTCCAGGAAATACGAGTTCTAGCCATGATTGCAAATTACTACTCTGTGCCTATAGAAAAATATCTTGCTTATCTTTATAGCTTTAGTGGATTTCTTTTCTTTCTGTTGCAGGAAAATGAGACTAAACCAGAAGACTGCATTCCTGATATACCTGGCAATGAAAATGCACGAGAATTCTTAGCACATGCTCCAACCAAAGGATTATGGATGCCTTTAGGAAAAGAAGTCAAGGTTATGCAATGTAAGTAGAGCATCTAGATTTTAGAGGTTCTGTAATTAATCCAACAATAGGGTTAGTTGGTGAGAATAGGACAGAAAATCTCTTTCTGTAGCAGTTACCATTTTTGCTCAGTGAAGATGATTAATGTATAAATGCTTTTTGTTTTATGATATATAGATAGATAGATAGATAGATAGATAGATAGATAGATAGATAGATAGATAGATAGATAGATAGATAGATAGATAGATAATTGTTTTCACAACTTCCTGTTAGGGCCCCATTAAGGAAGGCGACATACTGTTTCCCTCTCTGCCTTTCGGCTCATCACTAGAAACCATCTAGATAGAGAACCATGAAATTACGTTGTGTAAATTTTTTTAGATATGTGTGTTAGTTTTATGAGCTGATCAATAAATTTAAATTTGAGAGACCAAGATAGATCTATTTTGAGCTTATTAGCTCTCATCAGTTGGCTACACCCCACTGGGATTCGAACCGGGGCTGCAATGCATCCAAGGCAGAAGCCTAGCACTACAGCCTAACCAGGCTCTACCCATTGCATCAGCTAAGACAGGAGTATTTAGTATAGATAATTGTTTTCACAACTTTTTCAAATAGATTGTAGCTTTAATTCTTATTATTAACTGCATTTCCAATATACCCTTTATTTATTTATTTTATTTTTCACATTTATAACCCGCACTCATCTCACCACAAAGGGACTCGGGGCGGCGAACAGAGATTTAAAATCAATTATACATAAATACAAAATATTATTAAATAATAACTAAATTAAATCAATACCCTGCTTAAAATAAGTTTAAATTTAAAACCCAAATTACAATTTTGATTTGTTATAAAATAATGGGTGTGGAGTAGATCATGCTAGGCCGGCGAGATGAAAATAATATGTTTTTAGGTGCCGTCGAAACAAGCGGAGGTCTGTGATGGAACGGAAGTCGGAAGGTAGGCCTTTCCAGAGGGTAGGGCCCACCACAGAGAAGGCCCTTCCCCTGGGAGCCGCCAACCGGCATTGTCCGGTCAATGGCACCCGGAGAAGACCCTCTCCCTGGGAGCGAGTCGGTCGAAGGGATGTATGGGGTAGAAGACGGTCTCGAAGGTAGGTAGGCCCCGTGCCATGGAGCACCTTGAATATGGTCATCAAAACCTTGTAACGCACCCGGTAGGTCACAGGTAGCCAGTGCAGCACACGCAGGAGTGGTGTTATGTGGGAATGTCTTGAGATTCCCATGATCACCCGCGCGGCCGCATTCTGGACCAACTGCAAACTCCGAGTGCATTTCAAGGGGAGCCCCATGTGGAGAGCGTTGCAGTAGTCCAGACGAGAAGTCACGAGTGCTTGAGTGACTGTGCGAAGGGCCTCCCGGTCCAGTAAGGGGTGCAATTGACGGACCAGGCGAACCTGGTAAAATGCCCCCCTGGCCACGGCCGCCACCTGATCCTCAAGGCACAACCGGAAATCCAGAAGGACTCCTAAATTGCGCACTCTATCCACGGGAGCCAAATTTTCATTCCCCATGGCCAGCGATGATGTCAACTGGCTAAACCGGGAAGCCGGGAACCACAACCACTCGGTCTTGGACGGGTTGAGTTTGAGTTTGTTACTGCCCATCCAGATCCGTACGGCCTCTAAACACCGGGACATCACCTCAACGGCATCGTTGGGGTGGCTTGGGGTAGAGATGTACAACTGGGTATCATCAGCGTACAGATGGTATTCTACCCCAAAACCATGGATGATCTCACCCAGCGGCTGAATAGGAGTGGTGAGAGGACGGGCCCCTGCGGTACCCCGTATGCGAGGGGCCTAGAAGTCGACCTCTGCCCCCCCGTCAACACATATTGCGACTGATCAGAGAGGAAGGAGAACCACCGCAAAACGGTGCCACCCAACTCCAACCCCTCTAGTCGGTGCAAAAGAATACCATGGTCGATGGTATCAAAAGCCGCTGAGAGATCTAACAAGACCAGGATAGAGGAACAACCCCTATCCCGGGCCCTCCAGAGATCATCTACCAACGCGACCAATGCCGTCTCGGTGCTATGACCGGGCCGAAAGCCGGACTGGTGCGGGTCTAGATAATCAGTTTCCTCCAGGTGACGAGGAAACTGCTATGCAACTACACTCTCTACAACCTTCGCTAGAAAGTGAAGGTTGGAGACCAGACGATAATTAGCCAATAATGCTGAGTCCAGGGAAGACTTTTTGAGGAGGGGTCTCACCACCGCCTCTTTCAAGACGATAGGTAAGGACCCCTCACCCAGAGAAGCGTTCACAATGGCCTGGAGCCAGCCTCGTGTCTCCTGCCAGGATGCCAGTACAAGCCAGGAGGGACAAGGGTCTAATAAACATGTGGTGGCCTTTAGTCTCCTCGCCAACCTGTCCATGTCCTTGGCAGTAACAAAGTCAAAGTCTTCCCATAAAATAGTCTCAAGGACTGCATCGGATACTTCCTCCGGACCACTATCTGTGGAGGGCAACTCGCTCCGAATCTGAGTGATTTTATCCTGCAGATATTCTCCAAATTCCTCGGCTCGGCCCTGCAAGGAGGACTCTCGTGGCCTCTGTTGAAGGAGGGAGCGGGTCACCCCAAACAGGGCCGCCGGGCGGTTCTCTGCGGATGCGATGAGGGTGGCACAATACTTGCGTTTGGCCACCCTCATTGCCACTAAGTAAGTCCTCAAATGGGCTCTTACCAGTGTTCGATCAGATTCAGATCGAGAGGATCTCCACCTACTCTCTAGGCGTCTCTTGCGACGTTTCATCTCCCTCAGCTCCTCAGAAAACCAAGGAGCCCGGGTGGGATGACGCCGCGTGAGAGGCCGCAAAAGGGCGACGCGGTCTAAGGCCCCCGCGGCCGCACTATACCATGCTGCCACTAGGTCCTCAGCCGCGGCACGAGTCAAGGATACAGGTATTGGCCCAAGCTCCTTCTGGACCTTTTCAGGGTCCATAAGGCACCTGGGGCGGAACCATCTGGGTGTCTCTGGCTCTGCCTCCCCGCGGTGAGATGAGGTGATTGGAAAGTCCAGCCGAAGGAGAGAGTGATCTGTCCATGACAAGGGTGAGATGACTAAGTCCCCGGTTCCAAGATCACTTCACCACTGGCCAGAGACGAAAATAAGATCCAGCGTGTGTCCTCCATTGTGAGTGGGGGCCTGAATTAATTGGGTCAGGTCCATGGCCGTCATGGAAGCCATGAACTCCTGAGCTGCCTCCGATGCCTCGCCCGCCGATGGTAAGTTAAAGTCCCCCATGACTAGAAGTCTGGGGGTCTCCACTACCACCCCGGCGACCAACTCGAGGAGCTCGGGCAGGGCTGTTGTTACATAGCGGAGAGCCAGGTATATAATCAACAAGCCCAACTGCCTCCCTAGGCCCCATTTCACAAAGAGGGATTCACAGCCGGTAGTCTGAGGTACAGTGATCCCCCTCGGCTCTAGACTCTCCTTAATGATAATCGCCACTCCTCCACCCCTGCCTAGGGCCCGAGGCTGATGAAATGCTCGGTATCCCGGTGGGCACATTTCCACGAGAGGTAAACCACCCTCGGGGCCCAACCAGGTTTCCGTAATTCCCACCAGGTCCGGGTCCCCCTCTGATACTAGGTCATTTATGAGGGGGGCTTTATTTACCACGGACCTGGCGTTGCAGAGCATCAGCCTGGGGCCGCGGCTCTGTAAACCTTGACCGCCTAGTCCCCGAGGGGAGCACAGGGGGTTGGGGCAAGCGACCACTTGTAACCAGCGGCCACAATCCCCCAACTTAAGATGGACACCCTGTCTCCCACCACCCCTCCCCCTCCCTAGGACTGTATGGATGGGAAATCCCTCCGCAGGAACAACCCCTCCCCCTCCCTCCTCGTTAGACCAATCCTTAATCTTACTCCTAATTTTGTTGGTCGGCCCTATGCCCAGATCCCCTACTGACTGATTAGGCCCTCCCTCCACCCTGGTACCCCTTAAAAGACGAATTAAAAATTTGGACAAAACCCCCCTAAGTTTGCGCTTCGTCCATCTCTCCGGAACTATAATGCTTTCGTGAATAGAATAACTTAAAATATTCATAACATTTAAGGAAAGGAGAGAATAATGGGTAAAGATTACCAAACTAGAAGTACTAACTTAGAAACAGTATAAATGCTCAGAATGTGCATTCAGTTGGTGCAAGCAGATGGATAAGTTTGAAAGCTGAAAATTTTATGAGGATGTAACATGGCATCTTTATAATCAATTGATTATAGTCAAGAAAGGTCAGACAGCTGAAGAAAAAATTCAACAAAGAAGTATCCTCGGAAGCTGTTGGTTACTGTGTCTTACACTGTGTGCTATTTTTTAAATAGACGTGTAGATATGTGCTATGAATATTCAATCCTATTTGGATGCAAAGAATGTGCTTAGTGCTAGCACTTAGAAGTGATAATCTTAAATTTGTGTGGGATGCTTAATTCAACTTCTTTGCTATAATTTTTTTAAAGCAGAAAAATGTCTTAGTTTTTAGTGTTATGGAAATCTGATAACTCAGACACCAGAACATATTTTTCCCATAAGAGCTTAGACCAAAGGCCAATGAGGTATATCCAGGAAATTTGTAAACAAGACATGAAATTAATAAACATCTTTCACTGCTACACATCAAGTATTTAATATATAGCAATTTTAATTCCAGGAGCAGTATATAACTACCAACGTTGCAGAATAGCTATGATATCATTTTGCATAAATTTGTCTAACTGTCTTTGAAAGCTATCCTTGGTAACAACCAGGAGCTCTGATGATAAATTCCACAATGTTATTAAATAATTGTACATTAAGGAAAAAGTTAATGTTTTTTTACAAATTTACTTATCAGTACAGAGGTCCATAGCAATTTATTTTTGTGGGTAATGTCTGACATTGCTAAAAAGTTCATATTTTCCATGTCATACATTAATTTGTAATCTTCCATGGTGTTTCCTATTAGTTACCTCATGTTAAGAGTCCCACTTTCTTTAGATCCTGAATCATTTTGGTCATATCCCTCTGGAACTGGGAGCCTACTCAAAATAAATCAATCTTTTTAAAAAAAAGTTTTTTATTTTATTTTAATTTTATACATACTGTATAACCACAAATATAGCATTACATCTGAACAGAATTTTTTTTGTATTGTCCATTACCATATCATTCCCTCAACCCAGAACAGCTGTCATTTGCTCTTCTGCTTTCAGTATACCATATTATACCATATTATTATACCAATATACCATATTATACCATATTATTTCACCACCGTCCTATTTCCTGTCCCTCTCTCCTCCTCCCTTTCTTCTCTCTACTATCCCTCTCTTCTCTACTTCCCCTTCCTTTCTCCTTCTTCTCTCTCCTCTTTCTGCTCCTTCTTTCTCTCCTACTTCTCCTCTCCCTTCTATTTCCCTCTCTCCTGTCTCCTCTCTTTCTTCTTACCTGTACCTTTCCTTTCCACTCTCTCCAATTAATTTACATGGTATATTTCAGCATCTGAGCACACTTCATTTAATATTTGATGTTATTGATAATTACATTCCAATAAACATCTTTCATATATATAATTTTACATACATATTTCAAAATTCCATTATTTGATTTCCCCCCCCCCCACCTCCCGAAAACCTATTTTTGGAACAAAGTGTGAGCCAGATTTGAGTTTCCCGCTAAACTCATACTAATTTTACATAGTTATATATCATTAAGCACCAAAGATTTTTAAGTTTCTCATTAGCACTTCAGTTAATTATTTTCATTGGGCATATTTTCAATTCGCATTGTAACATTCCCCACATCTCGGATATCTTCTCCACTTAAGAAGGGGGGGAAACTACTTGTTCAGTTAACCACACTTATTTCCTGTAAGTATAATCACTAGTATTATCTCCTATCAATTTTTTTTCTTTCTGTATGTATCTATCTGTGAACTTTTGTAAAAAAAAATGTTCCGGGTGGAATATGATTTTTCAGAGTTAATCTCTTTCTTTCTTTCAAGGCTGGAGATGTAAACGATATGGACACCGAACAGGAGACAAAGAATGTCCTTTCTTCATCAAAGGCAACCAAAAATTAGAACAATTCAGAGTAGTAAGTACTGTAAATTGTGACATAGTTTATTCTAAATCAGGGGTGTTAAACTGGCAAACCATAGGCCGGATGCGTACGCACAGGCCATACTCACCCCAGCTCTGTGAAGGGGAAATGTCGCAGATATGTCACATGATGGCAATGTGATGCCATGAGTTGGACACCCATGCGCTAAATGATCATGTGACAAGAACGTTAAAATAAGACATCTGATTTTTTAGATAATGTTAATTATGGATAATGTTAACATAATTCTGTAAAATATGATATGCTAATATTAATCTTTCATATAGCACTTTTCTAGGAATAAAGTGGAGGCAGTTTCAGCAGAGAATAATTGGAGTTAATTTCTCTTTCTGCCACTTTGCCTTAACCAACCACTACATGTTCAGGATCATCCCAAGACATGTTGCTTTGGGAAACAAATACTAAACATAAAGGTAGCTTGCTCAGGCAGAAACATTATTGAGATATGCCCTGTAACTACAATAATACCTTATGCCAGTGATTCTCAATGTGTGGACCCCCAGAGGGCCATGAAGGCTTGAACAAATGTTATGATTTAAATCTTGAGTTAAGTCTTGGTGGTTCATGGCCACAAAAGGTATTTAAAGGAGGTCACTGGTAAAGAAACATTTGAGAACCATTGGGTTATGCTGTTATTCCCCTCTACTTGCCTTTCCCCACCCAGCACTTAGGACTACTATATGCCTTGCATTAAAATCCATAAAAGGGAGAATGAAAGTATTTTATTAGAACTAGATATGCTTTGAAACAAAGTCAGAAGAAGGGCTTCAAGCCTCAGAATAGAGCAGGGATGCAGTGGCTCAGTGGCTAAGATGCTGAGCTTGTCAATCAGAAAGATTGGCAGTTCAGTGGTTCAAATCGCTTGTGCCACATAACCGAGTGAGTTTCCATTACTTTCCAAGCTTCTGCCAACCTAGCAGCTCGAAAGCATGTAGAAATGCAAGTAAAAAAATAGGAACCACCTTGGTGGGAAGGTAACAGCGTTCTGTGCTCCTTTGGCATTTATTCATGCCTGCCACATGACCATGGAGACGTCTTCATATAGCGCTGGCTCTTCGGCTTTGAAATGGAGATGAGCACCACCCCCTAGAGTCAGGAACGACTAGCACATATGTGCAATGGGAATCTTTACCTTTACCTATACCTATACTTTGAAACAAATCCAGAATGGCTTCAAGCCTCAGAATAGAGCAGCACATTTCCAAAATCTTGTTGGGCTGTTTAATTGAATTTCAGAGAAGTGTAGTGCTTTTATAAGTACTTTGAATTAGTTTCAAAGCAAACATGGTCCTATTATTTTTGTACTATTCATTTCAATATTTATCCTCAAATTAGCCTATGCAAATAAAGCCCACTGGGTTTTTTATAGATTCTAAAACCAAAAGCCGAAAGGGCAAATTGTATTAAACGCAAATGATTAGATAAGCATGTATTGATAAAGTGTTTGGCTATTTATGCATTTAGAATTGATGTATACATTAGAGATATAAATTTTATATCCAGTCATTTTGAACTAATTGCAAGCTATAAAATGGAAGTAAACATTTGAAAACCAATCATATAAAATATTGCAACTGTTAACTGCTTTGAATTTCACTCTTTTATATCCTTACATTTCAGTTTGGGTATTTGTAGTTTAAAAATTTAGGAATAATACTGAAAATGACACATTTGTTTTGTTTGTCCAGTTTATTATCTATGGGACATAGCAGTTTAAGTTATGACTCCAAAACAGAAGTCCAAAAGAGGATCGGTGCAATTGTATAACAGAAAATGGGTTTAACTAATTGTTAATGCATAGAAAAGAGGCCGGGTTTGAATTTTATTACATTGAATTTTTTTACCTAAATAAATCCTTTGATTGGGGGAAATTAAACTGATCTATAAATTATATTTTAAAAATAAGATATCAATATAATATGTCCCCAGCAACCTGCATGAACCAAGAGTGTAGATATAAAACAATTACTACATGGGACAACTCTCCAGAATAGGCTGACAAAATTGTTTTGCTTGTGTCCATAGACTGATGGGGAGGACGTGATAGGCAGCCTTGACTAGCAATCTATACCATGCTATTTTGAGAACTCCAGAGCTTCTGCAAAAGTTGCCAGTGACTCTTTCCAACAACATTTGGTAATGTGGTTTGCCATCACAATTTGGGTCAGTAGGGTTAGAAGTTTTAATGTTTCCTCATCTTTGTTAACGCATGTTATGTTTGTATCCCACTCACAGTACCCTACAAAGTACTCTACATGGGATTCAAGTGACAATCTTGGTTAGGAAAAAGGTTGCCACTCCTATGTAGAAAATGCCATTGGTTTTTGGTATTTTTTGTACAGAAATTGTTTAGAACAACCTTCTAAGCCCTTCAGATATATTTGGATTATAAATCCCAGGATTCTCAAGCGAATTTCAATCCAATTCTATCTGGAGGGCATCACATTAAGAATGTAAAAAGTAAAATTATTTGGTTGGACATGAAGCTTTCTTTTCTCTCTAAGGCACATGAAGACCCCATGTATGATTTAATAAGAGAAAATAAACGCTATGAAAAAGATATGAGGTAAGCTTGGATCTCTTTTAAACAGTTATGATGAAAGTGATGATAGCAATACTTCACAAATTTCCAAATATTTTATGACCATTATAAGAAAGTTAAGTAATATAGAGCCCCAGGTTTGTAGTTGAGAGATAGTGATTTGCCAGAGTGAGAATGCCAGTGAGATGTGAATCAAGAAATTACCAGTAATCTGTTATGACAACTACTTCATTTCACATTTTTTTCTGCAAAGAAAAAAACAGTGACTTCTTAATTATAAAGAACCTCTTTTATTTCTAATGTAATAATTTCAAAGTTTTGTTTTAAAGTGATATCCAAGTGAAATGAAACCTGCCCAAGCAAATATCATTTGACATTGTCTGTTTATGCACTTAGGATAGAACAGTTAAAACGGCTGCTGGAAGACTCCACATCAGATGAAGACAGCAGCAGTGACAATTCCAGTTCTTCAGAGAGTCAGGTGAAGCACAAGAAGAAGAAAAAGAAGAAGGAAAAGAAGAAGAAAAAGAAAAAGAGAAAACGCCGATCCTCTAAATCAAGCAAAAAGTCTGAATCAGATTGAGGAGATAGTTGCCTTTATGTCAATAAGTTATAAAAGATCCAAAGAAAATTCCTTAATTTCTGTTTTACTTGCATCCTCTTCCTTTCTTGTGTTGAAAAACCACAACAACAAAACAAGAAAGTTTATTTTGTATCTGTATGAAATGCTGCTAAAGAAAATTGCTTCATGTATACTCTGACTTGAATCCATGCACAGACTCTTTTTAGCTATTTTTGTAAAAGGTCCTCCACCCTTTTTTATCCTATTAAGACTTTAATAATCAGTCTAGGAAAGGGGAAACTACCACTAGGAAGTTCCAAACAACCAATGGGGGAAGATCAAAAAATAACTCCCAAGATATACGCAAATATCTTTTCATCAAAGCTTTGTACGATTTCAAACCTTTATTGTCAGAGTACAACATGTGTACAATGTGATTGGCTGTGCAACTCCACCACCACAATACTCATAGTGAAAGACAAAAAAAATCCCTAGCCCAGTGAATCCTACCTAACAAAAATCCAGTCCTATTGCACCATGTGAACTTATTGCACATTGTGCTGGCCCCGCAAATCAATCAGACTATGTTGTTGTAGAGTTATTTTTGATTCAGGAGTCTGACAGCCCACAGATAAAAACTATTCTTAATCTCCTTCCAAATGGTAAGAGAATAAAGAAGGGCTGATGAGGGGGTGAGTCATCCCTGAGGATTTTCCTCACTCTTTTAAAGCAGCGAGCCCTAGTGATTTCATCTAGTGTTTTGTGCTGTGCTCACCACCCTCTGTAATGTCTTTCTATCCATGGCTGTTAAGCCAGCATATTAGACCATAATTCAATGAGTGAGGATGCTTTCTATTGTGGATCAGTAATGGAGGTCATCAGTTGTTCTTCCACTTTATTTTTTTACAAGACCCTAAGGAAGTGGAGTCTAACAAGACCCAATTCAGTGGTATCATCTGCAAACTTAATGATCACAGTGGATGGGTCAGACCATACACAATTGTGTGTACAATGAATACACATAGGGACTGAGCACACAGTCACACCCTCCCCTGTGGGGAGCCAGTGCTAAGCTTCAGGGAGGTGGATATAACAGATATGACTCACTGTTTTTGGCCAGTCCCTCAGAAAGTCTTTGATGGAAGGGAGAAAATCCAAGTCAGTCAGCTTTCCAATAAGGATGCTCCAGAAAATGGTATTGAAAGATGAGCAATAATTTATGAAAAGCATCCTGAAAAGCTTAGTTTCTGGGTTTCTCCAGATGGCTCATTACGGAATGTAAAGCAGTAGCTTTGGTGTCTTTGTCGACCCATTTCTCCTGTAGGCACTTACGTTTGTCAAAGTCCAGTGGGAATCCTAAGATGTTGGGGAACCAATCTCTCAAAGCATTTCATCATTACAGATGTTAGTCCAATGGGTCTGTAGTCATTTAGGCAGTTAATTGCTGTTTTCTTTGGGACTGGGACAATGGTGGCTGCTTTCAAGCAAGATGGAACATTGGCGGTTTGCAGAGAGATATTAAAGATACTTGTCACAACCTCTGCTAATTGGTTGGCACAATTCTTTACCACTAAAGAATACCACGCATGCATGATAATGGAGGTCGCGCTCTGAAAATGCTACGGAGAGCCCAGGGGCCGTTTTTGCCTCGGAGGACGCTGCCAGCCCTCGCTGATCATCTTTGAGGGCTGGCCCAGCAAGACGACATGCCAGCCGCCGCCCCGGGCCGCCCGGATATGAGGGGCGAGTCCCGGGAGTGACGGCTGGGTGAGGAGGAGCAGGGCGCGGGCCAATTCGGCCTTCTGCGGCCTGGAGCGGCCTGGCACGGCTGAGAGCAGGGAGGTAGGCCGCGAAGCCGGGACGCGGAAGACTCGTATTGGCCGGACCGGGTCGGGTCGGGAGGACTACCATCGGGCCGTACGGTCTATGCCGGATCGTGCGGCCTAATCCCGATCCTGACCCGAGTGGTTTTTACAGCTGATCCCATCCGAGCCGTGGCTGGAGGCTGAGCGGCTGGAACGGTGAGAATGGCGGAAAGAAGGCGAGAGGATGTTGTTGGAGAGAGGAGGAGGTTGGTGGATGTTGCTGCGGGTGGAATGGTGAAACGGAGTTGGAATTGGAGGAGTTGGACAGTGAGAGGAAGTGTGAGGACGGAGGACGGAGAGAGGAAGCGTGGAGTGAGGAGAGGTGGAGAGAGGAATGGAGGACGATGGAAGATGATGGAAGAAGGAGAAGGAGGTGGAGTAAGGAATTGGAGAAGGAGATGGAGTTGGAGAAGGAGATGGAGACGGAGGTGGAGGAAGGAGAAGGAGAACTAAGGGCTGGTGTGGAGAGAATGATAGAAGGAGGAAGCAAGAGGATGTGAGGATGGATGAAGAAGCCACGCAGCTGGATCGTGAAATGGTGGATCGTGACCGAAGAGGACCCAGGAAGACCTTGAAGTGAGTGCTGGGATTGGAGGTGGTAAATTGTGCCACACATGCCTGCGTTTTACATCAGGCCGCACGATGGACCATCTAGTCGCGCGGCACTAAACGCGGATTGAGATCTATGTGACCGAGGAAGACAAGTGGAGGGGGTTTGGATGAGATTAAACTGTGTTCCCCCCATCCATAAGATCATCAGTCTGACTGTCTTCTCCCCTCTGCTCTAAATGGATTATATCCACTTATACACACTTTGCATCTGTCACTTTATTTTATCCTGGACTCTGTTTTGGACTTGTTTCGGACTTGCACTTTGTCCCCTAGGTATGGACGACCTCTGTGTTTTTAGTGATGTATTTTAGGCATGATCTCCTTTGCCTGCGGAAGTCTCCGCTCTCGCAGGCCTGGCCCCCTTGTCTAACACGGGCCCACCTCGAGGATGGACTGATTGCTCCTGAGAGGTGGACAAAGCGCAAACTGAGGGGGTTTCTATTTAATTTTTTAATTCGGCTTTTAGGGGGTTCCAGAGGGGAGGGGGGAGATAGCCCAGGGAGGGGATGGCATACGATAAGGCCGGCTGGCGGAAGTAGAGAAACGGAAGAAGGGGAAGGGGAGGCCGTTTCCACTGAGGTTTTGTCTATCGTTCCGGTTCTAGGGAGGGGCAGTGGGAGGCGGACGTTGGAGGACCGAGGCCGCTGGATACAGGCGGTCACGCGTTCCAATGCCCCGTGCTCCCTTCGCAGGCTAGGAGGGCAGGAATCACAGGATCGGGGCCCTAGGCTGATGTTATGCAATGCCAGGTCCGTGATACAAAAAGCCCCCCTCATTTATGACCTTGTGTCAGAGGGGGACCCGGACCTGGTGGGTATAACGTAAACCTGGTTGGGCCACGAGGGGGGTTTGCCCCTCGTAGAAATGTGCCCACCAGATTACCATGCCTTTCATCAGCCAAGGGCCCTAGGGAGGGGTGGGGGGGTGGCGATTATGATGAGGGAAGGTCTTGAGCCGAGGGAAACCACTGTCCCTCAGACGACCGGATGTGAGTCCCTCTTCGTGAGGTGGGGCCTAGGGAGGCAGTTAGGCGTATTAATTGTATACCTGGCTCCTCGCTATGCAACAACAGCCCTGCCTGAGCTCCTAGAGGTGATAGCCGAGGTGGCGGTTGAGACCCCCAGACTTTTGGTCATGGGGGACTTTAACTTGCCGTCAGTAGGCGAGACCTCTGGAGTAGCTCGGGAGTTCATGGCTTCCATGACGGCCATGGACCTGACCCAGGTAGTTATAGGCCCTACTCACGAGGGAGGACACACCCTGGATTTAATCTTCGTCTCGGGACAGTGGAGTAGTGATCTGGGAATAGGGGATTTAGTCATCTCACCCTTGTCATGGACAGATCACAGATCTCCTTCGGCTGGACGTTCCAATCACACACCCCACCGCAGGGAGGCGGAACCTGAGATTCCTAGATGGTTCCACCCCAGGCTCCTGATGGACCCGGAAAGGTTCCAGAGGGAGCTTGGGCCAATACCTGTGGCCTTGCCCCACGACTCAACTGAGGACCTAGTGGCCGCATGGTTGAGTGCGGTCACGGGGGCCTTGGACCGAGTCGCGCCCTTGCGGCTTCTCTTGCGGGGGCGAGTCACCCAGGCTCCTTGGTTTTCTGAGGAGCTGAGGGAGATGAAACGCCACAGGAGACGCCTAGAGAGCAGATGTAGATCTTCTCGCTCCGAAGCCGACCGAACACTAGTGAGAACTTATATTAGGACTTACTTAGTGGCGATAAGGGTGGCCAAACGTGAGTATTGTGCCACCCTTATTGCATCCGTAGATAACCGCCCTGCCGCCCTGTTTGGGGTGACTCGCTCCCTCCTTCACCAGAGGCCGCGGGAAGCCCCTCTGCAGGGACGGGCAGAGGAATTTGGGATTTATCTGCAGGACAAAATCACTCGGATTCGGAATGAGTTACCCTCCATCAAGAGTGGTCTGGCCAGACTGCCCGAGGCTGGTCTTGAGGTACCATTCTGGGAGGAGTTTGACTTTGTTACTACCGAGGATATGGACAGGTTGTCAAAGAGACTTAAGGCTACCACATGTTTATTGGACCCGTGTCCCTCCTGGCTTGTACTGGCATCCTGGGAGACGACACGAGGCTGGCTCCAGGAGATTGTCAACGCCTCTTTGAGTGAGGAGTCCTTGCCTGCCGTCTTGAAAGAGGTGGTAGTGAGGCCCCTCCTCAAGAAGCCCTTCCTGGACCCAGCATTATTAGAGAACTATCGTCCAGTCTCCAACCTTCACTTTTTAGCGAAGGTTGTTGAGAGTGTGGTGGCCCAACAGTTTCCGCGACACTTGGAGGAAATTGATTATCTAGACCCGCGCCAGTCCGGCTTCCGACTCGGTCACAGCACCGAGACGGCATTGGTCGCATTGGTTGATGATCTCTGGAGGGCACGGGATAGGGGATGTTCCTCTATCCGTGTCCTGTTAGACCTCTCAGCGGCTTTTGATATCATCGACCATGGTATCCTATTGCACCGACTGGGGAGGTTGGGGCTGGGAGGCACCGTTTTACAGTGGTTCTCGTCCTACCTCTCTGGTCGGTCGCAATATGTGTTGACAGGAGGGCAGAGGTCGACCTCGAGACCCCTCTTATGCGGGGTTCCTCAGGGGTCGGTCCTCTCGCCCCTTCTGTTCAACACATATATGAAGTCGCTGGGCGAGATCATCCATGGTTTTGGGGTGGGATATCATCTGTACGCTGATGACACTCAGCTGTACATATCCACCCCAGACCACCCCAACGATGCCGCCGAGGTGCTGTCCCGGTGTTTGGAGACCGTACGGATCTGGATGGGTAGTAAAAAACTCAAACTCAACCCGTCCAAGACTGAGTGGCTGTGGTTTCCGGCACCCGGTTCAGCCAAATTACTCCAACTCTGGCCATTGGGGGCGAAACACTGGCCCCCGTGGAGAGGGTGCGCAATTTGGGTGTCCTCCTGGATTCCCGGCTGTCTATGGAGGACCATGTGGCAGCCGTGGCCAGGGGGGGCGTTTCATCAGGTACGCCTGATGCGCCAATTGCGACTACTGCAACACTCTCTACATGGGGCTTCCCTTGAGGTGCACTCGAAAGCTACAGCTAGTCCAGAATGCGGCCGCGCGGGTAATAACGGGAACTCCAAGATACTCCCATATGACACCTATCCTGCGCCAGCTGCACTGGTTTCCTGTGGTCTTTCGGGTGCGCTTCAAGGTTCTGACGACCATCTTTAAATCGCTCAATGACTTGGGGCCTAATTACATGCATGACCGTCTCCTGCCCCATACATCCCTACGGCCGACCCGCTCCCACAGAGAGGGCCTTCTCAGGGTGCCGTCGGCCGGGCAATGCCGTCTGGCGACACCCAGGGGAAGAGCCTTCTCTGTGGCAGGCCCTGCCCTTTGGAACGACCTCCCTCCTGAACTTCGTACCATCTCAGACCTCCGCCTCTTCCGCCAGTGTCTAAAGACACATCTTTTTCAGCAAGCCGGCCTAGCCTAACCTCCCGCTCGGGCTATTTTAGATAGTTTTAAATTGGGGTTTTAATTTGTTTTTAGCATAGGATTGTTTAATTTAATATACTTTTAAATTTTATATATTTTGTTTTATATGTTTTAAATTCCTGTGCGCCGCCCTGGGTCCCTCTTGGAGAAGGGCGGGATATAAATCGAATTAAAATAAATAAAAAATAAATAAAATAAACTATCTTGATGGCCAAATATGGCCTTTTTAGGCTCGTGCCTCGGTGTGCATATTTTCCAATGAAACAAACTGAGACAGGAAGATCATTTTATTACAATTTATCAGAATATTCAGACAAAAGGGATTACTCATTCAAAGAGGGAACCCCGATCTTTAGCTAACATCTCCTTTTATAGTTAACATAACAAAGAAACCTGGAAGAGGAAAGTTGATTGGACAGGATAACAGCATACATGTTTATTAAAATGAGGTCTGAAAGGGAATAAATTCTAAGGAGAGAGGTTGTTTAGGGTTCACAAGAGATGAGCCAGACCCCAAATTGTACTAACAAAGTTTTCTTATCTGGAGTTAGTCTCCAACTTGTTTATCAGTTTAGGAATGTTAAAAGCTAATAAATCTTGAACATCAGTTTAGAAGAAATAATATAAATCAGATTAAAATACAAACTAACTAAGTTAACAAATAACAAAGCCCATGTTATTTGCCCCTCATAATCTCCCCTTTGATGCTAAAGGGCAAATAAAAGATGCCTTTTCAGCATCACTAAAAAGAAGGAAGTTTGGACCAATAGGATCAGGAACCAAATGTGCAGAAGAGTACATCCAGGAAAAAGAAGAAGAAGAAGAGAAGCCAGGTAGAAACCTGCACACAAAAAACATATCGTACCAGGCAGGCTACCCTGAGGAAAAAGAAAAAAAAATCCCTAATATCAATCACAATAACAAACACACACACAAATGGAGCAAATTATGTCCAGACAGATAGCCAGGAAGAAGTAAATGACTCTAAAAAATAGAGACAAAAAATGGTATCCACATATACTATAATATAAAAATATAGGCTAAAGGAAAACACATTTTAAAAAGTAACCTTGTGAATAACAATGGGCATAACAATCAGTAGTGAATGCACATACACCTTGTATGTGTGCTGATAAAAAGCTATGACCATGAGGCCAAAGAGCAATTAAAAACATGGGGAAGACTCCAGTAGGTAGTAGCTTGATGGCATCATCACTACTACAGACATAGAGTAAAATGCAGAAATAAGAAGGCAATGCCAATTGAGCCTCAAACCAGGCAAATACAATGTCTAAGATAACACAGTATAAACAGCAGGCCCAAATATCCAAAAATAACCATCCTGAGGAGATATTGTGATGTTGCAATGCAGCAGATACATTAAAAGTCCAAATACAGTATGTCATATTCCCAAGAAAAATGACCCATGTGTGGAGGGATATGCAAGCATGCAGGAAGCATAGATCATCCTGTATTATCCTAGAGACTAAGAAATAAGATGTATCTAGAAAAAAAAGGAAGAGTCAAAGAACTCCCAATAAAAAGGAATGTCCTCCATAGGAGATATACATACCCAGAAATCTGCTAGCTCTAAACTTACAGCAAGGTAGAGGACATTCGAAGAGAGAGAAAAATATCCTACAAAGTCAATAGGTGACCTAGGTGTAATACTGGCCAACGTTCTTAGCATATTGAACCATGATGGGACAAGGTTGCTGGCACTCAACATCAAAAAGGCTGCAGAACAACTTTTAAACTGATAACTGGGGGAAAGCCGTCAGGAGCTGGGCAGCATCCGGTTCGGGAAAGTGTTTACTTGAGTATGAGGAGGATGCAATAATTACTGAGCAGAGTGAGGAGCCAGTCACCAGCACTCTAGCAGAAGGATGCAAGAAACAGTCTAAGGATGCAACTGGACTCAAAAGACTGCATCAGAAAAGTATATATAAATGCCTGTATGCAAATGCCAGAAGCCTCCGGAACAAAATAGGGGAGCTGGAATACTTAGCAATAGACAAAAATATTGATATTATTGGTATCACTGAAACCTGGTGGACAGATGATAACCAATGGGATACAGTCATCCCAGGTTACAAACTGTACAGGAAGGACAGGAAGGGACAAACGGGAGGTGGTGTAGCCTTGTATGTCAAAGAAGAGATAAAGTCATACGAATTGGCATATCGAGGTGATTTAGAGTCACCACTAGAAACTCTGTGGGTAAGACTATCAGGCCAAAAGAATGGTCTAACAGTAGGCATGTGTTATCGGCCTCCGACCCAAGCCCCCAAGAGAGACTGGCAGTTGGAGAATGTTGTAAAGGAGGTATCAAAAAAGGGAAGCCTGGCTATAATGGGGGATTTCAATTACCCTCACATAGACTGGGTGAACTGTTGTTCAGCACATGACAAAGAGATAAAGTTCCTAGATATGCTAAATGATTGTTCCCTGGAACAGATTTATTTATTTATTTATTTATTTAAATTTATATCCCGCCCTTCTCCACAGAGGACCCAGGGCGGCGCACAGAAAATTTAAAAAAGCATACAAAATACAATAAATATAATTTTAAAAACTATTAAATAATCCTATCCTGCGCTAAAACCAAAATTTAAAACCCAATTTAAAACTACCTAAAAGTCCCCATGGGAGGTTAGGCTAGGCCGGCTTGTTGAAACAAATATGTCTTAAGACATTGGCGGAAGAGGCGGAGGTCAGTGATGGTACGTAGTTCAGGGGGTAGGTCATTCCAGAGGGCTGGACCCCCCACAGAGAAGGCTCTTCCCCTGGGTGTCGCCAGTCGGCATTGTCCGGCCAACGGCACCCTGAGAAGGCCCTCTCTGTGGGAGCGTATCGGTCTAAGGGATGTATGGGGCAGGAGGTGGTCTCGCATATAACTAGGCCCCGAGCCATGGAGCGCTTTAAAGATGGTCGTCAAAACCTTGAAGCGCACGCGAAAGGACACAGGAAGTCAATGCAGCTCGCGCAGGATCTGTGTTATGTGGGAGCATCTAGTGGCTCCCATAATCACCCGCGCGGCTGTGTTTTGGACTAGCTGTAGCTTTCGAGTGCACCTCAAGGGAAGCCCCATGTAGAGAGCATTACAGTAGTCGAGTCGGGACGTCACGAGAGCTTGAGTGACTGTGCGAAGTGCAGCCCCGTCCAGTAAGGGGCGTAATTGGCGCATCAGGCGTACCTGATGAAACGCCCCCCTGGCCACGGCCGCCACATGGTCCTCCATGGATAGCCGGGAATCCAGGAGAACACCCAAATTGTGTGCCCTCTCCACGGGGGCCAGTGTTTCGCCCCCAATGGCCAGAGTTGGAGTAATCTGGCTGAACCAGGGTGCCGGAAACCACAGCCACTCAGTCTTGGCAGGGTTGAGTTTGTTACCACCCATCCAGATCCGTACGGCTTCCAAGCACCGGGACAGCACTTCGGCGGCATCGTTGGGGTGGTTTGGGGTGGATATGTACAGCTGAGTGTCATCAGCGTACAGGTGGTACTCCACCCCAAAACCACGGATGATCTCACCCAGCGGCTTCATATATGTGTTGAAAAGGAGGGGCGAGAGGACTGACCCCTGAGGAACCCCACATAAGAGAGGCCGCGAGGTCAACCTCTGCCCTCCCGTCAACACATATTGCGACCGACCAGAGAGGTAGGACGAGAACCACCGCAGAACGGTGCCTCCCAGCCCCAACCCCCCCAGTCGGTGCAATAGGATACCATGGTCGATGGTATCAAAAGCCGCTGAGAGGTCTAACAGGACAAGGATAGAGGAACATCCCCTATCCCGTGCCCTCCAGAGATCATCAACCAATGCGACCAATGCCATCTCGGTGCTGTGACCGAGTCGGAAGCCGGACTGGCGCGGGTCTAGATAATCAATTTCCTCCAAGTGTCGCGGAAACTGTTGGGCCACCACACTCTCAACAACCTTCGCTAAAAAGTGAAGGTTGGAGACTGGACAATAGTTCTCTAATAATGCTGGCTCCAGGGAGGGCTTCCGAGTCGGAAGCCGGACTGGCGTGGGTCTAGATAATCAACTTCCTCCAGGTGTCGCGGATGGTTGAAGGCCCAACTAGAGGTACAAGAATCCTTGACTTGGTTCTGAGCAATATACAGGATCTGGTGCAAAATGTTAATGTGACTGATCTAATAGGGAACAGTGACCACAACACAATTATTTTTAACTTAATCATAGACTGCAAATAACCGATAAAATCTAACACAGAGACCTTAAATTTTCATAAAGGAAATTTCCCAAAGATGAGGAAACTAGTAAAAAAGAAGCTGAAAGGGAGAATTGAGAAAGTCAAAACACTACATGAGGCATGGAGGCTGCTCACAAAAACAATAACAGAGGCCCAATTGGAATGTATACCTAAAAGGAAAAAGGGCACTGGCAGGTTCAAGAGGACCACATATCCATTAGAAGATCAAAAAGTGTGGAAAGCTGCAATGACAAAAGAGTTTAAGTCTTTGCAGAATATGGGAGTTTATCAAAACACAAATTTACCTCCAGGGAAGAAAGCTATCGGTAGCAAATGGATTTTTAAAATCAAAACTGGGGTAGACAGATCTATTATAAGGCTAGACTTGTGGCTCACGAATTTGACCAATCAGCCACAGAGTACGACCAGGTATTTGCACCTAGTCTAAGATCCACAACACTTAGAACTGCTCTTGTTTGGGCTGAGAAACATAAATATCTGGTTACCCACTTGGACGTGGAAACAGCTTATCTACATGCACCACTTCAGCATACAATTTATATGAAGAGACCAGTAGGAGTTGAAGAGAATAGTAAGTCTGAATATTGGTTATTGAGGAAGAGTCTATATAGACTAAAGCAGTGTGGTTATGAATGGAACCAGTGTCTGATCAGAGCTTTAAATAGTATAGAATTTAAAGCTGGGTTAGCAGATCCTTGTCTGTTTAGGATGGAAAAGGATGGAGAAGTGTCATTCCTGCTGTTATTTACTGATGACATAGCATTGATCACGAAGATAGAACAAGAGGCTACTGATATAATTGGACAGTTGAGAAAGCAAAACGTTAATGTGACTGATCCAATAGGGAACAGTGACCACAACATAATTATTTTTAACTTAATCATAGACTGCAAATCATAGACTGCAAATCTACCAGAGACCTTAAATTTTCATAAAGGAAATTTCCCGAAGATGATGAAACTAGTAAAAAATAAGCTGAAAGGGAGAATTGAGAAAGTCCAAACACTCCATGAGGCATGGAGGCTGCTCACAAAAACAATAACAGAGGCCCAATTGGAATGTATACCTAAAAGGAAAAAGGGCACCGCCAGGTTCAAGAGGACTCCAATGTGGCTTACAGGAGCTGTTCGGGAAGTGATCAAAAGCAAGAAAAGCTCATTTAAAAGATGGAAGGCTTCTCCAAACGAGGACAACAGGCAGAAACATAAATTCTGACAGAACAAATGCAAGTCAACAATCAGGAAAGCAAGGCAAGACTTTGAGGAGCATTTAGCTAAACACACTCAAAGAATTAACAAGGACTTCTTTAAGTACATTAGAAGTAAGAACCCAACTGGGAAGGCCATTGGACCATTAAATGACAATGGAAGGCAAGGGATTATTAAGGAGGAAACAGAGATTGCAGAAAGACTCAATGAATTATTTGCTTCAGTATTCACTAAAGAAGACAGAGATCACATGCCCAAAACAGAGCTTATCTTCGTAGGGAGGGAAACTGAGGAATTAACCCAGATAGAAATAACCAGGGAGGAGGTCCTTGCATGTCTTGTTAAACTAAACACTAACAAATCACCAGGACCAGATGGCATCCATCCACGAGTTCTCAAGGAACTTAAAGATGAAATTGCTGATGTCCTTGCCAAAATATATAATCTTTCCCTCAAATCAGGCCTTGTGCCGGATGACTGGAAGGTAGTGAATATAACACCTATCTCCAAAAAAGGATTCAGAGGTGATCCAGGAAATTACCGACCGGTCAGCTTGACAAGTGTCCCAGGTAAAGTGATGGAAACCATCTTAAAGGATTTGTTTGTTTGTTTGTTTGTTTGTTTGTTTATTTATTTATTTATTTATTTATTTATTTATTTATTTATTTATTTATTTGGATTTATTGACTGCCCCCTCTCTCCGAAGGGACTCGGGGCGGTGTACAGGAATTTAAGAAACATATACATATAACAATTATAAATAATTAAAACTAAATTAAATGTTTTACCCTGTGTTAAAAAGTACCTCGTTTAAATTTAGGATAAAATTAATAGGCACGTAGAAAAGAAGGCGCTGCTGAAGGAGAGCCAAAATGGCTTTTGCAAGGACAAATCATGCCTCACTAATCTGCTGGAATTTTTTGAGAGTGTCAACAAGCACGTGGACAAGGGACATCCAGTTGACATTGTTTATCTGGACTTTCAGAAGGCCTTTGACAAGGTCCCGCACCAAAGGCTCTTAAATAAACTTGCCAGTCATGGAATAAAGGGACAGGCCTTGTCCTGGATTAGCAACTGGCTAAGGGACAGGAAACAGAGAGTAGCATTAAATGGACACTTCTCCAGGTGGAGGGAGGTAAAGAGTGGGGTCCCCCAAGGTCCAGTACTGAGACCCCTGCTTTTCAATCTTTTCATAAATGATCTAGAAGTAGGAGTAAACAGCAAGGTAGCCAAATTCGCCGACGACACTAAATTATACAGGGTAGTAAAAACTGAGAGAGAGTGTGAGGGATCTCTTGACACTGGGGGAGTGGGCAAACCAGTGGGCAAATGAGCTTCAACATTAGTAAGTGCAGAGTGATGAACGTTGGGGCAAAAAAACCCAACTATATCTATAAACTGATGGGGTCTGAACTCCTTGCAACTAACCAGGAAACGGACCTTGGTGTCCTGGTGGACAGCTCAATGAAGGTGTCAACCCAGTGTGCCGCAGCAATGAAAAAAGCAAAGGGATCATTAGGAAGGGTATAGAAAATAAGTCAGCAAGTGTCATTTTGCCTCTTTATAAATCTATGGTGAGGCCCTGTCTGGAGTATTGTGTACAGTTCTGGTCACCATACGTTGTGTATTGTATTGTAACTGTATTGTGTACAGTTCTGGTCACCATACGTCACTGGCGCGTCTGGAACAGAGGACAGCCAGGTCTGGAATGGAGGACAGCCAGGCCGTAGAATGTGGCGGCTGGGCTGGGTTTGTGGACATTCATCGGGCCGCATGGATTAATTAGTGGCGGCCACCCAGCCCGTGCGGTATCCACTCAACCCGGTCTTGGTTTGGAGGCGAAATGGGCCGGGTAATTGTGGAACGAAGGAACCAGGGAGTTTGGGAGCGGAATGAATGAAGACCATAGGAGTGATTGGTATTTTGGCTTCACTCCGGACTATTTTGGGGGCTGATTGAGACAGAGACAGTAAGACAGACTGTTTGAGGGCTTGCGAACCTCTCTCCCTCCGCTTGGATAACCAGACTTGTTCTGGACTCTGGACTCAGCTGGACTATGTCACCTATACAATCTTTGTCCTCCTCTTTATTCCCCCCCCGTCTCCCCCCGGTGGGTAGATCTCCCTTCCCCATGTGCTTTACTATCTCTCCTGGCCATCCGATTTGTAATGTCATCAGTATATATGCACTTTTCCATCTTAGCCGTGACTTGCTGTTACCATCACAGTCCCTTTGGGGCCGATAGGGACCCTTAGAATGATATCTTATTCAAGGTCTGATCTCCTTTGCCTGCGGGAGTTCCCTCTCTCGCAGGCCTGGCCCCCTGGTCTAACATGGGCCCACCTCGAGGATGGATTGATAGATCCAGAGAGGTGGGCAAAGCGCAAACTTAGGGGGTTCCTTTTAAAAATTTTAATTCGGTTTTTAGGGGGTTCCAGGGAGGGGGGGTACAGTCAGGCGAGGGGGCGTCAAACTACAGGGCCAGCCGGCAGAAGTAGGGAAACAGAGGAGAGGGAAGGGGGGGTGTTTCCACTGAGGTATTTTCCATCAGTTCGGTCTTGGGGAGGGGCAGGGGCGGTGGGAGACGGGATGGGCATTACCTGTTGGAGGATCGTGGCCGCTGGTTATGGGCGGTCACGTGCTCCAACCCCCTATGTTCCCATCGCAGACTAGGAGGGCAAGGACCACAGAACCGGGGCCCTAGGCTGATGTTGTGCAACGCCAGGTCCGTGGTACAAAAAGCCCCCCTCATCCATGACCTTGTGTCAGAGGGGGACGCGGACCTGGTGGGTATAACGGAAACCTGGTTGGGCCACGAGGGAGGTGTTCCCCTTGTAGAAATGTGCCCACCAGGCTACCAAGCTTTTCATCAGCCTAGGGCCCTAGGGAGGGGTGGGGGTGGCGATTATGGTTAGGGAAGGTCTTGAGCCGAAGGAGACCACGATCCCTCAGACGACCGGGTGTGAGTCCCTCCTTGTGAAGTGGGGCCTAGGGAGGCAGTTGGGCGTGTTAGTTGTATACCTGGCTCCCCGCTATGTAACAACAGCCCTGCCCGAGCTCCTGGAGGTGATAGCCGAGGCGGCGGTTGAGACCCCCAGACTGCTGGTCATGGGGGATTTTAACCTGCCGTCAGGAGGCGAAATCTCCAGAGTAGCTCGGGAGTTCATGGCCTCCATGACGGCCATGGACATGACCCAGGTAGTTTTAGGCCCTACTCACGAGGGAGGACACACCCTGGATTTAATCTTCGTCTCGGGACAGTGGAGTAGTGATCTGGGAATAGGGGATTTAGTCATCTCACCCTTGTCATGGACAGATCACGCTCTCCTTCGGCTGGACGTTCCAATCACACACCCCACCGCGGGGAGGCGGAACCTGAGATTCCTAGATGGTTCCGCCCCAGGATCCTAATGGACCCGGAAAGGTTCCAGAGGGAGCTTGGGCCAATACCTGTGGCCTTGCCCCGCGACTCGACTGAGGACCTAGTGGCCGCATGGTTGAGTGCAGCCACGGGGGCCTTGGACCAAGTTGCACCCTTGCGGCCTCTCAGGCGGTGCTGAATCACTCAGGCCCCTTAGTTTACCGAGGAGCTAAGGGAGATGAAATGCCGCAAGAGACGCTGTCAGGCCTGTTTCTTCGAATACTTAAGAAAGATCACGCTTAGACATTATTTGAAATGAATAAGGCTACTTTTACTAAGTAACGATAGTTAACAGACCAAGTAAAGCGGAGAGTGAATAGTTTAGGCGCGAACATAGAGTATTAAGCTTAAGCCCATCCCAATCCCCAAACCCCCCCCCCCCTTAGCATTGTCCAATATACTTTCTTCTCCACCATCAGGTGGGCAGGTCTTCACCAGCCTGGAATGCGGGACCGTTAGCCGAGAGATAACACCAGCCGTCAACATCGTCCACCAGCAGAACAATTGTATCCCAACGCCCCCCACCCTCCCCATTGCCATGGCAGCTAAGCAGAACAAGCGAAGGCTGACATCCGGACCTCCTCCAAGAACAGCGAGAAAACCCCGGACATCTTGCGGAACACGAGATGCTACACCTGGAAAACAGACAAGAAAAGACAAAACAACATATAGGAGAGAGGGAAAGGGTCAAGGTTTGTGTGGATACTTGGCATAAAACTGGCGTACCAGTTTAGGAGCCTTGAGGTGCTCTTTATCCACCCATTCGTTGTGAGAAGGGGGAAAGTCTTTCCACATGACTAGGAACTGAGTTTTATTCCGACGGACTCTGGAATCCAAAATGTCACGAACTTCATAATGCTGGTGACCGTCCACCATGGTAGGTGCAGGGGTATCAGGCAAAGGTTTGCGGAGATGTGAGGTGCGTTCAGGTTTCAGTAAGTGAACGTGGAACACCGGGTACAGGCGCCGGTAGGTCTTTGGGAGATCCAAACGGACGGACACAGAGCTGATGATTTTGGTTATAGTGAAAGGACCAACAAATTTGGGACCTAGTTTCCTGCATTTCTGCGTGCTATCCAAATGCTTCGTAGACACATAAACTCTATCACCAACTTTGTAGGCCGGGGGAACCGATCGTTTCCTGTCAGCATACAATTTATGTGAATCATGAGCATCGTTCAAAGTCTTACGGATGATTGGCCAAACCGAAGACAGCCTAGAGGACCAATCGGCCAAAGAGGGAACTGTCGGTGAGTCATGAGGCAATTTGGGGATGGGTACAAAGTCCTGTCCATAGATGATTTTAAAAGGGGTCATATTTGTACTAGAGTGAACAGAGTTATTATAGGCCACTGGCATGTATCAGGAGATCAGCCCAATCATCCTGTTGAAAATTTATAAAACAGCGCAAGTATTGTTCCAAAACGGAATTGGCCCTCTCACAAGATCCATTCGTCTGGGGATGGTAGGCGGAGCTTAAGCCTTGGGCGGAGCCAATCAGTCTCAAAAATTCCTTCCAAAAAAGAGACATAAACTGAGTGCCTCTGTCTGAAATGATACGCTGGGGAACTCCATGAAAACGGTAAATATGGGTAACGAACAATCGAGCCAAAGATTTGGAAGAGGGAATCTTTGAACAGGGGACAAAGTGAACCTGTTTGGAGAAGAGATCGGTAATGACCCAAATGACGGTGTAGCCTTGACTGGGCGGAAGGTCAACTATAAAGTCCATTGAATTCTCTTTCCAAGGTACCTCTGGTGTCGCCACGGACTGGAGGAGGCCACGCGGTTTTCCCGGTGCACGTTTAGAAGCCGCACAAACAGGGCAACTGGCAATATATGATTCAACATCCTTTTTAAGTGAGGGCCACCAGAACTGTCGTTTAACAAGGTGTACAGTTTTAACGAAACCGAAATGGCCAGCCAAACGTGAGTCATGTGCGCGTTGCAAAACAAAAGGCCGTATAGTACTAGGGACATAAATCTTAGAGCCAATCCAGGGAAGATTGTCCCTAATAGTACAGTCACCTGAATGTGCGGAATACCATTCGTCAGTAAGCAGTTCATCCTTAATACGAGCAATTAGGTCAGCAGGTGGAGTAGTTTGGACTGTGGAATGGCTTCTAGTAGATACTGGAGAAGCCGGCAAAGTAAGTGGCATGATGGGCTGTACAATAGTAAGTTTAGAAACATCATATTGTGGTAGTCTGGAGAGAGCATCAGCCATGAAATTCTTGCCGCCCGGAATATATTTAAGATGGAAATTGAAGCGATGGAAGTAGTGAGCCCAACGAAGTTGCCTCGGGGACAATTTTCGAGAGGAGGTAAGAGCCTCCAAATTCTTATGGTCCGTCCAGACTTCAAACGGATGGGGAGCACCCTCAAGAAAATGACGCCAAGTCATGAGAGCCCAACGAACAGCAAAAGCTTCTTTTTCCCAAATGGCCCAACCACGCTCAGATGTAGAGAGTTTCCGAGAGGTGTAGGCACAAGGTTGTAATTGCCCACGGTGGTTGAGTTGTAATAAGACTGCACCCACAGCGACATCACTGGCGTCCGCCTGAACTACAAACGGGGAACCAACATCGGGATGTTTAAGGACAGGTTCGGCCGCAAATAAACGTTTAAGCTTTTCGAAAGCGGCTTGGCACTCCATGGTCCATTTGAGGGGAGACCCTGGTCGAGGTTTACCGTCTCCCTTCGTTTTAAGAAGGTTTGTAATGGGCAAGGCAATGTTGGCGAATGACGGAATAAATTGGCGGTAAAAGTTTGCAAATCCCAAAAAGCTCTGTAATTGTTTGCGAGTTCGGGGAGGAGCCCACTCCGTCACCGCTTCAACCTTCGCAGGATCCATCTCAATTCCCTCAGAAGAAATGCGGTAACCCAAATAATCAATTTTTTCCTGGTGAAACTCACATTTGGACAGTTTGGCGTATAGCTCAGCGGAACGTAGTTTTTGAAGGACAGAACGCACCAGTTTAACATGCTCGTCATGTGTTTGTGAGTAAACAACGATGTCATCAATATAGACTAAAACGCCTTTGTAAAGGTGCTCGTGGAGAACCTCATTAATCAGTTGCATAAACACAGAAGGAGCACCCTGAAGACCAAAGGGGAGGACCTTAAATTGAAAGCATCCAAGGGGACAGTTATAGGCGGTTTTCCATTCATCCCCCTCTTTAATTCTGACCCTATAATAGGCCTCACGTAAGTCCAGTTTAGTAAAAATTTTACCAGTAGCCAGGTGAGCAAGCATAATAATAATAATAATAATAATTTAATTTTATATCCCGCTCTCTCTCCCCAAGGGGACTCGAGGCGGGGCACAGGCAATTAAAATACAAATAAGACCACAGACAAAATACAAAATACAAAATTAAAAATGGATTAAATTGATCCTGCGCTAAAACCCATAAACTAAACTAAAAATACCCCTAAAACCCCTAACCTAAAAAGAGACTACCCAAGGCCGGCCAGGCGAAAAAAGTGTGTCTTTAATTTTAAGCGGAAGGAGCGGAGGTCCGTGGTTGTCCTGATATCGGGGGGAAGGTCGTTCCAGAGGGCTGGGCCCGCCACAGAGAAGGCCCTTCCCCTGGGCGTCGCCCGCTGACAAAGTCTAGTGGACGGCACCCGGAGAAGTCCCTCTCTGTGGGAGCGAATCGGCCGTGAGGATGTATGGGGCAGGATCCTGCATGTCCTTCATAAGCGGGAGTGGGTAGACGTTGTGTTCGCAAATGGTGTTGAGATAAGAGTAGTCTTGTACTAGTCTAAGAGTGCCATCTTTCTTTTCCCTAAACATAACAGGTGCAGCTACATGTGGCCTAGCTGGCTCAATGAAACCCCTTTGAAGATTTTTATCGATGAACTTACGCAATTCCTCCATCTCCCGTGGGGTCATGGAGTAAAGGCGAGGTTTTGGCAATTGCACCCCAGGGAGGAAATCAATTGAACAATCAGTAGCTCTATGAGGAGGAAGGGAATCACAAGATCTCTCACTGAAAGCCTCCTTTAGGTCCCAATATTCTTTGGGAATCTTCTCCTCGCCTGGTATGACTTCAGGTGAAGGAAAATCTAATAAGGGCCCAGCGGGTTCAGTTTTAAGAGGTGAGTTACTGGGTGGGAAGTGATTGTCCTCTGATGGCAGAGAGGTATGTTCAGGTAATGACAGAGGTATGCGTACCCAACCCTCTCTCCAATTTATTAGAGGATTCCATTTACGAAGCCAATTGACCCCCAAAATGATAGCATTTTCAGAGATGGCAGTCACGATAAAATTGATGGTCTCAGTATGAGCTGTGCCAATAGAGACATGAATTGGTTCGGTGATAAAAGATGCTGGGGTTCCCCCTGCTACAGAACCATCCATTTGGCAAAAGGCTATGGGAGTTTTCAGGGTTTTTAAGTGAAAACCCATGGAAGAGACCAGGTCTTGGCTTATGAGACATTTTGAGCACCCAGAATCAATAAGGGCTTGCACATTGCAAGTACGTCCAGTAGATGGAGCCAAAAGCTTTAAATTTATATAAAGGGGCCCGGAACGGTGACTCACCAAATTGTCGTCAGAAGAATTCGAAGACGCCTCCCAGTCATCAGGGTGGGTGCTGGGCTGGTCAGTGGAGAGGTTCAGAGGCTCCACCCCGCTCATTGCCGGTCTACTGCGCACGCTCGGAGTCTTTGGAGGCTTTCCTTCCGAAGAGGAATGTGGGCGTGGAGGTTGCCTTGATCTGCATTTGTCAGCCCAGTGCCCCTCCTTTCCGCAGCGATAACAATTGCCTGAGCGAGGTTGAGTTGGTTTCCGCCCCCCCCCCCTTTGCAAATGGGAATCTTTCTCTGGGGACCGAGATTTGAGGCTGTCCCTCTGTGGTTTTTTTTCAAGACGGACTGGATCCTGCAAGTGGGCCTGATCCAGTTCCACATCCCCAGCGAGATCTATCCATTCATTTAAGGTCTCGGGACGGAATCTGTTCACACATGTTTGATAAATGTCCTTATTAAGCCCTTCAACATAGAGGTCCATTAAGGCCTGGTCACTATAACCAGTCATAAACACCGATAACTCCTGAAAAATCTGCGTGTACTCCTGGACCGTCATACTCCCCTGGTGTAAGGTTTTCATTTTCATTTTAGCTTTCCTTTCAACACGGGGATCTTCAAAACGCCTTCTAAGAGCATTCATAAAACGATCGAAATCCCGCAACGCGGGTGAGCGGCTATTATGCAGGGAGACCAGCCATCTGGAAGCTTGGTCTTCCAGAGCCATTGAGACAATTCTAATTTTGATTTCATCATCTAAATCAACTGCGTAAAACTGCATGAAATTATCGATGTGAATTAGAAAAAACGCCAGTTTGTCGGCACTACCGTCGTATTTAACACCCAAGGGGGGGAGTTTTGCAAGTCGACGAGGGGAGGTGGGTCGGGCTTCTCTCCGCAATTCCCTGCTGGGTCGGGGAGAGGGGGATGGTGTTGAGCTCCTGCTTTCTTTGGCAGCTGCTGAATGCGTTTCTTTTAGCTGTCTGCGTTCCTGCTCCCTCCCCCAGAGCTTATCCAGGGCCTCCCGCTTCTCGTCTGCTTGGCGAAGCAATTCTTGGGCCATTTCTTTTAACTCCCTTTCTTCTCTTAAAAGTTCCGGAATGACTGTCTTGGGGGAAAGGCGCCGCCTGGTGACGTTTACTCCAGTCATTCCTACCCCTTTGGACCATCGTTTTGGTTTGACTGAATCTTCGGTTGGCAGATTAAGATTTAGGCCAGCCAAACAGTCCATCACTGACCTGGTATCTTCAGATTGAACAGGAAGGTGCGATGCCTCTGTTCCCATATCAGGTTCAGGCAGAACCTCCACCAACGGAAGCTCCTCTTGTGCAGGGTCCGACATCAGGTGTGGATTTAGTGACTCTCCGCTTTTTGTCAGGCCTGTTTCTTCGAATACTTAAGAAAGATCACGCTTAGACATTATTTGAAATGAATAAGGCTACTTTTACTAAGTAACGATAGTTAACAGACCAAGTAAAGCGGAGAGTGAATAGTTTAGGCGCGAACATAGAGTATTAAGCTTAAGCCCATCCCAATCCCCAAACCCCCCCCCCTTAGCATTGTCCAATATACTTTCTTCTCCACCATCAGGTGGGCAGGTCTTCACCAGCCTGGAATGCGGGACCGTTAGCCGAGAGATAACACCAGCCGTCAACATCGTCCACCAGCAGAACAATTGTATCCCAACGCCCCCCACCCTCCCCGTTGCCATGGCAGCTAAGCAGAACAAGCGAAGGCTGACAGATGCCTAGAGAGCAGATGGAGATCTTCTCACTCCGAAGCCGACCGAACACTAGTGAGAGCCCATATTATGACTTACTTAGTGGCGATATGGGTGGCCAAATGTGAGTATTGTGCCACCCTTATTGCATCCACAGATAACCGCCCTGCTGCCCTGTTTGGGGTGACCCGCTCCCTCCTTCACCAGAGGCCGCGGGAAGCCCCTTTACAGGGACGAGCAGAGGAATTTGGGATATATCTGCAGGACAAAATCACTCGGATTCGGAATGATTTGCCCTCCATCGAGAGTGGTCCGGTCGGATCGTTCGAAGCTGTTCTTGAGACACCATCTTGGGAGGAGTTTGACTTTGTTACTACCGAGGATATGGACAGGTGGCAAAGAGACTTAAGGCTACCACATGTTTATTGGACCCGTGTCCCTCCTGGCTTGTACTGGCATCCTGGGAGACGACACGAGGCTGGCTCCAGGATATTGTGAATGCTTCTTTGAGAGAGGGATCCTTGCCTGCCATCTTGAAAGAGGCGATGGTGAGGCCCTCCTCAAGAAGCCTTCCCTGGACCCAGCATTACTGTCCGGTCTCCAACCTTCACTTCTTAACGAAGGTTGTAGAGAGTGTGGTGGCCCAACAGTTTCCGCGACACCTGGAGGAAATTGATTATCTAGACCCGCGCCAGTCCGGCTTCCGACCTGGTCAAGCACCGAGATGGCATTGGTCGCATTGGTTGATGATCTCTGGAGGGCACGGGATAGGGGATGTTTTTCTATCCTAGTCCTATTAGACCTCTCAGCGGCTTTTGATACCATCGACCATGGTATCCTATTGCACCGACTGGGGGGGGTTGGCGCTGGGAGGCACCGTTTTATGGTGGTTCTCGTCCTACCTCTCTGGTTGGTTGCAATATGTGTTGGCAGGGGGGCAGAGGTCGGCCTCGAGTCCCCTCTTATGCGGGGTTCCTCAGGGGTCGGTCCTCTCACCCCTACTGTTTAACATATATATGAAGCCGTTGGGCGAGATCATCCGTGGTTTTGGGGTGGGATATCATCTGTACGCTGATGATACTCAGCTGTACATATCCACCCCAGACCACCCCAATGATGCCACCGAGGTGTTGTTCCAGTGTTTGGAGGCCGTACGGATCTGGATGGGTAGTAACAAACTCAAGCTTAACCCGTCCAAGACTGAGTGGCTGTGGTTTCCGGCACCCCGGTTCAGCCAGGTAACTCTAACTCTTGCCATTGGGGGCGAAACACTGGCCCCAGTGGAGAGGGCGCGCAATTTGGGTGTCCTACTGGATTCCCTGCTGTCCATGGAGGACCATGTGGCAGCCGTGGCCAGGGGGGCGTTTCATCAGGTACGCCTGATGCGCCAATTGCACCCCTTACTGGACCGGGCTGCCCTTCGCACAGTCAGTCAAACATTCGTGACGTCCCGACTTGACTACTGTAATGCTCTCTACATGGGGCTCCCCTTGAGGTGCACTCGAAAGCTACAGTTAGTCCAGAATGTGGCCCCGCGGGTGATTACGGGAGCCTCTAGATGCTCCCATATAACACTGCTCCTGCGTGAGCTGCACTGGCTACCTGTGGCCTTTCGGGTGCGCTTCAAGGTTTTGACGACCATCTTTAAAGCGCTCCATGGCTCGGGACCTAGTTATATGCGAGACCGTCTCCTGCCCCATACATCCCTTCGTCCGATCCGCTCCCACAGAGTGGGCCTTCTCAGGGTGCCGTCGGCCGGGCAATGCCGGTTGGCAACACCCAGGGGAAGGGCCTTCTCTGTGGCGGGCCCTACCCTTTGGAACGACTTACCCCCTGAACTACGTACCATCTCTGACCTCCGCCTCTTCCGCCAGTGTCTTAATGACACACCTTTTCCATCAAGCCGGCCTAGCGTTACCTACCGTTGTGACTGATCCTAGATAGTTTTAATTCGGGGGATTTTAATCGATTTTAGCACAGGGTAGGAATTTAATATGTTTTAAATTTTGTATTTTGATATTTGTTATTTTTTAATTTTTCTGTGCGCCGCCCTGGGTCCTTTTAGGAGAAGGTGCGGGGTATAAATCTAAATAAAATATAATCCTTCAGAAGGATATTATGGAAATGAAAAAGGTGCAGAGGAGGGCAACCAGAATGATTAGGGGGCTGCAACACCTTCCTTACCATCTGAGGCTGCAACGGCTGGGCCTCTTCACTCTAGAACAACAGTGCTTGAGAGGTGACCTGATTGAAGTCTATAAAATCATGCACGGTGTGGACAAAGTAGAAAAGGAAAAACCCTATCGCACAACACTAGAACTAGGGGGCACTCCGTGAAACTTTTGATAACTAGACCTCAAACAAATAAGAGGAAGTATTTTTTTCACCCAGAGGATCACTGGTCTATGGAATTCCCTGCCAGAAGAAGTGGTGACAGCTGTCAGCCTGGACACCTTTAAGAAAGGATTAGACGAGTTCATGGAGAACAAGGGTATCCATGACTATCATTATGGATGCCTAAGGACACCCTCCGGGTTGGAGAGATAGGCAGGATATCTCTCAATGCCATTTGCAGGAAATCATAAGCAGGTGAATACATCTGCTTGGGAAGACCCTGAAGTAAATAGGGAGCCACTGTGTGAGACAGAATGCTGGACTGGATGGGCTGTGGCCTGTTCCAGTAAGGCTATTCTTATGTTCTTAAGTTCTTATATTCCATGCCATGCCATCTCTGCATTATCAAGCAAGAAATCCTCTGGTAGAAAAACATGTAAATACAAGGTCATATATCCCCATAAGATACTATCCCCACAAACTGCTACATCATGTCTCCCACAAGTATTCTCTGGAGGTTCAGCAGATAGGTTTCTCCAAGGTATAGGTAGCATATAAATACATTTTAAATACAGGGAACATGAACTAGAAATACACATGAGAAAAGTATAAAAATGATTACATACATGCAAACCAATATCCTAATGTCCTGTTAAGCTAATATAGCATAAGTCCTAGGACAAAGACAATCAATCACATGGCAGTCCAGCAACACCAGCCATGCAGTAGGTCAAGTGGTGATCAGTTCGTGCAGCATCTGAAGTGACGAGCAGGAAAAGTGTAACCAAGTCCGTCGTATAGTTTTCAGTAGCATGGAAAACTCATTCCAAAGCGGCTGTAGAATCTCTGCATAGGTTCTTATCAAAATCTACTGAATGAAAAGACAATCACTAGTCATTAGTTCCAGGAAGCCAGCATTCCAGTAGCACTCACCACACATCTAGTAATATTTCCACTCAGGTTCCATATTGATATTATCAAGGAGTCACTGTACTGTTGTTATAGCTCTCAGTTAAGTCCACCAGCAGGAAAACAGGTTCTTCTTCCATACTTGGATATGCAAACCTTCTCCACTGGAGGTTCACATGTTAAGACCAGGTGAGATGCGCAGCTTCCCTTGCTTGAATTACCCATGGTCAGACAGGAGACAAATCAGCTGTAAAAAAAAACCTCATCAAAAGTCATAAATGCCGACTTCCTGTTCCTGTTCCCGGCGGCGACGGACGAACCTTGGGGTTCGTCTGCCGTTTTGTTCTTTTTTCTGCCCCTAACGGGGTGGGGCACCCCCTTTTTTGGGGGTTCCCTCCGTAAAACTGGCTTGCCTGGGCTGGTTTATCCGGGCGGCGGCTGGAAAACGGCCCTTGTCTTCGGTTTAGGCGAAGGAAGACATGCTGCGGGGGGAGTTTCCCTTCGCCAATGGAGGACGGTAACGATCAGCAAAATTTAAAAAGAACTGAGCGTCGGGTCAGAAGGCTCCCTGGGGCTTTGGCAGCTAGGTGAAGAGTGAGTGATTTACAATATTATTTATGCTGGCAGCCTGGATTGAAAGAACGTAGAGGGGGGTGTTTGTTGGTTAAACCCCCCCTCGGATTTAAAGCGGCGTTCCAAAATGGCTTCTTGTTGCAAGGAAGCGGATACTTTGTTTCCGGACTGCATTGAAATAAGCGAAAGTGATCTGCGGCTTATTTTCTTACAATGTATCTAAGTCTGGCTGGCTTGATACAATTTTTCTTGGGTTATTTTCTCCTCCTGGCTCCCAGGCAGGGCGGTGGAGGAAGGTTCCCTTTGTTCCTGAATGACTATTTTTACCTTTGGAAAATTACCAACATCTTTTCGTGAAATGGACTCTCTCTCTCTACTAATGAAGAAATTTCTGGACTAATTGATTCCTTCCCTGAGTGCCTTCTCTGTTAAAGTTTTTGATTGTGAAAAGTGTTTCTCTGCTGGGTCTTGAATTCCTATACAACTTTCACCTGAACTGTTTTGCTCCTGATTTGCCTCAACGGCCCCACCCCAAAAACGCCATCTTAGTGACACTGACTTTAACAGCTTACCATGGCATCAAAATCAGAATTGGCAGGATTGGAACAAAGAATGTCATCTTTGGAATCGGTGTTACAAGTTTTGGTGCAGGAAATTAAAGCTTTGAGAGCTGATAATAAAAGTTTTAAGGAGGACCTTCTGGAAACACGGAAACAAGTGTTGGAGAATTCACAGAAGACTGAGGAGCTGGAAGGGGGGCTGGCTGGGGCAAAGGGAGAACTTAAAAATGTCAACATTGAAATTGCAGATTTGTCTGGTCATATGTCTAGGATGGATTTTGAAAGGATGTCATATTTTTTAAGATTTCAGAATCTTTCTGAAGAATCTGGTGAATACCTTCCTGATCTCATGAGCACAATTTTAGCAGAATATTTACAGAAACCTAAAGATGAGATCAGGGGGGATATTGACCTAGTCTACAGAATAAATTCAGCATATGCCAGGATAAATGAAGTACCCAGAGAGATACATATTAAATTTGTTAGAAGGTCAACCAGAGAGGGAATTTTGAAGGCGCAGAGAGGGGGGCCGTTAATTTACCAACAAAAGGAAGTCACCATCTTGAAGCAGATCCCAAAAAAGATTAGGGAGGTGAGAAGGAGGTATTCCTTCTTATCCAGAAAATTGTTTGACCATGGGATCTGGTTCAAGTGGGTGATGCCGGAAGGGATGTTGGTGTTCTGGGATGAAGGAAGAGTGAAGATTAAAACAGTTGCTGAGGCGGAAGCCTTTCTTAAAAAACATTCCTCTATCCTGGGGGAAGATCCAGGGGGGACGGAGGGGGCCACGGCCCCGCCCGCTGGGAGCCAGGAGGAGAAAAAGAAGATACAATTGCCAAGAGACTTAGATCGAAAAAATAACTTTGCTTTTCTTTTATTATTATTAATATTGCTTAACCTTATGTCTGGATGTTTGTACATGACTGCTAGCATAGAATGGAGAATTTAGGAATTTTGTACTTATTTTCACCTTGTAGTACTTTTGGAAAAATGTTTTTTTTAATGTTTTATTATGAAGCCCTAGAAGGGCCAATGATCCCGACGCAAAAGTTCTTAATATGTTTCTGTATCCCTTACCCTACCCCTTTCGAAAATTGTAAAAACCAATAAAACTTTTTCAATATAAAAAAAAAAGTCATAAATGCCATAACTGGCTCAGGCTGTTTCCAGCATCGGAATCTGATAAGACACCTGGACATCAGCCTTTTGCCACAGGTGCCAGAGGAATCAAAGGCCCAATGAGTGCAAGCCACAGCTCACCAGAACTCAAAGTGTCCATCTCCATGTTGCCACGATTCCACAGACTCCGATGATCTTCTGGATAAAATACCTTTAAATGGGTCAATGTCAAAGTCCAAACAGATTAAGTCACAATGTTAAGGATGGGGGGAAATCCAAATTTAGTTGAATAGAACTAGCCATGGTTGGCTCCTGAATAGGTGGAAGTATATAAGCATGCAATGTAAAAGAAAGCTGCTAGGCAGAATTCCTTTTTTCTTAGAAAGACAAATCAGAAGAGATCAGCATATCAGCATAACAACAGAGTATGCTCCCATACAGAAATATAGCCAAAGACAAGACTGGGACCCACCATTACTTAATATTTAAATTAATAACTCTTAAGCAAAAAGATTTAATACCTTCCATATTCTGGATAATACCTAAAATAAGTTCCTACAATGTGGGAAAGCTAAATGAGAATGTATTCAACAGTTTCTGGATTGCTTTCACAATTAATGGTTACAGGGGGGGGGGAAGGATCATTGGTTCAAAGTAAGATAGACTATACTTGTCCATGGAGACTCTATCATAGATTTCCAAAGTTTTACTTTCTACACACACACACACACACACACACACACTTAAAACATCATTTCCAGATTGTTGGGGGGGGGGGGTTCCCCTTAAATTTCCACTTCTTTTTCTGAGGCAACTTTGTTCTCCATGCAGTAAAGAAAATTCAGAAGGAAATTCTGATAAATCTTCCCTAAAGTTTTTTTCTTTGGAATAGCAATCATTAAAGCTGCAACTACTCAGTTGCAGTCTTCTAACAATTCCCTCAAATCTGCGGGGATGCTTGGATCCCACATAGGATCTTCAAAGGGAAACAAAACATCTCTGGCATTCTCTGGTATCTCCAATCTAACTTTCCCCCCAACCATCTGTTTGTCCTCCTCAGACAGAAAAACATTAAACATAGTTTGTAACTCATTCCATATAGGATTATGAGTAGAAATCATGCTTTTGAAAAACTAAACCATTTTTGTATGATTTTTTCCTTTGTTGGAGAGGGGTCCACTATACATAATATGATGGCATTTGTTCAATAACTCTGTATTGCTACTGACATTTTAAAAAACAACAAAAACTGAGCATGCCAGATGTCAGCCTCCGCTTTTTGCTCGCTTCGGCTGTCATTTTGAAATGGGGGGGGGGGGGGCTGGTTGGGCTGTCTGGATACTGAGTGAGCTGGAGAGAGATGTGGCCTCAGTCTGTTATCACCTAAGCTAACGGTCTTGCATTCCACTGGGATGATGCTCCTGGGCAGGACGTGCACCTGATGTCGTGACTGGCTCTGCATTGGACAATATACTGGGGTCAAGGGGCTAAGGGCTGGGTTATGCTTTGCTACATATATTACGCGCCTAAATGTTTCATTCCTTGCTTGACTTTCGCTGCAGTCTTATCATATTCAGTAAAAGTAACCTTAAACTTTCCAAATGAGCTTAAGCGTGGTCTTTCCTGATTTATGATGGAAGCAGGTCTGACAAAAAGCAAGGAATCAAATTACACTCATCTCTGAGCTAAAAACTTCAGCAGTGAGTGAGAAAAAACAAAAAACCCTAAACATCAAAGAATGTCGGACGCTGGGAAAGAAGAACTACTGGGAGCAACTGCACCCGATACAGCCTCCGCTTTTAGTACGGACATCCAGAAACCAGATACCAAAGATCCAAGGTCAGTCATTGAACTCTTAACGGATATTAGCCTGGGTGGTGAAACTGAAGATAAATCAGTTCATCACCGATGGTCCGAGGGAGTGGGCAGAAAAGGAATGTTTGAAGAAACCCCTTGGGGAGCAAATACTAGATGCAGACGCCCACCCCCCTTCTGGGAAGTGCCAGAGGATGAATTTCTTCTAAGACAGCGAGCGCAGAAACTAATTGCAGAAGCTGATGAGATGAAACGCAGCAGAGAAAACAAGGGAAAAGGGGCTCTCGACCCTCGGGATTGGTTATTACCAAGGAGGGAGGAGGAAAAACCCCAAATTAGAGGGAACCCTACCCAGAAAGATGAGCATACCCAGCGCCCAGTGACAGCAAGGCCAGTTCCCCCCCCCATGCCCTAGAAGGGAAGCAAGCCCCCTGGCCCGCAGAATGGCTACTGTCCCTCCGTTGGGAGTGAAATTTGGAGGTGATGCTAAGGAATTAGGATTTTTCCTACTGCATGTCAGCAACTTTGTGAGGCAAGCTGCACTTGATTTGCCAGATGACGAAGCGAAAATTAGGGTTGTTTGTCCTGCCCTGGAGGGAAAAGCATCAGATTGGATTGTAGCTCTGCACAATGGTAATTCCCCTCTGATGAGAAATTTCGACAGATTTATGTTCACCCTGAGAAGGCGTTTCGAGGACCCCCACATAGAACGTAAAGCCCGCCTAGAAATGAAGACATTACGTCAGGGAAATCAGCCAGTTCAAGAATATTCTAAAAACTTTCGTGAATTATCTGTTTACATGAGAGGTTGGAGTGAGGAAGCTCTTTTTTTTTTAATTGAAAAAGTTTTATTCAAACAGATTTTCCCCTTTTTACCCCCTAACATATAATATAAATCACATACAAATACTATACCCCCTCCCCTCCCCCCATCTTAAAATAAATTTCTCATTCAGATATTATACCCCCTCTCCCAACAAACATAATATAAATTGCTCTTAATGTAACAATATCCCATTAACCCCATCTTCTAAATTAATTGAACATATATAAAACATAATATAAATTTCTCTTAAAGTAACCGTATCCCATTAATCCCATCTTCTAAATTAGTTATACATATATATTTCCCAACCCTCCACCCTAACCCTCCCCCACCTCCCATTCAAACCCACCCCCCTGACTTCCGCTATACACCACTCTAATAATTCCAAACATCCCATATATTATTTACTCTATTCATCTGTCAATCTAAACATTCTTACCTAAAGGCTACATAGTACTTCCTAGTCTGGTATTTATTCTGTATATAATCAATCCATTTTACCCATTCCTGTGTATAATTCTCCTGCTTCTGATCTTTTAAGAAAGCTGAAATTTTTGCCATTTCCGCAAACCCCACTTTCTGAATCCATTGATCAATTGTCGGTAAAAAATCTTTTTCCAGTGTTGAGCAATCAACAACCTAGCTGCTGTAACCATATACAAAACCAATTTTGTTTCCCCTTTAGTAAAATCCTTAATTATACCCAATAAAAACATTTGCGGAATAAATTGTATTCTTTTCTTAAATACATTTTGCATAACCCACCATATTTTTATCCAAAAAGCTTTAACCTTATTGCAAGTCCACCATACATGAAAAAAGTAGCATCTAAACACCCGCATCTCCAACATTTTGGTTGAATATTAGGATACATACATGATAATTTCTTAGGATCCAAATACCATCTATAAAACATTTTATAAAAGTTCTCCCTTAAATTTTGTGACTGCGTAAATTTAACATTCTGAACCCATATTTTTTCCCACGTATCCAACATAACCGATTCTTCGAAGTTCTGAGCCCATTTAATCATGCAATCCTTGACCAATTCACTTTCTGAGTCCCTTTCTAACAATACATTATATATTCTTTTAACATGTTTTGGGCCAGTCTCTTTTATCTGCTTGATCAGTTCCACTTCTTTATCCATAAAACCAACCCTGCGATCTTCTTTCCATCTCTTCTGTAACTGTATATAATGTAACCAATTTAACGTAATTCCTTCTTCCAACAATTGTTCCAAAGTCTTCAACTGCCATTCGACCCCATCAGCAATAAGCACATCTTTATATAAACACCCCCCGAGTGACTTAGTATTTATAATCCACATGGTGTCTGCAAGATCCAACCAAAGCGGTATTTTATAATCCCAATTAGGCCGGTGCTTCTTCCATATTCTCATCAAGGCACTTTGGAGAACATGATTGTTAAACACTTTATCCACCCTATCTTCATAAAAAAGATATGCATGCCATCCCAGAACAAGGTCATGACCTTCTATATTCAACAAATCAGTCTTTGTTTTCCCAAACCAGACTGCTACATGCGTCAATACCGCAGCTTCATAATACAATCGAAGGTTTGGGAGTCTGAGGCCACCTCTTTCACGAGTATCTTGCATAATCTTCATCTTTACTCTTGGTTTTTTCTCCTTCCAAACAAATTTATTTAATGTTACTTGCCATTCTAATAAGATTTTATCTGATTTAAGCACCGGTATCATCTGGAATAAAAAAATGAATCTGGGTAGAATGTTCATTTTAATTGCTGAAATCCTTCCAAACAAAGTTAGTTGTAACTTTTTCCATACTTGAAGGTCTTTCTGTATCTTTTGCCACAACACTTCATAATTATTTGAAAAAAGTTTTGTATTTGATTCTGCAATTTGTATTCCTAAATATTTGACCTTAGAAACTATTTCGAAACCTGCCAAACTTGCAAGTCTCATTATTTGAGTCTCTGTCATGTTTTTAACCATCATTTTCGTTTTATTTTTGATTTTTTTTAAAAAAAAATTATTAAATTTTTAAACATTACAACAAAATATACATATACAATATTTCACCCTGTGCTATACATAAGAAAGGAAGATTTGGTTCTTCGGATATATCCTCACGATCTCCAAAATCCACGTTCTCTGGGTACAGGTATCGAAGTGTCCAAATTTCCAAGCGCATAGTCCACAAATGGTTTCCAAGTTTTCCAAAAAGTATCTTTTTTATAAACACCATTTCTAAATTTAATATCACATGTCATTTTATCATTTAAAGCTAATTTCCACATTTCACAATACCACTCTTCTATTCTAAAATTCACATCTAATTTCCAATATCTAGCTATTATAATTCTACTCACTATAATCATAATTCTAATCAATTCTTTCTCATATTTTGTTAGTTCTGTTTCCTTGATTATCAACAATAATATAGTTTCTGATCTCAATATTATTCTTTTCTCCATCATTTCAAATATCATTTTCTCCAATTGTTGCCAGAGCTTTTTAACTTTATCACATTTGTACCACATATGTTCATAAGTCCCTAATTCCATATCACATCTCCAACATTTTTTACTAGTTTTTTTTTATCCATCAACGATAATCTTAATGGAGTCAAATACCATTTCCAAACAACCTTATAATTATGCTCTTTAATCCTTACAGATAAAATCCTCATAATTCTACTCTTCCAATTCACATTCCAATCTAAGTCTGATATTTTAATATTGAGTTCTTTTTCCCAATTCATCTTCATCACCATTTGTGATTTTCCATCAAAATTTATAATCTTATAAATCTTACTAACGAGTCCCTTTAACCCAATTTCATCTTTCATAATTTGAGATACTAAATGTTCAAATTCAGTTTTATTTCTGCTTATCTCGCAATTTCCCCTTACTTTCTTAGTCCATTTTTCTATTTGTATTTTTTCAAACCAGCCTAAACCCAATTTTTCAATAATTTCTTTTTTCCTTCTTTCATTTCCTAAAGTTTTTAGCCAATCTATTATAATTTCTATATTTTCATCTTCAATTACCTTGTCACGACTTATATTGGTTTTAATCGGCCAATTTCCAATTGTCTTCCCCCAAAAAATTATATCCGGAATTAAAGTTTTAACGAATTTATTCCAAATTTTACTCAATCCCTTTAACCAATAGCTATTAATTACCCTTTTTGATTTTGCTTTATCTAAAAACCATGTTGAGCCGAATCTCTTAATATCTTTTAACTCTAAATCTCTCCAATGACTATCTTCACCTTTAAGTATTTTTACCACAGTTCGAATACCGTAGGCCCAATAATAATTGAGTAAGTTGGGGATTCCCAATCCACCTTCCTTTTGATTTTGATACCACATTTTCTTCAGTAATCTGGGTCTTTTCCCACCATTACAAAATGTATCCAATTTCTTCTGATATCTTTCAATATCTTTCTCTGTCAAATTTAATGGTAGCATCTCAAATAAAAAATTAAACTTTGGTAACAACATCATCTTACACATTGCAATTCTACCAAACCAAGACAACTTTATCTTTTTATATTTGTCTATCTTTTTCTCGACTTCATTCATCACCACATCGTAATTAAGTTTTTTCATTTCTCTAACTTTGAGTGAAAGTGTTATACCCAAATATTTCAATGTATTTTTGATCCCTATCCCAAATTGTTCTTGCATATTCTCCCGCTCATTACCATTATTATCCATTAATAATTCAGATTTTGACCAATTTACTTTCAAACCTGTCATTTCTTCAAATTCTTTCAAATGCTTGTGTATCTTCTTCAAATCTTTCTCTATATCTTTCAAAATAATCAAAGTATCATCCGCGTACAAGTTTATCTTATATCCCTTATACCCTTCCAATTCTTCATCTTTTTCTATCATTTTAGTCAAAATTTCCATAACTAATAAAAATAATGTTGGAGACAAGGGGCATCCTTGTCTCGTACCCGCTTCCAATTTGATCTCTTGTGTCATTATTCCGTTCACCTTCACTCTTGCACTACTTTTTTGATACAATTTCGAAATAACATGTATAAATTTATTACCAAAACCTAATACTTCAATAATTACTTTAATAGTTTCCCATTGTACGGAATCAAAAGCTTTAAAAATATCTAGTGATACTATACCTATTTTATCACCATTATGTTCAGCTACATCTATAATATTTAATACTCTTCTAACAATATCACTCATATATCTACCCTTTACAAAACCTACTTGATTATAACTTATATATCTATCTATAAATCTACTTAATCTATTACTTATAATGGCGGTAAATATCTTTGTATCTTGATTAATTAAAGAAATGGGTCGATAGGACTCAATCCTTTCCAAATCTTTATTTGGTTTAGGGATTATAGATATTACCGTTCTATTCCATGACATCGGAACTTCTCCACCATGTAAAATTCCATTAAATAATTTTTGCTAATTTTTGGTATTATTTCCTTAAATTCTTTATAAAACTCAGCAGGTAATCCGTCTTCACCTGGAGCTTTCCCTAATTTTATCTTTTGTATTATTTCATTAATCTCATCTTGTGTTATATCTCCTTCCATCAAGTCTTTATGTATTCGGTCAATTTTCACAACATATTTTTCTAAATGACTTTTCAATTTTTCCGAGTCAATTGATTTTTTTGAGTATAATTTTTGAAAAAAATTCCTAACCACTTCACATTTCTCTAATTTTTTATAACATCTTATGCCTTTATCATCTATCAGGGGTCCAATTTCTCTCTTCTCCCTTTTATTTTTCGCCATCCTTGCCAATAACTTAGAGTTTTTATTACTAAATTCAAAAAAATTCCTATTTAAATATCTTATATTTTTTTAACCAATTCTGTATCTTCTTCTATCAATTTATTTTTTAGCAAATTCAGCTCCTCCAAAAAAAATTTTTCCTTAGTAAATAAAAATTGATTTTCCAATGCCTTAATCTGACTTATATCCTGTTTAATTTTATTTTTATAATTTCTATATTTCCTGCTTGATAACTTAATACTTTCTCCTCTAAATACTGCTTTCATCGCATCCCAAACAATTTCAAATTTGACCTCTCCATTATCATTCAATCTCCAACTTTCTTCCCATTTTTTAAATATCCATATTTTATCCTCCTCATTTTTGTACAGTTTTTCATCGTATCTCCAACATCTTCCTTTTTTCTCAAAATTAAAATCTATTTCCATCGTAACTTCTGCATGATCAGAGTCCTTAAAAATTCCCACATCTATTTTATCCACATTATTCAACAAGTCTTTAGAAACCAAAATATAATCAATTCTTGAATATGTATTATATATCTTGGAATAAAAAGTGTATACTCTTTCAGTACCTTTCACTTCTCTCCAAACATCCACCACGCCATTTCGAAGCATCCATTTATTTAATGTCTCCCCTTTATTTGCTCCTCCTCAGCGAGTGGGATTAGTACTATCTATTTTATCTCTAATTAAATTAAAATCCCCAGCCACAATTACTTTCCCTACACTTTCAATTTCCAAGATTTTGGTTATTTTTTCAAGGAATTCTTTTTGTTTCTCATTCGGTAGATATAAATTAACAAGTGTCACTTTTTCCTCATTAATATTTCCCACAATTATTATATATCTTCCTTCATCATCCACAATTACTTGTTTTTTTTCAAAATATACCCTATCTGATATCAATGTTGCAACTCCTCTAGCTTTTGTAGTTCCAAAAGATTTTTCATGAATTTGCATACCCTTTATATACATTCTATTTAAGTCTTCAGATTTTTGATGAGTTTCTTGCAAAAATAATATATCTGGTAGGTCCCTTTTAATTTTAAGTTCCAATCGTCTTCTTTTAATCTGATTCCCTGTTCCCCTCACGTTCCATGTCATTATTTTTATAAAACGCATTTAAACTGTAACTTTTTTAATCCTATCCCCTCCTCTTCCTTTCCGTGCCCAAATCCCAACACCAAACTCCCACATTTCAAATAATATTCAACATAAAAATAATAATAATAAAAAAAAACCAAGAAATTACGTAAGACACAACAAACAACGAATAACAAACAATCTTCATCCCCCACATCCTCAATTGGTTTCCGCCTCTACAAAAAGAGTGTGGGGGAGGGGACATGCCAATGGCCGGGTCACTTCTTTCGGGCTGTCTACTTAAATTCATCTCTCAAAAAAAGAAGACAGTGGTATCTTTTCCCCGCACTCAGCTTCCTGCGTTTTTCCAAGATCTTCCATCTTATCCGCTCCCTCTCCCCTTGTATCGTCACGACTTTTCTTTTGTTCAGACATCGCCGGTGAGATTTCCTTCCGCTTTAACCTTTTAGGATCTTGTCCTCCAACAGCCCCTTTTTCTTCTGGTGTTGGAGTTTTTACGTATGTTCCACCCATCTTAAGCATTTGATTTTTAATTTCTGTTATATCCTCATCTTTTTCAATCAGTCCAAGCTCATGTAAATATATTACTGCATCTATTTGCGGAGTAATTGTTTGCATTTTCCCTTTATAAAAGAATTTCAACTGTTGTGGTGGTCTCCAATTATATTTAATTCCATTGTCTCTCAAAACCTTTGTAATTGGCTTAAAAAAAAATCTCCATGCTCTTTCATCTCTTGATATATCCGGAAAAACTTGAATAATTTTCTCCTCAAATTTTGGAACTTCACCCATCTCTCTTATTTTCGCCATTACCTCCAGTTTATCACTAAGGTTTGCAAATCTCACAAATACATTTCTGTTTGAACCATTTTGTCTTTTATATCCAACTCTAAAAACACTTACCAAATCTGTTACTGTGAATATAATTTGTGTATCGAGATCATTCAGCCATTTTAAGACTCTTTGTTTCAAGTTATCTACTTTTTCTTCTTGAATTCCTCGAATAACTACATTATATTTTCTTAATTCTTCTTCCAAAAGACAAATTCTTTTATCTTGTTGTTCATTTTTAAAAAAAATTCCTCCAATTTGGCGATCTATCTTTGCATCATGTACATGAATCTGTTCAATTTCATCTTTAATAATTGTCATTTCCGCTGTTTTGCTTTGCAAAATTTTCATTCATTTCTTGCTTTGTTTTTTTAATTTCCAATGTCATATTGTCCATTCTATCTGACAATCCTGATAATTTTTCACCAATTCTATTTAAAGCCACAACAATTTGTTGCATTTCTGTAGACTGTTGAGTCGCCATATTTAGTAAATTTTTAGTTATCCACCTTTGCCAAGAGGGTCTTTAATGAAGATTAAGGGACAACAATCCCAATTGAAGCTGAGACAGCTTTTTATTGCACTTAAAAGAGCCAAATAATAGTTTATAACTCTCAGTTCGTTTGTATAATTTACTTAAGAAAGAAAAGCCAACCTCTATCAGCCGTTAGAAGGCGTTGCCCAGGGTTGTATTTTTGCTACTTCCGCTTAGGCACTTCACAAACAAAAGTTCAGCTTAAAAGCTTGAAATCCACATACCATCCGAAAGAAAAAATCTTTCCACTGTTTACAAATTCAGTCTTTGATGTCTGTGCCTTTGCCTCGCAGCAAAAAAAAAATGCAGATCGCGGTATTAATGAGAACAAAGAGCAGCTGTTTACCCAACTGCGCACTCGCGGCTGCCTATCTGGTCAGCCCTCCTTCACTTTCCCACGGTAAACAAAACTTCAAAAATCAAGCAATTCAAGTTGACCTACCAATTCAAAAGTCAATCTACTGGGTCAACAGCTCTTCCGATGCAACTGTGAAAAATTTTGGCTTCTATCGGTGCATTTCAAACACTTTAATCCGCATTTACCTTCCGTAAAATGCCCTGTGAAGTGGAGAGCACGTCCTCACACTACCACGGCCATAACCACGCCCCCATTGATTTAGTCTAAACCCAGACACCATGCCAAATTCTGCTATGATATTTTTCATCTGAATTATTGAATTCAAAGGATGTGAAAGGGTAATGACCAGATCATCGGCAAATGCTCTAGTTCTGTATTCCTTTTGCCTAATAGCTATGCCTTTTAAAGAGTTTGAATCCCGAATTGTATTCAACAAGACTTCCAAGGTTAAAATAAATAACAATGGAGATAATGGGCAACCTTGTCTTGTACCTTTTTGTATCTTGAAAGTTGTAGACAAATTTCCATTAATAATAAGTTGTGCATTTTGTTGCTGATAAATTGCTCCAATCGCCTGTCGAAATCGTGGTCCCATATCCATCTTTTCCAAAGTCTTGGTTAGAAAATTCCAGTTCACTCGATCAAAGGCCTTCTCCGCATCCAAGAAAACCAGCACTGCAGAGATCTGCTTATTCTTATCAAGATAGTCAATTAAGTCTATGAGTTGCCTTACATTCTCCTTCATGTGTCTACCTTCAATAAATCCTGCTTGGTCGTAATGAATAACCTCTTGAATAACTGGCATCAATCTGTTAGCTAGTACTTTAGCAAATATTTTATAATCTGTGTTCAGAAGAGATATCAGTCTGTAATCCTCTGGTTTCTTAGGGCCATCTTTGTCTTTGGGTATCAATGATATAAAAGCCGCTTTCCATGAGAAAGGTATTTTACCTCCTTGCTGTATATTGCAAAATAATTCTGTAAGATATTCAATCATTTCCAATTGTAAAGTTTTATAATACATTGCAGTCAACCCATCAGTCCCTGGAGCCTTGGCTAATTTAAGTTGATTTATAGCTAAAATAATCTCATCAGCCGTTATCAGACATTCTAAGTTTCCCTTTTGAAGCACGGATATTTTGGTAACCCTTTTTCCTTCCAAAAAATCATCCACTGACTTATTCTGTATATTGTCCTGTGCATATAACTTAGCATAATAGTCCACAAATGATTTTTTAATCAAATCTTGTTGATATACCATTTTCCCTCCATACTCAATTCTGTCAATAATTCTATTATTCGTGTTCTTCCTCAAGGTGTAAGCCAACCACCTACCATGTTTGTTAGCATTAGCAAAGGTGTTATGTTTGGCAAATTGTAAGTTGGTTGCTGTTTGTTCTGATATAAGCATTTGAAATTGGTCTTTCAACAGCTTTATCGCCATCTGGAGTGTCTCATCTTTTGGAGTTGCTATAAGTAACTTCTTTTTTATTTCATCTTCCAATTCTATTCTCATTTTCTGTCTACTTTGTTTGTGTTTAAAATTCATATGTATCAGGACCCCACGCATATAAGCTTTACTTGCATCCCAAACTGTTTCAATGGGAGTACCCTTATTCATATTAAAACTAAAAAATTCCTTCATGTGTTTTTAAAGTTCATCAACATTTTTTTCATATCTGAATAAATTTTCATTTACTCTCCATGACCTTCTTGACCTCTTCCCTAGCTCAATCTCTAACCACACCGGGCTATGATCAGTTAGTGTCCTGGAAAATATCTTAGTTTTCTTGGCTTTGGGAAGTAAATCCGGTGTTAACAAAAAAAATCAATCCTTGAGAAGGATTTATGCGTATCTGAATAGAAAGAAAAGTCCATCTCGTTTGGATGTTGTATCCTCCAAACATCTTTTAGTTCCAAGTCGTCTTGTAATTCAAAGAAAACCTGTGGTAATTTGGTAGTAAATTTAGTCGTTGTTCTCTTATCTATCCTTGGAGAAATCACTCCATTCCAATCTCCCATAATTAAAATACTCTTGAAATTCCAATCCAAATTTTTTAAGTGAAGCATCTTATAAAAGCTTTCTTGTTGTTGATTAGGTGCATATATTCCTACCACCAAAATAGGACCAAAATCTGTATCAAGTTCAATTGCTATATATCTACCACTATCATCCGCCTCTATAATTTTAGCTGAAAATCTTTTATTTATATATATCACCACTCCATTTTTCTTTACCAAATCAGAGGCTGCATAAAATGTTCCTAATTTTGGATTCGCTAAATACTTCTGATCTTGCAGCCTAATATGAGTTTCTTGAAGGCAAACGACATCATTATTAAATTGCTTCAAATAATAAAATATTTTTTTCCTTTTTTGTGGAGAATTCAATCCGTTCACATTCCAAGATAGTAGTTTAAACATCTTTTGGCCTAGTCTGAAGTGTTGAGAGCATTTGCGAGAGTCTCCTCTCTCACAGGTGTGGCCCTCAGCATTAACAAGGGCCCACCTCAATGACGGATGGGTAAATCCCGAGAGGTGGAGGAAGCGGAAACTCAGAGGGTTTTTAGGGGGGGGTTATCTAGAGTTTTAAGGGGTTCTGGGGTTGTAGATGGGTTGGCAGTAACTAGGGAGGTGGGTGGGGGGTATAACCCACAGGGTATTGTGTACAGGCTGGCTGGTAATCCCGACGAAGAGGACGTGGTGTCCATTTCAAGGGGGGGTATGAAGGTCAATCAACCCAGAGTGTCTTTCTATCAGGACAGTGTGTGGGAGGGGTAGGTATGGCAGGAGCCGGAGACCAAATTAGTTGTTGGGAGCACGCACTCGCTGTTTACAAAAGGTTGCATGCTCCGATCTCCATGGCTCCTCTCTCAACCCAGGAGGTCAGAGTTCCCAGGGCCGGGGCTCGAGGCTGATGCTGCTCAATGCCAGGTCCATTATCAACAAGGCCCCCCTCATCCATGATTTGGTATTAGAGGGGGAGCCGGACCTGGTAGGTGTCACGGAAACCTGGCTGGGTCCCGAGGGGGGGTGCCCCTCGTGGAAATGTGCCTGCCAGGCTACCGGACATTCCATCAGCCACGAGCCCTAGGCAGGGGAGGGGGGTGGCGGTTATTATGAGGGAGGATCTAGTTCCGAGGGAGACCGCTGTGCCGCAGATCGCCGGCTGTGAGGCCTTGGGTGTGAAGTGGGGCCTTGGGAGGCAGTTGGGCTTGCTGATTGTGTACCTTTGCACAGTCACTCATGCCCTCATGACATCCCGGCTGGACTATTGCAACTCTCTCTACATGGGGCTCCCCTTGAGGTGCACCCAAAGGCTTCAGCTAGTCCAGAATGCAGCCGCGCGGGCAGTTATGGGAGCCTCTAGGTTCTCCCATGTAACACCGCTCCTGCGCGAGCTGCACTGGCTGCCTGTCGTCTTTCGGGTGCGCTTCAAGGTGTTAGTTACCATCTTTAAAGCGCTCCATGGCACGGGACCTAGCTATCTGCGGGATCGCGTTCTGCCTCATACATCCCTGCGACCGATTCGCTCCCACAGAGAGGGACTTCTCCGGGTGCCGTCCACTAGGCTGTGCCAGCGGGCGACGTCCAGGGGAAGGGCCTTCTCTGTGGCGGGCCCGACCCTCTGGAACAACCTTCCCCCCGAAATCAGAACGACCACTGACCTTCGCTCCTTCCGACAGCTTTTAAAAACTCATTTCTTCCGGTTGGCTGGCCTAGGGTAATTTTAATTAGTTATGGTGTTAAGGGGTTTTAGGGACAGTTTTTAGTTTTTATAGATGTTTTTAGCGCAGGATATGTTTAATTGTGTTTTTAAATTTTGTACTCTGTTTGTGTTTATTGTTTTTTAATTCTCCTGTGCCCCACCTCGAGTCCCTCTGGGGAGAGAGAGCGGGTTATAAATAAAAATTTATTATTATTATTATTATATTATTACCTGGCTCCCCGCTACGTCTCAGCAGCCCTGCCCGAGCTTCTCGAGGTGATAGCCGAGATGGCAGTTGAGACCCCCAGGTTTTTAGTCATGGGGGACTTTAATCTGCCATCGGTAGGCGAAACCTCTGAGTTAGCTCGGGAGTTCATGGCCTCCATGACGGCCATGAACCTGACCCAAGTAATTCAGGGCCCCACCCACACCGGAGGCCACACGCTGGATCTTGTCTTTATCTCCAGCCAGAGGAGTGATCTGGGAGTAGGGGATTTAACGATCACTCCCCTTCATGGTCAGATCACTCTCTCCTGTGACTAGACTTCCCAACTGCTACACCCCACCGTGGGGAGGCGGAACCGGATACTCCACAATGGTTCCGTCCCAGGCTCCTGATGGATCCGGAGAGATTCCAGGCAGAGCTTGGGCCAATACCGGGAACCCTGACCCACGACTCGACTGAGGTCCTGGTGGCCGCCTGGAATAACGCGGCTACTAGGGCCCTGGACCGGGTCGTGCCCTTGCGGCCTCTCACGCGTCGCCGATCTGCCTCAGCCCCTTGGTTCTCCGAGGAGCTAAGGGCATTGAAGCAATGCAAGAGATGCCTGGAGGGTATTTGGAGATCCACTCGCACGGAATCTGATTGAACACGCGCTAGGTCCCACTTAAGGACCTACCTCGTGGCGATAAGGGCGGCAAAACATAACTATCTCGCCGCCCTTATTGCATCCGCAGATAACCGCCCTGCCACCCTTTTTAGAGTAACCCGCTCCCTTCTGCAACAGGGGCCGCGGGAAGCTCCTTTACAGGGTCGTGCAGAGGAGTTCGGTCAATATCTGCTGGACAAAGTCGCTCAGATCCGGAGCGAGATGATCTCCAATGAGGTAGATCCGGGCGGGCAATCGGGGGCAGGTCTTGAGACCGTTTTATGGGAAGACTTTGACTTTGTGACTCCTGATGACATGGACAGGTTGTTGGGACGACTGAATGCTACCACATGTTTATTGGACCCATGTCCCTCCTGGCTAGTACTGGCCTCCCGGGAGGTTACACGAGGCTGGCTCCAGGAGATAGTAAATACATCTCTGAGTGAGGTGGTGGTAAGACCCCTCCTCAAGAAGCCCTCCCTGGACCCAGCATTATTGACCAACTACCGTCCAGTCTCCAACCTTAGTTTTCTGGCTAAGGTTGTAGAGAGTGTGGTAGCTCAACAGTTCTCCTGACACCTGGAGGAAACCGTCTATCTAGACCCGCGCCAGTCCGGCTTCCGTCCCGGGCACAGCACGGAGACGGCATTGGTCGCGTTGGTTGATGATCTCTGGAGCGCCCAAGACAGAGGTTGCTCCTCTGTCCTGGCCCTATTAGACCTCTCAGCGGCTTTTGATACCATCAGCCATGGTATCCTCCTACACCGGCTGGAGGGGCTGGGATTGAGAGGCACTGTATTGCAGTGGTTCTCTTCCTACCTCTCTGGCCGGTCGCAGTGTGTATTGACAGGAGGGCAGAGATCGACCTTGAGGCCCCTTGTATTTGGGGTACCTCAGGGCTCGGTTCTCTCACCCCTCCTGTTTAACATCTATATGAAGCCGTTGGGTGAGATCATCCGTGGCTTTGGGGTAGAGTACCATCAGTACGCTGACGACACGCAGCTGTACATTTCTACCCCTGGCCACCCCAACGATGCTGTGGAAGTGCTGTCTCGGTGTCTGGAGGCCGTGCGGCTCTGGATGGGGAGGAATAAACTCAAACTCAACCCGTCCAAGACCGAGTGGCTATGGTTTCCGGCATCTCGATATAGCCAACTCACTCCACCGTTGGCTATCAGGGGCGAGTCATTGGCTCCTGTGGAAAGGGCCCACAACTTGGGCGTCCTTCTGGACTCACGGCTGTCCTTAGACTATCATGTGATGGCCGGGGCCAGGGGGGCCTTCTATCAGGTTTACCTGATACGCCAGTTGCGCCCCTTTCTAGATCGAGATGCCCTACGCACGGTCACTCAAGCCCTCGTTATTTCCCGCCTAGACTACTGCAACGCCCTCTACATGGGGCTCCCCTTGAGGTGCACCCGGAGGCTCCAGCTAGTGCAGAATGCGGCCGCGCGGGGGATCCTGGGAGTTTCTCGTTACTCCCATGTAACACCTCTCCTGCGCGAGCTGCACTGGCTGTCTGTGGTCTTCCGGGTGCGCTTCAAGGTGTTAGTTACCATCTTCAAAGCGCTCCATGGCACGGGTCCTGGTTACTTGAGAGACTGCCTCCTACCACATTCCTCCCTTCGGCCTGTCCGCTCCCACAGAGTGGGCCTTCTCAGGGTGCCGTCAGCCGGTCAATGCCGACTGGCGACTCCCAGGGGACGAGCCTTCTCTGTGGCGGGTCCGACACTCTGGAACGACCTTCCCCCCAATATCCGCACCATCACGGACCTACGCCTCTTCCGTCGGATGTTAAAAGCACATTTCTTTCGTTTAGCCGGCCTGACATAGATTAGGGAATTATTTTAATTTGATATTTATTGGGTTTTAATTATTTATTAAATTTTAGCACAGATCTAATAATTTAATTGTTTTTTATATTTTGTATACTGTGGGTTTTTTATCTTTCTGTGCACCGCCCTGAGTCCCTTTTAGGTGAAATAGGGCGGTATATAAATCGAAACAATAAATAAATAAATAAATAAATAAATAAATAAATAAATAAATAAATAAATAAATAAATACCCTCGAGGGTTGGTATGATTTATCTGCTGACGTGCAGATTGATTTAATCAGAAAAGCCAATATTCATTCAGTGCAAAGAGAAGTTAAAGCATCGCCATTTGCTACACCACATCGTGATAGCCCAAGGGAAGGGAGGGGAGGACCCTCCAATAAACAATGCGGTACTGCTTGCTTCAAATGTGGAAAGGAGGGGCATTGGGCAAATTCTTGCAGAATGGGATCGAAGCCCCACCCCAAGCCACCCTCTGAGATAAATAAAGGCACCAGAAAAACTGATCCATGTACCAGGCCAGCAATGTCGGGGATGGAGCCACTGGACCTTACTACCAACTATTATGAACCAGGGCAGGATCCGAATGACTGGGAGAAGGAGGCCGCCTTTGACGAGGAAACGGACAAGCATTGGGTGAGTTCCCAGTCGGGCCCCATGACTATTCCCCTTAAGCTAAAAATGCCCTCTAGTGGACATTTCTCAGAATTACTTTTGGATTCTGGATGTTCACGATGCCAAGATCTAGTACAACATTAGAACGACCACGGACCTCCGCTCCTTCCGTCTGAAATTAAAAACATATTTTTTTCTGCTTGGCCGGTCTGGGGTAGTCTCTCTCTATGGGGTTTTAGTTGTATAGTGGGAATTTTAGCTTAGATTGGGTATTTTAGCACAGGTACTATTTAATTTGTTTTTAAGATGTTTTTGATTGTATATTTATGGTTTTAGTTTCCCTGTGCACCGCTCCGAGTCCCGGGGAGAGGAGCGGTCAAGAAATTAAACTATTATTATTATTATTATTATTATTATTATTATTATTATTATTATTATTATTATTATTATTATTATTATTATTATTATTATTATTATTATTATTATTATTATTATTATTATTATTATTATTATTAATTCGCCTTAAGACTTTAAAAGTTCCGATCGCATTTTGTCAAATGGATGGATCAGTTGCGGGGGGAGGTCCAGCACAATTTGTTACAGAACCAATTGAGTTGGTGATTGGTGATCACCATAGGGAAACCATTCATTTCATTGTTGCTCCCATTGCAGACAACCCAATTATTTTGGGATTAATGTGGTTGCGGAAATGGAACCCTGTCATAGATTGGAAAGAGGGTTGGATAAGTATCCCCCTAAGTATGCCCTCCCACCCCTAGGTGTGGACCCTGCTCCGGTGCCCCCCAACCCCAATGAAAGTGTGTCGACTGATCAAGTGGCAACCGTTTTGGAACAGATACCAGGGGAAGAAAACATCCCTAAAGAATATTTGGATTTGAAAGACGTTTTTAGCGAAAAATCTTCTGACAAGCTTCCACCCCACCGCTCCACAGACTGCACCATTGATTTCATCCCAGGGGTGCAACTACCTAAACCACGCATTTATTCCATGACACCAGGGGAAATGGTGGAATTGCGCAAGTTCATTGACAAAAATTTGGCAAAGGGTTTTATTGAACCTGCTAGACCTCAAGTTGCGGCTCCTGTTATGTTCAGAGAGAAGAAAGACAGCCAACTCCGCCTAATGGTGGATTACAGGAACTTGAACACGATCTGTGCTGAAAATGTCTACCCCCTCCCCCTCATGAAAGACATGCTCGCCCATCTGGCGAGAAGTAAGATTTTTACAAAACTGGACCTCAGAGAAGCTTATTTGTCATGACTGCTCTTACCATAATTCAAGAAAGACCACACTTAAGCATATTCAAGATGATTAAGGTTACTTTTACTGAATAAGGAAAAGTCAGCATCAAAGGTTAAGCCAGAAGTGGCTACTTTAGGCGCGAAGCATACATATCAAAGAATTAGCCAAACCCCAATCACCCATGACCCCACCCCAGTGTCCAAAACAGTTTCTTCTTCATTGTCAGATGGGTAGCACGTCCAGAGGTGTCATCAGAATGGAATGTGATACCGTTACTTGTAGAGATATCCCCACCTAACCCCACCTTCCACCAGCTCACTTAATAGCAACATCCCCCCTCCCTCCCCGTTTCTATGGCAGCCAAGCATGCAGGAAAGCGAAGGCTGACATCCGGCCCTCCTCCAGAAAGAAAATGTTCAACCCTGTAAAAGAGACGAAAAACACAATACCACACATTAAGACACACATAAAAACAAAATAGACTTTAAGGCTTATTGGGATACTTGGCATAAAATTGCCTCAGAAGCTTGGGGGCCTTAATATGGCATTTATCAACCCATTCGTTATGGGAGGTGGGGAAATCCTTCCAAACAACTAAGTACTGTACTTTGTTTCTATGCCTTCTGGAATCCAAAATGTCCCGAACCTCATAGTGTTGGTCCCCATCAACCAGCACAGACTTAGGAGAACCAGGATATGGTGTGCGAAGATGTGAAAAGTGTGCGGGTTTCAATAAGTGGACATGGAAAATTGGATAAAGGCGTCGATAGGATTTAGGGAGATCCAACTTAACTGAAACAGAACTTATGATCTTGGTAATCGTAAAAGGACCAACAAACTTAGGGCCTAACTTCTTGCATTTTTGAGGACTATCCAAATGTTTAGTAGACACATAAACTTGATCACCAACTTTGTATGACGGAGGTACGGCTCGCTTTTTATCTGCATACAGCTTATGCGATTCATGAGCCTCATCCAACGTTTTACGAATAATAGGCCAAACAGTCGACAGCTTCCCAGACCACTCTGAGAGGGAAAGAATTGTAGGAAGTTCATGAGGAAGCTCAGGGATGGGTACAAAGTCCTGACCATAAATTACTTTGAATGGGGTCATGCCAGTGCTACTATGAACTGAATTATTATAGGCCACCTCAGCATGTATAAGAAGATCAGCCCAATCATCTTGTTGGAAGTTTATAAAGCAGCGCAAATACTGCTCTAGAACGGAGTTAGCCCTCTCACAAGCCCCATTCGTTTGTGGGTGGTGGGAGGAGCTTAAACCCTGGGCGTCGCCAATCAGCATCAGAAATTCCTTCCAAAATTTCGAAGTAAACTGGACGCCTCGATCGGAGATGATGCGTTTCGGAACCCTATGCAGACGATATATATGAGTCAGGAATAACTTTGCCAGAGTCTTAGCTGATGGGATCTTGGAACACGGTACAAAGTGAACTTGCTTGGAGAATAAATCTGTAACAACCCATATAACTGTAAATCCTTGGCTACTTGGAAGGTCGACAATGAAGTCCATAGATATCTCCTTCCAAGGAGCCTCCGGCCGCGCTACGGACTGGAGAAGACCGTGAGGTTTGCCAGGAGTACGTTTTGAAGCAGCACATGTAGGGCAGCTAGCGATGTAAGATTCAACATCCTTTTTCAATGAGGGCCACCAGAACTGGCGTTTAACTAAATGTATAGTCTTTACAAAACCAAAATGACCCGCCAATCTGGAGTCATGTGCTCTCTGTAACACAAACGGCCGAAGTGTTGCAGGTACATAAATTTTGGACCCAATCCAAGGGAGATCATCTCTTACAGTACAATCTGCTGAGTGGGCGGAGTACCATTCATCGGTGAGAAGTTCAGTCTTAATTTTAGAAACCAAGTCCGGTAACGGGTCGGTTTGCAAATCAGAATGGCTTCTCGTTACCACCGGGTTAGCCATGCTGTACAGGGGCAGAACTGGCTGAATCACTGAAAGCTTAGAAGTGTCATATTGAGGCAGTCTGGATAAGGCGTCAGCCATAAAGTTTTTCCCCCCTGGAATATATTTCAAAATAAAGTTGAAGCGGTTAAAATACTGAGACCAGCGTACTTGTTTCGGAGAAAGTTTACGAGAAGTTGTGAGGTATTCCAAATTCTTATGATCAGTCCATACCTCAAATGGGTGAGGCGCACCTTCAAGAAAGTGCCGCCAAGACATGAGTGCCCAACGAACAGCAAAAGCTTCCTTCTCCCAGATTGCCCATCGCCTTTCAGTATTGGATAACTTACGAGAAGTATAAGCACAGGGTTGAAGGGAACCTTGTTGGTTGCGTTGCAATAAGACAGCTCCAACAGCCACGTCGCTAGCATCTGCTTGAATGACGAAGGGAAGATTAACATCCGGATGTTTAAGCACAGGTTCCGCTGCAAATAAACGCTTCAGTTTTTCAAAAGCGGCCTGACATTCCATGGTCCAGTTGAGAGGAGAGCCAGGTCGAGGTTTTGTCTCACCGTTGGTTTTGAGCAGGTTTGTAATAGGTAGAGCTATACTAGCGAAAGAAGGTATAAATTGGCGATAAAAATTAGCAAAACCCAAAAAACTCTGTAATTGTTTACGAGTGCGAGGAGGGGCCCACTCTGTAACAGCTTTGACTTTGTTAGGGTCCATTTCAATACCCTCTGCTGAGATACGATACCCCAGATAGTCTATCTTATGCTGATGAAATTCACACTTGGAGAGTTTAGCATACAATTCAGCAGCTCTTAGTTTGTTCAAAACAGAACGAACTAGTTTCACGTGTTCATCCCGTGTTTGTGTGTATACGACGATATCATCAAGATAAACGATAATGCCCTTGTACAGGTGTTCATGCAATACTTCATTGATTAGTTGCATAAAAACCGATGGCGCCCCCTGTAGGCCAAAAGGCAACACTTTAAACTGAAAACATCCTAACGGGCAGTTAAATGCTGTTTTCCATTCATCGCCTTCCTTAATTCTTATTCTGTAATACGCCTCCCTGAGGTCAAGTTTAGTGAAGATTTTGCCCGTGGCCAAATGAGCTAACATGTCTTTCATAAGAGGTAAGGGATATACGTTGTGATCGCATATCGTGTTCAAAAATCTGTAATCCGTCACAAGACGAAGTGACCCATCCTTTTTTTCTCTAAACATCACAGGAGCCGCCACTCGTGGTCTAGCAGGTTCAATAAAACCTCTTTCCAAGTTCTTATCAATAAATTTGCGAAGTTCAATCATTTCCCGAGGTGTCATAGAATAAATCCGTGGCTTGGGAAGTTGTACACCAGGGAGAAAGTCAATAGAACAGTCAGTGTCCCTGTGGGGGGGTAATGTGTCTGAAGATTTCTCACTAAACACATCTTTTAGGTCCCAGTATTCCTTAGGGATTTTGTCCTCCCCAGGTATAACTTCAAGTAAACAAACATCCTGACCCACGTTAGCAGCTTCCGAAATAGGTAGAGGTTCAACCAGAGACTGAATGTTGGGGAGTTGTGGACCAGGGGGTTGTGTCTCCGCACTAGGTGGCATAGGTAAAGGGATGCGAATCCAACCTTCTCTCCAGTCCATTAGTGGGTTCCATTTTCGTAGCCAATTTAAGCCTAAAATAACAGGGTTATCAGCAATTGGCGCAACAATAAAGTTAATGAATTCCTGATGGTGATCCCCAATGGACATCTGAATGGGCTCTGTAACAAATTGTGCAGGGTTACCGCCCGCAACGGTCCCATCCATTTGGCAAAAGGCTATGGGAACTTTTAAATTTTTTAGATGAAACCCCATATGCTGGACTAATTCTTGGCTGATAAGGCATCGTGAACAGCCAGAATCCAAAAGTGCAAGTATTTATAATTGCGGCCACTAGATGGAGCCAAAAGATGCAAAGGAATAACAAAGGGCCCGGAAGTGGAACTCACCCAATTCTCGTCATTGGAGTCTGTGTCCTTCTCCCAGTCATCTGGCACCCTCTGCTGGTGATGATCGGTGGTGAGATCGAGTGGTTCAGCTCCGCGCATCGCTTGCTTCATACGCATGCCCGGGGTTTTCGCGCGTTTTTTCACTTCCGCGTCTGGCTGCTGGCGGGGTGTTTCTTTCATTTTGCAATCATTTGCCCAATGGCCTTCCTTTCCACAGCGGAAACAAGCATTTGAACGAGGAGAAATAGGCTTTCCCTTTCCAAATCCCCTTTGGTACTGAAGCTCAAACCCTTGTGGGCGGGTAAAATCTTTTTTTCTGTCTTTGTTGATGTCAGGTAGCGGATTATTACGCAACAGATCTATCTCCACATCAGCGGCTAGATTAAACCAAGCCTCTAAGGATTCGGGCGACTTTCTGTTCACACAGCTCTGATACAAAGTGGGGTTCAGGCCTTCAGTGTATTCATCAATAAGAGCCTCAACACTACAACCCCTCATATAACATGCTAGCTGGCGAAAACGTTGACTATATTCTTGAACTGGTCTGTTCCCTTGGCGTAACGTTTTCATTTCAAGCCTTGCCTTTCTATGGAGGAGAGGGTCTTCGAACCGTCTTCTTAGAGCGGTCATAAAACTGTCGAAGTCTCTCATTAAAGGTGAACGCTCATTATGAAGGGCTACCACCCATTCTCCTGCTCTTCCCTCCAGAGCCAGAGTGACAATTCTTATTTTAGATTCATCATTGGGTAGATCGGCTGCAAATTCATTTACAAAACTGCTAACTTGAAGCAGAAAAAACCCCAGTAGCCACTTCTGGCTTTTTGTCATGACTGCTCTTACCATAATTCAAGAAAGACCACACTTAAGCATATTCAAGATGATTAAGGTTACTTTTACTGAATAAGGAAAAGTCAGCATCAAAGGTTAAGCCAGAAGTGGCTACTTTAGGCGCGAAGCATACATATCAAAGAATTAGCCAAACCCCAATCACCCATGACCCCACCCCAGTGTCCAATACAGTTTCTTCTTCATTGTCAGATGAGTAGCACGTCCAAAGGTGTCATCAGAATGGAATGTGATACCGTTACTTGTAGAGATATCCCCACCTAACCCCACCTTCCACCAGCTCACTTAATAGCAACATCCCCCTCCCTCCCCGTTTCTATGGCAGCCAAGCATGCAGGAAAGCGAAGGCTGACATAGGATTAGGATGAAAGAAGGGGATGAGTGGAAAACTGCTTTTAGTTGCCCGTTAGGTTGTTTTCAATTTAAAGTTCTGCCATTTGGCCTACAAGGGGCACCAGTGGTTTTCATGCAACTGATAAATAAGGTCTTACATCAGCACCTGTACAAAGGCGTTATCGTATATCTTTTTTTTAATTGAAAAAGTTTTTCAACCAACAAATTTCCCCCCTTCTTTTTTACCCCCCCCCCTTCCCCCAAGATAAAAAAACATAAATCAGGTACAATTATATCCCTTCCCCCCCTCTTTCAACTAGAAATACATAAATCAAATATCAGTATAGTTCCCTCCCATATCCTTCCTAACCCTCCCCAACCTCCCCTTCCCCCCAACCCCATGACTTCCGCTATATGCAACCCTAGTAATTCCAAACACAATATATGTTATTCATTCCCTTCATATTCTACCCCCTGCTGACTACCTTATTCATCTAATCTCCATCAGCTAAAAGCTACACAATATTTTCTAGTCTGATACTTGTTTTGTATATAATCAATCCACTTTTTCCACTCCTGTGTATAAGTCTCTAGTATCGGGTCCTTTAAAAAAGCTGAAATTTTCGTCATTTCAGCAAATCCAGCCATCTTCTGCGTCCATTGGTATATAGTAGGCAAAATATCTTTCTTCCAGTGCTGAGCAACCAGCAGTCTAGCTGCTGTCACCATATACAAAATCAATTTTGTTTCACCCAATGTAAAACCCCTAACTATACCCAATAAAAACAGATTCCGGTTTGAGACCCCGCCCGTTTGGTCGTCCTGAAAAGGACGGCCAGATCTGTTGTTCGTAAAAGCCACAGAAAGGACTGGCTGTGGCTGAAAATCCCTTCCCTCGGGCATAGAAGGAAGGGAGAGAATTTCTATGCAGGGTAGAGCTGCCTGGCGCCCCTGGATGAAAAGATCTGGGGAGTGAAAGGCGAGCTCCCCAGGAAGCTAGGAATATCTCCGGACATCAGATCACTCCTTTAACTAGGAGACAAGAGCAACTCACCCCTGGTCTTTGGATACACCCACAGATAAACTTTCTCCAGGCAAAGCTGGGACGGGGGTTCAATCGCAAGTATTTGTATCTATTTACTTCTAATTTTTACAAATAGTAAACTTCAAAGGACTTTTGTTTTCTCCAGAAGTACGTCAATTCAAACTTATTTCGCTGGTTATACCCAAAATTAATCCTATTGCGACATCTGGTGGCCAAAAGTTGTAATTACAAGGGTGAAATTCTCAAATCTCTGAATTTACTTCTAAATTGCAAAGATGACGTATAAACAAGGTAAATTAGTTTTACCTAAAGCAGCTGTTGCCTCTCCAACACTACAACAACAACAAGCACAATCTCCTATGTCAACTATACAAGCACAACAATCACAAGCTATTATTTTGAAAGATATGCAGGAGCTTATTGGAAAAATGAAGGAGGAGCTCACAACAACAATGTCAAGTGGTTTGGCTAATCTAGAGACTAAACTCCAAGACAACCTGGAGGTAATGTCTGGAGATATTAGGGAACAAATTTCACAACAAAACAATGAAATTAGGCAAGGTATATTATTGGCACTTGGTGGATTAATTGGGCATGTCCAGAATTTGAGAGATGAAGTTGGTGAGATCAAGCAGGAAAATTTCAATTTAGAACAGCGTACACAGAGATTGGAACAAGCTAACTTGATGCTGCAATACAGAGAAATGGAGTTCGCACTTAGAATTCGTGGTCTTAAGGAATTCAAGGATGAAAATGTAAAACAGGTATGTGCAGAAGCTCTGGCCGAACATATGAATGATTCCGTCGAAGATTATCGTCTTGCCATAGAGAAAGCTTACAGAGTGAATTCTTGGGTGGCGAGACAGAGGAATCTGCCAAGGGACATTGTGATTTATTTTGAAAAGAAGTCTACACGCAACCAGATACTCCAGGCCACTTTTAATAACAAACGTAAAATACAAGGACAAGAGGTAACGGTTTTAAAAGAAATTCCACCAGTGATGCTGCGTCAAAGGAAGGACTACGCTTTTCTGACGGATGAATTGAAAAAAAGAGAACTACAATTTAGATGGGATGCACCTGCTGGATTGGTGGTGTTTTATTCAGGAAGGAAATACAGGCTTAACACAACTGACAAAGCTAAAGACTTCTATATCAATGTTTTACAAGCAGGTGATCCTCCGAAGAGCAGAGATACGGTCCAGTTATCACAGGTCGAAGTGGTTCCTACCTCGGTAGCATTAATGGAGTATATGGACGCCAAAGACCAAAGAGTCACCCGAGCGGCAAGTAGAAAAAAAGGACAACAGGTGCGCCAACCGACTGTGGTACAATCAATGGAAGCTGTGGGAGGAGCAAGGCCTAAACAACAATTGGCGGATTTAGATAGTTTGCTTCAGTGGCTCCAACCAAAGGACAATGTCATCTAGGTTCTTGACCTGGAATGTTAATGGCCTGAACTCACCGCAGAAAAGAAAAAAGGTTTTCCATTACTTAAGGCAATATAAGAATGAAATCATTTGTTTGCAAGAAACACATATAAAGGCGTCCGACCAAAAATATCTGACTAATTCTAGATTGGAGAATTGCTTTGTGGCTTCGGCTCCAGAGAAAAAAAATGGAGTGGTAATTTATATAAGACAAGAACTTACGGCAAATCTTTTAGAGGCAGATACTCAAGGACGTTACCTGATACTAGAACTCAACCTACAAGATGAAAAAAATTTAATAGTTGGAATATATGCACCAAATCAACAGCAAACAAAATTCTATAAGACTTTGCATAAAAAAATAGCCCAATTGGATTATAAATCATATGTACTGATGGGGGACTGGAATGGAGTTGTGGATCCTAGAAAAGACAAGAAAGGTCTAATTGGTGCCACATCTTGCCGAGCGCAACTTCCCTCATCCTTTTTTGAGATGTGGGATGAGTTGGAACTAATAGATATATGGAGAGTTCGTAACAAAGACGAGAAAGACTTTACTTTCTACTCCGCTAGACATCAGTCTTTTTCAAGGATTGACTTTATTTTAATTTCTAATGATTTATTTTCCAGGGTGAAAAATGTGAAGATCTTCCCGAGATTGATCTCGGATCATAGTCCAGTTTGGATAGACCTTGAATATAAAGTTAAAGAACAAAGATTGGGGAGAATCAATGAAAGTTTGTTTAGACACGAAGAACTGGTCGATGAATGTAAAAAATATTTAAAGGAATTTTTTGTTATGAATTCGAATAAGGGAACATCGATAGATATGGTTTGGGATGCAAGTAAGGCTTATATGAGGGGTATCCTGATATACTTAAATAGTAAAATTAAAAGGCAAAGGGAAAAGAAAAGAAGGGACCTGGAGCAGGAGATAAAGGATAAGGAGAAATTATTTACTCAAAATCCCTCTGATAGTAAGTTGAAAGTTACAATAAAACTATTGAAAGAGCAGTTTAATATGTTACTATCGGATCAAGTAGCCATGAAATTGAAATATGCCAAGTGTAATACCTTTCATAATGCAAATAAGCCCGGAAGATGGTTAGCCTACCAGTTAAGAAAAAAAAGAAAGCAGGGTAGAATAGAGAAGGTACAGTATAAGGGACAAGAGATATATAAACAAGAAATTATACGTAAAGACTTTTTAGAATATTATATTAGGCTATACTCCAAGGATAATATTTTAGATACGGATATAGATAAATACTTGCTAGAGGTGAAAGTCCCATTACTTAATCAAGTTCAGAGAGATGGTCTTGATCAACTGATAATTTCGGAAGAGATAATACAAGCAATAAGCCAACTTAAAATAGGGAAAGCACCGGGCACAGATGGTCTATCAGATGGTTATTATAAAAACTTACAGGTAGAAATGGTGGAACCGATGAAGGAGGTATTTAGAATGGTACAGACAGAGGGGAGAATTCCACCCTCCTGGAGGACAGCTTTTATTACGTTAATACCAAAAGAGGGTCATGATGCTGCATTACCTAAAAACTATAGACCCATATCGTTGTTGAACACAGATTATAATTTTTTTGCAAAAATTATGGCAAATAGATTAATGCCAGTGGTGCAAGAACTTATTCATGAGGACCAAACAGGTTTTATAACTGGTAGATACATGAAATATAATGTGAGACATGTGATAAATATGATTGAATATTTGGAGAAAAATAACCAGATCCCTGCAGCGCTAATATTTTTGGATGCTGAGAAAGCCTTTGACCAAGTTAATTGGCGGTTTTTACTGAAGGTTTTAGAGAAAATGGAAGTGGGAGTTAATTTCTTACGAGCAATTGGTACAGTATATCAGAAGCAATCTGCCTACTTAATAGTTAATGGTAACCTATCAGAGGTTTGTGAGATAGAAAAGGGTACAAGGCAGGGCTGTCCCTTATCCCCACTATTATTCATACTAACACTGGAAGTACTGCTTAATAAAGTACTAGACGCTAAAGAGATAGAGGGGGTACAAATAAGGAATCACGATTACAAATTAAGAGCTCTTGCAGATGACTTGGTTATTACAATCTCTCAGCCACGGAAATCTATGACAGTTTTATTATATATTCTTCATTGTTATGGTAAGGTTTCAGGTTTTAAGGTGAACAAACAGAAAACAAAGATGCTTGTCAAAAATACCTCATTGCAGCAAAAACAATATATACAGAATCTAACAGGTTTTGAGATTGCTAATAAAGTGAAATACTTGGGAGTACAAATCACAACTTCAAATACAAAGCTTTATAAGAATAACTATGCTCCAATGTGGCAAATGATGCAGAAGGATATGAAAAACTGGGAGAAATTACAGTTTTCTCTACTGGGTAGGATATCGGCGGTTAAAATGAATATATTGCCAAAAATTTTATTTTTGTTCCAAATGTTACCTATTTTAAAAAAAGAGGCAAACTTGGTAGAGTGGCAGAAAGAAATAAATAGATTTATATGGGCGGGGAAAAAGCCTAGGATGAAACTGAAGATTACTCAGGACGTACGAGAGAGAGGTGGTTTGAAGATGCCCAATTTGAATATATATTATGAGGCAGTAGTGCTTACTGCACTCAGCGACTGGATTAATAATAATAATAATAATAATAAATTTTATTTATAACCCACTCTCTCTCCCCAAAGGGACTCGAGGCAGGGCACAGGAAAATTAAAAACAATAGACACAAACAGAGTACAAAATTTAAAATCACAATTAAACATATCCTGCACTAAAAACATCTATAAAAACTAAAAACTGTCCCTAAAACCCCTTAACACTATAAATTAATTAAAATTACCCTAGGCCAGCCAAACGGAAGAAATGAGTTTTTAAAAGCTGTTGGAAGGAGCGAAGGTCTGTGGTTGTTCTGATTTCGGGGGGAAGGTCGTTCCAGAGGGTCGGGCCCGCCACAGAGAAGGCCCTTCCCCTGGATGTCGCCCGCTGGCACAGCCTAGTGGACGGCACCCGGAGAAGTCCCTCTCTGTGGGAGCGAATCGGTCGCAGGGATGTATGAGGCAGAATGCGATCCCGCAGATAGCTAGGTCCCGTGCCATGGAGCACGTTGAAGGAAAGAACTTTGAATATAGAGGGGCATGATTTAATATACGGATGGCACGCTTATTTGGTCTAGGAAGGTGGATACGATATTTAAAACTCATATATTAAGAAATGCCTTTATAAGGGTCTGGAAGAAATATCAATATAAATTAAATCAAAAAATCCCTAGTTGGACAATACCGAGGCATATGATAGGGAATGTAAGCGCGCAAAAGAAACATGATTCAATCACTTATAAACAACTGATAGATTGGGATGATAGGGTCTGTAGACTTAAACCTTTAGATGTATTGAAACAAGAGAGAATAGTACGGTCTTGGTTCGAGTATGGACAGTTACAATCTAGGTTAAAAGAAGATTGTAAAATGGGCATATCAACAGTGGACCAAGAATTAATTGAACAAATTAGAGATATGGGGCAGTACCATATAAAACAGTTATATAACTTATTGATAGAAATTGATTCTGCCCCGGAGTTAGTCAAAGATTGTATGATAAAGTGGGCACAAAATATTAATCAACCAATAATGCTGGAAACTTGGGAGAAGATCTGGGTAAGAAATGTAAAATTTACACAAGCGCAAAATTTGAGGGAAATTTTTTATAAAATGTTTTATAGGTGGCATTTGGACCCTAAAAAATTATCAATTATGTATCCGAGCCAGAGCCCGAAATGTTGGAGGTGTGATTGTGATGAGGCAACATATTATCATATCTGGTGGACTTGTAAAAAGGTTAAAGCTTTCTGGATTAAAATTTGGTGGATCATGCAACAAAAGATTTTTAAAAGGAAAATAGAATTTACCCCGCAACTTTTTTTACTGGACATAACCACAAATTGTACTGTTGTTGAAACAAGGTTAATATTGAACTTAATAACTGCTGCAAGATTGCTTGTAGCACAGTATTGGAAAAAGGAGGATCTAGGCACGGTAGAGGAATGGATTTCTAAGGTTTCAAATCTGGCAGAGATGGCTAAGATCTCTGCATATTTAAAGGATCAATCACATGACAAATATTTGTTGGAATGGAGGAACTGGATTAGTTTTATACAAAACAGATATGGATCAGATAAACTTGTTATAGCTTACTAGGGAAAAGATATATTATTAATGTTCATAGATAGAGATTGTAAATAAGCAGATTTGAAAGTCTGATACCCTGTATCCAACTCTGGGAAGCTCCGGGGAGGGGGGAGGAGGGTGGGATTAGTGGGGGGGGTAGGGGCAGGGGGGGATATTGTATTGAAAAATTGTATTTGAAAAACTTTTACAATTAAAAAAAACAGTTGTGGAGTAAATTGTATTTTTTTCTTCAAGACATTTTGCATAACCCACCAAATTTTTATCCAGAAAGCCTTAACTTTCTTGCAAGTCCACCATATATGATAATATGTAGCATCTAAACATTCACATCTCCAACATTTTGGTTGAACATTAGGGTACATACATGATAATTTCTTAGGATCTAAATGCCATCTGTAAAACATTTTATAAAAATTTTCCCGCAAATTCTGTGACTGTGTAAATTTAACATTCTGAACCCATATTTTTCCCCATGTATCCATCATAACTGGTTCAGTAAAATTCTGGGCCCATTTAATCATACAATCTTTAACCAGTTCAGTTTCTGAGTCCCTTTCTAGCAAGACATTATAAACTCTCTTAATATGCATTGGGCTAGTGTCCTTTATCTGTCTGACGATTTCTAGATCATGTTCCATTAAACCAGTTTTTTGATCTTCTTTCCATCTCATCTGTAATTGGTTATACTGTAACCAAGTTAAATTAATCCCTTCTGCCAACAACGTGTCCAAAGTCTTCAGCTGCCATCTGCCCCTTTCAGCAAAAAGCACATCTTTGTATAAAAAACCCCCGAGTGACTTAATATTTGTATTCCGCATGGCATCCGCAAGATCCAGCCAAAGTGGAATCTTATAATCCCACTTAGATCGGTGCTTCTTCCAAATTCTCATCAAGGCACTTCTAAGTATATGACTATTAAACACTTTATCCACTTTATGATCATAGAATAAGTATGCATGCCAACCCAAATCAAGATCGTGGCTTTCTATATTCAACAGTTCAGTTTTTGTTTTTCCAAACCAATCAGTTATTTGTGTCAATGCAGCTGCTTCTTAATACAATCGAAGGTTTGGAAGTTTAAGCCCACCTCTTTCGCGAGTATCTTGCATAATTTTCAATTTCACTCTCGGTTTCTTCTCATTCCAAACAAATTTAATCAACGTTTTTTGCCATTCTAACAGTTGCTTGTCAGATTTAAGCACCGGTATCATTTGAAACAAAAAGATAAATCTAGGTAAGACATTCATTTTAATTGCTGATATTCTTCCAAGCAGAGATAACTGTAATTTTTTCCAGGTTTGCAAATCTTTTTGTATCTTTTGCCACAGCACCTCGTAGTTATTTTGGAATAATTTTATATTTGAGTCTGCAACTTGTATTCCTAAATATTTAACCTTTTATACTATTTCAAAACCTGCCACCCTTTCAAGTTTCTTTTTTTGAATATCTGTTAGGTTTTTAGCAAGCATTTTAGTCTTTTTATAATTCAGTCTGAATCCGGATACCAAACCATATTCCTCTATAATGTCTTTCATCTGGATTATTGATTTCATCGGTCGTGTTAGGGTAACAACCAGATCAATGCCCTAGTTCTGTATTCCTCTTGCCTTATAGCTATTCCAGTCAAGAAATTCGAGTCCCGTATTGTATTCAACAAGACTTCCAAAGTTAAGATAAATAACAATGGGGATAATGGACAACCCTGTCTTGTACCTTTATGTATGTTAAAGTTCTTTGACAAACTTCCATTAATAATAAGTTGTGCAGATTGTTCTTGATATATTGCTCCAATTGCCTGTATAAACCGAACCCCCAAACCCATTTTTCCCAAAGCCTTGATTATAAAATTCCAATTCACTCGATCAAAGGCCTTTTCCGCATCCAGAAAAACCAGCACTGCAGGGATCTGTTTATTCTTATCTAGATAGTCCAATAAATCTATAATTTACCTGACATTCTCCTTCATGTATCTTCCTTCGATAAATCCTGCTTGGTCGAGATGAATTATCTCTTGAATAACTGGCATCAATCTGTTGGCTAATACTTTTGCAAAAATTTTATAATCCGTATTTAGAAGAGATATTGGTCTGTAATCTTCTGGTTTCTTAGAGCCTGCTTCTTCTTTTGGTATCAATGATACAAAGGCCGCTTTCCATGAGGAAGGTATTTTACCACCTTGCTGTATATTACAAAATAAATCTTTAAGATGTTCAATCATTTCTGCTTGTAAGGTTTTATAATAAACTGCAGTTAAACCATTGGTCCCTGGAGCTTTAGCTGATTTCAATTGCTTTATAGCAAAGCTAATCTCCTCGATAGTTATTAATTGATCCAGGTTTGCCTTTTGGTCCAAGGAGACTTTTGTAAGCCTTTTTCCTTCTAAATATTTATCTATAAGATTATTTTGTATGTTATCCTTAGCATATAGCTTGGTATAATAATCCAAAAAAGCCTTTTTGATTAATTCTTGTTGATAAACTTCCTTGTGTACTCTCCAAATATCTTTCATTTCCAAATCCTCTTGCATTTCAAAAAAAGCTTGTGGTAACTTGCCGCCTAATTTGGCCGAACTCTTTTTATCCATTCTCGGTTGGATTACTCCATTCCAGTCTCCCATAATTAAAATTCTTGAAAAATCCCACTCTAGGATTTTCAAATGGAGCATCTTATAAAAACTTTCTTGTTGCTGGTTTGGGGCATATATTACTACCACCAAAATGGGCCCATTCTCTGTATAAAGTTCAATTGCTATGTATCTTCCACAGTCATCCGCTTCTATAATTTTAGCTGATAGCCTTTTATTTATATATATCACCACCCCATTCTTCTTCTCCGAATTTGAAGCCACAAGTTGCATTCCCAATTTTGAATTTATCAAATATTTCTGGTCTTGCACCTTAATATGGGTTTCTTGCAAACAAATAACATCATTATTAAATTGTTTCAAATAATAAAATACTTTTTTCCTCTTTTGTGGAGAGTTCAGGCCATTCACATTCCAAGACAAAAATTTAAGCATCATTTGAACTAGTCTGAAGTGTTAATTGCTGAAGGTCCCATTCTGGAGAAGTGGTCTTCAGCTTTGCTCGTCCCATGTCTTCAGCTTGCTCCTTTCCCTTGACCTTCTTAGCTCGTTGTGGGTAAGATCTTCCCTGTTGCTGTGCTTCCTGAATTTGCTTAGAGACAGATCTAGTTATACGTTGCTCCTCCGGTTTGCTTGTTCGCAGTTCGACCTCCAGCGCTTCTTTTACAACAGTCTTTAATGTTTCATCCCAAAAAGAGACTGGCGATGGCTCAAAAGGATCAACCACAATACCACCTACAGCTCCCTGGGCTGCCCTTTCTTTTTGTGTCTGTCTTATTTGTTCCTCAGTTTCCTGGTCAAACAGCCTCTGTGCTTCAGCCTCCTTGTCTACTGGTGAAGATGTACGTGGAGATGTAGAACCCACTTTCAGAACATTATAATAGAACTCTTCTGCCTATGCTATGGTATTTAGACGGTATCTCACTCCTTGAAACCTCAATATTATACCGGCTGGAGCATCCCACCGATATTGAATTTGCTGCTTTTCCAATTCTGCTACCAGAAATCCAAAATCTTTTCTATCCTTTAACATTTTGGGTGGCAACTCCTTATAGACACCAATCTCAGTTCCATCAATTTGAACAGCAGAAAGAAATGACTTTTGCAAGATATCATTTCTTATTCTCCTATCAGTAAAATATATTACCACATCTCTAGGTAATTGCCTTTGTACTGCCACATGAGAATTAACTCTGTAAGCCTTATCAATTTTATAAAAAATCTCATCAGAATCTTCACATTTCAGTAACACCGCCAGAGCATCAGCACAGACTTTTCTTAGATCTTCTCTGGGATTTTCCCTAATTCCCCTGAGCCTAATAGCAAATTCCATAGATCTGAATTGCATCATCGTAATCTCATTATCCAGCTTCTGAATTTTTCCATCGGCTTCTATAAATTTTAAATCAGTTTCCTTAAATTTGGTCTCAACGTCTGAAGCAAGCTTTTTAACTTTTTTATCCACCTTCAAAATTAGTTTAGTTTAGTTTAGTTTAGTTTATTTACATTTATATCCCGCCCTTCTCCGCAAAGGACCCAGGGCGGCGCACAGGAAATTTAAAAAACATACAGAGTACAAAAATAAATACACAATTTAAAATATAAATTAAACCGTCTTATCCTATGCTAAAAACCCAATTTTAAAATACCCAATAAAACTATCTAAAAGTCCCCATGGAAGGTTAGGCTAGGCTGGCTTGTTGGAATAGGTATGTCTTTAGACATTGGCAGAAGAGGCGGAGGTCGGTGATGGTGCGTATTTCGGGGGGTAGGTCGTTCCAAAGGGCTGGGCCCGCCACAGAGAAGGCTCTTCCCCTGGGTGTCGCCAGTCAGCATTGCCCGGCCGACGGCACCCTGAGAAGGCCCTCTCTGTGGGAGCGTATCGGTCTAAGGGATGTATGGGGCAAGAGGCGGTCTCGCAAATAACTAGGCCCCGAGCCATGGAGCGCTTTAAAGATGGTCGTCAAGACCTTGAAGTGCACCCGAAAGACCACAGGAAGCCAATGCAGCTCGCGCAGGATCGGTGTTATGTGGGAGCATCTAGTGGCTCCCATAATCACCCGCGTGGCTGCGTTTTGGACTAACTGTAGCTTTCGGGTGCACCTCAAGGGAAGCCCCATGTAGAGAGCATTACAGTAGTCGAGTCGGGACGTCACGAGAACTTGAGTGACTGTGCAAAGGGCAGCCCGGTCCAGTAAGGAGCGCAATTGGCGCATCAGGCGTACCTGATGAAATGCCCCCCTGGCCACGGCTGCCACATGGTCTTCCATGGAGAGCCGGGGATCCAGGAGGACACCCAAATTGCGCGCCCTCTCCACACGCAAAATTACATCAGAGAGGCCCTTTACCACTGTTTGAATATCTTTATTAACTAATTCAAATTTTTCTTGAACAATTCCCTTAATTTCTTTTTCAGATCTTTTGATTTCTTTGCCTATAAAGTCTTTTAAATCTTGGAAATCTTCTGCCTTTGTCTGAGCTTGCAGGGGTGTGGCTGTTTGTTTTGTTGACATCTTGGCCTGTGCAGAGCTTGCTAACTTTTCTTAAAGGATTGTCCAAATATGGTTTTTTCCCCCCCTCGTCTCCAGCAGGTTTTATTACTTTATAACGTGTTAGAATACACAAACCAAGTTGGTGCCGTCTTCAGTTAATTAAGCACTAAGGCAAGCACCATTTGTTTTCCTTTTCTCACTTGAAAGTCATTCTAACTTCAACGCTGTAATTACTTCAATACTTCGATAGTCAACAGAGAATAAAAATACTTGCTATTTGGTGTTAGATGGTAAGAATGTCGGCCGCAAAATGCCTTGTCCTGCTGATAAGCAGAAGATCCCAAACACCCCGAGGTCCGGCAGCTTGTAAAGGGAGTCACGCCCTGTTAGCTTCCCAGAGGCATAAATACCTTCTGGGGTCACTCAGGGGTGCTCAACCGACAGCTACCTACTCAACTCACAAGATCTTCAGAGGCTTGGAGATTTACGAGACATTTCCCATATCCGAAACGCCTCTTTACAGGCGGCTGAGGTGGCGGTCTTCAAAGAGACCGTCAGCGGCAGAACGTGGCACAACCGGAAGTCGCGTTATCCTATATCTTGATGATATCTTTATTTACACGGAAACACGTGAGGAACATGTGAAGCTTGTCTGTTCTGTTTTGCGCAAGCTGAGGGCGGCGGAACTATATGCTAAACTTTCAAAGTGTGACTTTCATCAAAGCAAGATCGACTTTCTCAGATATCGGATTTCGTCAAGGGGCATTGAGATGGATCCTGCTAAAGTAAAAGCAGTGACTGAATGGGCCACACCTCGCACCCGTAAACAATTGCAAAGTTTCTTGGGTTTTGCAAACTTTTACCACCAATTTATCCCCTCTTTTGCAAGTATTGCTCTACCAATTACGAACTTACTAAAAACAAAGGGTGAGGAAAAACCACGACCTAGTAAACCCCTGAACTGGTCTATGGAATGCCAAGCTGCCTTCAAAAAACTTAAACGCTTGTTTGCAGCGGAACCTATTTTAAAACACCCTGACATGGATGTGCCTTTTGTCGCACAGGCAGACGCCAGCGATGTGGCGGTTGGAACTGTTCTATTACAATACAACTCCAACGGGGAGTTACAACCTTGCACTTATACCTCTCGTAAGCTCTCCGATACTGAAAGAAGATGGGCTATTTGGGAAAAGGAAGCTTTTGCAGTTTAACTTTCTCCTAAACAAGTCCGTTGGTCTCAATATTTCAGTCAATTTAATTTTTCCATGAAATATATTCCCAGGGGACGAAACTTTATGGCAGACGCCTTATCACGCCTTCCTCAATACAACAGCTCTAAACTTACTGTTGTCCAGCCTGTTATTCCGGTGGGCAACTTAGCTGTTCTGGTTACCACTCGCAGCCATTCAAGTCTGCAGACCGAAAGCCCACCCAAATCAATCTCTAGAATTAAGAGATTGATTTTAAGAGGTTGATTATTGGTTTGCTGCACATTGTGGTGACTGTACATTGCGGGATGACTTACCTTGGGTGGGTTCTAAACTTTACGTCCCTGCTAAGCTCTGTACTTTTGTGCTCCAGAGGGCACACGATTCTCGTTTGGCTGGTCATTTTGGGTTCGTAAAGACCCTACACTTACTTAAGCGTCAATTCTGGTGGCCTTGTATGAAGAAAGATGTTGAGTCTTACATTGCTAGTTGCCCAGTTTGTGCTGCATGTAAACGCCCCCTGGCAAACCTCAAGGTCTCCCCCAATCTGTAGCACGGCCAGAATCTCTTTGGAAGGAGATATCTATGGACTTCATTGTGGATCTTCCAAATAGCCGTGGTTTCACTGTCATATGGGTAGTTACTGATCTATTTTCGAAGAAAGTTCATTTTGTTCCGTGCTCAGGAATCCCATCGGCTAAGGCCTTAGCAAAATTGTTCCTGAATCACATTTATCGACTACACGGAGTTCCTCGACGTATTATTTCTGATAGAGGAGTTCAGTTCACTTCTCGATTTTGGAAGGAATTCTTGAAGATGATTGGCTCCTCCCAGGGGTTAAGCCCCTCCCACCACCCTCAGACGAACAGAGCTTGTGAAAGGGCTAATTCCGTTTTGGAGCAATATCTGCAGTGTTTCATTAATTACCAACAAGATGATTGGGCCGACCTGTTAATCCATGCTGAGGTGGCATATAACAATTCCATTCATAGCAGCACCGGTATGACTCCCTTCAAAGTGATTTATGGCCAAGATTTTGTGCGTATTCCTGAGTTGCCTCACGAGTCTCCTACCGTTCTCTCACTCTTCGATTGGAGTAGTAAGTTGGCGTCGTTTTGGCCTGTGGCACGGAAGACGCTGGATGATGCTCACCAATCTCATAAATTGTATGCTGATAGAAAATGAGTTGCCCCGCCAGATTATAAAGTTGGTGACCGTGTTTACCTTTCTATCAGATTTTTGGAGAGCCCACAAAAATGTAAAAATCTGTGCCCGAAATATGTTGGACCTTTCCCCATTGTTAAGATCATCAGTTTCGTGTTAGTCAAACTGGATTTGCCCAAAACGTAATGTCGGCTTTACCCGATTTTCCATGTCCATCTATTGAAACTTGAACACACATCTTACCTTCGTTGACAGCAATCTGATCCCCCACCGCCATTATTAGTAGCTGGTGAACCCCATTACGAAGTATGGGACATTTTAAACTCTAGAGTCTGGAGAAATAAAGTGCAATACCTAGTGTCTTGGAAGGATTTCCCTCCGTCTCATACCGAGTGGGTGGATAAACGCCACGTTCGGGCCCCTAAGATACTGAAGAATTTTTATGCAAAATATCCTGACAAACCTTAACCACTGTTGTTCCTTTGTGTCTCTGTTTTGTGTTTGTCTCTGTCCCTCTCAGTGTTTTTTTATTGTTTGTGTTTTATTGCAGGACTGATGTCAGTTTTCTGGAGGAGGGCCGGATGTCAGCCTCCGCTTTTTGTTTGTTTCGGCTGTCATTTGGAAACGGGGGGGGTGTTGGGCTGTCTGGATACTAAGTGAGCTGGAGAGAGATGTGGCCTCAGTCTGTTATCACCTAAACTAACGGTCTTGCATTCCACTGTGATGACACTCCTGAGCAGGAAGTGCACCTGATGTCGTGACCAGCTCTGCATTGGACAGTATACTGGGGTCAAGGGGCTAAAGGCTGGGTTATGCTTTGCTACATATGTTACATGCCTAAATGTTTCATTCCTTGCTTGACTTTCGCTGCAGTCTTATCATATTCAGTAAAAGTAACTGTAAACTTTCCAAATGAGCTTAAGCATGGTCTTTCCTGATCTATGATGGAAGCACCAGTGTTCAAATTTTCTAGACTGCCACAATTCAGTCATAAGAGCAATAGAATTGGTTGTTCAAAGATTCTTCAGAAGACCATGAATAATTCTTTGGGAGTTTTAATTTTGGCCAGATATTTTTACAAAATTTTAACAAGCCTTGTCTTTTTTTTCCAATTCTATCCCGCCGGCTGCCAAAAAATTATGGTATAGGCAACTGAGAGGGGTAGAAGCATCTCCACCATCCATTTCTCGTAAGTCTCTTGTTCTCACATTCCTAAGGTGACCAGATTTTCAAAACTCCCAAAGCGGGACACCGTCGGGGGGGGCGGGCGCCCAGAGGGCATCGGGGCAGGGGCACCCCCCACCACGGGGCCCTCTTTAAAGGCAGCGGCTGGGGCGGGAAGGGGGAAGGCATTCCATAGACCAGTTCAGGGGTTTACTAGGTCATGGTTTTTCTTCACTCTTTGTTTTTAGTAAGTTCGTAATTGGTAGAGCAATACTTGCAAAAGAGGGGATAAATTGGTAAAAGTTTGCAAAACCCAAGAAATTTTGCAATTGTTTACGGGTGCGAGGCGGGGCCCACTCAGTCATTGCTTTTACTTTAGCAGGATCCATCTCAATACCTCCTGACGAAATCCAATATCCGAGATAGTCGATCTTGCTTTGATGAAAGTCACACTTTGAAAGTTTAGCATATAGTTCCGCCGCCCTCAGCTTGCGCAAAACAGAACGGAGAAGCTTCACGTGTTCTTCACGTGTTTCCGTGTAAATAAGGATATCATCAAGATAGACGATAACGCCTTTGTACAGGTGCTGATGTAAGTCTTTATTTATCAGTTGCATGAAAACCGCTGGTGCCCCTTGTAGGCCAAATGGTAGAACTTTAAATTGAAAACAACCTAACGGGCAATTAAAAGCAGTTTTCCACTCATCCCCTTCTTTAATCCTAATTCTATAGTAAGCTTCTCTGAGGTCCAGTTTTGTAAAAATCTTATCTCTCGCCAGATGGGCGAGCATGTCTTTCATGAGGGGGAGGGGGTAGACATTTTCAGCACAGATCGTGTTTAAGTTCCTGTAATCTACCACTAGATGTAGTTGGCCATCTTTCTTTTCTCTGAACATAACAGGAGCCGCTACTCGAGGTCTAGCAGGTTCAATAAAACCCCTTGCCATATTTTTGTCAATGAACTTGCGCAATTCCACCATTTCCCCTGGTGTCTGAATGGGAAGTAACGGACTCAGACTCAACCCGACCAAGACCGAGTGGCTGTGGTTTCCGGCTGCCCGATTCAACCAGCTAACTCCATCGCTGGCCATAGGGGGCGAACATCTTGGGGTGCGCAATTTGGGTGTCCTCCTGGATGCCCGGCTGTCCATGGAAGATCAAGTGACAGCCGTGGCCAGGAGGGCGTTTTACCAGGTTCGCCTGGTTCGCCAATTGCGCCCCCTATTGGATCGGGACGCCCTTCGCACAGTCACTCATGCTCTCGTGACATCCCGACTGGACTATTGTAACTCTCTCTACATGGGGCTCCCCTTGAGGTGCACCCGGAGACTTCAGTTAGTCCAGAATGCAGCCGCGCGGGCAATTATGGGTGCTTCTAGATTCACCCACGTAACACAGCTCTTGCGCGAGCTGCACTGGCTGCCTGTCATCTTCCGGGTGCGCTTCAAGGTGTTAGTTGTCATCTTCAAAGCGCTCCATGGCTCGGGACCTAGCTACCTGCGGGATCGGATCCTGCCCCATACATCCTCACGGCCGATTCGCTCCCACAGAGAGGGACTTCTCCGGGTGCCGTCCACTAGACTTTGTCAGCGGGCGACGCCCAGGGGAAGGGCCTTCTCTGTGGAGGGCCCAGCCCTCTGGAACGACCTTCCCCCCGATATTAGAACTACCACGGACCTCCGCTCCTTCCGTCTGAAATTAAAAACACATCTTTTTCGCTTGGCCGGCCTAGGATAGTCTCTTCTGATTGTTTAGGGATTTTTAGTAAATATTTGGGAATTTTAGCGCAGGGTTTTCTGTTTAATATGCCTTTTAGTTAGTATTTATGTACGTTTATTGTTTTAAATTTTGTATTCGTTTTAACTGTTTTTAATTCCCTGTGCCCCGCCTCGAGTCCCTTCGGGGAGAGAGAGCAGGTTATAAATAAAATTCGATAAAATTCGATTCGAGGGGGGACATAGATCTGATATATAGAATAAATTCAGCATATGCCAGGATAAATGAAGTACCCAGAGAGATACATATTAAATTTGTAAGAAGGTCTACAAGGGAAAGGATCCTGAGGGTGCAGAGAGACAGTCCTTTAATTTATCAGCAGAAAGAGATTGCCATCGTGAAGCAGATCCCGAAAAAGATTAGAGAGATAAGAAAGAAGTATTCCTTCTTGTCTAAAAGATTATTTAAAAGGGGGGTCTGGTTCAAGTGGGTGATGCCAGAGGGAATGTTGGTGTTCTGGGAGGGAGGAAGAGTAAGAATTAAAACAATTGCAGAGGCGGAAGCCTTTCTTAAAAAACATTCCTCAATCCTAGAGGATGAAAATGGGGGAGCAGAGGGTGCCGCGGCCCCGCCCACTGGGGGCCAGGGAGAAGAAGATACAATTGCCAAAAGACTTAGATCTCAAAAGTGACTTTATTTTAGTACAGTATAACTTTTGTTTGGATGTTTATACATGATTGCTAGCATAGATTTTACGATGATATATTTGCATTTCTTTCCACTTTGTAGTACAAATGACAATTTAATGTATTATCTATATTTTGTTATGAAGCCTCGGAAGGGGTCAACGACTTCGACATGAAGGTTCTCACAATATCTTTTTTGCACCATACCCTTACCCTATTTGTAAAAAATTGTAAAACCTAATAAAACTTTTTCAAAATAGAAATGGATATAGCAACAAAAAGAAATTGCCATATTGAAACAGATCCCTAAAAAAATTCGATAAATAAGAAGGAAATATTCCTTCTTATCAAAAAAATTATATAAAAAAGGGGTGTGGTTCAAATGGTTAATGCCAGAGGTGAATGTTGGTGTTCTGGGAGGGAGGCAGAGCCAGAATTAAAACAGTAGAAGAGGCCGAGGCCTTTCTTAAAAAACACGCCTCAACCCTGGAGGATGAAGTTGTGGGAACGGGAGGGGCAATGGCTCCGCCCACCAGCGGTAAGGAAGAAGAAGAAACAATAGCAAAGAGGCTAAGATCACAAAAATGATTTTTTAATTTTGTATTGTAACTCCTACATGGATGTTAACACGAACAAATGATTGAATGCATTGAATCTATGACATGAAATGTATGTATCTCTTTCCACCTTTCATCGAAATTATTTTGTATGAAGTCTCGGAGGAGGTTACCAACCCTGACATGGAAGCTCTAAAACATTTGTTAAATACCCTACACACCCCTTTCCTGTTATAAAATTGTAAAATCAATAAAAATTGTTATACAAAAAAAGAATGTTGTTAGTGTACACACAATTAGTAGACCAGACACTGTTAAGTAAAATAAAATAGCTTTTACTGAAGTTGTAAAAGCTACTAAACTACTGCTTAACAAGCAGTGATGTTAAAGAGATTCAAAAACAACGTCTCAACAAATATCAAATTGCTTACAGTCAGCAAACACAATCTTCCTTCTTCTTTCTTCAGTAATTCACAGTTTGTCACAGCACACGAGCAATTCAGTTATCAAACAGCAAATCCGGCAGATAAAGATATGCGCTGTCCTGGCTTCCTCTTATAGTTGGAGATAATTGCACTTGCTAATTGCACTTTAACATTCCAACTTCATTAAAGCCACAATGACCATTTGTCATTAGGGTATTATATATTGTGTACCCAACTCTAGGAGTCTACTCCTAACATTCTCCCATTTGGGTAGCCAATATATAATTTATAATCTCACACCATATTTTTCACACATTTCCTTGTGTTTAATGGCACTTTGGGCTTTCGTGAAATTGTCGGCTAAATTGTCTTCCGACATGCAATATTGTGTAACTATCCTGTTCTTAACACTCTCCCGTACATTAAGATATCGTAGATCCTGCCTCATACATCCTCACGGCCGATTCGCTCCCACAGAGAGGGACTTCTCCGGGTGCCGTCCACTAGACTTTGTCAGCGGGCGACACCCAGGGGAAGGGCTCTCTCTGTGGCGGGCCCAGCCCTCTGGAACGACCTTCCCCCCGACATTAGGACGATCACGGACCTCCGCTCCTTCCGTCTTAAATTAAAAACACATCTTTTCTGTCTGGCCGGCCTAGGATAGTCTCTCTGTCTTTGGGGTATTATTATTATTATATTTAATTATTGGGAATACTATTTTAGTTTAGCTTAGTTTTAATGGGGAATTTTAGCACAGGTATAGGTTTAATTTGTTTTTAAAGAAATGTCTGTATATATTTATTGTTTTTATTCTTCCTGTGCACAGCCCCGAGTCCCTATGGGGAGAGGGAGCGGTTTACAAATATTAAATTATTATTATTATTATTCGATCTAGTCTTAATAGCCAAATTAGTAGCCATTTGGATGGCTGCCTGGTTATACTCAAATACAGTTATTGGCTCTTCTATTTCAATTCCTATATCTTTCATTAATTGTTTGTAATAAATTATATCAGTACACAGTAGTGACAGATATGAGAATTCAGCCTCCATGGTTGACATACTTAAATGTTTTTGTCTTATCGATCTCCAATCTATCAATGATTTTCCCAGAAATATGGCTATACCTGATGTTGATTTTCTATTTTCTATATCTGTAGCAAAACTTGCATCCGCGTAAGCAGCTAGTTTTAAATCTTTGTTTGGTTCTAGGTATAAACCATAATGCATAGTATTTTTTAAGTATCTTAAAATTCTCTTTATTGCCTGCCAGTGTCATTCTGTAGGTTCTGAATTATATCTCACCAATTGGTTAACACTAAAAGCAATGTCGGGTCTTGTCCAATTGCTGATGTATGATAAGCTGCCAATTAAAGATTTATCGAACATAGCGCTCGGTGCATTGCTAGTTATTAAATTCTAGGCCCATAGGAGTCTTAGAAGGCTTATACAACTTCATCTTAAACACTTTAAGAAGTGTGATAATTTTATCTGTCTGAGACAGTTTATATCCTCCTCTAGTTTTGTCAATTGTTACTCTTAGATAATGTTTTATTTTTCCTAGATTCTTTATTGTAAACTGTTTCCTTAATTATCCAATTGTGTCAGTGGCCTCTTGATCTGTTTTTGTTATTAACGCTATGTCATCTGTAAACAATAATAGTAATGACACTTCTCCATTTCTTTCCATCTTAAACAGACAAGGATCTGCTAATCCAGTTTTGACCCTATACTATCTAAAGCTTTTATTATATACTGGTTCCACTCGTATCCAAATTGCTTCAATCCATACAGTCTTTTCTTTACTAACCAATATTCAGATTTTTGGTTGTCTTCTACTCCTACTGGCCTCTTCATGTAAATTGTATGCTGAAGTGGCACATGTAGGTAAGCTGTTTCCACATCTAAATGTGTAACCTGATAGTTATGTTTTGCTGCCCACACAAGTGCAGTTCTCAGTGTAGTGGACCTTAAACTAGGTGAAAACACTTGATCATAGTCTGTGGCCGATTGGTCAAATCCCTGTGCCACAAGCCTAGCCTTATACATAATTGATCCATCCAATCCAGTCTTGATTTTATATATCCATTTACTGCCTACAGCCTTTTCCCCTTGAGGTAAATTTGTTGTTTGATATACTTCCTTATCCTGCAGTGACTTTACCTCTTTCTCCATCGCAGTTTTCGACTCCTTCTGATCCTCTATTGGGAATGTTGTTAGTTCACTGTAGGTTGCAGGAACCTTGTTTACTTGATAGGCCATGGTTGCCTGGTATCTATCAGGTGGCATAGTCACCCTTGTTGACCGTCTGGGTAATTGTGGACTAATAGCTGGTTCTTCTGTTTTATTCTGTTCCAGCTCTACTCCCTCCTCAGTATCCACCTCCTCTTTGATATCCAGATCTGGTACATCAACAATAGTGTGTGGCCGTGTCTCTGCAATAATCTCGTTACTCGGATCTATTTTATTCCAACCAGTATTTTCAACAAACTTCGCACTCGCACTATTAATCACCTTAGTCGAGCGTCTCTGCCAGAATCTGTATGATCTATGATTAGCATTGCACCTTATAAATATCAGTTGTTGTGCCCTCTTCTGCCCTTTTTGCCTTAGCTGTGAGGGAATATGAACCCATGCAGGAGATCCAAATGTATGCATGTAACTGAGATCTGGTTTCTTGCCATGCCACCAATGAATGGCAATTCACCAGTTGATGTGTTGATCACATTATTCAGTATATTGTTTGCACACATCATTGCCTCCCCCCACAATGATTGAGGCAATCTAGCCTCTGCTATCATAGTTCTGACCATCACCTACAGTGTTTGTCCTCTCCTCTCCACAAAGGAATTGTGTTGTGGACGATATGGAGCTGAAAATTTATGCTGAATACCAGCCATTTGAAACATGAATCTAATATTGTGGTTTGTGAAGTCAGTCCCATTGTCAGTAACTACAGTAATAAGTTTGGGTTTTGTTTTGCGTTCTGCAAACCTAACCCAGTTTGTAAACTTCTGGCATGTTTCTGTTTTATTTTATTTTATTTATTTATTTATTTATTTATTTATTTATTTATTTATTTATTTATTTATTTATTTATTTATTTATTTATTTATTTATTTATTTATTTATTTATTTATTTATTTATTTATTTATTTATTTAATTATATTTATATCCCGCCCTTCTCCACAGAGGACCCAGGGAGGCGCACAGGAATTTAAAAACATACAAAAAATAAATACATAATTTAAAAATATATTAAACTATTCTAATCCTATGTTAAACCAAATTTTAAAATACCCAATTTAAAACTCTCTAAAATAGTCCCCATGGGAGGTTAGGCTAGGCCGGCTTGTTGGAAAAGATATGTCTTTAGACATTGGCGGAAGAGGCGGAGGTCAGTGATGGTGCGTAATTCAGAGGGTAGGTCGTTCCAAAGGGCAGGGCCCGCCACAGAGAAGGCTCTTCCCCTGGGTGTCGCCAGTCGGCATTGTCCGGCCGACGGCACCCTGAGAAGACCCTCTCTGTGGGAGCGGATCGGCCAAAGGGATGTATGAGGCAGAAGGCGGTCTCGCATATAACTAGGCCCCGAGCCATGGAGCGCTTTAAAGATGGTCGTCAAAACCTTGAAGCGCACTCGAAAGGCCACAGGAAGCCAGTGCAGCTCGCGCAGGATCGGTGTTATGTGGGAGCATCTGGTGGCTCCCGTAATCACCCGCGCGGCTGCATTCTGGACTAACTATAGCTTTCAAGTGCACCTCAAGGGAAGCCCCATGTAGAGAGCATTACAGTAGTCGAGTCGGGACGTCACGAGAGCTTGAGTGACTGTGCGAAGGGCAGCCCGGTCCAGTAAGGGGCGCAATTGGCGCATCAGGCGTACCTGATGAAACGCCCCCCTGGCCACGGCCGCCGCATGGTCCTCCATGGACAGCCGGGAATCCAGGAGGACACCCAAATTGCGAGCCCTCTCCACGGGGGCCAGTGTTTCGCCCCCAATGGCCAGAGTAGGAGTAATCTGGCTGAACCGGGGTGCCGGAAACCACAGCCACTCAGTCTTGGCAGGGTTGAGCTTGAGTTTGTTACCACCCATCCAGATCCGTACAGCCTCCAGACACCGGGACAGCACTTCGGCGGCATCATTGGGGTGGTCTGGGGTGGATATGTACAGCTGAATGTCGTCAGCGTACAGATGGTACTCCACCCCAAAACCACGGATGATCTCGCCCAGCGGCTTCATATATGTGTTAAACAGGAGGGGCCAGATGACCGACCCCTGAGGAACCCCACATAAGAGGGGTCTCGAGGTCGACCTCTGCCCTCCCGTCAACACATATTGCCTCCCCCCGCCTCTGCCTCTCCCTAAGACCGGATTGATGGGTAAACCCACCATGGAAACGACCCCCCCTCCCCTCCCACCGTTACCCTACTTCCGCCGGCCAGCCCACTCATTTGCTGTCCCCCCCCGGACTATTCTTCCCCTCCTCCCTGGAACCCCCTAAAAACCGAATTAAAATTTTCCCCAGAAACCCCCTCAACTTGCGCTTCGCCCACCTGTCAGGAATAATCAGTCCATCATCGAGGTGGGCCCGTGTTAAACATGGGGGCCAGGCCTGCGAGAGGGGAGACTCTCGCAGGCAAAGGAGGTCGCGCCTAGAGTACATAATAAAAGCCCCAGAGGTGGTCCAAGCCCAGGAAGGCATAAACAAGTCCGAAAGAGTCTAGATGACATAAAGAGACAGGTGTGTAGATTCAGAGCAAAGATAGTCCTTCAGGGTGGAGGGGTAAATTCAGACAGTCAAGGATCTTATAGATGGGGAGATCAAATCCAGTCCCGTTACAGGCCCCATCCATCTGTCTTTTCCGGCCATATGGGCTTAGTCCGCATTTAGTGCCGCATGACTAATTAGTCCGTCATGCGGCCTGATGTAAAATGCAGCCCTCTGGTGGCTCGACTAACCTCCCCCAGTCCCGTGCACTCACTTCAAAGTCTTCAAGGTCTTCCCGGGTCGTCCTCGGCCAGGTCCACCATTTCACGATCCGGCTACTGATGTTCCGCATCAAACTGCTTAGTCCAACATTCCGCATTCAAAAACCATTCATTACTCCCTTCCAACTCTCCATTCTCCTTCTTCTTCTTCCTTCTCCTTCTCCTTCTTCCGTCACCAACTCATCTCCTTCGCCTTCTCCATCTCACCATCATTCTCCTTCTCCTTCTTCCGTCTCCACCATCTCCAACTCTATCACCTTCATCTTCTTCCATCTCCATCTCATCACCATCTCCATTTCACCTCCTTCCATCTCTCTCCTTCTCTCTCCTTCCATCTCTCTCTTTCTCTCTCCTTCTCCATTTCTTTCTTTCTCCTTCTCCTTTCTCCTTCTCCTTCTCCTTCCTCCAACTCCTCCAACGCCTTCCTTCCTTCCACGCCTCCACACCTCCTCTCACCAACATTCTGCTCTTTTTCATCCATCATCCCTTGTGAGCAGTCCACGCCAGCATAGGTTCGGATCGGGTGGTGAATATTCGGGCCAAGGCCAGGTATGGCTGCACGACCTGCCACTAGTCGTGTGGCCCGATGGTAGCTCTCCTGGCCTGGCCTGATCTGGCTGCCCGCTGATCTTCCGCGTCCCAGCTTCGCGGCCTACCTCCCTTCCTTCCGGCCGTGCCGGGACGCTCTAGGCCGCAAGCAGGCCGAGTCGCCTCTCCGCTCTTCGCCGCTCTTCACCATCGTCCGCACGGCTCGCCCTTCAGCTTCGGCCGGCTCGGCGCGACGATGGGCAATTTGGCTCGTCGGGCCAGCCCTCGGTGGTGGTTAGTGGGGGCTGGCAGCATCTTCCTGGGGGTGAAACAACCCCCTGGGCTTCTCCCATGTCTCAAAACACGACCGCCATGTCGCCCATGCGCAGCTTTGAATTTTTCAGTAAATAACAAAACCCATATCTTGAATAATGATCCAAAATACTCAATACATAACATGCTTCCCCTAAACTAGGTTTTAGTGGTCCTTTTAGATCTGCGAACACCACCTCTAATGGTTTCTTAGTCTTAAAGCCATTTAGCCTATTAGCTGGTGTAGCTTTGCTTTTCTGCTCATTGCCTCACACCATCAGCCAACTTAACTGTTTCCTGCAGTAGTTTGAAGCTAATATGCCCCATCCTCCTATGCAATAAATGAATACATTCATCATGAGGTTTTACATTGGCACATACAGAGTTAACCACATTAGAATTAGGCAAAACATACAAACCATCATGCAACCTTGCATTAACCTTGATACTACCCTTTTCTATTATACACTTATCTTCTTTAAACGTTACCCTGTAACCATGAGTCACCAAAACCCTAACTGACATTAAATTATACCTTAACTTAGGTACATACAGCATATGCATTTTGTCAGTTATACAAGGACATTTTGCTATTTCTTCACCAGATGCCTTTAACCTCCACCCATTAGCTAACGATACATGTTGGTTTTGTTGTGGTCATTTTAACAAAATTATTTCTATTCCTATTAATGCACATCGAAACCCCACTGTCAACAATCCACAAATCGTGGTTAGATGTTGTATTAGTAGCCATAGTCACATTCACATCATCTTTCTTACTTTTTACAATCTTCTGTTTTTTTTGGCTTTTTACAAAACCTAGCCATGTGACCTCTCTTCCCACAATTAAAACAACTCTTTACAGTAAATACAGGGTTAGGCAAAACTATATTATCTGGTGTCTTCTCCTTTAACTGTGCTCTGTCTTCTCTTCTCCTTGACTCTTTAAGAAGTCTTGCAGTAATGCTGGTCAGTGTGAAGTCCTGTTGGGGTATAACTTCAAGCAATGTTACAAACTGGTTGTAGCTGTCATCAAGCGATGCTAAGACTATGTATACTTGGTGCTGTTCAGAGAAAATTAGTTCCTTCTCATGCATCTCCTGAAACATCTGCTTCATAATTTAATAATAATAATAATAATTTATTATATTTATAAACCGCCCCCTCTCCCCAAAGGGACTCGGGGCGGTGTACAGGAAAATTAAAAAACCATCTAAAAACATACAATACATTCAAATTAAAAGCGAATTTAACTACCCTGTACTAAAATTTAAAAACCATTAAAATTACCACCCATTAAAACCCAATAAACAATTTGAGAAAACAGACTGGGGCAAGAAGCGTAAATTAGGCCAAGCTGGCCTGATGAAACAAATAGGTTTTTACTTTTTGGCGGAAGGCGCGGAGATCCGTAGTCATTCTAATATCTGGGGGTAGGTCGTTCCAGAGGGTCGGGCCCATCACAGAGAAGACCCTTCCCCTGGGCGTCGCCCGCTGGCATTGCCTGGTGGACGGCACCCGGAGAAGTCCCTCTCTGTGTGAGCGAATCGGCCGAAGGGATGTATGGGGCAGGATATGATCCCGCAAATAACTAGGTCCTGTGCCATGGAGTGCTTTAAAGATGATAATCAACACCTTGAAACGCACCCGAAAGGCCACAGGCAGCCAGTGCAGCTCGCGCAGGAGTGGTGTTACATGGGAGTATCTAGTGACTCCCATAACTGCCCGCGCAGCCGTGTTCTGGACCAGCTGTAGTCTCCGGGTGCATCTCAAGGGGAGCCCCATGTAGAGAGCATTACAGTAGTCCAGACGAGATGTCACAAGCACATGAGTGACTGTATGAAGGGCGTCCCGGTCCAATAGGGGATGCAACTGGCACACCAGGCGAACCTGGTAAAATGCCTCCCACGGCTGTCACATGGTCTTCTATAGACAGCTGAGAGTCCAGGAGGATGCCTAAGTTGCATGTCCCTCCACGGGGGCTAGATGTTCACCGCCTATGGCCAGTGATGGTGTCAACTGGTTGAACCGGGGCGCCGGTAGCCACAGCCACTCAGTCTTGGATGGGTTGAGCTTGAGTCTGTTCCTTCCCATCCAGATCCACACGGCTTCCAGACACCGGGACATCACTTCGACGGCATCGTTGGGGTGGTTTGGGGTAGAGATGTACAGCTGGGTGTCATCCGCGTACAGATGGTAATCTACCCCAAACCCACGTATGATCTCGCCCAGCGGTTTCATATATGTATTGAACAAGAGAGGCGAGAGGACCGACCCCTGAGGCACCCCACAAGTGAGAGGCCTCGAGGTCGACCTCTGTCCCCCTGCCAATACAAATTGCGACCGACTGGAGAGGTAGGAGGAGAACCACCGTAAAATGGTGCCCCTCACCCCCAACCCCTCCAGTCGATGCAATAGGATACCATGGTCGATGGTATCAAAAGCCGCTGAGAGGTCTAATAGGACCAGGATGGAGGAACAACCCCCATCTCTGGCCCTCCAGAGATCATCCACCAACGCGACCAATTCCATCTCGGTGCTGTGACCGGATTGGAAGCCGGACTGGTGGGGGTGCAGATAATCAATTTTATCCAGATGATGTGGAAACTGTTGTGCCACCACATTCTCTACAACCTTCGCCAGAAAGTGAAGGTTGGAGACCGGACACTAATTTACTAACAATGCTGGGTCCAGGGAAGGCTTCTTGAGGAGAGGCCTCACCATGGCCTCTTTGAAGATGGTAGGCAAGAACCCCTCAGTCAAAGAAGCCCTCACTATTTCCTGGAGCCAGCCTCGTGAAACCTCCCAGGATGCCAGTACAAGCCAGGAGGGACACGGGTCCAATAAACATGTGGTGGCCCTCAGTCTCCTACGCAACCTGTCTATATCATCGGAAGTAACAGAGTCAAACTCCTCCCAGAATGGTGCCTCAAGGCCGCTTCCAACGCCTCCTCCAGACCACTGTCGGTGGAGACCAACTCGCTCCGAATCTGAGCGATTTTGTCCTGCATACTTTCCAAATTCCTCTGCTCTGCCCTGTAAAGGGGCTTCCCGCGGCCTCTGGTGAAGGAGGGAGCGGGTCACCCCAAACAGGGTGGCAGGGCGGTTATCTGCGGACGCGATAAGAGTGGCACAATACCGACATTTGGCCAGTCTTATCGCCACAATGTAAGTCCTCAAATGGGATCTTACCTGTGTTCGGTCAGATTCAGAGCGTGTGGATCTCCATCTCCTCTCTAGGCGTCTCTTGTGGCGCTTCATCACCCTCAGCTCCTTGGGGAACCAGGGAGCCAGGGTGGTTCGCTGCCGCAATAGAGGCTGCAAAGGCGCGACCCGGTCCAAGGCCCTAGTGGCCGCACTATTCCATGCAGCCACTAGGTCCTCCATCCGGGCGCGGGTCAGGGCTACAGGTAGTGGCCCAAGCTCCGTCTGGAACCTTTCAGGTTCCATCAGGCGCCTTGGGCAGAACCATCTTGGGTATTCCGGTTCCGCCACCCCGCGTTGGGGTGTAGCGATGGGAAAGTCGAGCCGGAGAAGTGAGTGATCTGACCATGACAGGGGTGTGATGACTAAATCCCCGACTCCCAGATCACTCATCCACTGGCCGGAGATAAAAATGAGATCCAGTGTGTGTCCTCCCTCGTGTGTAGGGCCCTGAATTACTTGGGTCAGGTCCATGGCTGTCATGGAGGCCATGAACTCCCGAGCAACTTCGGAAGTCTCGCCTACCGATGGCAGGTTAAAGTCCCTCATGACTAACAGTCTGGGGGTCTCAACCGCCATCTCGGCGATCATCTCGAGGAGCTCGGGCAGGGCTGCTGATACGTAGCGGGGAGGCAGGTACACAATCAGCACGCCCAACTGCCTCCCTGGGCCCCACTTCACGCAGAGGGACTCACAACCGGTTATCTGTAGCACAGTGGTCTCTCTTGGCCCAAGACCTTCCCTGACAATGACCGCCACCCCCCCACCCCTGCCTAGGGCCCGTGACTGATGGAACGCACAGTAACCTGGTGGGCACATTTCTACGAGAGGAAGTCCTCCCTCGTGACCCAACCAGGCCTCCGTAATTCCCGCCAGGTCCGGCTCCCCCTCCGACACAACGTCGTTAATGAGGGGGGCTTTGTTGACAACAGACCTGGCGTTGCATAGCATCAGTCTCAAGCCCTGGCTCTGTAAGCCCTGACCACCTAGATTGCGGGGGTTGGGACATGTGACTGCTTGTAACCATCGGCCACGTTTGCCCAACCGGTGATGGAATTCTTGTCTACCATCTTCATGTTGTTCAGATGAGCTAACATATCACCACTTTTGCTCAGTTTAGTTCTAAACAGTTTCCTGATAATGTTGATATGTGCACTTATAGAGTCTCATACATACAGCCTCTTCAAAGTGTCCTAGCATTTTGCAGCAGACTGTTCACCTCAGATATGAACCAGTTGTTGGTCAGCCAGAGTAAGACCAATAACACATAAAGCATGTTCATTCCTTCTCTGGAACTCTGCTATCTTCTTGGCATCCTCATCCTCATTTTCATCCCAGTTAGCTATGTCTGGTGGGTTCTGCACTACGTCCCATAGCCCTTCACTGTGCAAAAGCAGACTACATTTTGCAGACAGGGATACATAGTTTGTCCCATCTAGCTGGGTAATCAGTGATAAATTTGGAGCTTGACCTTGTGCCATCTTCTCTGGAATATTAACTAAACTATTCAACAGATGTCTGTAAACTATACTGTGTGTAGCAACTAAACTCCTCTATCCAGTTTGGCCTAATCGACGCTTCTTGCCCCAGTCTGTTTTTTGCAAATTATCTATTTGGTTTTAATGGGTTATAATTTTAATGTTTTTAAATTATTGTACAGGGTAATTTAATTCGTTTTTAACTTTGTATGTCTTGTATGTTTTTAGATGTTTTTTTAATTTTCCTGTACACCGCCCCGAGTCCCTTCGGGGAGAGGGGCGGTTTATAAATGTAATAAATTATTAAATTATTATTATTCACTGCAGCTTGCGCTATAAACTGGGATACACTGGGCCCATAACCAGTTTTAGGTGATATCTCTGTTGGGAGACAGCAAAGGGTGTGCAGCGGAGTATGCAAAATATCTGGCTTCATCTACACTACGCCTTCATCTCTTCCCATTTATCTTTTAAAGCAAAGTATTGCTAGGGAATTAAAAAATAATTTGAGCCATTATTTCCAGTAACAGTTTGTATTAGCAGGGATTAGTTGGATAACTTCAGTCCTTATCAAGCACACTAACTCAACACCTCCATTTTATCTGTTTATTCTGCAGCATGTTCTATAAGCAGAGCTGGCTAGAATCACTCTTGAGAGTGAAGATGTAGAAACAGAATGAATCTGATTCAAGACTTCCTATTCTATTGTCTGTTGCTGACCCAGAATAATGAAGGTTCTGGCTTTTTAAGCATGGAAAATCTTCAGTTCCATTTAAGAAAATACATTGATCTGTTCATACATAGTAGAGTCTTAATTATGCTAAGATACTGTATCATAACTTTTTAGTATGGGAACTAGAATTCTAGAAGCATGTACTCTGACCAAATACTAAACTGCGTTCAAGTAAAGTTAAATATATTTTATGAGTTTTCCTCCTATAAAATCGATTTTACATGCTGCCATATTAAAAGTTACAATTTAAAGGCAACTTAAATTCTGAGACAACATTCAAAATCTATAGTGTCTGCATATTTCTTTAAAGCCTGGGTTTATGAAACCATGATGCGAGCTTTGTTTAGATAGAGTCTATAGTTTGTTATTTACCTCAAATTATCTTGGTTTCCCTTCAGGTATCACTGAAGAAGGAAGTTGGGAGCACTGTTTACCAAAACTTGATACTGTTTAAAATTAAGGTTTTTGAAACTAAAGTGTGATTCCCATACACCTTTATTTCATATTTCTTAGCTGATGCTTTATCCATTTTTTGAAAATAAGTTTTACATTAGAAATTATTCACACATCCTATTAGTGCAATTTCAACTTTATTTAAACACTGTGTTACTTAACATTGTGTGAAATTTGTGTGTCCAAATTCATTTTTTGGACATTTTACAGTATAAATCAGGAATCTTTTACAATGCAACTTAAACTGATTTGCTTCAAAAAAAAATTACGATTCCTTTAAACAATACAAACAAATATTTGTACTTCTGATTATTGTTTTCTTTTATCTTTTATAGGGTGGCTTCTTTGCTTCATATCCTGCACAAAAGGAAAACATAATATTAGACAACATAGTTTTAAAAAGTAGTCCAACCTGAAACCATTAGATTTTAGCCATCTGGCATCCATTAATATATACAACCTGTTTTTACCTATAAGTCTTAGATAAGAAATAATTTGCAAATGGACAATATTCAGATCTGTTAAGAATAACCATATGCAAACTTGTCTGTCAAAATTTAAAGCTTCTACAAACTAGTCAGTATATCCATTATGAAGGAGCATCTTATGCAGGATGATAAAACATTTCCAATATTCAAAATATGTACATGGCATAGGCCTACTATAATAATACTTATTGTATTACTTATGAACAATCTATATAAGAAAAAGCCATATATGAGCAGCATTCAAACACTACCTAGCTGCTAAAAATTAGGACATCATTGGACTTACATAAGTGAGGTGGATATAGTGAAAAAGCTGGGATCCAGCCTAATATTTTTAAAAATATTTTTCTTTTAAGTGTTTGAAATCAGACCTATAATCTGCATCCCAGTGTGATTTGTCTGAGAGGTCTTTTTGCACATCTTTCTGTGTTACAGCTGAACAGGCACTAACTATAGATACTGGGCAGTACACAGCAACACAAAGCAGTTAGCATAACTATCCAGTAAAATGTGTGCCAAAGAAACGAACATCCTGATGTACCCAAGAAAAGCCCACTTAGGCATTCAATCTCAACTGTTAATACTTATTGCAGTATAACAATCCATGGTAGTGGAAGTAAGCAGGCATGATGCTCAGTAATATATAAGTGCTCAATTTTTCAAGAAATTAGTCTAAAGATAAACCGTTTAGTACAAACAGAATCTCCCATGGCACTTCAGCTAGACTTAACAGGTTGCTTGCATCCTTTATACAACTTACCTTTCCTTGTCAAGGCTGAGCTAGTCATTCCATGTATGTATTGTATACATATGTATTCTACTGACTATATACCATATTTTTCGGAGTATAAGATGCACCTTTTTTCCTCTAGGCTGAAAATCTGGGTGCATCTTATACATCGAATACAGCAGTTTTTTGCCTCCTGAAACCCTGCCCCTTCACCAAAATGGCCATGTGCACACCCTTATGGAGGCTTCCAGAGAGCTCCTGGGGGCTGGGGAGGGCAGAAATGAGCAAAAAACAGGGCGTTTTTGCCCCCCAGCTCTCAGCAGCACTTTATAAGCCTTCATAAGGCTATACATGCTATTTTTTTTACCAAAAAACAGGCCGTTTTTCTTCTTTTTGGGGCCCCCTACCTCCCTAGGAGCACTCTGCAAGCCCCCCCCCCCCAAGGCTATTCATGCCTTTTATTTGAAAAAAAACAGGCCCATTTTTGCAAAAAATGGGCAGTTTGGGGAAGGTTTGCACAGTGCAAAAAAGAGTTTTGGTTTTTTTTTCCTTTTGGAAAGCTATTTAGTTAGAGTGATTGATGAGAATTACATTGGTCAAGTACTGTGCCTGCAGAAACAAAGATTTGTTCCAAAGGTGGTCAATGGTTTCCTTCTCCAGCACATGGGTAAATACACCTGGAAACATCTACCTACCTACCTACTCTCTCTCTCTCTCCCTACCTATCTACTGTATTTCTCTCTCTCTTTATTTCTCTCTCTATTTTTCTCTCTCTATCCCTCTACCTACCTACCTACCTACACTCTCTCTCTCCCTACCTACTATATTTCTCTCTCTCACCCCCTCTATCTACCTATCTACCTACTCTCTCCCCCCCCCCCACCTAACTACTCTATTTCTCTCTCCCTCTCTCCCTCTCTATCTCTCTCTCTATCTACCTACCTACTTTTTTTAAAAAATTGCCTCTTCAAAACCTGGGTGCGTCTTATACTCCTGTGCGTCTTATACTCCGAAAAATACGGTAGTCAATGCAATTGAGTATTTGGTATTTTACTGGTTATGATTCATGTATTTATTACATACATCTTTCAAAGATGAACAGGAACATCCTAAGCCAAAAAAGATTCCACCATGGTTTTCCAGTTCTGTGAACAAACAGTTTTCATTTGTAGCACTGGTTCTAAGAAGCCTATGTGCCAAATATTATTGGACTTACATATACTACTCAGAGCCTTCTTATAGAAATGATTTGAAAGGTGAATCTAAAAGAGTTTATCTCTTTATTACTCGATAACTTAATGTTTTGCACTTACCCTTGTGATACATAATTTTAGGTTTCTCCCGTACTTCAGCTGTTTCACATCTTGTATCTCTGCGTTTATGAGGAGGTTTATGCACTCCTTTGTTCTTTGGACATTCCATATACATATCATCAGATGCAAAGGGGAATACTTCCAGGATATCTATTATAAATGTAATAATTTTATTCATTCATTTTATTTATTATGTGCCTAAAGTTTAATTTCTTCTACAGTTTCCCACTTTTAAATTACTTTGCTTGCAAAGACATCTGTACCATATCTAATTTTTTAAGAATGTTTTTTTTCAAATTCACTATACAAAATAATAGATATTTTCTCAGAATAAAGTTGAGCAGAATATGTGCTTTATATGCACCAGCAGCTAGAGAATTGTGAGTGAGGCTCCTAATTGTATATATTATCCAAAATCCATGTTTGTTCTGAGTGGCATTGGATTTGATTTTATGTATAATATTTCAGCATTTGTTTTAACTTGGCTTTTTTTTTGCTTGCACAAGTTGTTACTTTGCTTTAAAATATGGAATCAATTGCCACTGAGTTAAAGTCAGTTGAAGTCATGTTAATATATTAATGCGGTACATTTTTAATTTAAACAATAAAGATCATACCTTTCTCTTTTCTAGCAGTAGGTGAAAGATCACCAGGCTTTAGGCTAGCAGATCTGGGTCTAGCACCACTTTTTATCCAGTATTCATCAGGCCCAGTCCTTCTATTTTCCTCTTGTAACCATCCTGATCAACATACATAAAACAGAAATTTAGTTCTTTGCTACATATCTGGTTAGTATTTGGTAAAGCAAATTGGCTCAACAATCCTAAAAGAATTGATTCCATTCCAATATGTCCATTGACTGCAGACTATGAATATATTCAGATGTACACATAAATCAACTATGCTATTTTTAAGTCTTTATCAAGGAACATTTAGACTGTAGTCATTCAATATTCTATCTTTTTTTTTAAAAAAAAAGCTTGTTTGTTAACTGTCTACAAAAAAATGCAAGTAAGAGGTATATATGAGGAGAAAGACAAAATTTGAAATACATTCTAAACTGCAGCATGTAGAGAGATAGGCATTCAAGTAGCTATCTATAAAATTCTTGATATACAGCTTTTTTTTTTAAAAGTTTGAAAATTCCCAAATCAATCTTCTCCCTCCTACGTGACATAAAGACTTATCAATGAAAAAACGAAGCCTTACAAAACATTAGATTGATATATGTTTTAGTTTTCTATTTACCTGAGCATTTCTGTGGATTTTTACTATGATCAAGTAATTCTAGCTGTTGGGCTGTAGGTCTCATCAAGCAAATGTTGTAGTCATCACAGAAATCTTCATCTTGCTCTTTCTGAAGTTTAGTAGGTAACCCAGACATTTTTTCTTGCACAGGCCAGTTAATTACATGTGGTGGCACTGCATTTTTAGGGATTCTCCAAAATACTTTCTGGGCAGTCTGTTGGCCCAATCTACTTTTGTCTGGATTCAGGATTTCATATGGCATATCTTCCTCAACAAAGTATTCCTCATCAGTTTCCTGCTCTTCATATTCCTCTGGTTCCATCACCCAATATTCTTCAGAGTCATCAGCATCTGATGGAGATGAACTTGTTATCTTTTGGAGACAGTAGAGATGCTTATCATTGGAACATCTTGGAAGAACGCTCATCTTTTTCATTTGGCTAGGAATCTCTTTAACCTTGACTCTTGAACCGATCTTCAAATTCTGACTATGCTCACTAGTGGCTTGTTCAATCCCAATCACTTCCTCATCTTCATTGAGGGTGCCTCCACTTCTTATTTGGTCTATTCCCAAGCCATCACCATTTTTCTTGAAGGTACATAAACCCTTTGGAAGCAAATGGTCTGGAACTATGATAGACACTGAAGAATTCTCAGTTGAGGCACCTTCTTCAATAGAAGACATATCATCAGAGGTAATACTAAGCAAATTTGGACGCTTTCTTCGGAAAAGATATTTTTCATAGTTATAGTTTGGATCCATGTTATCCACACAAGCCAACCAGCTCTCAGAAGGAAGATATTTTTCAGAGTCATCACACCATTGGATTTTTTCTGAAGTATTCCAGTTTTCATTGTTCATGTCATTACATTCACTCAGCTTCTGAGGCAAATATGCATCATTTGTCATCTCCATGCCAGAGGGAAATAATTTTCGTTGTCGAATATGATTTGAAACTTCTTGTGGAGCTTTTGAACCACTTGATTTTTTAAAGCCAGGTGATATTTTGGCCATCAGTACATCTTGCCTTGTCCCTGAGTGGTCAAGCCCACTTGGTTCAGCCAGTTGCACTGTTCCAGCTTCATCCATTGGACCTATTGCTCTATAGTTTATAACTCCTTGTTTTTCTGAATCTTGATTTTCTTTACATAGAAGCTGTTTCTTCTGCATGTCCTCAGGAACTTTTTGCTCCTCTGAAAATGGAATACATGGAAGCAATTCTCCTTGTTCATGAGGCCCATATGCAACTCCTTCACATGAACTATGAACAAGCATATCTCTCTGCACAATATTCTTAGGGACTTGTTTTTGTGTCATCTCATAGAGAGGAATTGTTTCTTTGAAAGACTTCCAGAGCTGAATAGCAGGAGCACCATCATTTGCATATTGTATTCTAACTTCCTCTTTCTCAATGGCATAGCCTGCTGGGGGAAGACTTCGAAACGGTACAAGGTCTGAAGAGTTCTTGGCAAGTTCTCTGTCTGACATAGCAGAAGATGCTGTTTTATCTGTTTTTCCTAATAAACTTTTCGTTTCTTTAGGAGTATCAGATGTGATATAAGCAGTATTTCCAGCATCGCAGCCTTTTGTTTCTATATCTTGTTTCACAGGTGTTTTTGCTCCACTTTCAGATTCTCCAAAATCAGTTTGAGTTTCTTTGTTTTCTGTTCGTTTCACTGGGTTTTGTGGTTGATACATCATGGGAAAACCATGCCTGAACCGTGGGACTTGATACATCAAGGGGGATGATGGAGGACCACCAAAATAAGGTCGTCTAATTCTCATATGCATAGGAGGTTGTGGAACTAAATATCCAGGATATTCATGGGCAGGAACTGAGTAACACTGGAAATATGGATTGCCACTTCTTAAACCTTAAAACAAAATCAAAATACAGTTATATCATTGGCTTGTAATTTTAGATTTTTAACAAGGTTAAACATGCAATTAAGCTAATGCAAAAAATTTCATAAAGCCCCTAAAAATATATGTATCTGTAGTGTTCAACAGACTGTTCTATATCTTCCTAAGTATCCTGAAAAGTTGCTGCAACAGAATAAAATAATATTTCTATTACTGGAGTTTTAATCAAGTACCTTCAATTTGGTTGCTACAACAGAATAAATCAACATTTCTAAGTTCCTTGTTTACTGAACAAATTAATAGCTCTGTGCCTTTGGAAATGCCTCATTTTACAATTTTTTTGTCTAAGATTACAGTTACACCAATAGAAGAGAATATTTGTAGGCCAGGATTGAACTGCAATTCCCTTGGTGCTCTCCAAACTTTGTTATCTTTTTTTCCAGGCATTTCATTACCCAACTAGCACACATCATCAAATGCTAAGTGTTTGAGCTAACAGTAAATAATCTAATCAAGGAACCACCAAGAACATTCCCACCAACATGAATAGGGCAAACCATTTGTATATAAATAGAGTAAACCCCACCCTCTTTTAGCACTGATATTCCCTAGTTGGATATTGAAATGTCTGCAAGAAAACAACCAAGCTCAGAGATCACAGAGGATCCCACAATTTCAGTTATTCTTAGCACAATAAGACAGTGAGAAGTAAAAACTACTGTGCAGCTCTAGGACTATTACTGGAAAAAATATATAATTTACAAATAAAGGAAGTCAACAACTTTGTATAATTTGGGGAATGAGTCAGCAGAAGGCAAAGTCTGATAATATTTTTTGCTGATAATTATATTGGTTGTGCTTTTTGCCCTTGATAGAGCTTGAAAAACAAAAGTAGTATAGATCTGTCTAGTTTATTTATTTATTTATTTTTTATTTTATTCAAATTTATACCCCGCACCTTCTCCAAAAAGGACCCAGGGCGGCGCACAGGAAATTTAAAAACATAACAAATATAACAAAATACAAAATTTAAAAAACTATTAAATCCCTACCCTGTGCTAAAATCGTATAAAATCCCCCAAATTAAAACTATCTAAGAGCGGTAACAACGGGAGGTTACGCTAGGCCGGCTTGATGGAAAAGGTGTGTCTTAAGACACTGGCGGAAGAGGCGGAGGTCTGAGATGTTACGTAGTTCAGGGCGTAAGTCGTTCCAAAGGGTACGGCCCGCCACAGAGAAGGCCCTTCCCCTGGGTGTCGCCAACTGGCATTGCCCGGCTGACTGCACCCTGAGAAGGCCCTCTCTGTGGGAGCGGAGCGGACGAAGGGATGTATGGGGCAGGAGATGGTCTCGCATATAACTAGGTCCCGAGCCATGGAGCGCTTTGAAGATGGTCGTCAAAACCTTGAAGCGCATCCGAAAGGCCACAGGTAGCCAGTGCAGCTCGCGCAGGACAGGTGTAATGTAAACCAAGGAGCCTGGGTGATTTGGTGCCGCATGAGAGGCCGCAAGGGCGCGACTCGGTCCAAGGCCCCCGCGGCCGCACTTAGCCATGCGGCCACTAGGTCCTTAGTCGAGTCGCGGGGCAAGGCCACAGGTATTGCCCCAAGCTCCTTCTGGAACCTTTCTGGGTCCATCAGGAGCCTGGGGCGGAACCATCTAGGAATCTCAGGTTCCGCCTCCCCACGGTGGGGTGTAGCGATTGGAAAGTCCAGCCGGAGGAGAGCGTGATCTGTCCATGACAAGGGTGAGATGGCTAAATCCCCTATTCCCAGATCACTACTCCACTGTCCCGAGATGAAGATTAAGTCCAGGGTGTGTCCTCCCTCGTGAGTAGGGCCTAAAACTACCTGGGTCAGGTCCATGACCGTCATGGAGGCCATGAACTCCCGAGCTACTCCGGAGGTTTCGCCTCCTGACGGCAGGTTAAAATCCCCCATGACCAACAGTCTCGCCTCGGCTATCCAGGAGCTTGGGCAGGGCTGTTGTTACATAGCGGGGAGCCAGGTATACAACTAACACGCCCAACTGTCTCCCTAGGCCCCATTTCATGAGGATGGACTCACACCCGGTCATCTGAGGGATCGTGGTCTCTCTCGGCTCAAGACTTTCCCTAACCATAATCGCCACCCCCACCCCTCCCTAGGGCCCTAGGCTGATGAAAGGCTCCGTAGCCTGGTGGGCACATTTCTACGAGGGGTAATCCTCCCTCGTGGCCCAATCAGGTTTCTGTTATACCCACCAGGTCCGGGTCCCCCTCTGACACAAGGTCATGGATGAGGGGGGCTTTTTGTACCATGGACCTGGCGTTGCATAACATCAGCCTAGGGCCCCAGTTCTGTGGTCCTTGCCCTCCTAGTCTGCAATGGGAGCATGGGGGGTTGGAGCGCGTGACCGCCCGTAACCAGCAGCCACGGTCCTCCAACAGGTAATGCCCATCCCATCTCCCACCGCCCCTGCCCCTCCCCCGAACCGAACTGATGGAAAATACCTCAGTGGAAACGACCACCTCTTCCCCCTCCTCCGTTTCCCTACTTCCGCTGGCCGGCCCTGTAGTTTGTCGCCCCCTCGCCTGACTGTCCTCCCCTCCTCCCTGGAACCCCCTAAAAGCCAAATTAAAAATTTAAATAGGAACCCCCTAAGTTTGCGCTTCACCCACCTCTCAGGAGCAATCAGTCCATCCTCGAGGTGGGCCCGTGTTAGACCAGGCTATTTGTATGGAAATAAGCTATAAGTTATACTAGGAAGGTTAAAAAAGCAAATTGAGCCAAAAGAACAGGGGCATATCTATGAAGCTGCTAGAAGCGGTGTTTGACTTGAAAAAGACACTTTTTATATTAATCTCATTGCAGTAACAAGTAGAGTCTGGTCACATTTATTTGGAAACAGACCTCATTGTTTGTCAATGAAGTCATTTATAGCTAAACAAATTGAAGATTACAAGCTAATTAAATTCAATTGAAATAAATTGCATTTAAGTTAATGATGCTAAATAAAGTCATTCATTTGCCCTAGGAACAAGCAAGCAGAGGTTATGAAAGTGAGATATTTTCTATTTGTTGCTGTATGCTTTGAAAGTTTCATCCACTGAAAACTAAAGTGTCATACAGCTGTTAAGCAGAGCTACAATGAAGGAAACTATGCAGAACCTATTAAGGTATTGATAACTAGTTAAGAGTATTACTTTATAGTACACTGTAAAGTGTGCCACAAAACATTAGAACTATGATTCTGTCCTTAATGGTTCCATACACATAAAGCAATCTTCAACATCTGAAATGAATGCTTAACAAATTATGACTAAAGAAGGCATAACAAATTGTGGGGAACAAATTTGCTAGTGTCCGTTTCTGTCTCATTAGCCTTTGTATTGTGGGAAACGACACTAACATTGCCACCTCTAGAAGAATGAACTATTTTGGGAAATATTAAAAAGGCATGATAGAATATTCCCTTAAAGGAGAAATGGGGAAAAAATTTAGGGGGGGCAGAAACCAGCCTCAGCCTTTCTGCCCCAAGCAGAAACTGAGGAGACCAAGCTTTTAGAAATGCAGATTTGGTAATCCATTCAGAAAGAATGGGCCAAGACAAACTCAGACAAACAATAAATAAAAGGTTGACAAAATTAGCTCAAACGCCTAGGATTTGCATTTCCTCTTTTGCCCATAGAGCCAGTGACCCTAACATGACCCCAAAGGAATCCAGAAAGTATAACAACCCACCCATTGCAAACTCCATTTTGTCAGTAGCCCAGAATCACATGTGGTTGATGGTTCTGCTTCATCAATAAAGGGAACCTTTCTTTCCAATCAGCTTCCATTTTATCTCCAATGTCTTTTTGTTGGCGTGGAACTAGACCTGGATATTTCCTCCAACAATATCTTTGAGATTTGCTATTCCTCTCCCTAGGCAGTATCCTAGGTTGTTTTAGAACTTTCTTTTTTGTTTGGTCAGACCCTAATAAGTTAAGAGCACTATTGCCAAGATCCAGAACAGTAGATGAAACCCTAACAGAGATATTAATAAATTAGTAGTTCAACTGCAGCTCTTTGTTTGACCAAATGGAGAAAACAACATTGACATATTTTTCTAGTAAATTTCTCACTTCTTTTGTTTCCTGTTCAGAGTTGACAAACAACCCCTCCTATTTTTCACAAGTTTATTATTGTGTATCAGAACATTGTACTGTGTAGATTCTCTTACCGGATGCAGGCATGCCATAGGGATTGTACATAGGTCCAACAAGCCAAGGATTAGGAAATGGCTGATGTGCTGTAGGCCGAGCATAAAAAAAAGGCCTTGGGTTTGTGGAATAGGGTCTGTTTTCTGGGGCTGGAGGAGCATTCATTTTCTAAGCTTGAAATAAATAATGAGAGATATAAAATTTAAAAGGCATAAATGCTAGACAATTGACAATTTATCAAAGAATAAGGACACTGCTGATATCCTGGTAAAAAAATAAATTTAAATGCATCATAATTGCGCACATTTTTTCCCATTTTGTTAGTATGTATTTGCTTGAGGCTGCTCTATCAAGGGATCCTTGTCCAAAAATGTTCATGTATCATCATTTGAAGAATATGAACAACTTGGAATGTTTAAAGAATCCCTAAGATTTGTGTGTTTGCAAGGGAAAATTCCATAAGTAGATTTGAGGCAATGAAGTAATGAGCTGTATAGTTATGTAGCCCAAATATTAGGTGAATCTTACCCCACCAGGATCCTGTAAAATCAAACAAACCACGTTACCAAGTGACTGTTGCCATTTTACCTATCAAAGCTATACAGCCTGGGATTTTAAATTAGCTCTGCCAATTTAGTTGTTAAAACAGAATAAACCAACATTTTTAATATTGGCATTTTAAAGCAAGTACCTCCAATTTCAGGGCAAACCACAGAATGAACAAACATTTCTAATACTGTTATTTTAAAGCAAGCACCCTCATTCACTGCAATGTAATAGTGGCAACAGAACGAAACAATGTTTCCATTAATGGAGTTTTAAATAACCACACCAATTGAGCTGTCACAACAGAATAAAACATTTTATTAGCAGCATTTAACCCCCCCCCCCAATTAAGTTGCTGCAGCAGAATAAAACAACAGTGCTATTAGCAGAATTTTAAAGCAAGCATCACCAATTTCGTGGCAGCCCACAGAATGAACCAAAATTTATTTTACTGGGATTTTAAAACAAGCACCTCCATTTTTGTTGCTTGTAACAGAATAAACCAACCTTTCTACTACTGGAATTTTAAAGCAAGCCCCACTATTTACTTATAGCCAACAAAATAAAACTACATTTTTCTTAGTGGGATTTGAAAGCAGCTTCAACTGAGTTGCTGCAATAGAATAAAACAAGATTTTTATTAGTGGCATTTTAAAGCAAGAACCCAAATGTAGTAGCTGCCCACAGAACAAACTAAAATTTGTTACTGGGATTTTAAAGTAAGCATTCCTAAAAATTTATATTACTGGGATTTTAAAACAAGCACCTCCAATTTTGTTGCTGCAACAGAATAAAACAACATGACTAATACTGGGATTTTAAAGCAAGCAGCTCCATTACTTATATCCAACAAAATAAAACAACATTTCTATTAGGGGCATTTTAAAACAAGCATTACCAATTTCTTGGCAGCCCAAGGAATGAATTAAAATTTCTATTACTGTGATTTTTTAAAGCAAGCACCCTAATTTAGTTGCTTCAACAGAATTTAACCAATATAGTTATTAGTGGGATTTTAAAGCAAGCAACCTCAATTTATTGGTTACATACTGAAAGAAAATTTCTTTACTGGGTATTAAAGCAATTAACTCCAATTTAATTTTAGCCAACATAATAAACCAACATTTCTATTACTGGAATTTTAAAGTAACCAACTCCGATTTAGTTGCTGTCAATAGAGTAAACTAGAATTTTATCCTGGGATTTTAAAGCAAGCACCCACAATTTATTTATTAATAAATAAAATAAAGCAACATTTATATGGAATTTTAATTTAAGCAAGTCCAATTTAGTTGCATCAACAAAATAAAACTGTTTCTATTAGTGGAGTTTTAAATAAACCTCACCATTCAGTTGCTTCAACAGAATAAAGCAACGATTTTTAAATTCCAGTGTAAGAAATCTTGCTTTATTCTGTTGAAGCAATTGAATGGAGAGTGCTTTCTAGTGAACAAAACAAAGCATTTCTATTACTGGGATTTTAAAGCAAGCCCCCAAATTTAGTTGCTGCAAAAGAATGAGCCAACATTAGTGAAATTTTAAACCAAGCACCCACAAATTAGTTGTAGCCAACAAAATAAAACTACATTTTTATTACTTTTTAAAGTAGGAAAGTAGGATTTTAAAGTAGGAAAGTAGGATTTTAAAGTAGGAAAGTAGGATTTTAAAGTAGGAAAGTCCAACTTAGTTGCAGCCAACATAATAAAAATGTCTAATACTGAGATTTTAAAGCAAGCAACCCCATTTACTTATATCCAACAAAATTAAACAACATTTCTATTAGTGGCATTTTAAAGCAAGCATCACTGATTCCGTGACACAATGAACTAAAATTTAATTACTGTGATTTTAAAGCAATAAACCCCAATTTAGTTTAGTTGCAGCCAACAAAGAAATTAATTTTTATTAATGGGAGTTGAAATCAAGCACCCCCAATTTACTTAGAGCCAACAAAATAAAACATTTTCTTATTGCAATTTTAATTCAAGTAGGCCCAATTTAGTTGCACCAACAGAATAAAACCATGTTTCTATTAGTGGAGTTTTAAATAAGCACTCTTCATTCAGTTGCCTCAACAGAAAAAATCAAATTTCTTATACTGGAATTTAAAAGCAACAACCACCATTTATTTACAATGAACAAAACAAAGCATTTCTATTACTGGATTTTAAAGCAGGCATCCCCCAATTTTGTGGCAGCCCACAGAATCAGCCAAAATTTCTATTACTGGGATTTTTAAAGCAAGAAATGCCAATTTACTACTTACAGCCAAAAGAATAAAACAACATGTCTAACACCGGGATCTGAAAGCAAGCACCCCGTTTACTTATAGCCAACAAAATAAAATAAGATTTATATTGCTGGAATTTTAAAGCAAACACCTCCAATTTAATGGCTACCTGAAGAATGAAGGAACATTTCTTTACTGGGTTTTAAAGCAACAAACTCCAGTTTAGTTGCACCCAGCAGAATAAACCATCATTTCTAATACTGGAATTTTAAAATAAGCACTCCCAATTTAATTTCAGCCAACAGAATAGACTAACATTTTTGTTACTGGGATTTTAAAGCAAGCAATCCCAATTTAGTTGCAACAAACAGAATAAACAAGATTTCTTTTACTGCTAGTTTAAGTCACCCCCCCCCCCCCCTCCTATTGTGGCCAACAGAGTAAACTAGCATTTCCATTATTGGGATTTTAAAAACAAGCACATAAAGATTTCAATGAGTTGGGGATGGGTCAGCTAACTAAGCTATTTGCTTTGAAATTCCTGTAGTAGATTGTTTGTTGCAGCCAGTTTAGTAAACCATATAGATTAATATCCTGGACGTATAGTTCTTAATTAATATTATATACACAATGTTATTAAAATGTTTATAAAAGCATTGCAAAGAGAGAGAAAATGCTTGTTTAAAAGGGATCAAAACTTTTCCACACCATATATAGGAACAATAATAAAGCAGATAATCTTTTGAAGTAAGGAGACATTCTCAAAAGGTAATCAAATACTGCTTTAAAACCTCACTCCCCCACCTTTTAAACTAGATATTTCTACTTGCAAAAAGCCCTCAAACCTTGAATGGAAGCTCTTCTACAGTGTTATAATTGACTCCAACCAAAGACGCAAGCTGCTACTGTGTTGAGAACAGCCCAGCAATGAACTAAATGAAAAGAGCTCTCATCTTTCTTAATAAGCAGAGGCCTTCCATACACAGCTGAGCTCATTCTTATAATTTTCTCATAAATTAGCTTACTGCTTGTTTCTATGTGGAGTATCAGCAAAACTATATTCACAGAGCCTAGGTGATTAGGTTGAACTATAGTATACTGTCTCACTTTATTGCATAAAATAGAATATAGAATTACTTTTTGTTATATTTTAAGTTCAAACTTAATCTCAATGGCCAGTCTATACAGACTGTATAAAGAGCTATGATTTGCTTGGTTTGTACAACATACTAAACCAAAACTGATCAAATTATATTTTTCCAAGGTACAAGTGACATCCTTCCCATAATACCCAGTACTAATTTGTGTTCCTTTCTCCTTTCAAAACATATTGTAGATTGGGTTCAGAAGGAAAACATACACAGGTTTTTTTTTTTTTACTGGATGGAGAATCTAAGTACATTCCATCTTAAGTATTATTTACTCTTAATATACTCACTTCTTTCCACAAATCGTGTTATATATGGAGTGTGATGAATGAAGTGTTGGCCTGGGACCAGGAGTTTCAGGTCTTGTAAAATTCCTAGTCACCATTTCTTTGATCAATTCACATAACAGAGCTGATATGATGGTAGAAATGAGAAGCAACTTCAAAGAAATATCTTGGACCCCTACCTTATAAAAATAAAAAAAATTTGAATAGTCTTTCCTAAAGTATTTAAAGTGATTTATTATTATTCTGTGAGCCCCAATAATGATACACAAAATGGATGTTTATTGTTGCTTCCAAATTTGGGCATCCTGTATTTGACATGGAGCTGATAACTTGATCCCTGAATTTGAGAGACATTTTTATCTTTGGAAAAGGGCTTTTTTGCTTACCTGAAAATACAAATCAATCACTCAATAATTCAGACAAAGCAGAAACCATTTATTCGGGGGGAGGGAGGTGCCAAGTCTTTTTACAGGGCACAGAAACAAATGATACTGTACATTGGTTAGGGGTATGTATGAGGCTGGGAGGCATGGAAGCTGGGGGTGGAGCAGGGTGGAGCAGGCTGTTAAGTTCTGTAATTGAGGAGTCCAGACCAGGTTTGCTAGAATAAAATGCCGTTTATTTGGCAGAGAAGGATAATCACAAGAAAACTATGTACAGCAAATGATAAGCGTGGTCGACAGGGGCTCCCGCGTTTGACAGCTACTTATACGCGAGCTGTCAAACGGGGAGCCAATCAGGTCGCGGCTAGACCGGCTTTCCCACCAGTCGCGTCTTGGCCAATCAGGCGCGACTGGCGGTTTACAGGCTTGTTACAGCCTGTTGCCAAGGTTCCCTCCGGCAGACTGGAAGACCTGCGGCTGGTCGTAAGTTGAGACCAGTCGCAGGTCGAGGACACAACACCCCTTTCCCCCCTCGGTCTACGCATGCGCGGCTTGGCTGTCCGTCAAGGTAAGTGGTGCATGCGTAGTCCGCCAAGTAGGCGGGGCGGCGCCGGGTCCGCCCACACCGCCTCATTTGCTGCAGAAAGCTCGACGAGGTAAGTAGGTCCTGTGGAAGCTCCTCCCTTCAGGGAGTGGAGCTCCAGGCTGCAGCGTCAGAGGGGCCTACCTGAGGAGGCGTCGTCGGCTGGACCGGTGAGTCGGGGCGAGGGGGCGTGGCGGTCGGGGCATAGTCTGATGGTGGCTGCCGGTTGGCGGTGGCCTGGTAGGGTGGGCTTTTAGGCGCAAAAGCCCGCGCGTCCCTGTCGGCTTGAGCCAGGTAGTCCAATGTCTGCTGGAAGGTGGCGTGCGAGTCAGGGAGGCCTGAATAGGCAAAGGCCTCGCGCGGATGTTGCGGCTGTCCGGATTGAGTCACAACCGGCCCAACGGGGGCAACTTGGTAGGCCGGTCCCGGTGATGGGGTCTGCAGCGGTGGCAGGCGGCACCTCAGTTGATCCAAGTGGCGCCGCCACTCGGATCCATCAGGGAGGTTGACCCTGAAAGAGCAGGGGCCCGTTAGGTCAGATATGATGGCAGGGACCCACTTTGGATCCCCTGCAAAGTTACGGGCATATACTGGGTCCCTGGGCTGGAACAGGCGGGGAGGGGGTGCCCCCAGGTTGCAAGGCTGCACCTCGTTATAGGATGGATGCAGCCTGTCCAAGGTTGTCTGCAGGCGGCGGCCCATCAAGAGCTCAGCGGGGCTCTTCCCAGTGGCTGGGCAAGGGGTGGAGTGCTGACTCAGGAGGTAAGCAGCCACCCTTGCAGGCCAGTCCCCCCTTGGTCAGCCGTCCCAAGGCCTCCTTGGCCGAGCGGACGGCCCTTTCCGCTCTGCCATTGGAGGCCGGATGATAAGGGGCCACCGGTGCGTGGCGGATCCCTTGGGAGGCCAGGAATTCTTGGAAGGTGGTGGACTGAAATTGGGGCCCGTTGTCGGACACCACGATGTCCGGCAACCCGTGCGTCGCGAACAGGCGACGCAATGCCCTGACCGTACTCTCCGCTGTGGTGGATGCCATCAGGATGACCTCCACCCAGCGGGAGTAGGCGTTCACGACCACCAGGAACATCTGGCCCCGGAAGGGGCCCGCGAAGTCTACGTGGAGCCTGGACCATGGGCTCCGGGGCAGGTCCCACTTCCTGGGCTGGGCGACCAGAGGGGGGGGCGGGAGGACTGGCAGGTGACACAGCCCCCGACCCAGGCCGCTGCCTCCGCGTCCATGCAAGGCCACCACACATAGCTGCGGGCGAGCGCCTTCATCCGAGCTATGCCGGGGTGGTCAGCATGGAGCATCCGGAGCACCTGGTGATGGAGCGGGGGGGTATGATGACCCGGTCCCCCCAACACAAGCAGTCGCAGTGAAGCGAAAGCTCCAGCTGGCGTGACTTGTAAGGCCGAAACTCTTCGGCCACGCTGCCTTGAGGCCACCCTTGCAGGACCCAGGTGAAGACCTGGGACAGGACAGGGTCAGCCTTTGTCTGGGCAGCGACGTCGGAAGATGTTAATGGCAATCCGGAGTCTGCCACAGACAAGATGGACTGTGCCGGTACCGGCTCCGGGTCCGCCTTGGGGAGAGGGGGTCTGCTCAGTGCATCAGCGTGCCCGAGCAGTTTGCCAGGATGGTAGTACAGCGTATAATTATACGCTGCCAGAAACTCCGTCCACCTGGTCATCCTGGGTGACAGGATGGCGGGGGGGTCGGACGGTCACCGGCCAGAAGCCAAAGGAGAGGCTTGTGGTCAGTGAAGACGGCAAAAGTCCGACCGTACAGGTACTGGTGGAACTTTTTAATCCCGGACACTATAGCCAGAGCCTCCTTGTCGATCTGGCTATAGTTTCTCTCGGTGAGAGACATCGTCCGTGAGTAAAAAGCAATGGGGGCTTCTGAGCCATCTGGGAAGGAATGGCTCAGGACGGCCCCCAGGCCAAAAGGGGAGGCGTCGCATGCTAGAGTCATAGGCAGCCTGGCATTATATTGCACAAGGACTGCCTCTGATGTAAGCGTGGCTTTGACAGCCGCGAACGCATGCGCCTCGCGGTCGCCCCAGCACTAGGCCACGGATCGATCGAGCAATCGATGTAGCAGCTCGGCTAGCGATGCCTTATGGGGGATGAAAGGCGCGTAAAAATTCAAAAGGCCGAGGAACGCCTGCAGCTCCGTCTTGGAGGCTGGCGTGGGGGCGTTCTTGATGGCCTCGACCTTCTTGGGGGTAGGGTGGATGCCCCGGGCATCAATCATGAAGCCCAGGAACTCCGCCTCCGGCGCAGCAAAAACGCATTTGCTGCGTTTTAATTTCAAACCCGCGCCCCTGAAAATGGTGAGGACCTTCCGGAGTACTTTGGCGAGTTCTGAGACGTTGGAAGCAGCTATCAGAACGTCGTCAAAATATGGGACCACGCCTGGGAGCCCATGGAGCAAACGCTCCATGAGGCTTTGGAAGATCCCCGGGGCACCAAATTGAAGTCGGCAACAACAAAAAGCCCCTTGGTGGGTGACAATGGTCTGCACCTCCGCAGCAGCGTCATCCACCAGGAACTGTTGGTAGGCCTGGGCCATATCCAGCTTTGCAAATATGCGGCCTTGCCCTAGGGAATGGAGCAGGTCCTGTACCACCGGAACTGGATATGGGTTCGCCTGGAGCCCACGGCTGATGGTCGACTTGTAGTCGGCGCAGATGCGGACGGACCCATTGGGCTTGATGGGGACCACTATCGGGATCTCCCATTTCGCCTGGTCAACGGGTTCGAGCATGCCCTGCACCACCAAATGGTCAAGCTCCGCGTCAACCTTGGGCTTCAGGGCGAACGGCAGCCTGCGGGCCTTGAGCCTAATGGGTGCAACCTGGGGGTCAAGGTTGAGCGAGACGGGGGTGCCCACGTAGGTGCCCAACCGGCCGTCAAAGACGTCGGCGAAATCCCCCAGAACCCGGGTGACAGGGGAGGAGGCGGGGATGGAGTGCACCCCTTGCACAGACAGGCCTAGTGAAGGGAACCAATCTAGGCCGATAATGGCCGCTAGGGAGTCAGAGACGACTAGGATTGGCAATTCCCCACAGAATGGCCCATACTCCACCCTCAGGAATACCTGACCTAAAGTGGGAATGGAAGCCCCCTGGTAGTCTCTTAAGACTGTCAGTGGTGGGGGCAGGCTGTCCACGGCCAGGCCGGGGCGTAGCTTGGCCAGCTGGGCCCCCGAAATAATAGATCTCGAGGAGCCCGAGTCCACTTCCATAAGGACCCCCACCCCCTCCAGTTTCACGGTCGTCCGGAGCCACGTACGCTCGGAGTAGGTGGTGTCCGGTGGGGCGGGGGCATCTGTCAGCGTGAAGCAGCCGGACGGTTGCGGCTGCTGGCGGCGGGCCTGGTGTCGCTGGGTCGGTTGGCGGGGCGCCTGAGCTTGCCGGTCATCCACGTTCCGTCGCTGGGCCTCCGGGGCGGACGGCATAGCTGTGGGCAGTGCGGCGTGGCAGACCGCTGCCAGGTGGCCTTTTCGGCCGCAGCGGCGGCAGGTGGCGGCTCAGAAGGGGCAGTCAGCCCGGGGATGATTTCCCCCGCAGCCCAAGCACTGTGCTCTCCCGGCGTTGGTCGGTGTCTGGTCCTCGAGATCCAGGTCGTCTAGTGGTGCGAGCTCTTCCACCAGGCAGGCATGGGGCGATGGCAGCTGTCCCTGGTCACGGGCAAGGTCGGCCACAGAGGCCTCCGACATCTCCGACATCCTCGTCGCCAGTGTTAAGTTCTGTAATTGAGGGAGTCCAGACCAGGTTAGCTAGAATAAAATGCCGTTTATTTGGCAGAGCAGAGAACGATAATCACAAGAAAACTATGTACAGCAAATAATAAGCGGGGTAGACAGGGGCTCCTGCGTTTGACAGCTACTTATACGCAAGCTGTCAAACGGGGAGCCAATCAGGTCGCGGCTAGATCGGCTTTCCTGCCAGTCGTGACTTGGCCAATTAGGTGCGACTGGCGGTTTACAGGCTTGTTACAGCCTGTTACCAAGGTTCCCTCTGGCAGACTGGAAGACCTGCGGCTGGTCGTAAGTTGAGACCAGTCGCAAGTCGAGGACACAACACAGGCACTCGCGCAGCCCCCCTCTCCAGCCAGGCAGAACTCCATGCATTGATCTAGGGCGTATCCCGAATATGCCAAGCTGCGGGAGCTGGGGGGCAGGCAGAGTGCCACATGGCTTGGCACCTTAGGAATACTCCCTAGGTCAGTGAATGGTGCTCTGTCTGGCCAGAGGGGGGGGTTGTCCAGGGGGCCTATTTGCCGGGTGGGTGGTTACATTTTTGCCTACAAGGAAAAATGTGGCATTTATTTTATTTATCTATTTATTTATTATTTTATTTATTTATTTTATTAAATTTATACCCCGCCCTTCTCCAAACGAACTCAGGGCGGCGCACAGGAATACTAAAAATACATACAAAACATATAAATTTTTTAAAAAAGTTATTCTAATAAAATCCTGCGCTAAAAACCAAATTAAAATCCCAAAATTTAAAACTATCTAAAAGTCAGTAATGGAGGTTACGCTAGGCCGGCTAGATGGAACAGATGTGTCTTTAGACACTTGCGGAAGAGGCGGAGGTTGGAGATGGTGCGAAGTTCAGGGGGTAAGTCGTTCCAAAGGGCTGGGCCCGCCACAGAGAAGGCTCTTCCCCTGAGCGTCGCCAGTCGGCACTGTCCAGCCAACGGCACCCTGAGGAGGCCTTGTCTGTGGGAGCGTATCGGTCTGAGGGATGTATGGGGCAGGAGGCGGTCTCGCATATAACTAGGCCCCGAGCAATGGAGCGCTTTAAAGATGGTCGTCAGAACCTTGAAGCGCACCCGAAAGACCACAGGAAGCCAGTGCAGCTTGCGCAGGATTGGTGTTATGTGGGAGTGTCTAGGCGCTCCCGTAATCACCCGCGCGGCTGCATTCTGGACTAATTGCAGCTTTCGGGTGCACCTCAAGGGAAGCCCCATGTAGAGAGCATTACAGTAGTCGAGTCGAGAGGTGACGAGTGCTTGATTAAAATTTTTTTTATTTGTTTATTTTATTTTTCACATTTATATACCGCCCTATCTCCCTTGCGGGACTCAGGGCGATGCACAGGGAGTAATAAAATACTATAACACTAAATGTAGTAGAAATATTAAAAATAAATTAAATTAGAAACCCATGCTAAAAACATAAAAAACCCTTGCTAAGATCAAATTAAAAAACTATGCCAGACCGGCCGCATAAAATAAGTGTGTTTTTAATACCTGGCGGAAGAGGCGCAGGTCCGTGGTTGTACGGAGGGTGGGGGGCAGGTTGTTCCAGAGGGCAGGGGCTGCCACAGAGAAGGCTCTCCCCCTAGGAGTCATCAGCCGGCATTGTCCGGCAGACAGCACCCTAAGGAGGCTTTCCCTATGGGAGCGGACAGGTCGAAGGGAGGTATGTGGTAGGAGGCGGTCCCGCAAATAGCCAGGTCCCTTGCCATGGAGCACTTTAAAGATGGTTACTAAGACCTTGAAGCACACCCGGAAAGCCACAGGCAGCCAGTACAGCTCGCGCAGGAGAGGTGTTACATGGGAGTGTCTTGTGGCTCCCAAAATCCCCCGCGCGGTCGCATTCTGAACTAGCTGGAGCCTCCGGTTGCACCTCCGGTTGCACCTCCCCATGTAGAGAACGTTGCAGTAGTCCAGGCGGGAGATGACGAGGGCTTGAGTGACCGTGCGTAGGGTGTCACGATCTAGAAAGGGACGCAACTGGCGTATCAGGTGAACCTGATAAAAAGCCCCCCTGGCCACGGCTGTCATATGGTCATCCAAAGATAGCTGAGAATCCAGGAGGACGCCCAAGTTGCGGGCCCTCTCCACGGGAGCTAATGACTCGCCCCCGATAGCCAGAGATGGAACCAACTGGCTATATTGTGACGCCGGAAACCACAGCCACTCGGTCTTGGACAGGTTGAGTCGAAGCCTGTTCCTCCCCATCCAGACTCGCATGGCTTCCAAGCACCGGAACATCACTTCGACGGGAAAACATGGTACATTTTTTAAAATGTGCAAATACAAGATAATCTGAGGTTTAATTATTTTCAGAATACACTTTCCATTGCATAGTTGCTGAAAAGGCAGGTTCTCACAAACCAAAAGAAATGACCTTATCTAAGAAGAGAAAAACAAAGTTTTAAAAAAGCCCTGGAATGCCATGTTAAAAGTGCTAATATTACCTTTTAAAATGCTAATAAATGAAGTCTACAATTTCAGGCAACAATTTCCCCATTCGATTCTCAACTATTTATTGTTTGCTGAAGAACTATTATATTTAATAAGCAAGTGAGTAGTTAGCATTTGAAACTTCATAGAATATATGTGTTGCAGCACAGATTTCAAAAACATGTGGCAGATTGGGATGCAGGGAAACAAACAAACAAAAAATTGCATAAGATTGCATTCTTATTGTAGAACATTATAGTACAATTGCTGTTATATAATTAAATCTTCATGAAATATGCAAATGGCTGTGATTAATATGCATACAGACTCCCTATATTGAAAATGATCTAACACCAACCTATTTTGTAATTCTGTATCTTTCAGAGAAGGGATTTCATCCTGAAGCAGCTTACTGTATTGTGAGATATCATTAAGTTAGATTTCAAAAGTTACAGATTTACAATAAATGTAACCACATTATGAATGTCTTTATTTTTCATAGTTTACTGTTTAATTTCATAGAAGGAGTAATTGCCATGCATATTCTATAATTATGGTTAAATGACTATTTGATTTCTTGTGGTGAAAGAATTCTTCCTGGCCATAGCCAAGAAATAGTATAAATTCCTTGTTAGGATTTTAACAGTTTAAAAACCATATTATAAATCCACCATAATCCATCAGGTAATCTGATGCTTTCAGTATTATATTCCAAGGCTCAGGTTAATATTCTTATGTAAATGCCATTGTGTTTGGCTATTTGACCTGTGCAGGTTTGCATTTTAATATCAAAAACTGCTTCATAATTATTTGATTAATACAAGTATGACAGAAATATTACTTGTGTATTTGAGCAATTGAAGTTCTTTGAAAATAGATTGGCATAATGGAGTGTTCATGCATAATACTGAAATCAAATGCAGTATTATGATTTACCCACCAATCAGTAGAGCACAGGAAAAAAATGATATCTCTTATCTCAATAAAGTCTGCAAAGAGTAAATCCAATAATTTTATTTTACAGGGCAGTATTTTCAATGATATACTGCTTGAGTTGAAATAAAAAAATTGTTCTCTCAGCCTTTCCCACTCCCATTTGGAGCAAAAAAATATTGTAAAAAGAAGAAACAGAAGCAAATGTATAGCAAAAATCATAGTTACTTAAAAGCAGTATATCCACAAATATTTTTTTCAAATAAAGTTCATTGGTAAGTTTCACAAGTCTGACAATCTCCACCTGTGGGAATTCAGGAACCTTTTTCTTCCATATTTGGGTAGTCAACAAAAATCAAGTCCTACAATGGAACTTTTAAGCAGCACAAATTTTCCTGGTTGGAATGGATTGATCTGGTCACTCAAAGAACTGTAATCCTTACTGCATTTCAGAGCTCTCTGTACTACTTCTGTAAGGATAGAAACTGCTTGGCAGTTCGTTCTCTGTTAGCCACGGATGCACTGAGATGGCAGGGAGCACCCCTACTCCCCTTTGTGAATCCTTGGCCTAGGAGAAGCTCCTGGAAATTTCCACATATATTCCAGAAATAAACCAGTCTCATACCTTGGGTACTAAAATATCCTTTCACATGTAGTTGCTGAACCAGAAGAAGTGAGGGGGACATTTGGGACAATTGGTCATCCATTAGGAACCATCCAGAAGAAGCCATTTCAAGAAGGATCATAGAGATGTTGTAACAGCAGAGGGAATCTGAAACACAGATGCAAAGACTGATCAAGTTTACACAAGTTTAATGTAATGGCAGTGTGGGAAGACAATTGTTATCGTGAGGAATTAGTGACATATTTAGAGTTCTCCTTCGTATTAAGAAAAGTCTAGTTTAGAGCTTATTCTGAGCTCAGATGTTTGTTTCCCACTCTTGCCTACTGAACAAAGGAGAAATCTTCATGTAGTTTCAAAGCTACTCTTTCTGTAAAAGTGCCAGACTTTTGATTCCATCCTAGAATCATGTGCCAGACAGTCAAGGTCTGGTCTTGCAGTCTCCTGATCATTGCAGACCATGAAGTCATAGTGCCAGATTTTGATTAAAAAAACAAAAACCCTTGGGTTTGTGTTGTCTGTACTCTAGCACTGGGTACTGTATACTTAATAATTATATTAATATTAATAAATGGCAATATTACAATATTTAGTAAGATCTATGCAAGGTTTCTCTTTCTTGGTCGGCAAACAGTTACATAAGCTTTCTTTACCTGTAATCTCAGGATACAGAGTTTCAGGATTCAAAGCTTTTGGCATCCTAGAGCCAAATTTTGCAACCAGCCTGACCTACATAATCAAAAAGCAAGCCATTTCTATACAGTATGTGAGGCTTCTTGATCTGTAACTCATTTTGCTATATTCTTTACATCTTGTACAATGGCTTTTACTTGCAAGGAATTGTCAGTTACATGGAAATTGCTCATAGCATTGGGACATTTTAAAAATCTGTGGCCAGTTTGTGGCCAGTCAATGTCAAATCAATAGCCAGCTTGTTTGCAAAATTACTGTTCTTAACTATTTCTGCTCGTCCTTTTGGAGAGCTATATCAGCCTTATTTTTTATATTTTATAATTATACAGGCCAAGTTTTTTTTAATAAAGGTAGGCATAAGCTGTAAACACTGGTATGTAAATTATGCTGATGAGGGTACCCTGAATGAGGTACCATTTTTGTGACTCTCTTGGCTTGTGATGAGTATCATTTTGATCAACTGGTACTGCATGAAATGAAGTTAAATGCCTAATTGCATAGGGTCTTCCTAAAAGTATGGAATAGCTTCCACACAACAGGTAAGTGCAAAGGAGTTTGTACATATCTGAGCTCTATTGCTTATGTGCTGTTTCCAGTAGCTGGTAGGAAAAGGAAGCATTTTTAATATATGCGAAGTATAACAATAGCACTTAGACTTATGTATACCCCAAAAAGACAGTGCCTCACAGCACCAGAAACCTCAGAAAAGAGAGCCTTTGCCAAAAGACTCAAGACAGCCCTTCAAGAAAATCCCAGGCAAAAGCACCAGCTGAAAGAAGCACTTAAGTAGAGCCATTAAAATAAGGGGAAAGGCTAAAAAACCCCTCTCCAGATAAATGGAAACTCTCTTTTTCCTTCCTCCCTGACAGGATTAACTCCTAGGACAGGAAAAACAAAAGACCTGGGACCAAGATTAACATAGGAAAACAAAACCCAGGGCAATCATAAACACATCAAATCCCATCAAGATGCAGGAATTTCAAAGGGGAATTAAGCATAAAAGGCTCAGAGTCACACTTCTAAGTTTGCTTGCAAGCCAAGAACACTCCAGCTGTATCACTACTTTTCTTGCCTTCCTGAATTAAAGGATCCCTTTTCTGGCAGCTGGCTTTCATGTCTATTTCTTCTCAGCATAAATAACTGTTTCCCAGCTGGGAAAGGAACACAGGAAATTTTCTTCCAACAAATATAACAACCAAATAAATAGTTTTTGGTTGTTAAAAAAATGACACATTAACTAGGGGGCACTCCATGAAACTTTTGGAAGCTAGACCTCAAACAAATAAGAGGAAGTACTTTTTCACCCAGAGGATCACTGGTCTATGGAACTGCCAGAAGAAGTGGTGACAGCTGTCAGCCTCGACACCTTTAAGAAATGATTAGACAAGTTCATGGAGAACAAGGGTATCCATGGCTATCATTATGGATGCCTAAGGACACCCTCCGGGATGGAGAAATAGGCAGGATATTTCTCAATGCTGGATTTCATGAGGCTCAGTAGATTCTCGCTATTTTCCAGCCATTCTTGCTGCGATGTCAATCGGAATTCCTTTTACAGTCATAGGTGAAGAACTACCTGTCAACTGAGAACAACAAGACTCATATGTATAAATTAGTTCCTTTATTGCTCAAGCCTGTTTCAAAGCAAACTTCTCATACTAGCAGTTTCTATCTGTACAAAGTGAATCAGAGTGTCCCAAAGCCTCTCTTAATAGTTATAATATTGAGTAGCAGTGGTCTAAAACATTTTTGCCTGTGGTGGGATCCAACTAATTTAACAATTGGTTCATCCTAAAGACTGGGTGCGAGTGACTGGGGGGGAGTCATGTGACTGAGTGGGTATGGCCAACTTTATGTCACTCACGGAAAGGTGGGGTGGCACAGGTGGACCAAAACCCTAGACTTACCTTTGTGCACCAACAGCAACGGTGATTCTCTGATGCCTCATCTCTGATGCCTCATCTCTTGCTGGGTCTCGTTGCCCAACAGTCAGTGTTTTAAAAAAAGGTTTTGCAGCAGGAAATGGCGGACAGCTACCTCTGGCCCTTGTTGATGCAGCTGGGCACACGATCCTGCCCCGAGACACTAGCTTGCAGCCGCCACCTCTTTTTCAGTGCGAGAAGACTGCAGTTGCCATCTTTCTTTCGGTATGAGAAGCATGCAGCCACCAGTCTTTTTCAGTGCAAGCCTGCAGCCGCTGCCTCTTTTTCAGGATGAGAAGCCAGTGTTTTTCAGCGTGAGAAGCCTGCAGCCACTACACTTTGCTGCCGTGAAGGCCCTGCAGCAGCTGCCTCTTTGCTGGCTGGAATTGAGCCAGCAGCAGCAGCTGGAGGCTTCTCACGCTGTGGTCGTTTAAAAAGCTAGCTCAAAAGAAGCCAAAACCATTGTGCATCACCACTCTCAATATAGAAACAATGACAGGACGCAGCCGCGAGTTAGCCAAAATCCTGAAACAACCACCATATTGACATAGCTCACAACCCTGAAGATTTTTTATTATAGCCTTTTTATTCTTTTTTCTATTAGCTTTTAGGATTGTGAATAAATGAATTTAATAATACTTCAGGCTTGCCATTTTCTAACTGTGGAAAGGGGGGTTGTAAAAATAAGGGAGGTATGCTGTGTCTAGGTGGCATTCCTTTCCTGTGGGAACAGAGAAGATGCCTGCAGCTGGACAAAGGTGGAATTTGGAGTCACTGGTTGTTGGACTGAGATTTGATTGGAGATTGTGACTTGGGGGAGGGGGAGTTTCATACTATTGTTTTTATTGGTTGTAATTCCATATACGGGTCAGAGTCGGAATTACACCAAGTCCTTGCCAATTTAATGTGTTCCTAATAAAGAGACTTTAAAGCAGTGAGTCTCAACCTTCCTAATGCTGCGACCCTTTAATACAGTTCCTCATGTTGTGGTGACCCCCAACCATAAAATTATTTTATGTTTTCAGTATTTTTTCAAAAATATGTGTTTTCCAATGGTCTTAGGCGACTCCTGTGAAAGGGTCGTTTGATCCCCAAAGGGGTCCCAACCCACAGGTTGCGAACCACTGCTTTAAAGGAAAGATGAGTGCCTTGGACTTTATGTTTTGGACATGTTATTTGGAGGCTTGACAATAGCATGCCTTCAGGAGACCAGGTAGAAGGGACAGAAATCAAGAGGCACTGGAGAAGCTGGTTTACCAATGAACTTCCAACCACTATGGTGTTGCTGTTATTGTCAGCCTTCGCTTCTGATTTCTTTTTATGCTGCTTGGCTGCCATGGAAACGGGGAGGGTGGGGCGCTGGGGTTTCAACTATGAACGCTGGTGGACGATTGGTGGAAGATGTTGCCGGCCGGTGTTATCTTTGGTCTAACGGTCTCACATTCCATGCTGGTGATGACCTGCCCACCTGATGTCGGAGAAGAAAGTACATTGGACATTGCTAGGGGGGGTTAGGGCTATTGGGGTGGGCTTAAGCAATAATACTCATTGTTCGCGCCTAAACTAGTTACTCTCTGCTTCACTATGGTCTGTTAATCTTGGGTATTCAGTAAAAGTAACCTTATTCATTCCAAACAATGTTTAAGTGTGGTCTTTCTTGAGTACTATAAGAAACAGACCCTGACATTAAGCAGAGAGTCATTAAAAACCACAACCTGATGTCGGAACTTGCCAAAGAGGAGCCTCCGGCTTCAGAGGATTTGCCAGCCCAAGCTATGGGTGAGATTGCATCCAATATACCTGTTCCAAAAGACGACCCGAGGTCAGTGATGGATTTTTTAGCCGGCCTAGATTTAAACCTGCCAGCCGAAGAATCAGCTAAACCTTATCGCTGGTCAGAAGGGGTGGGAATGACGGGAGACGTAGGCTCGGGGGTCAATACCACCAGACGCCGCCGCTCCTCTCCCACGCCATCCATTTCTGAGCTTTTGAAAGGAGATGGCTAATGAATTACTCCGCCAGGCCAGCGACAAGAGGGAAGCCCTGGATAAACTCGGGGGGGGGGGCATTATTTGGAAGGCGAACAGAGAAAAGAGACTGCCACGGCTACTGCTCAGGAAATCAGACGAACTACCCCTCCCCCTCCTGCTCAAGCCGGCAGAGAATTACAGAGGGAAATTCGGCCCGCCCCCCCCCCCGCCAACCTGCTAAACTCCCTCCCTTGGGCATTAAGTTTGATGGTGACCCAGAAAGTTTAGCATTTTTTCTGCTTCACGTTAGTGATTTTGTTAAGCACTACGCAGATGATTGTGAAGATGATGTTAAAATTAGAATTGTCTCTTTGGCCTTGGAGAATAAAGCTGCCAAATGGCTGGTTTCTCTGCATAATACTCACTCATCCTTGTTACGGGACTTTGAACGCTTTATGACTGCGCTTAGAAGACGTTTCGAAGACCCCCGAATTGAAAGAAAGGCAAAAATAAAGATGAGAGATTTGCGCCAGGGAGATATGTCTGTGCAAGAATACACCCAAATTTTTCAAGAACTTTCTGTTTTTATGGTGGGCTATAGCGACAGGGCGTTGATGGATCTTTACACAGAGGGGCTAAATAAAATAAAAATAATTATTTTACAGTTCCTTAAAATGGTTATACTAATTGAATTTCATGAAGGAAGAGTGAAAAGTGAAATGTGAAATGTGATTATTTGTAGATAAATGTGGGTGTGTTGTGAAACTCACTTAAAAATCCCTTTCTTTCTGCTTCTTAAAAATCCCTTTCTTTCTGCTTTCTGCTTCTATCTCTTATTCTCTTTCCCTCTCTTTCTCTCTGTCTAACTTTCTCTTTATTACTTTCTTTTTCTTGCCTCTGTCTCTCTCCCTCTGTTTTCTTCTTCTTTTCTGCATCCTTCCTAACTCAAAAAGTCTGTTAGCTTTTCCCTTCTTTGTTAGCTTAATTGCCCATTTAAAACAATCTTACAGTATAGTGTTCCTAAACAATAGATCTTGTTAGGTTTTGTCTTTTAAAGTCCCAATTAAAACATAGTCCTAACAAGGAGAAGGGCGGGGTATAAATTTAATAAAATATAAAATATATAAAATATAAAATATAGTCCATGAGAGCGTGTTGAAAGGAATTGAGAAGAGGAGGGGGATTATCTAAAGGTTCAGGAGGTAAGGGAGGAGAAACGGAAGGCGTAGAAGGTGGAGGGGCATAAGGCGGAGGATTAGATTTAAGAGGGGGTTCAGAAGTAATAGGGGAAAGAGATTTATCATCAGATGGTGAAGGAGTTGAAGGAGAAAGGATAGTAAGGCAAAGAGAACCTTCTAAAGGATAGGCAGGACAGTGTGAAGAAACATATTGAAGAAAAGTAGAAAGTTCCTTTCTAGAAAGGGGGTAAGTGCCGTTAACTTTTTGCAGACAATTAGCCTTCTTGACTAAAGAGTGGTTCATTCCTATGAACTGATGAAACTCGAGAAAGTGAAGAGCCCATTACTCACGAAAAAGCCTTCGCCGAGGTGTATGAGATGGGAGTCAAGGCAACGTAATCCTAGACAAGATCACGTCGGGGTCACCAGATCTTATTGCGGTGATTGTGCTGGTCTGCGGGGCCCCTGGACCGGGGTGCGCTCAGCCATGAGCTAAGCGGGCTCCGAGGAAGAAGACAACGACACGTGGTGGTGTTAGCAGGAGAATTGCGAGCAAGCTCTTTGTTCCCCAGGGAATCTCAGGAAGCCCCGAGCATTGTCTCGCATCCTCTTTTATTAGGCTCAGACAAAGAAGCACTACGTGGTCCAATCATATACATGGTTACATCCTATTGCCTTATATGGCTACATCCTAGTACCTTATATGGCTACATCCTAATACCTTATATGGTTATATCCTTTGGGTGAGTCACACATCTCTTTGGGTGTTAGCATTCGGAGAAACGGAAACTTATCTTCTCCTTTGTTCTGTAAACACTTTGTTCCGTAAACAAACTTAGCATCCGGAGAAGTGGAGACTTCTTATCCTTTGTTCCGTAAACAGGAACTTGTGAGTGCCATGTTGCAACAGACATTTATCAAACGTCTGTGAACAGATACCGGCCCGATTCCCTAGATGATTGGATTCAATTAGCCGGGGATGTGGAGCTGGACCAGGCCCAGTCACAAGATCCAGCCCGTTATGAGAAGAAGAAACTATTTGAAAGCCCCAGGCCCCGATCCCCTGATAAGGATTCCCACAAGCAGAGGGGCAGGCGCAGATCGACTCCAGCTCGCCCAGGCTCTTGTTTTCGCTGTGGGAAGGAGGGGCATTGGGCGAACAACTGCAGATCAAAACAACCGCCACGCCCACATTCTTCTACTGAGAGTAGAAGGCCAACTAAAACTCCAAGCGTGCGCAGTAGGCCAGTGATGACTGGGGTGGAGCCACTTGACCTTTCCGCTGACCAACCTGAGGCCCAGCCCGATGACTGGGAAGGGGACTCCGCCTCCTCTGACGATAATTTGGTAAGTCGCCGATCCGGGCCTCTTTATATTCATTTAAAGCTTATAGCTCCATCTAGTGGCCGTAGCTGCAACACGCAAGCTCTCATTGATTCCGGTTGCTCCCGTTGTCTGATCAGTCAAGATCTTGTTTATGCCATGGGATTTCACTTAAAGAATTTAGAAGTACCTATCGCTTTTTGCCAAATGGATGGCTCTGTAGCGGGGGGAAATCCTGCAACTTTTGTTACTGAGCCCCTTCAAGTTTCTATTGGTGAAACACATAATGAAACTATTAATTTTATCGTGGCCCCCATAGCTGATAATGCTGTCATTTTGGGAATCAACTGGCTTCGTAAATGGAATCCCCTTATTAACTGGAAAGAGGGGTGGGTGCGTATACCTTTACTGCTACCAGAACATGCCTTTACACTTTCAAATCACGGGCATGATTCTCCCCTTGATCTGACTCCTGTTAGAGAACCTGCAGGCCCCACATTAGCTCTTCCTCCACCCGAAATCATTCCTGGAGAGGACAAGATTCCTGACGAATATTGGGACCTTAAAGATACTTTTAGCGAAAGGTCTTGTGATTCACTTCCTCCTCACAGAGCTACTGATTGCTCTATCGATTTTCTCCCTGGGGTGCAACTACCTAAACCTCGACTTTACTCTATGACACCACGTGAAATGGAAGAGCTACGCAAATTCATTGATAAGAATCTAAAACGGGGTTTCATTGAACCTGCTAGGCCACGCGTGGCCGCACCGGTGATGTTTAGGGAAAAGAAAGATGGTACTCTGCGCTTAGTTCAGGACTACTTTTACCTTAACACTATTTGTGAACACAATGTCTACCCGCTTCCACTTATGAAGAACATGCTAGCTCACCTTGCTACAGGCAAAATTTTTACTAAACTATATTTACGTGAAGCTTATTATAGGGTAAGAATTAAAGAGGGTGACGAATGGAAAACGGCTTTCAACTGCCCGCTGGGATGTTTCCAGTTTAAAGTTTTACCTTTTGGTCTTCAGGGAGCTCCTTCTGTATTTATGCAACTAATCAATGAAGTTCTCCACGAACACCTGTACAAGGGGGTCATCGTTTATCTTGATGACATAGTCGTGTATTCGCAAACACATGATGAACATGTTAAGCTTGTCCGTTCCATTCTTCAAAAGCTCCGCTCCGCCGAGCTCTACGCTAAATTATCTAAATGTGAGTTTCACCAGGACAAGATTGACTATTTGGGTTATCGTATTTCCTCGGAAGGAATTGAAATGGATCCTGCTAAAGTAAAAGCGGTCATGGAATGGGCACCCCCACGCACTCGTAAACAGCTACAAAGTTTTTTGGGTTTCGCCAACTTTTACCGTCAATTTATACCTTCATTCGGTAGTATTGCGTTGCCCATTACAAATCTTCTCAAAACGAAAGGTGAGGGTAAACCTTGACCTAGTGGCGCCCTGAACTGGACCATGGAGTGCTAGGCTGCTTTCGAGAAACTTAAACGTTTATTTGCCGCTGAGCCTGCCCTCAAGCATCCCGATGTCAACTCTCCGTTTGTAGTTCAGGCTGATGCCAGCGATGTCGCTGTGGGAGCTGTTTTGCTACAACGCAACCAACAGGGCCAACTACAACCATGTGCCTACACTTCTCGTAAGTTATCCACTACTGAACGTGGATGGGCTATTTGGGAAAAGGAAGCATTTGCTGTCCGTTGGGCCCTCTTGACTTGGCGTCATTTTCTTGAGGGTGCCCCACATCCATTTGAGGTTTGGACGGACCACAAAAACTTGGAAGCTCTCACTTCGTCCCGCAAATTATCCCCGAGGCAACTACGTTGGGCGCATTACTTTCATCGATTCAACTTTCGTCTCAAATATATTCCTGGAGGAAAAAATTTCATGGTTGATGCACTTTCCAGGCTACCCCAATATGATGTGTCTAAACTCACGGTTGTGCAACCCATGATTCCACTTATTTTAACAGCTTCTCCTGTTTCAACCAGAAGTCAATCCACTATGCAATCTAACCCTCCCGTTGAACTGATTGCTCGAATTAAGTCTGAACTACTTACTGATGAATGGTATTCCGCACACTCCGGTGATTGCACTATCAGAGATGAACTCCCTTGGATTGGTTCAAAAATTTATGTCCCTGCCACAATACGGCCTTTTGTATTGCAACGAGCACACGACTCGCGATTGGCGGGACACTTCGGATTTGTTAAGACTATACATCTGGTTAAACGCCAGTTTTGGTGGCCTTCCCTCAAGAAGGACGTTGAGTCATATATCGCCAGTTGCCCTGTTTGTACTGCTTCGAAACGGGTTCCTGGGAAGCCCCAGGGCCTCCTACAATCTGTGGCGAAGCCTGAAGCTCCTTGGAAGGAGATTTCGATGGACTTTATTGTTGACCTTCCGAGCAGCCAGGGCTATACCGTCATTTGGGTGGTTACTGATCTTTTCTCCAAGCAAGTCCACTTTGTACCTTGTTCCAAAATTCCATCCTCCAAATCGCTGGCTAAGCTGTTCCTGAACCATATTTACCGTTTCCACGGTGTCCCTAAACGTATCATCTCCGATAGAGGTACTCAATTTACATCGCACTTTTGGAAGGAATTTTTGAGACTGATAGGCTCCTCCCAGGGCCTAAGCTCCTCCTACCATCCGCAGACGAACGGCGCTTGCGAGAGGGCCAATTCTGTTCTGGAACAATACCTACGCTGTTTTATAAATTTTCAACAGGATGACTGGGCCGACCTTCTGATACACGCCGAAGTGGCCTATAATAACTCTGTTCATTCCAGTACGAATATGACCCCTTTTAAGATCATTTACGGTCAGGACTTTGTACCCATCCCTGAATTGCCTCACGACTCGCCTGCAGTTCCCTCCCTGGCTGATTGGTCCACCAAACTGTCTTCGTGTGGCCCGTCATAAGGAAAACTTTGGAAGAGGCGCATCAATCACGTAAGTTATATGCTGATAAAAAGCGAGCGGCTCCTCCGACCTACAAGGTTGGCGATAGAGTTTTCGTTTCTACTAAACATTTGGATAGCCCTCAGAAATGCAAGAAATTGGGCCCTAAATTTGTTGGGCCATTCACTATCACTAAGATAATTAGTTCCGTTTCCGTCCGTTTGGATCTCCCTAAAACCTACCGTCGCTTATACCCGGTGTTCCATGTTCACTTGTTGAAGCCTGAACGCACTTCGCATCTCCGCAAACCCCATCCTGATTCCCCTGTACCGATGATGGTAGACGGTCACCAACACTATGAAGTTCGGGACATTTTGGACTCCAGAGTCCGTAGAAACAAAACTCAATTCTTGGTCATGTGGAAAGACTTTCCTCCTTCTCACAATGAATGGGTGGATAGAGAGCATCTCAAAGCCCCGAAGCTTATATGCCAGTTTTATGCAAAGTATCCACACAAACCATAACCCCTTCCCTCTCTCTTCTATGTTGTTTTGTCTTTTTTTTGTCTCTTTTGCAGATCTAACATGCCTACTTCTCGAGGGCTTCCGGGGATCCTGCCTGCTGCTGGAGGAGGTCCGGATGTCAGCCTTCGCTTCTGATCTCTTTTTATGCTGCTTGGCTGCCATGGAAACGGGGAGGGTGGGGCGCTGGGGTTTCAACTATGAACGCTGGTGGACGATTGGTGGAAGATGTTGCCGGCCGGTGTTATCTTTGGTCTAACGGTCTCACATTCCATGCTGGTGATGACCTGCCCACCTGATGTCGGAGAAGAAAGTACATTGGACAATGCTAGGGGGGTTAGGGCTATTGGGGTGGGCTTAAGCAATAATACTCATTGTTCGCGCCTAAACTAGTTACTCTCTGCTTCATTATGGTCTGTTAATCTTGGGTATTCAGTAAAAGTAACCTTATTCATTCCAAACAATGTTTAAGTGTGGTCTTTCTTGAGTACTATAAGAAACGGACCCTGACAGTTATCATGAGCAAAGATCCATGCAGCCACATGCCTGAAGTCCAAAGACACTCTGACCATCTCATGTCTGTCACCATTGATACACCCAACCATCAACTCCAGATGTTTTCTGCTTATCTTTCACAAACAGAACTTGATGAAGACACCAATGATTAATTCTGGAATGAACGGCATACTAAAATCTATGCCTACCCTGAAGATGTACTGCTCTTCTGCAGTGACTTGAATGGCCATGAGAGAAGCATGGCTACCAATGCCACGGGAACAAAGGTTCTGGAAATGGCAAAGAAAATGGATTTCAATCCTAGACTTTGCAGAAGCAAATGATCTCGTAATCTGCAACACATTTTTTTAAATAAATTATTTTATTTCTAAACAAAGAAATATAGACAAACATAAAACATAAAAACCATCCTCCAGTTACATAGAGTTTGTCGATTGGTTACAAAACCTCTGTGCCTCCTCACCACAGTCCTCACTTACAGTTTATATAAAATCTCATATTATCAATCCAATATATATGCATACAATTATTATCATTATTAAACATTTATTTGACTACCACCATTATTACTTCCTTTTAGGTGAAATATTCCAAATTTAGAATAAATTTACATTATGGCATTTTTTTGGGGGGGGGGGAAAGTTTTATTGGGTTTTACAATTTTTACAAATAAGGTAAAGGGTAGGGTACATACAAGATATTGTGAGAACTTTCACGTCGAAATCGGTGACCCCCTCCGAGGCTTCATACAAAATATAGATAATACCTTACATTTTCATTTGTACTACAAAGTGGAAAGAAATGCAAATATGTCATTTTAAAAAAGAAACTATGCTAGCAAGCATATATGAACATCCAAACAAATATTGTGTTATGCTAAAATAAAGTCACTTTTGAGATCTAAGTCTTTTGGCAATTGTATCTTCTTCTCCCTGGCCCCCAGTGGGCGGGGCCGTGGCACCCTCTGCTCTCCCATTTTCATCCTCCAGGAGTGAGGAATGTTTTTTAAGAAAGGCTTCCGCCTCTGCAATTGTTTTAATTCTTACTCTTCCTCCCTCCCAGAACACCAACATTCCCTCTGGCATCACCCACTTAAACCAGACCCCCTTTTTGAATAATCTTTTAGATAGGAAGGAATACTTCCGTCTTAACTCTCGTATTTTCTTCGGGACCTGCTTCAAGATGGTTATCTCTTTCTGTTGGTAAATTAATGGACCGTCTCTCTGCGTCCTCAAGATCCTTTCCCTTGTCGACCTTCTTACAAATTTAATATGTATCTCTCTGGGTACTTCGTTTATCCTGGCATATGCTGAATTTATTCTATATATCAAATCAATTTCCCCCCTAATCTCATCCTTAGGTTTATGTAAATAATCTGCTAAAATTGTGCACATTAAATCAGATAAATCTTCATCATTCTCCTCAGGAACATTCTGAAATCTTAAAAAATAGGACATTCTTTCAAAATCCATCCTAGACATATGACCAGTTAAATCTCCTATTTCATTATTAATACTTTTAAGCTCTCCCCTTGCCCCAACCAACCCCACCTCCAGCTCATCAGTTTTTTGCATATTTTCCATTAATTTCTTCTGTACCTCCAAAAGTTCTAATTTAGAACTGACATGATCCTTCCTCAATTCTTTAATTTCTTTCACCAAGGTCTGAAGGGTTTCTTCCATTGCTGTTAATCTAGCATCCGTATCAGGTTTTACAGGTAACATCGAGGTGATTTTAGGCTGATGTGTCTGCTTTTTTGAAGTCATGATGAAAGATTTAAGTTTGTGTCAGTAAAATGGTGTCTGCTGAATAGGAGTCAGTGAGGCAGGATAAGAGCAAATTCCAATACACAAAGTCACAAAGTTTACCTAATTAAAGTCCAGAGAGAGACCAAGCTCTTGCAATCAAATAGAAAAAAAAAAGGCACTTCAGGGAAAGGACCAATTAATCAATTACATACAATCATTAGTAAAGAAAATAGAGGCAGTCCCAATCGCCAGGAAATGTCAGCAATCATCCATAAAGAGTATGTCTCCGGAGAACAAAGGAACGCCATCTTCCCCCGCCCAGCTGGAAGCCACCGGGAGTTAGCAAAGAGGAAATTGCTTCTTTATCGCCAGACTTCGATACAAAATATCCAACGGTCATTCCAGAAAGACTTTCACTATCGCTTAGAAAAGTTTGAATGTAGATTTCTCCACTTCCTCAAGCCTGAGGAGCATTTTTAAAAACGCCGCTTCTCTCCGTTCCAAGGTTTTTTATAAACAAACTCCCCCCTCCATCGTTTTTCAAAGCAAACGTTGCAAGCAAAAAGAAATCAAGTCACTCACAGTCCACTCTATAGCCAGAGTCTCGGCATCGCCTCTGACTCCAGCGATCCAGCCCTCTCAGAAACAATTAGATGTTCCGATCCTCCATTGGCAAAGGGAACCAAGCCCCCCGCAGCATGTTCTTCTACTCCTGGGTCGAGGACAAGGACCCCCCCGACCGCCGTCGGGATAGGGGAATCCCAGCGAGCCGACCGTACGGTGGGAGTCCTTTAAAAGGCACTCCCTGCCCCGTTAGGGGCCGTAAAAGAAACAAAACGGCGGACAAGCCCTAGGACTTGACCGTTGCCGCCGGGAAACCAGAAGGAAGTCACATTATGGCATTTCATCACATCATCCCAAAACCATCCAGTAATATTACATCTTTAAATTGTATTCTGTATAAAATTGTTTATCTTTGGTTACAAAGCTTTTGTGTATCCTCTCCATAGTCCTCACTTACAATTTATATAAAACTAGCTATCCCGGCCATGCGTTGCTATGGCCCAGTCTGGTTAAACCTACCTACCTACTGTATTTCTCCTCTATCCTTCTGCCTGCCTGCCTGCCTGCCTGCCTGCCTGCCTGCCTGCCTGCCTGCCTGCCTGCCTGCCTGCCTACCTACCTACCTACTGTATTTCTCCCTCTCCCTCTCTATCCCTCTACCTACCTACCTACCTACCTACCTACCTACCGTATTTCTTCCTCTCTCTCTCCCCCTCTACCTACCTACCTACCTACCTACTGTATTTCTCCCTCCCTCTCTCTCTCTATCCCTCTATCGACCTACCTATCTAGAGAAGAGAGAGAGGCCACTGACTCGGCAGCGGCCTTGGCGGGGGGGGGAGTTGGCGGTGCGGGCAGCAGCGGAGGAGAGGCCGCTGAGGAGGTGACTGTCGTGGATATTACGTAGACCGCTCCACCGCTCGTGCAAGTGACATGAGCTGAAAAGCAGCCGGGTAGGAGGGGCCACAAAGGGGAGGGGGGCGAGTGAGGGAGGGAGGGAAGCACACGGAACAGCTGCAATTTTACATTTGTGTGGCGCGTACCTGGCACCGGTGTGCCATCCACACAATCTGTACCTATCATTGGTGCTGCACTAGTAAGGAACGTTGTGTGAAAAGTTGGTGGCAATTAGTGCAATAGTTTCTGAGATTAGCGGTTTTGAACAAACTCATAGTTACATTGTTATTTATATAGATTTCATATTATCAATCTAGTATGTATATATGTGTGTGTGTGTGTGTGTGTTAGGTTTTGACGTGATAAATAAATAAACAAGGGAGACTAGGATAGATCTATTTCGAGCTATTTAGCTCTCATCAGCTAGCCATATCCTTACTGGGATTCGAACCAGGGAAGTATTACATGTGAGACAGTTGTAATTCAACTCAAAACCTAATACACATGTAAACAAAAGACAATGAAACAAATAGCTTTCTGTCTGCATGGTCTCTGGTGATGAATCGAAAGACAGAAAAGGAAAGCAGTCTGCTTCCGCCCTTAATTGGGGCTTACCAGGGTGTTGTAACACAAGTATATACTTATTCCCCTGTCTCAGCTGATCAGGATAAGAACCAGTGGTCTAGTGGCAATCACAACTGCCTCACATGTAATACTTCCCTGGTTCGAATCCCAGTAAGGGTATGGCTAGCTGATGAGAGCTAAATAGCTCGAAATAGATCTATCCTAGTCTCCCTTGTTTATTTATTTATCAGCTCAAAACCTAACACACACACGTGTGTGTATGTGTGTGTGTGTTAGGTTTTCGAGCTGATAAATAAATAAATAAAAGGGACTAGGAAAGATCTATTTCGAGCTTTTTAGCTCTCATCAGCTAGCCATACCCTTACTGGGATTTGAACCGGGGCTGTATTACATGTTAGGCTGATGTTTTAGCCACTAAGCCACCAGGTTCTCCTCCTGATCAGCTGAGACATGGGAAATAAGTATATGCTTGTGTCACAACACCCTGGTAAGCCCCAATTAAGGGAGGAAGCATACTGCTTTCCTTTTCTGCATTTTGGCTCATCACCTCATCTAGACAGAAAGCTATTAGTTTCATTGTGTCTTTTTTTACATGTGTGTTAAGTTTTTGAGCTGATACACACACACACACACACTTATCACTCTTAATCATTTATTTGACTAACACTATTATACTTCATTTGATGCGTAATATTTCTATGTTTTCTATGTTTTTTACTTGTGATTTTATTGTTGCCTGTACACCGCCCTGAGTCCCGGAAGGGAGAAGGGCGGTATAGAAATTTAAACAATAAAATAAATAAATAAATATTTTAAGTTCAAACTAAATTTAAATTAATTTTTATAGCATTCCATCATCCTGTATCCATCCAATAGTAGTGCAATTTTACATCTCTTGCCATTTGTAGTATTTGTGTTCTAATTGCTTTCTTGGTAGATCTTGTATGGACTTCTCTTGGCACCTTGTTTTTCACTGTATATCTTGTAAAGACTTGAAACCCCTCATCTGTTCCTTCCCTCAATTTCCCTTTGGTTATCACCGATGCTTCTTCCAGAATTTCTATCATTACTTCTGCCAAATTTTCTCCCTTTTCTTCTATATTTATTTATTTATTAAATTTATACCCCACCCTTCTCCAGAAAGGACCCATGAGGTAAATGGAATCTGAGGTAAAATTCTGATCTATTGCGCTCCTATTCCAATATTCCACTCTTGTCTTTTTCAACCATGCTCAATCTACTGTCAATATCTCCAATTTTCTTATCTCTTTGTTTATCTTTTTCTTCAATTTTTTGAAACCTGTCCTCATATTTCATCGTTTGGTGAATATTCTCAATTTTTTCATCTATTTTTCCTGTTCTTTATTCAATAATCTCCATCCTCTTTTCAATGATTTCTGTTCTTACTAGTATTTTTTGAATTTCTTGCATTATCATCTTTACTTTTACTCTTATTAAATTTGTATACTACCCTTCTCCCTTGCGGGACTCAGGGCGGTGAATGTCACTTCCTTTTCTTTTTCATGCTGCGACATCATCTATATTGGTCTTTTCCTCCAGATAGTAAACATTGCCACTATATAGAATCTAGGGCTTTTTTATTAAGTTCCAAACAAGTTCACTGCAATCTTCTCTCTTTCAAGCCAAGCTTTCTTTTCACTCCATTCCAACTACTGATAGTACCCTGAAGGAGCACCTGTATAAACAATCCGTGCTCATTCCGCTATCATTTTCAATAAACAAGCTCAGAGACCGTGAAATGTAGACCAAATGCTCAAAGGAAAAAAGAAAAACAATGTTTCCAAGCCTCCAAGCCTCTAAGTGGCAGTGTTACTTCTCTTCCTCTACTTTTGCTTCCCTTTTTATATTCCAAACTTAAGGGGAAAAAAAGAAAAATTCTTAAAAAGAAAATGCAATAGAGTGTTGGAAAAAGAAAGAAAGTCTTAATCAATAAGTATTTAAAAAAGGGAGAAATAGAAGAAGAAAAAACCACTCCAATTTGAAAAATAAGAAGTGTTTGTAAAAATTCCAACGTGGTTTCTTAAAGATAGCTACATCTTAAAGAAGCCTAGATCTGGGTAGTGGAGAATTTTTAAAACCCATGTTGTATCGCAAACAAGCCTTGATGAAACAATGATCACAGATTCTTCACAAAGTTTATGTTCTGTAACGGTGGCACCATCATTATCTCTTGGGAATATAGAAGGGGCAACTACAAGAATTGAAATGAAGAAGTGGAGAGCACCACCCCTACCAGTAATTCCGTCCTTTTCTGTTGGGAAAGCTGAGAGAGAAGGGGAAAAAATGCCAAGTGCGATTCCTCAAAGTTCATTGCAACAAGAAATAAAAAAGAAAAAGAGAGGTGCTCCTCTTCCACCAGCTCCTAAAATGCCAAACAGATTTGAATTTTACACACATAATAACTGGTGTACTGACAGTGGGGTTGCTTATACACACTGTCCTGCAGACTTGGGGTTCTCAACTGTCATTTGTCGGCCATTTTGTTTGCCTGGAGAGATTCCTGTTATGGCTGTCAGTGCTGTCTGTATTCCACATGATGCAAATGTTGGCACAGCACTCGAACCAATTTCATTGTAATTTTATTACAATCTTATTACAATGTCAATAAAGATGATGATGATGATGATTGTTATTGTTGTTGTTGTTGTTGTTATTATTATTATTATTATTATTATTATTATTATTATTATTATTATTATTATTATTATTATTATTATTATTATCTGGCTTCCCATAGAGCTGAACCCCTTTGAGGTTCGGCAGGCCTTCAACATGGTGGACTGGAGAAACTGTCGTGGGCCACAGACGATGTCAAAGAGTGTTCCCAGTGAGTTTGGACCGGTGACATGGCCTTGGCCGGACGCCAGCAGATCCTGAATCCATCCAGACCTGAATGCCAAAGAGGCTTGAAGAAGATTGTACTCTGCTAGGTGAGTAGAGAATTTTCTTTTCTTTTGGGGAGAAGAGGGGAGTGTTGCCTTGTGTGTGTGCGTGTATGAAAGGAGGAAATTCCTACTAGAGGATTGCCTTCGACCTGAGTGAGGAGATCTAATCTGTGTTTTGAGTAAATCAGCCAAAAAGAATTGCATTGAAAGGTGTGTGTCTGTTGGAATAGATATAAAAATATAAAACTTCCAAACTTGGAACTGAACATCCCAGGGCAGAGACAGATAGTAACCATCTAGGGCTTAAAGAGATCAAACAATGGGGGTAAACTTTGAGCAAAAGTAAGACAATTTAGCAGGTAATAAAAAGGTAAAGCCTGCCTGAATGAGAAGACCTAGATAATTGGACTTAATTTGATGTGAAGATTTAGATAATTTGACCTGATTGATTTGATGTAATTTCTGCCAAAATTCTTGTGTGCATCTATACTAATAACATGTAGAATTGTGTGCATCTATACTAATATGTAGAATTGAATGAGATTGAATTGATTGTGATATGTTTGACCAGCTGGCAAAATAAGTAAGCTTTTCACTTTGGGCTTGAAGCTGTGGGGAACGTGAGAGAAGTTAAGATTTAAACTGCTCTCTGAATTCCCCCACTGTTTCAGGAATAAGCCACAGGTTCCCCAAACAAATACAAATTGCAGATTTAAAGGGACAGAGCCTCCCCAAGTCTGAAAATGTTGTCCCATGATATGTGTGCGTGTGTGTGATCATTTCCAGACCTGGAGGGAAGTTGACATCCTTTAATAATAAAAATTGAGCTCATTGGCTTTATTACAGCTCCTTGAAATGATTGTAATGAAATGGGATTCTTTGTATGTGAAATTGGTTTAAACAAGCAGTCTGGTTGTAGTGCAAATGTGAGTATGTTGATTGTGAAAGTTGGTGTGAATGTACTTTGATTCCCTTTCCTATAAAGAAAGAATAAGTTGCAATCCCCTTTAATGATGTGTGTGTGTGTGATATCTGGCCTATGTGATTTCACCCCCTCCCTCTTCCCTCCTCTTCCCTTTTGGTTTATTCTTCGGCTGGAAGCAGGCAAGGCCGCAGGAAGCCCCTTTACAGGGTCGAGCAGAGGAATTTGGGATTTATCTGCAGGAGAAAATCACTCGGATTCGGAACGAGCTACCCTCCATCGACAGTGGCCCAGTTGAGCGGGCCGAGGCTGTTCTTGTGACACCATCTTGGGAGGAGTTTGATTTTGTTACCACCGAGGATATGGACAAGTTGTCAAAGAGACTTAGGGCTACCACATGTTTATTGGACCCGTGTCCCTCCTGGCTTGCACTGGCATCCTGGGAGACGACACGAGGCTGGCTCCAGGGCATTGTCAACGCATCTTTCAGTGAGGGGTCCTTGCCTGCCGTCTTGAAAGAGGCGGTAGTAAGGCCCCTCCTCAAGAAGCCGTCCCTGGATCCAGCATTATTAGAGAACTATCGTCCCGTCTCCAACCTCCACTTTCTAGTGAAGGTTGTTGAGAGTGTGGTGGCTCAACAGTTTCCGCGACACTTGGAGGAAGTTGATTATCTAGACCCGCGCCAGTCCGGCTTCCGACCCGGGCACAGCACCGAGATGGCATTGGTCGCGTTGGTTGATGATCTCTGGAGGGCGCGGGATAGAGGATATTCCTCTATCCTAGTCCTATTAGACCTCTCAGCGGCTTTTGATACCATCGACCATGGTATCCTATTGCGCCGACTGGGGGGGGTTGGGGCTGGGAGGCACCGTTTTGCGGTGGTTCTCATCCTACCTCTCTGGTCGGTCGCAATATGTGTTGACAGGGGGGCAGAGGTCGGCCTCGAGACCTCTCATATGTGGGGTTCCTCAGGGGTCGGTCCTCTCGCCCCTCCTATTCAACACATATATGAAGCCGCTGGGTGAGATCATCCGTGGTTTTGGGGTGGGATATCATCTGTACGCTGATGATACTCAGTTGTACTTATCCACCCCAGACCACCCCAACGATGCCGTCGAGGTTATGTCCCGGTGCTTGGAAGCCGTACGGATCTGGATGGGTGGTAACAAACTCAGGCTCAACCCGTCCAAGACTGAGTAGCTGTGGCTTCCGGCGCCTCGGTTCAGCCAGATTATTCCAACTCTGGCCATTGGGGGCGAAACACCGGCCCCCGTGGAGAGGGCGCGCAATTTGGGTGTCCTCCTGGATTCCCGGCTGTCTATGGAAGATCATGTGGCAGCCGTGGCCAGGGGGGCGTTTCATCAGGTTCGCCTGATGCGCCAATTGCGCCCCTTACTGGACCGGGGTGCCTTACGCACAGTCACTCAAGCACTCGTCACCTCTCGACTCGACTACTGTAATGCTCTCTACATGGGGCTTCCCTTGAGGTGCACCCGAAAGCTGCAGCTAGTCCAGAACGCAGCCGCATGGGTGATTACGGGAGCGCCTAGACGCTCCCACATAACACCTATCCTGCGCGAGCTGCACTGGCTTCCTGTGGTCTTTCGGGTGCGCTTCAAGGTTTTAACGACCATCTTCAAAGCGCTCCATGGCTCGGGGCCTAGTTATATGCGAGACCGCCTCCTGCCCCATACATCCCTCAGACCGATACGCTCCCACAGAGAGGGCCTCCTCAGGGTGCCGTCGGCTGGACAATGCCGACTGGCGACACCCAGGGGGAGAGCCCTCTCTGTGGCGGGCCCAGCCCTCTGGAACGACTTACCCCCTGAACTCCGCACCATCTCCGACCTCCGCCTCTTCCGCAAGTGTCTGAAGACACACCTATTTCATCTAGCCGGCCTAGCGTAACCTCCATACTGACTATTAGATAGTTTTTAAACTTGGGATTTTAATTCGGTTTTTAGCGCAGGGTTTATTTATTAGAATAAGTATTTTAAATTTCATATATTTTATATATTTTGTATGTATTTTAACATCCCTGTGCGCCGCCCTGGGTCCTAACAAGGAGAAGGGCGGGGTATAAATTTTAATAATAATAAATAAGGGGGGGAGGGAAGTGGGTAAAGGGGTGTGTGGGTTCCTGCTCGTTTTAACTCTGTGTGTGAGAGTGAAAGAGAGAGAGATGCCCCAGTGAGAGCATCCCTCCTTCTTTTCCATTAAGGGGGGGGGGGCTGCGGTTTTCCTGCTCATTTTAAAACCATTTTTTCTCTCTTCTGAAGAAATTCAGGGCAACTGGGTTTGCCTTTCACTGTTTTGATTTTCACCTGCATACAAAAGCTATGATATTGATATTTCTTTTTCTGCTCTGAAAACAATTTTGATTTTTCTTTTGGAAATTTTGTTTGAGCTTTAAAAAGCTTAATTGAACCTATAAGAAGAAATGATTTTGAGATTTTTGCCTACATTTGTAAATGTTTTAACATACTTAATGAGAATTACCTAGCTTCCATCTGAATGAAGCTGATTTTTCCTCCCTCCGTCTTTGATATCAGAGTTAAAGTGCTCCATCCTATGTCATTTTTGTTTGAAAAAAGGTTTATTGGTTTTAACAATTTATAACAGGAAAGGGGTAAATAAGGTGTTGAATAATATTTTGGAGCTTCCACATCGGGTTTGATGACCGCCTCCGAGTCTTCGTACATATTCCATTAGAAAATAATAAAAGGAGGGGGTACATACATTTAACATCATAAATTTTCATATTATTTTATACATTCAATTAGTTTATTCTATTGACATCCGTACAGGAATTACCATCATAGAAAAAAAGATAAGTTATTTTTGCGATCTGAGCCTCTTGGCTATAGTCTCTTCCTCCTCCCCCCCACCAGCAGGCGGACCTGTGGCCCCTCCCGTTCCCATCTCACCATCATCCAGGATTGAGGAGTGTTTTTAAAGAAAATTCTGCGCCTCTTCTACTGTTTTGATTCTAACTCTTCCTCCCTCCCAGAATACCAGCATCCCTTCAGACATCAACCACTTGAACCACACCCCCTTTTTGTATAATTTTTTTGTTAAGAAGGAATAATTCCTTCTTATATCTTGTATTTTCTTTGGGATCTGCTTCAATATGGCCACCTCGTTTTGCTGATACATCAAAGGGCCCCCTCTTTGCGCTCTCAGTATTTCATCCCTCGTTGACCTTCTTATAAATTTAATATGTATCTCTCTGGGTACCTCATTTATTCTGGCAAATGCTGAGTTAATTCTATAAATCAAATCAATGTCCCCCCAAATAAATTCCTTATCTTTCTTAATATAATCCGCTAACATAGTAGCCATCAACTCTTTTAAATTTTCATTAGGTAATTCTGGAACATTCTGAAATCTTAAAAAGAAAGACATGCGTTCAAAATCAATTTTAGACATTTGACCAGTAATATCTGTAATTTCTTTCTTAAAATCTTTTATCTCTTCCTTCATCTCAACCGCCCCCCCTTCCAGCCCCTCAATTTTTTGTTTATTATTTGTTATTTCTCTTTGCGCCTCCAATAGTTCCAATCTTGTACTTAAATTGTCTTTCTGGATTTGTTGCATTTCATTCATTATTTTTTGAAACATCTCCTATATGTTTAAAGGCTGAGGAGTTGGTGGCTTAGGATCCTCCACTTCTGTTTCCCTCTGTAACAAGGCTGAAATCTTGGGTTGTGAGGATGGACTGGGTTTTGTAGATGCTGGTGCAGAGCTTGATTTCCCAGATGGAGGTTTCCTCGATGCCATAATTAAAATTTTAAATGTTGGTGCGTAGAGAAGAAAGGGTAAAAAATGGCGCTGTTGGGCGGGCAGTCCGTGAAGTCCGAGACAAAAGCAGCTGTTATTCAAACTAAGTTTGCAACGTCCAGAGAGAAAGTAAAAAAAGGAAAAAACTTTCCAAACAAAAACAGAAGGTTTCACTAGGGAGGAGAGCACCGAAAGACACCAGAGCAGGTCCTTTTCTTATATATTTTAAAGTTAATCTAATTTTTGTTAAAATAGAGGAATGCTTATTTTCAAAAAAAAAAGTTTCCTCCTGGGAACAAAGAGAACGCCATCTTTCCGCCTTGCCGGCAGGGTGAAAAAAACAAAAATGGAAACAATCAATTTAAAATGTAGCAAGGCTCAGGATACATTGTCTAACAGCAATCCCTTATTTAGCAATAGATTTCCTTTTTCAATAAATCCAACGGCTGTCACTTTCACTCTCTCCGCATCGCGGGACTCTTTCTCCAATGCCGCTTTAGTTCCAGGGGGGTTGTTTCCAACTCCCCCCTATCTTCTCTTTCCATAAAATTGAATGCAAAAAAGTCCAAATAAGGCACATACCATTTTTCTAATCCGGAGCCTCGGCGCAGCCATTCAGCCCCGGCGTTTCAGCTCCTTGTAAAATCCTCCATGTTCCAGCTCCTTCGGTGAAAGGGAAACTCCCCCCGCGAAAGTTCCTCAGCCCCTGGGGCGAAGCGGGAGCAGTCCCCCCGACCGCCATCGGGATGGGAGCCCTCACCGCAAGCCGCCTGTACGGAGGGGGGGATTATGCCCGTCCCCCCTGCCCCCGAAGGCGCAGCCAAGGCAACACAGCGGCGGACGTGGAATCCACGTCCATCCGCGTCCGAAGCTGGAAACGATCTCCATCATTTTTGTTTGTTTGTCTCTGATATCTGCCTTTGGAGAATTTGCTTCCATCAGGAATTGATTCTGATTTTTTGGAGTGTTGACTCAAAGGACTTTTTTTGATAGCTTTGTTTTATTTTTACTTTTTGAAACTGTTCTTTTTCCCCTGAGTGCATTTTTTTAAAATGCTCATGAATCAAGGTGCTCCACTCCATGATATTTTATTTTATTTTGTTTTGAAAAAGTTTTATTGAGTTTTAACAATTTTCTAGAGGGTAAGGTAAGGGTTACAGAAACATTTTGAGAGTCTTTGCGTCAGAGTCTTTGGCTACATAATAAAACAATAGTAAAGAAATTTATCCGAAAAAATACTACAAGATAAAGGCAAGTGAATACATAGTACATTTCCAATTCTCAGATGGCAGACATGTACAAACATCCTGGTACAAAAGAATAATAAAAGAAAGAAAATTAGTAAAAAAAAGAAAAACAAGCAAAATCATTTTTTGGATCTAAGTCTTTTGGCAATTGTATTTTCTTTTTCTCCCGCCTGGCCCCCAGTGGGCGGGGCCGTATAAAATATTTTATTTTATTTTATTTGTTTGTTTGCAACACAAGTTGTTGTCCTTTTTGGAATTATTACAGATTATTCATCATAATAGAAAAAATTCTATCGTTTGAGAAAAAGGGAGGAAAAATAAAGACAATAAAAAGTAATGAGTATTATTACAAGAAGTAGAAAATTGTTATTAAATAGACATTTGTTCTATTGTAATATGTACAGTGGTACCTCGGTTCACAAACGCCTCTGTTCACGACCAATTCGGTTTACGAACAGAAATTTTCCTCAAAATGTGCTCCGGTTCACGAACTCCGTTTCAGTTCATGAACAGAAAAGTTCGTAAAAATATGCTCCGGTTCACGAACTCCGCCTCGGTTCACGAACTCCGCCTCGGTTCACAACCAATTTGGTTCGCGACCAGAGTCAGTTCAAGAATTAAAAACAAAAGAAAGATCAGAACGGATTAATTGGATTTACATTAAACCCTATGGGAAACTGTGCCTCGGTTCACAACCAATTCGGTTCGTGACCAGAGTCAGTTCACGAATTAAGTTCGTGAACCGAGGTACCACTGTATATGTGTTGTGCTGCTATAAAAGTATTTTCCTTTTGAGCATTTGTGGCACATCTCCCTCTGCGAAAGCAATTGTATCCTTTTCCTTTTACAAATATTGAATGTTGGATAGCCATTTGTCTGAAATGGTATAAGGTTTCCTGCCTGGCCAGGGGTTGGACTAGAAGACCTCCAAGGTCCCTTCCAACTCTGCTATTGTATTGTATTGTAAATGCCATCCCTTTCCTTCAGGAATTGGCAGGTAACTATACTCTTATTACTACACCTGTGGAAAGTGATTCCTGGAGAAGATCTACTAAGAATGGACGTTTCCAAAAACGTCATTGTGCTATGCAAAAATTTTGTTTGTGACTTTTTCTCATTGCAGGAGTAGCAACCTTCTGGCCCATTCCACTTGAAGATCCTAAAAAAAATAGCAGCTATACAACTTTACACTCTACAGATTGTGTTGATTTTGTGATTGTAACTGTACCACTGAACATTAATGTTATTATTGTTGTACTTGTAACCTGATACCCACCTGTGGGGGTAGTGGGATACTATAATTGTGATTGCTCCTATATAGTCGACTAGATATTACCAGCAACTTCCAGCAGTCTCATAATATACCGAATGGCATAGTAAGACTGCCAGGCTCTCCATGGATCGTTGTTTGGCCTAGGAGGCAGCGAAGAGAGCGGAAGCAGAAGCGGGGATGCAGAGGTGGTTTGCTAGTTCGGTTACGGAAGCAGCCTCACAGACCAGCATTACCAAGCATTTTCCTAACCAACTCTAGACCCTTTGTCCACAAAACTGATGAACTAGAGCTATGGATGGCAGCGAATAAGCTCATTCGTAACTGTTGTGTGATGATCATCACAGAGACCTGGCTTCATCCACTTGTACCGGATGCATCTGTGGAGCTAACTAACCGCACCACACACCGCTTTGACAGAAACAACAACTCTGGTAAAAGCAAAAGTGGAGGACTGTGTATTTACACACATAGTAACTGGTGTACTAACAGTAGAGTTGCTTATACACACTGCTCTGCAGACTTGGAATTCTTAACTCTCATTTGTCGGCCATTTTATTTACCTAGAGAGATTTCTGTTATAGTTATAACTGCTGTCTATATTCCACCTGATGCAAATGTTAGCACAGCTCTAAGTTACATGATGCCATCGAGAGGCAGCAGCAAACTTACCCTGAGGGCGCTTTTATTATGGCTGGGGATTTTAAAGTCTGTTCTCCCTAAGTTTGTATGTGCAGTGTACCACCAGAGGTAAGAATACTCTAGACCATATGTACTCAAACTTAAGACAGGCATATAGAGCAATCCCCCTCTCCTATCTGGGTATGTCTGCTGCTGTGCCCAAAGTATATTCCCCTCAGGAAAAGGATACGGCCAGTCTTGAAAACTGTCAAAATCTGGCCAGAGGCAGCACTCTGTCAGTTACAGGACTGCTTTGAGACTACCGAGTGGAGTATATTTGAACATTTGGAGCTGCAAGAATTCACTGACACTGTACTCTCATACATTAAAACATGTACAGATAATATAACAGTGAATAAACATATCAGAGTTTACAGCAATCGTAAACCCTGGATGTCAGCAGAGGTACAATCACTGCTGAGAGCCCGAAAGTCTGCCTTCAAAGCAGGAAACAAAGACAAATATAATGAAGCCAGGGCAAACTTGAGAAGAGGCATTAAGGCGGCTAAACAGGAATACAAACAAAAGGTAGAGAAGTATCTGGAAGATAACAACTCAAGACAGGTGTGGCAGGGACTACAACACCTAACCAACTATAAGGGCAATACCAAAAAAATAGCCAATGCTGATGCCCTGCTAGTAGAGGAGCTAAATAGCTTCTTCGCCCGCTTTGAGGTAAAAAGATCAGTCTGTGGCTTTAGCCCAGTGCTTCTCAAATAGTGGGGCGGGCCCCCCAGGGGGGGCGCGAGGCTCCGTAAAGGGGGGCGCGTTTGACCTCGGCAAAGGATTTAATTTTTTTTAAATTTCTAATGCACTTTAAATCTTTTCTGCTACAGTTAATAAAGCTATTCTTTGTTGTAAATTGATCCACATTTCTTTCTTTTTTTATTCTCTTATACGTTAATAAGGATACAGTGTTATGCAGAGGTGTACTTATAACAATTTTATAGACAAATGATACTATTTACAGTCGCGCGGGGGGCGCGAAATATTTTCTTCTTCCTAGGGGGGGCATGACAGAAAATAATTGAGAAGCACTGCTTTAGCCCAAAGGCCCTCTAACATCCAACCACTCACCCTGGATGAACATCAAGTGAGAGCTGAGCTGAAGGCTGTAAATCCCAACAAAGCTGCAGGTCCAGATGGGATGTTGGGGAAAGTGGTAAAAACCTGTGCTGACCAATTAGCAGGGGTTCTGACAAGGATTTTTAACCTCTCCCTGAAACAGGCTAGAGTCCCATCATGCTTGAAAGCAGCCACCATTATCCCAGTTCCAAAGACAGTAGCCATAAAAAGCTTGAATGACTATAGACCCATTGCACTGACATCTATAGTGATGAAGTGCTTTGAGAGACTGGTCCTACAACACCTCAGGATCCTGTCTTCCACCAAGTTTTGATCAACACCAGTTTGCGTATAGAAACAACAGGTCGACAGGGGATGCCATCACCACTGCTCTCCATATAGCACTGAGCCACCTTGAGAAATCTGGGAATTACGTCATAATGCTTTTTATAGATTATAGCTCGGCCTTTAACACCATCCTACCAGGCATTCTCATTGAAAAGTTGACTGACCTGAATTTTCCTCCCCTTACTTGTGAATGGATCAAAGACTTCCTGACCGATCGTCCACAAACAGTAAGGGTTGGGTCCTTTACATCTTCCACACTGAAGCTCAGCACAGGCTCCCCTCAGGGCTGTGTGCTCAGCCCCTACCTCTACTCACTGTATACATATGACTGCATATCCTCTGATCCATCCAACATCATAATAAAGTTTGCAGATGACACAACGGCGGTGGGTCTCATAACTGGAGGGGACGAATCAGCATACAGGGAAGAAGTCCAGAAGGTATCCGCATGGTGCTCAAGAAACAACTTATGTCTAAATACTAGCAAGACAAAGGAGGTGGTGCTAGATTTCCGGAAGCACAGAGAGGAACCTGCCCCACTGTATATTGAGGGGGGTTGTGTGGAGAGGGTTTCCTCTTTTAAATTCTTAGGAGTGCTTATTAGCCAAGATCTCACCTGGAAAAACAACACGTCTCTGGTGATTGGAAAAGCTCAACAGAGACTTCATTTCCTTAGAGTCCTGCGGAAAAATCAGGTGGAACAACGGCTGATGACCTCTTTCTATCGGTCCATCATAGAAAGTGTCCTCACATATTCATGTTCAGCTGGCCTTTCTAACAGATTCCCAGTGATGGTTCAGGTACACCAAGGCTCTGCACTGTTACCACTTTTGTTTATACTGGTCATAGATACCATCACGCATGACCTGTGGTAGAACGCACGCTGGACAATGCTCTAAGCGATGTTATGCTTGCTTCCACCACCAGAGGCGAACTACAGTAGCAAGTTCAAACATGGAATGATCGCTTCAACCATTTCCAACTCCGCCTTAACATCAAGAAAATGGAGTACTTAGAGACTGTCATCACCCCTGGAACGCTTCAAATCAGTGGAGAGAACCTAAAAAAGGTGAACATTTTTCTGTATCTGGGATCCCATCTCCAAGGTAATGACAACATCAATGGTAAAGTACGAGCAAGGTTAAATGCAGCCTGGAGGCGTTGGCAAGAGCTCACTGGTGTGTTATGTGACAAACAAATGTCAACCCATCTTAAATCTAAGATTTACAAGACAAACATCTGCACTGTATGGTACTGAATGCTGGGCAGCAACAATAGGAACCGAAAGCTATCTCCATGCCATGGAAATGTGAATGCTCAATTGGATATCAGGCATCTCCCTTATTGACCATAGCACAAATGAAACCATTCGACATTTTGATGTGGCACCAGTTATAGAGAAGATAAGGCCAGCTCTTCTGGTATGGATATGTCCTGAGCATCTTCCACAGTTGCCAAGATTGCCTATCAATTAGAAACCAATGGCCGGTGATCTCACGGCCACCCAAAACAGAGTCTGCAAGACACCATCAACAAAGATATGTGGAGATGCAGTTGACACTGCAAAGTGACATTCAATAATCCAAAAAGTGAATCCTGCACCTCCGGGAATATGTTAGGAAGAAGAATCAGCCCAAATCAAACAATGATATAAAACAATGTTTCGATTCTGGTACAGAATTGAAAGGACCTCAGCAACCCATTTGATAGCACCCCTAACTACCAGTGCTAAAGACACAACTTGGGCTTCCAGTATAAGTAAGGTGACCAGACCTCCCGCTTTTGGCGGGACAGTCCCGATTTTTAACAATTTGTCCCCCGTCCTGCGGCATTTTTAAAAAGTCCTGATTTTTGGAAAGAATGCACGACAAGCTAGGGAACGGCGGGAGAACGGGAAGGGAATATAGAAAGGTAAGGAAGCTGGCTGGCTGGCTGGGGAAAGCGGAGGGCGTGTTTTTTATAGGGGTGGAGATTAGCTGGGAATGGGGAGGAGGGGTGCGGGGTGCAACGGTAACGACGCGATGAGGATACCCAAGAGACTTTGGTCTCCTGGCATGGCAGGCGCGCCCTCCCTCCCTCCCTTATTTTGGTCGGATGGGGGGTGTCGGGGGAGCGGTGGGCGAGCATAGAGATGGCGCATTCGACCCCTCAGTCGATGGGGGTAAATGGCCGGAGGCTCACTATGGCTAGCGGGACTAGTAAAACCTTTAAAAAAAATAAATTTAGTTTTGTTTTTTTTAAATTTTGTGTGAGAGAAAGTACTTTGTGCAACCTGTGACTGGTTTTGAGAGCTTCGGGAAGGGGGTGGAGAGCTTGTGGAGCCCCCTCGAAATGGGACGTTGCAATTCGTCCCGGCCCTATTTGCTCGTTCGGTGCAACTTTTAATATAAGTTTTAATTGTTTGCTGTTGTTGTTCGGCGTTGAAAGAATTGCTTTCTCTTTTGCTTTCGACACAATCGCTTTTTGGTTTTGTTTTGCACATTCCTTGCCTCGCTCTCTCTCTTTCTCTCCCCTAAACATTATAAGTCAGCCATAATACGCCGGCGAAATGGATTTTTTTTGCAAAATTGGGCATGGAGTATGTTCTCCCAACAGAACAGAGTATATACTTGAGCAACCTCATCCTTGTAGTGAACCTCAGGGTGATTAAGTGCATCTGTCATATCCTGTGGTTTAGGCATTTCCTATCTTCCCGACAGAGTTTCACTGAAAGTCCTTTGAAGTGCTACTGTTTGATCACTCCCCTTTCCCCCCCCTGGGAAATGCAACCCAGTTTAAAACAACAACAACAACCAATTTAAGCTAAGGAAATTTTTGGTTTCAATTCGAAGGAGGAAGAAAATCCGATTCTTTTCTCTGACAGCCCCCCCCCCTCTCCCCCCCCCCCCCCCAATGGTGGCTCGCTTTACCAATGTTAAAATCTGGTCACCTTAAATGTAAGGAGACACCTCATGAAAAAAATAAGGCTTCCAATATCATTTGAAGTACAGGCTATGTTCGCTAAACTTCGATTAAGTCTCGTTTGATGTAAAGGTTTTGGGAAGAAACGAACTAGCAGCAATAACGCAAGTATTTTTAACTAAAGTCTGTTTTTGAGGGAGCGCCTAAAAGCACAAGCGAATAGTAGCACACATGCGCACTATTGGAAGGAATTGCTTTTCCAGTGGAGAAAAGGAAGACAGAATGCGCAAGCGCGGCGAGGAGGCGGAGGCGGAGCTACCCCTTAACAAGGAGGTGATTTCTTCGACTCCCGCCTACGTCCGATTCTCTTGTTCGGAGTCTGCGCTAGCCTGAGATCGAAGAGCTCTGAAGGGTGCTCTTGCATGTTCGGTAGTACTGAGCGGACGTTAGGGCGGGGGAAGAACTAGCTGAGGGTGCACGCAGTCGCTGTGCGTCTCTTCCCAACAGTCCAGCCGCCGCCTCCTCCATGGCCGGGAGGAAACTGTGGGGTTGAAGCAACTACAACGCAGGCCGGAAGCTGGGGGGAGGGAGCGGGGACCGCTTCCCCCCCACCCTTCCCCCCCTCTTCCGTCATCTCACCTTTCCCTTCTGCAGGATTTGCTCGGCGAGAGTTGTGGAGAAGACGGTGTGGGGCCTCTTCATTCTCTTTCTTTGATTTCCACCCCCGGTTCTCTGTGACCTGCGAGCAACCGCCTGAAGGAAGGAGGAAATGGGTGCTGGGATCAGCACTGGCTTTCGCTGAGTGGGGTAAGGAAGTTGGAAGAAATGCCTTTTCTGCTTTGTGCATGGAATCCGGCGGTTGCCGGGGCGGCAGAAGCGGCTGAATGGGCAAGGCAGGGAAGTGAGAGCGTGCGCGCTTAGAGGACCAGGTGAATATATGCGGCCTTCCGGCTTGTTTTATCATCATGCAGGCGGTACAACAAAAGCTTGGGTGTTAACATACATGAGATCCTGCTGTGGGCAGCACCACTGCTATTTCCTGCCATCTTCCGATGTCATACTGCGGCTAAATCCTGACACAAAGTGCTTTGCTCTAGTGTGTGTGACAGGTGATTTTCGAGATGCGTGGCATGGGGCGAGAAAGGATAGAAGCTGAATAATTTGGTTTGCCTGGCCATAGAATGACGTTCTGATGGGAGATAGGTCAGGGTGCCTTATTGCTTTGAAAGTGATATCTTGATTCTGTTCTGCAAAATGCTAAGTTGGCAATGCTCATCTGAAAACCTTGCCCAGCTGCAGTTAGAATAATTCCTACCCCCCCCTCCCTTTTAAAAGAAAAGCAGGTAGGGTAGGTTTATTTGTTAGTGACTATGTAATGATTGTGCATGCCAAATAGGATTAGAAAAGGTATTTCCCATTCTAGGAGAAGGGGAAGGTTTATTAATTAAAAAAACAAAGTATAATTAATAATAAAACCACTAAACCTATGCATAGCTATTTTTTAAATTTTGGGCCAAAAGTAATCAAACTAGTAAGAACTTAATATGCAGTGTGGTATTGGTTTTTTAGATATATGAGACTATTATGTACTATATATGTACTATATGTACTATTATGTACTATATATGAGATTATGTAGTGTTATACATCCCTTCGGCCGATTCGCTCCCACAGAGAGGGACTTCTCCGGGTGCCGTCCACTAGGCAATGCCAGCAGGCGACGCCCAAGGGAAGGGCCTTCTCTGTGGAGGGCCCAACTCTCTGGAATGACTTACCCCCCGAACTGAGAACGATCACGGACCTCCGCTCCTTCCGCCAGAATCTTAAAACTTATTTTTTTCAACAGGCCGGCCTGGCCTAACTCACATCACCTAGCCCAGTGGTCGGCAAACCGCAGCTCTTTGGCCCCTCGAGTGTGGCTCTTTCTCTGCCGGGCAGATTCCGTCTGTGCCATAGGCGGCTGCTGCGGCTGCTGCTACCCCTGAGCCCTGCAACGCGCAGCTCCTGCCGCCCGAAGGTCGCCCGGCAGGGGCGTTGGGCAGGGCAGCCGGGCGCGTCTCCACCGGCTCCCTCCGATGGCCACCACGGAACACGTTCTGGGGCTGCCCGCCAGGCGCGGCTGGGAGGGAGATGGGCGCGCGGCCCCCAGATAGCTTTGGCGGCGCTTAAGGTGGCGGTAGCCTCGGGTGCTCACCCTGCCCGCCCGCTGCGGGAGGAGGCATCCATAGCCTCCCCAGCCGGCACTAGTTCCTAGGGGAGCGCCCGCTGCTGCTCCTCTCTCGCCCGCTGTCCTCTTCGGCGTAGCGTGCATCGCTCCTGCTGCTGGCCCTCCGCCCTCTCAGCGAGACGCCTTGCGGGTCACGGTGGTCAAGGGGACTGCTGCTCGCCTTTCACGGTACATCTTTCTCACTCCCCCCTTCCCCCTTTTTCTTCCTGAGCAACTGGAAAGCGCGCAAATTTCAAACACCCCCCCCCCCCACCAAAGGGGAAAAAAAATAGAGTAACAAGTGAGGCTTCCAGTTTCTTTCGGGGGAACCATTGGGGGGAAAAGAGAAAAGGCAGGAGGGCAGGAAACGTTATCTGAACCAGTCGTTTTGCACTAACTGAAAAGAATCCTCAGTGAGCCAAAACTACTCTTTGCAAAAAAATAAAAAAATAAAGAGAATTGTCCGCCTCAAAAATAAAACATTGAAGTTACTAATAACCACAGCGGATACGAGCCAACTTCACCAGGGCGGCAAACCCAGGGACAAAAAACACCCCACCAAGCGGCGCTGAGCAGCATTGCCAGGCGGACCCTTCCTTCAGCTGTCACCCGGGGAGGGGGTCAAGCCAGTGGCAAGGCTGCCCTGCCAGCTCTGGTGATCACGGGCAGTGGGCAGTTTCCCAAAGGCTGCCAAGAGCGATCCGGGGCTGCTAGTGCAGCAATGACCATAACCCGTGGGGCTGCTGCTGCTGCTGCTTCTTCGCTTGGGCTTTCAGCCGCCTGCAGGAGGGAACACCATGCCGAAGAGAAAGGTAACACCGGAGCCTCTTTCCCCACTCGGGGAAGGGGAGAAAAATAAGCAAAAAAAAAAAAGTCCCCAACCCCCGCCAGTCCCCCTCTCCCTGTCAATGGTGTCCCACTTTGCCAATTTTAAAATCTGGTCACCTTACTCTTTCCCCCTGTCTGTCTCTGATTCAATCCCTCCCTCTGTCATTCTCTCTGTGCCTCTCTCCATCTCCCTCTCTCCTCCCTCCTCCTCCCCCCCCCAAGCAGCGGAAAGGCCGGCATGCGAAAGAGGAAGAGACAGACAGACAGAAGGAGGGAGGGAATCAGAGAGAGTGACACACACACAGACAGGGAGAGACAGAGAGAGGGAGGGAGGGACAGACAGATAGACAGAGACAGAGTGATTAAGCGAGTGAGAGACAGACAGACAGACAGACACACACAGTGACAGAGATGGGTGGAGGGAGGAGAGAGAGACAGATACAGAAAGAGACAGACAGACACAGAGAGAGAGTCAGAAAGAAAAAGAGAAGGAGAAAGAAAGAAAAAAGGAAGTGGGAGAGAGAGAGAGATAAAGTAAGAAAACCTATGACCACAATTGAGCCCAAAATTTTGGTTGCTAAGCAAGATTGTCGTTAAGTGAATTTCACCACATTTTCCAAGTTGGCCACGCTCACCCGGTCACTGAGCCTCTCCCACAAAACAGGCCACACCTTCTTTTGGCTCTCAAAAGAAATTTAAATTATTGTACTGTTGATATTTGGCTCTCTTGACTAATGAGTTTGCCCACCACTGACCTAGCCCATAGTCTGCAGTTAAATTGTTTTAAATTGGTTTTTAGGGATATTGTCTTAACATATTTAAATTTTTTAGCACAGGGATATTAATTTAATCTGGTTTTATATTTTGTATATTGTTATGTTTATATATGTTTTTAAATTGCCTGTGCACCGCCCCGAGTCCCTTTTGGGAAAGGGTGCGGTATATAAATTTAATAATTTAATAATTTAATACTGGGAATAGTAAGTTCTAAGTTTGCAGTACTTTTCTAGGGTAAAGGTTGTGTAATGCTAAGTATTTAGCATTACTGTTGCCCTTGCTTATGTTTTACTAAAACAAGTGTATTATCAGATAATAAAATTAAAAGCAATGCTCACAAAGCACACAACTGAATAAAAACAACATAGCAAATGTATTTCAAAAATACAGTTAAAGAGTTTTTGATGATTAATTACTTTCTAAGCCAGGGATCATCAACCTTTTGGACCTCAGGGATCACCAATTTCATAATTTTAAATCCTGCAGACCACTAATATGAATCCAGCACACCATTTGCCGGAACGCCTGGCACTTAGCTTGGTTGCCTGTTTAATAGCTCTAGCCTCTCCCTCTCTCACTGGGAATCCAGGCGCTTCAGCAAGTTGCACACAATACTTCAGCCAGGCTCCTCGAGAGACAGAGTTTTCAGGGGGCCGATCTAGCGGTCAGACTCACTACAAGACAAACTGTCAGTGTTCTAGATAGCATCCAAAATTAAATTCCAAAGTCCAAGGCAATGTGCTGCTCAAAGTTCCAATTTATTAAGAGAGCCATGCTGGCACATCTGGGAAAACCCGAATCTGAAGCTTCTTCTGTCGCCCCCCCCCCCCCAAGTTAAAGTTCATGATCTTGCCCCCACACATCCATAACATGGTCCAATCTTCCATGGCCATGCTGGCAGTTCCACCCATCCAGTTCCGGTCAGATGCCAAGGTACCAAGACAAAGAATGACCTTGGCAATCTAAAAAGGAATTTTATTGTGGCTACATAACATTCTACTCTGTACTATCTCCCCTCCCATTTCTCCACTGAAGAAACAGCATAATAGCATAGAAGTGTGGCAGGCCAAAGATCCAAAAGGAACATGGTTGCAGGTCTGACAGGCATCCTCTCCTCAGAAGAAAAACATTTCCTGAAAAGAGAACAATGTAGGGGTTAACATAGCAGAATATACCACCTCTCTCCCTTCCCCCGTCCCCATAGGACCCTTTCGCTTATCAGGAAATTATTATGGAATTGTTTTACTAACTCATCAGCTTTTAGGTTTAAGTAGCTTCGGACAAACAGTACCCCTTCCAATGCACTAAATATTGTAAGTGACCCCTATACAGCCTGGAGTCTTTTTTCATCTCATAATGTGTTTTCCCTTCTATCCCTACAGGAGGAGGGGGAGGCTGGGTGGACAGTCTTATGCGGACCCAATTACTGGCTTCAATAAGTTACAATGAAATACTGGGTAAATTTTCCCTAGAATTCTTGATAGACTGTGTTGAACTGTAACTGGGTTAATTATCTTCACTATTGGGAATGGACCTAGAAATTTTGGGCCAAATTTCTTGCTAGGTATTCTTAAACTTATGTATTTGGTAGATAAGAAAACTTTATCCACCATACGAAAGGGGGGTTGGAGTGAGCGGTGTTTATCAGCTTGCTTCTTGTATGTTTCTTCCACTAGAGGTTTTGTCCCCATATTTTCCCATCCTTTCTTTAGAGTGTCCATCGATTCAGCCAGAGACATGGAAGACTAGGCAGCTCAGGAATGGGAACAAATTCCATGCCACTGGTAATTTGGAAAGGAGTTAATCAAGTGCTGCTGTGGACCGCGTTGTTGTATGCCACTTTGGCGAACGGCAGCAAGTCCAACCAGTTATCATTGGTAGTCCACATAACACCTGATGTATTGTTCTACCATCCCATTGTCCCTTTCTGCTGCTCCATTCATGCTCGGGTGAAACACTGAGCTCAGTCCTTGTTTGGACCCAGTGGACCTCAGGAACTCTCTCCAGAACTTGGCGGTGAACTGAACTCTGCAGTCTGAAATGATTCTCCTGGGCACTCCGTGCAGGCGGTAAAGTGTTTGACAAACATTTTCACTAATTTCTTTGCAGATGATAATCCTGAGCAAGCAATGAAATGGGCTTGCTTGGAAAACAAATCAATAACTGTCTAGATTACTTTATTCCTGCTGTGTCTGGGAGCTCGACAATGCGACCTCTTCCCATGGTTGGCTAGGTCTGGCCACCCGTTGTAGTCCAGGGGGCTTCCCTGGCCATATTTTCATGGTCGCACAAGTGGCACAGCTTTTTATGTAATCTTCCACTTCCGATTTAATTTTTAGCCACCAAAATTGGTGCCTGGCAAGGTGGAGCGTTTTTAGGAATCCAAAGTGGCCTCCTAGTTTCTTATCATGGCTTTGCAGTAGAACTTCCAGCCTCCAACTTGCGGGAATGTACAGCTTGGGTCCCTTCTAGACTAAGCCATTTTTTATCGTCAGGATGTTATTGTTGAGCTACGGATCAGCTGGCAGCGCCAATTTCATCACTACTGTCAGCTTATCCTTGCTTCGGGTGGTGAATTGTGAAAAGTATCTTGATTGGGTATATAAATGTGCATGTAGTTTTCTATGCAAACAATGGTAGCTTAGTTGATAACCTAACAGATGTTACTCAAATTGTATGAGGAAAGCAGATCTAAAAATAAATCTATCAAAGACTAAGATAATTGTGTTTACAGTAAAAATGAAGTGACCCATTGAAAGTTATACATACTGTAGATTTCAAGTTATATATACATACTTACAAGCTATACATAAATAGAAAAAAAATCTAATCCTAGACTAAGTAAATCAAGTTGTGTTTCTAAAGATAGGAAAACAGAAGTAAAAATGCTGGAAGAAAAGAAGTAAATAATAGGTGGTCCTTTGGAAAGAATATAAGTAGAAATAAGTGAAAATGAATGTATAAAGGAAGTTTTCATCTTACAATCACAATTTCCATTGTAAATTGATACAATTGTAAACTGAGTCACTACATGATCAAGTGAAGTGTTAATACCACTTTACAATGCCTTGGTAAGGCCACACTTGGAATACTGCATTCAGTTTTGGTCACGATGTAGAAAAGATGCAGAGAAGAGCAACAAAGATTATTGGGGGACTGGAGACTAAAACATATGAAGAACGGTTGCAGGAACTGGGTATGTCTAGTTTAATGAAAAGAAGGACTAGGGGAGACATGATAGCAGTGTTCCAATATCTCAGGGGTTGCCACAAAGAAGAGGGAGTCAAACTATTCTCCAAGGCATCTGAGGATAGAACAAGAAGCAATGGATGGAAACTAAACAAGGAGAGAAGCAACTTAGAACTGAGGAGAAATTTCCTGACAGTTAGAACAATTAATCAGTAGAACAGCTTGCCTCCAGAAGTTGTGAATGCCCCAACACTGGAAGTCTTTAAGAAGATGCTGGATAGCCATTTGTCTGAAATGGTATGGGGTTTCCTGTCTAGGCAGGGGGTTGGACTAGATGACCTCCAAGGTCCCTTCCAACTCTGCTATTTATTGTTTTATGACTAGACCTGAATTTATGTCCATTTTTACCACAGTCATGAAACAAATTACACAGTCATTAAGAAAATCTGGCTTCCCAATTGATGATTCTTGCCAGAAACTGGCTGGGAAGATCACAGATTGTAATCATGTGAACACAGGTTACTACGATAAGTCATAAATGGGAGCCAGTTGCCAAGCACTGACTGATCATGTGACCAAGGAGATGCAATGGTCATACTTCAAGGACAAGTCACAAATACTTTTTTCCAAAGCCACTGCAACTATGAAATGTTGTTAAACAAATGGTACATAAGTTGAAGACTACCTTCATAACAGTGTGCTTCTGACTACTTTGTAATGTGGCAGCACAGTGGTTAGTATTGCAGGCTATCTCACTGACACTTCCAGCAGTTTGAGCCTCCCTGGGGCTCAAGGCTGATTCCTTCCCAGTCAGTATTTTTTTTTTTTAAATGAGGACCCAGATTGTTGGGGACAATATGCTGACGCTAAAACTCACTGAGATAGGACTGTAGAACACTATGAAGCGGTATGTATATAAGTGCTGTTACAATTGCTAAAATTAAAAGGAGAATTGAAGTTATTAGAAGACATAAATTAATAAATAAATGTGGAATGCAATCACAATGAGATATTTATCAATGCAAGTATCAATGCAAGTAAGGACTGTGGAGTTGATGCTATTATACATCTTGGCACAAATGATCTGTCCCAAAAAGATGTAGTTTCTGTGCAGAATGATTTCCAGAGTTTGGGGTACGAACTTAGTAGTACAGGTTGTAGGCTTATCTTCTCAGAGGTTATACCAGTATACAAGGAACAAAAAGGAAAGGGCATAGCAGAGTTTAATGTGTGGCTAAAGGAGTGGTGTAAAAAGGAAGGCTTTGGTTTTATTAGTCATGATGCCTACAGCTGGTCCAATGATAAACTGTACAAAAGAGATGGTTTGCACCCATCCAAGAAAGGGACTGAGTTACTTGGCATTAAATTCAGAGATTTCCTGGCTAAACATTTAAACTGAATAGTGGGGACAGAGAATCAATAGATAAAGAACATTTCTGTCCCCAGCAAACTAAAATTCATAGGGTTATCAGTGCATGTAACATAGATGTTTGTGCGGGTAATATTATCATCACTGCTGTCAAGCAAAACCAAACAATTAACAGTGAGTGCCATACCATGTGCATGAACCATACAAGTGGCAAAGAAATAGGGGCAAAGAGAACCATAGTCAGGCATAACACAGGTTACGTAGACAGTAAACACAGGGTCAATCAAAATGGACTCAAATGTCTATACACCAATGCACAGAGTATGAGGAATAAACAGGGTGAATTAGAAATTCAAGTAAATGAGGGCAGATACGATATTGTTGCCATTACAGAAACTTGGTGGGATGAAACCCAGAAATGGAACATACAGCTAGAAGGATTTAAATTATTTAAAAGAAATAGACCAAATAAAAGAGGAGGTGGAGTTGCACTATATATATAAGAAATAATTACATCTCTACAGAAATAGAGCACAACAATGATGAGAACTATCTTGAATGTATTTGGGTCAATATTAAAGGTTGGGGGGGGGGGGGAATGATATTGTCATAGGTCTATACTACAGGCCACCCAACCAAGCAGAGGAAGTGGATGACCTTTTTGCTAACCAGCTAACTAAGGTATGTAGGAAGCACACTACAATAGTAATGGGAGATTTTAACTACCCTGACATCAATTGGGAAACAAACTCTGCACCAAGTGGAAGATCCAACAGGTTCCTAACAAACCTAGCAGACAACTTTGTTTCCCAAAAGGTAGAGAAGGGAACAAGGGGATCAGCAATATTGGACTTAATTCTCACTAACAGAGAGGAAATGATAGAAGGTGTAGAAGCTACAGGAACTTTGGGGGCAAGCGATCATGAAATACTGGAATTCAACATTATACAAACAAAAGTAGTAGAACAAAGTCAAACTAGAGTCTTAGACTTTAAGAGAGCTAATTTCAATAAACTTAGAGAGAGCTTGGGAAGGATTCCATGGATGAGAATCCTCAAGGGAAAAACAACTCAAGAAGCTTGGGAAATTTTGAAAAATAAGATTATAAAAGCCCAGTCCAGCGCAATACCAATGAAGAAGAAAAATAACAGTTCCCCAAAGAAACCAGCATGGCTGCATAAAGAACTCTCTGACAAATTGAAAGACAAAAAGGATAAATAAAAAAGTGGAAAGGGGGGGACATAACTAAAGCAAAATATCAGCAAATAGCCCGAGCCTGTAAAGATGAAGTGAGGAAAGCTAAGGCTCGCAATGAAGAAAGGCTTGCCAAAAAAGTAAAAATAACAAAAAAAGCTTCTTCCAACATGTTAAAAACGAGAAAAAAGTTAAGGAAACAATTGGTCCACTGCTGGGAGAAAATCGCAAGATGATAAGCAACAGGGAGAAAGCAGAACTATTTAACTCTTTTTTTGCATCTGTGTTTACAGTACAGTATATTTATTTATTTATTTATTTGGATTTATTGACCGCCCCCTCTCTCCGAAGAGACTCGGGGCGGTGTACAAGAATTTAAGAGCATATACATATATAACAATTATAAATAATAAAACTAAATTAAATGTTTTACCCTGTGTTAAAATATCTCGTTTAAATTTATAACGTAACCCGATTAGGTAATATTTACAACTAGGCTGGTATGGTAGATTAGGTTAGGCCAGGCTGGCCTGCTGGAAAAGATGGGCTTTAATTGTTGACGGAAGGAGCGTAGTAGATCTAAGCTCGGGGGGTAGGTCATTCCAGAGGGTTGGGCCCGCCACAGAGAAGGACCTTCCCCTGGGAGCCGCCTGTTGGCATTGCCAGGAGGACGGCACCTGGAGAAGTCCCTCTCTGTGTGAGCGAATCGATCGAAGGGATGTGTGGGGTAGGATACGATCACGCAGATAGCTAGGACCCATGCCATGGAGCGCTTTAAAGATGGTAGTTAGAACAATTAACCTCTGGAACAGCTTGCCTCCAGAAGTTGTGAATGCCCCAACTCTGGAAGTCTTTAAAAAGATGTTAGTTAGCCATTTGTCTGAAATGGTATAAGGTTCCTGCCCACGCAGGGGGTTGGACTAGAAGACCTACAAGCTCCCTTCCAACTCTGCTATTGTATTGTATTGTATTATTTAAATGCATGCCCGGTAAAATAAGTGATATGGTCAAGAATAAATGGATAATAATGAATGTGGATTAAATTCAAAAGCAAAAAGTATAAAAATGTACATTGAAGTATTTTGTATATATAGTAGAATGAGTGAAAAACAAATAGTAAAGCCAATAATGAAGGAAGCCTCAATATATTGAAAGGAAGACAAAATATGTGCTTGTATGCAGTTATTTTATTTATTTATTTATTAGATTTATACCCTGCCCTTCTCCAAGAGGACCCAGGGCGGCGCACAGGAATTTAAAAGATACATACAAAAATCAAATAGAAAATTTTAAAAACTTATTAAATACCCATCCTGCGCTAAAAACCAAATTAAAATCCCCCAAAATTAAAACTATCTAAAATAGTCACAGCGGAGGTTACGCTAGGCCGGCTTGATGAAAGAAATGTGTCTTTAGACACTGGCGGAAGAGGTGGAGGTCTGAGATGGTGCGAAGTTCAGGGGGTAGGTCGTTCCAAAGGGCAGGGCCCGCCACAGAGAAGGCCCTTCCCCTGGGTGTCACCAGTCGGCATTGTTCGGCCGACGGCACCCTGAGAAGGCCCTCTCTGTGGGAGCGGATCGGTCGAAGGGATGTTGATAAGATCATTAAAAAACAGGTACAAACCCTAAGGAACTAAATAAAATGTAACATCAATATGGCAACAACAATGGTTTGCAAGATGAAGTTAGAGAGAAGATATAAACTAGTTATATCTATTTCTTTTTCTTATCTAAAAGTTTCAATAGTTTGGCTTCCTATGCATTATGTTGCTTATCTCAAAAGGAAACAGTGTAATTATGGATGCATTTACTGTATGTATTAAAGTAAGTATGTTTTTCATATGAAAAAAATTGACACTAAAAATTGCTATCTAGAATTTTACAGCAAGAAAGTAAACCATACATTCAAAAGCATATTATCCATTGCTACATTGCTTTCCCATTCATTTTCTCAGCAATAAAATTACTTGCAGAAACACATATGTAGTTCTGTGCAAAATAAACATGCTTTAATCAGAGTAGTTTGCTGGAGCAAGTGTAATTAAGATTGTGTCAGTATTTCCATATAGGCCACTGTGTTTAAGAAGTTTATGAATAGATCATTCAGTTCCACTGAAAAATGAAACAAACATTAAGCATTTTAGAAGAAAAGCATACTTTGTTAGTGAACCATTTGTTATTTATAGGAGAAACAATAATTGTAATGTATTACAATATTGTAATTATTTATGGGTTTTAAACAGCACCTCTAAACTATTTTAAAGTATTCCACCATCCTTCAATTTTCATAATCATGTACTGAAAGTATGAAACCAAACAATGTTTTTTTCTTTTTATTTCTACATAGTAGATACTGTATTATAATATAATGTCTTGTAATTTGAGACTGTTGGTGTTATGTTCATGTTACCTTGAAAGCATAACAACAATAGGGCAACATCAGTGGAATAGTCTTATTAGAAAATGAATTCCCAAAACTATGAGCAAAAGACCAGAAGCCATTAAATATTTTAAATTTTTTTCATCTTTACTGATATTTATAATATCATCTTTACTGATATTTATAATATCCTGCCCGTCCCCCCCCCCCAAAGTTTGCGCATGCGCGAAATGGAGGTCCGATTTTGAACGCAGGCTGGGGGCCGGGGGCTGTTTTGCCCCAGGGGAATGTCGCCAGCCCTCACTGACCATCTTCGAGGGCTGGCCCAGCAAGATTACATGCCAGTCGTCACACCAGGCCGTTTTGGAGACGGAGGGCGAGCCGAGTGTGTGACGGCGGGACGAAGAGCGAGGAGAAGGCCCGAATCGGCCTGTTCGGCCTAGCGCGTCCCCGGCGCGGCAGGAAGTAGGAGGAGGCAGGCCTGTGAAGCCGGGACGCTGGAGGCAAGTGAATGGCCAGGCGGAAGGGAGGATTTTCTATCGGGCTGCACGAGTGGATGGCGGATCGTGCAGCCTACATCCGACCCCAACCCGAGTGTTCCCTTCCTGATCCGGGGCTGGAGCGGCAGGAGCGGCTTAGAACAACGGCTGTGGATGGAGAAGCTGGAAAGGAGAGAGGAGGTGAGAGGAAGGAGAGAGGATGTGAAGGAGAGACTGGAAGAGAGGAAACGTGAGGAGAAAGGACGGGAAGATGAAAGAAGGAGAAGGGAGAAAGAAGGAAAGAAGGAGAGGAGAGATTGGAAAGAGAAAGGAGAAGGAGAAAGAAGGAATGGAGTGGAAACAGAAGCGGAAGGAAGGAGTGAATGAATGGAAAGAAGGAGCGAATGGAAGGAAGAGGGGGCCAAGCAGCCGGATCGTGGAGTGGTGGAACTTTGGCCGAGGAGGACTTGGAGTGAGTGCATGGGACTGGAGGAGGTAAGCCGAGCCTGCACATGGAAAGCATTTATCATCAGGCCGTGCGGTGGACCATCTAGCAGCACGGCACTAAATGCAGACTGAGGCCTGTGTGGCTGAAGAGGGCAGATGGTTGGGGCCCTTTAAAGGGGCTGAATTGCGATCTTCCCCATCTGCCAGACTTTTTTGACTATTTGACTTTACCCCTCCTACCCCTATGGATTTATCATCCCCTATTATATCTATTTGCACTTTACACTGCCACTTTACATCTGCACTTTATCTGGACTCTGTTTTAACTTCAATTTTAACTTCAATTTTAACTTGCAATTACATTCCCCTTGGTATATGCAGCCTTCGTGTTCCCCAGAAATGTATTCAAGGCGTGACCTCCTTTGCCTGCGAGAGTCTCCGCTCTTGCAGGCCTGGCCACCTACTTTAACACGGGCCCACCTCGAGGATGGACTTATTGCTCCTGAGAGGTGGGCGAAGAGCAAACTCAGGGGGTTCCTTTTTAACTTTTTAATTCGGTTTTTAGGGGGTTCCAGGGAGGAGGGAGGGGATAATCAGGTGGGGGGACGTCAAATTATAAGGCCGACCGGCGGAAATAGAGAAACGGAGGAGGGGGAAGGGGGGGTCCCTTCCACTGAGGTATTTCCCATCACTTCGGTCTTGGGGAGGGGCAGGGGCGGTGGGAGACAGGATGGACATCGGTTGGAGGACCGTGGCCGCTGGCTACAGGCGGTCACGCGCTCCGACCCACCATGCTCCCATCGCAGACTAGGTGGGCAAGAACCACAGACCTGGGGCCCTAGGCTGATGCTATGCAACGCCAGGTCAGTAGTACAAAAAGCCCCCCTCATCCATGACCTTGTGTCAGAGGGGGACCCGGACCTGGTGGGTATCACGGAAACCTGGTTGGGCCACGAGGGAGGACTACCCCTCGTGGAAATGTGCCCACCAGCCTATCGAGCCTTCCATCAGCCTAGGGCCCTAGGGAGGGGTGGGGGGGTGGCGATTATGGTTAGGGAAGGTCTTGAGCCGAAGGAGACCACGATCCCTCAGACGACCGGGTGTGAGTCCCTCCTCGTGAAGTGGGGCCTAGGGAGGCAGTTTGGCGTGTTAGTTGTATACCTGGCTCCTCGCTATGCAACAACAGCCCTGCTCGAGCTCTTAGAGGTGATAGCCGAGGCGGCGGTTGAGACCCCCAGACTTCTGGTCATGGGGGACTTCAACCTGCCGTCGGTAGGCGAGACCTCTGGTGCAGCTCGGGAGTTCATGGCTTCCATGACAGCCATGGACCTGACTCAGGTAGTTTTAGGCCCTACTCACGAGAGTGGACACACCCTGGATCTCATCTTCGTCTCGGGACAGTGGAGTCGTGATCTGGGAATAGGGGATCTAGTCATCACACCCCTGTCATGGACAGATCACGCTCTCCTTCGGTTGGACTTTCCGATCGCCACACCTTACCGCGGGGAGGCGGAGCCTGATATTCCTATATGGTTCCGCCCCAGGCTCCTGATGGACCCGGTAAAGTTCCAGAGGGAGCTTGGGCCAATTTCTGTGGACTTGCCCCGCGACTCGACTGAGGACCTAGTGGCCCCATGGTTAAGTGCGGCCACGGGGGCCTTGGACCGAGTCGCGCCCTTGCGGCCTCTCTTGCGGCGACGAATCACCCAGGCTCCTTGGTTTACTGAGGAGCTGAGGGAGATGAAGCGCCACAAGAGATGCCTAGAGAGCAGATGGAGATCTTCTCACTCCGAAGCCGATCGAACACTAGTGAGAGCCCATATTAGGACTTACTTAGTGGCGATAAGGGTGGCCAAACGCGAGTATTGTGCCACCCTCATTGCATCCACAGATAACCGCCCTGCCACCCTGTTTGGGGTGACCCGCTCCCTCCTTCATCAGAGGCCGCGGGAAGCCCCTTTGCAGGGTCTCGCAGAGGAATTTGCGATTTATTTGCAGGAGAAAATCACTCAGATTCGGAATGAGCTACCCTCCATCGACAGTGGTCCAGTCGAGCGGTCCGAGGCTGTTCTTGAGACACCATCTTGGGAGGAGTTTGACTTTGTTACTACCGAGGATATGGACAAGTTGTCAAAGAGACTTAGGGCTACCACATGTTTATTGGACCCGTGTCCCTCCTGGCTTGTACTGGCATCCTGGGAGACGACACGAGGCTGGCTCCAGGGCATTGTCAACGCATCTTTGAGTGAGGGGTCCTTGCCTGCCGTCTTGAAAGAGGCGGTAGTAAGGCCCCTCCTCAAGAAGCCGTCCCTGGATCCAGCATTATTAGAGAACTATCGTCCCATCTCCAACCTTCACTTTTTAGTGAAGGTTGTAGAGAGTGTGGTGGCCCAACAGTTTCCGCGACACCTGGAGGAAGTTGATTATCTAGACCCGCGCCAGTCCGGCTTCCGACCCGGTCACAGCACCGAGACGGCATTGGTCGCGTTGGTTGATGATCTCTGGAGGGTCGCAATATGTGTTGGCAGGGTGGCAGAGGTCGGCCTCGAGACCCCTCATATGTGGGGTTCCTCAGGGGTCGGTCCTCTCGCCCCTACTGTTCAACATATATATGAAGCCGCTGGGTGAGATCATCCGTGGTTTTGGGGTGGGATATCATCTGTACGCTGATGATACTCAGTTGTACATATCCACCCCAGACCACCCCAACGATGCCGTCGAGGTTATGTCCCGGTGCTTGGAGGCCGTACGGATCTGGATGGGTAGTAACAAACTCAGGCTCAACCCGTCCAAGACTGAGTGGCTGTGGCTTCCGGCACCCCGGTTCAGCCAGATTATTCCAACTCTGGCCATTGGGGGCGAAATACCGGCCCCCATGGAGAGGGCGTGCAATTTGGGTGTCCTCCTGGACTCCCGGCTGTCTATGGAGGAGGTCCATAGACAGCCGGGAGTCCAGGAGGACCATGTGGCAGCCGTGGCCAGGGGGGCGTTCCATCAGGTACGCCTGATGCGCCAATTGCGCCCCTTACTGGACCGGGATGCCTTACGCACTGTCACTCAAGCACTCGTCACCTCTCGACTACTGTAATGCTCTCTACATGGGGCTTCCCTTGAGGTGCACCCGAAAGCTGCAGTTAGTCCAGAACGCAGCCGCGCGGGTGATTACGGGAGCGCCTAGACACTCCCACATAACACCAATCCTGCGTGAGCTGCACTGGCTTCCTGTGGTCTTTCGGGTGCGCTTCAAGGTTTTGACGACCATCTTTAAAGCGCTCCATGGCTTGGGACCTAGTTATATGCGAGACCGCCTCCTGCCCCATACATCCCTCAGACCGATACGCTCCCACAGAGAGTGCCTCCTCAGGATGCCGTCGGCTGGACAATGCCGACTGGCGACACCCAGGGGAAAAGCCTTCTCTGTGGCGGGCCCAGCCCTTTGGAACGACTTACCACCATCTCTGACCTCCGCCTCTTCCGCAAGTGTCTTAAGACACATCTGTTCCATCTAGCCGGCCTAGCGTAACCTCCATTACTGACTTTTAGATAGTTTTAAATTTGGGGATTTTAATTTGGTTTTTAGCGCAGGATTTTATTGGAATACATTTTTTAAAATTTTATGTTTTTGTATGTATTTTAGTATTCCTGTGCCCCGTCCTGGGTCCGTTTGGAGAAGGGCGGGGTATAAATGTAATAAAATAAATAAATAAAAAATAAATAAATAATTTGGCTGGTGACACTTCGGTACCATGGTACATTATGTCTCCAGGCTCATTGACGCAAATTTTATATTCAAATAAATCCTAGTTTGATTAATCTTTATATTACATATATTTTTCTTGGGTCACAAATTCTTTAGGCCTCCAACTTGCAGGAATGTACAGCTTGGGTCCCTTCTAGACTAAGCCATTTTTAATCGTCAGGATGTTATTGTTGAGCTACGGATCTGCTGGCAGCATCAATTTCATCACTACTGTCAGCTTATCCTTGCTTCGGGTGGTGAATTGGGCCGCCTTTCTGTGGGAAGAAGAAAGGATTGGGTGAACCACTTATTCTTTCTTACTGTCCTACTGCGGTTTTCTTGACAAGGTATCTGCCAACAAGTTCTTTCCTACAGGGATGTGCTTCAGTTCGAATTTGAACCTTTGGAAGTATTGTACCCAGTGAACTTGCTTTGGGGACAGTCTTTTATTTATTTTTATTTTATTTTATTTTATTCAAATTTATACCCCGCACCTTCTCCAAAAAGGACCCAGGGCGGCGCACAGGAAATTTTAAACAATACAAATATAACAAAAATACAAAATTTTAAAAAACTATTAAACCCATACCCTGTGCTAAAATATTGTAAAATCCCCCGAATTAAAATCTATCTAAAAACAGTCAAAACGGGAGGTTATGCTAGGCTGGCTTGTTGGAACAGTTTTAAGATGCTGGCATCGAGTGCACCTCAAGGGAAGCCCCATGTAGAGAGCATTACAGTAGTCAAGTTGGGATGTCACGAGTGCCTGAGTGACTGTGCAGAGGGCAGCCCGGTTCAGTAAGGGGCGCAATTTGCGCATCAGGCGTACCAGATAAAACGCCCCCCTGGCCACGGCCGCCACATGGTCCTCCATGGACAGCCGGGAATCCAGGAGGACACCCAAATTGCGCGCCCTCTCCACGGGTGCCAATATTTCGCCCCCAATGGCCAGAGTTGGAGTTACCTGGTTGAACCGGGGTGCCGGGAACCACAGCCACTCAGTCTTGGACGGGTTGAGCTTGAGTTTGTTACTACCCAGCCTCCAAACACTGGGACAACACCTCCGCAGCATCGTTGGGGTGGTCTGGGGTGGATATGTACAACTGAGTGTCATCAGCGTACAGATGATATCCCACCCCAAAACCATGGATGATCTCGCCCAGCAGCTTCATATAGGTGTTGAACAGGAGGGGCCAGAGGACCGACCCCGGAGGAACCCCACATAAGAGGGGTCTCGAGGCCGACCTCTGCCCCCCTGCCAACACATATTCCGACCGACCAGAGAGGTAGGACGAGAACCACCGAAATACGGGCCTCCCAGCCCTAACCCCCCCCCCCAGTCGGTGCAACAGGATACCATGGTCGATGGTATCAAAAGCCACTGAGAGGTCTAATAGGACTAGGATAGAGGAACATCCCCTATCCCGCGACCTCCAGAGATCATCCACCAACGTGACCAATGCCGTCTTGGTGCTGTGACCGGGTCGGAAGCCGGACTGGCACGGGTCTAGATAATCAATTTCCTCCAGGTGTCGCGGAAACTGTTGGGCCACCACACTCTCTACAACCTTTGCTAAAAAGTGAAGGTTGGAGACCGGACGGTAATTCTCCAATAATGCTGGGTCCAGGGAAGGCTTCTTGAGGAGGGGCCTCACTACCGCCTCTTTCAAGACGGCAGGCAAGGACCCCTCACTCAAAGAAGCATTCACAATATCCTGGAGCCAGCCTCGTGTCGTTTCCCAGGATGCCAGTACAAGCCAGGAGGGACACGGGTCCAATAAACATGTGGTAGCCTTAAGTCTCCTTGACAACCTGTCCATATCCTCGGTAGTAACAAAGTCAAACTCCTCCCAAGATGGTGTCTCAAGAACAGCCTCGGACAATCCGACTGGACCACTCTCGATAGAGGGCAACTCATTCCGAATCCGAGTTGTTTTGTCCTGCAGATATATCCCAAATTCCTCTGCTCGTCCCTGCAAAGGGGTTTCCCGCGGCCTCTGGTGAAGGAGGGAGTGGGTCACCCCAAACAGGGCGGCAGGGCGGTTATCTGCGGATGCAATAAGGGTGGCACAATACTCACGTTTGGCCACCCTTATCGCCACTAAGTAAGTCCTAATATGGGCTCTCACTAGTGTTCGGTCGGCTTCGGAGCGAGAGGATCTCCATCTGCTCTCTAGGCCTCTCTTGCGGCGTTTCATTTCCCTCAGCTCCTCAGTAAACCAAGGAGCCTGGGTGATTCGGTGCCGCATGAGAGGCCGCAAGGGCGCGACTCGGTCCAAGGCCCCCGTGACTGCACTAAACCATGCGGCCACTAGGTCCTCAGTCAAGTCGCGGGGCAAGGCCACAGGTATTGGCCCAAGCTCCCTCTGGAACCTTTCAGGGTCCATCAGGAGCCTGGGGCGGAACCATCTGGGAATCTCTGGTTCCGCCTCCCCGCTGTTTTGAGAGTTTCGAGGTTTTTATGGTTGGTCCAGACCTCGAACGGCACATTCCTCCCCCTTCCAGGAAATGTCTCCAAGTGAGCAGGGACTACCTGGCTGCATACGCTTCTTTCTCCCAAATAGCTTACCTCCTTTCAGCAGTGGTGAATTTTTTGGAGATGGAAGCGCACGGCAAGAGGTGCACTTCTTTATTCTTTTGCAGTAGCACTGCCAATACCGCTATATAGCTGGCATCTATCTGGATTATGAATTGCTTTCTGAGTCGGGGTATTGCAGTATGAGCTCTTGGACAAATAGCTGTTTTAATTTCTCAAATGCTTTTTGACAGTCCATTGTCCACTTTAGGGATTGGTTTGCTTTTGTCTTTGTCGGGGAAGGCCCCGTTTTTAATAGTTCAAGCAATGGGAGGGCAATCTTCGCAAAAGCTGGAATGAATTGCCTGTAGAAATTGGCAAATCCAAGAAAGCTTTATAGCTGCGTGCAAATACTTTGGGGTTTCTAGTCTAACACAGCTTTCACTTTTTCTGGATCCATCTCTGTCCCTTCGCTGGAGATGTGATAGCCAAGTAATCTAGTGAGGTTTTGTGGAACTCACACTGCAACAACTTTGCGTATAGTTTGGCGGCCAGAAGTTTTTCCAGCACTTATTGTACCAGCTTCACATTTCTTTTAGGGTTTCAGAAAAGATCAAGATGTCATCGAGATAAGACGAGCACTCTGCGGTACAGGTGCTCATGTAGCACCTCATTTATGTACTGCATGAAGACTCCAGACTTATAGCCCAAACAGCATAACTTTGAATTAAAAATTGCCAAGGGGGCAGTTAAAAATGGTTTTCCATTTATCTCCCTCTCTCAAGTACTGTTTGGTGAACACCTTGCCTTTAGCCAAGTAGTTCAACATATCTTTCATGAGGGGGAGGGTGTAGGTGTTCTTGCATATGGTGTTCAAACCCCGCATATCAATACAGAAATGATCCCAACTTTTCTCTGGGGCTGCTACTTTCAACTTTGCTGGTTCAATAAAGCCCCACTTCAAATTGATGTCAATGTACTTCCTCAATTCTACCATCTCTTTGGGAGTCATGGAGTACATTTTTGGTTTTGCTAGGGTAGCGCCAGGTATGAATTCTATTGTGCAATGGGTGGGCCGACGAGAGGGAAGATAGTTGCAATAGTTGATCACCTCTGCCAAATCCCAGTACTATTTTGGTACTTGCTGGATCCTGGGTGGTTTTGCCTCCACTGCAGGGACTGCAGGCTCTGGGTGGTCTGCTTTATTAGATTTGATTGTCCCAGGGTAGCCCTCTGGCTGCACAGGTGGTAACGGCCCCAAGTCAATAATCAATTTCCAAACACCATTCTCCCACTTTATTGTAGGTGTCCACTTCTTCAGCCATACAAGCCCCAAGATAATTCCAGCAACTTTGGATCCATGATGAATTTGAAGAACCCATAGTGGCAGCATATCTGTAACTTTACTAATTCGGTCATTAGCGCGGCTGGAGTTCCCCCAATTAGCGTTCCATCTACCTGCTCAAACTGAATGGGATGGGCTAGAGGTCTTGTGCATATGCCTAGTTGCTCCACAATCAACATGCTGATTAAGCATCGAGTGCAGCTGGTGTCCACGACTGCCTCAACTTACCCTTCCATCCCCATTTCGGCTTTGATGGAGAAGGGATGGATGGGTACATTATCATTGAGTCGTCTGTGGTATTCTCTGAAGTGGAAGGGGTTTCCCCATCAGTTGGACTTTTCGTCCCCTTAGGTTGCTGATCAGCTTTCTTATGTTGTTGGCCCAAATGACTCTTTTCCGGTGGCTTCTGGGGCCTTCTCTTTATTGCGCTGGCGGTTAGTGTGCGTGTGTGTGAGATTGGGGCTGGAGCCAGGCACTTTGATGCTCTGTGGCCTGGTTGAATTTTATCCCCCCCCAAAAGAACCTGGTTGCATCTTTTAACTCAGGAGCCACCTCATCATGGAGCTCTGCTATCCACCTTGCCGCTTCCCCCTCACTCATCCCTTCTGCTATTTTATTTATTTATTTATTAAATTTATAAACCGCAGCCCTCTCCCCAAAGGGACTCGGGGCGGTGTACAGGAAATTAAAATAGAAAAATACAAACATAGCAATTAATAATACTAAAAATAGAATTAAATCCCAATACCCTGTGCTAAAGATCCTAAAACCTTAAAATCCTAAAACGCTACCCTTAAAATCCGAATTAAAACAATTTAAACTACAGTCTACAGCTTGATGGTATGGATTAGGCCAGGCCGGCGAGATGGAAGAAGTGCATCTTCAAACTTTGGTGGAAGGAGCGGAGGTCTGTGATAGTTCTAAGTTCGGGGGGTAGGTCGTTCCAGACGGTTGGGCCCACCACAGAGAAGGCCCTTCCCCTGGGCGTCGCCCGCTGGCACTGCCTAGTGGACGGCACCCGGAGAAGTCCCTCTCTGTGGGAGCGGATCGGCCGAAGGGATGTGTGAGGTAGGATACGATCTCGCAGATAACTAGGTCTCGTGCCATGGAGCGCTTTGAAGATGGTAATCAATACCTTAAAGCGCATCCGAAAGGCCACAGGTAGCCAGTGCAGCTTGCGCAGGAGCGGTGTTATGTGGGAATGCCTTGGGGCTCCCAAGATTCCCCGCGCGGCCGCATTCTGAACTAACTGTAGTCTTCGGGTGCACCTGAAGGGAAGCCCCATGTAGAGAGCATTACAGTAGTCTAGGCAGGATGTCACGAGCGCATGAGTGACTGTGCAAAGGGCGTCCCGCTCCAATAAGGGACGCAACTGGCGTACCAGGCGTACCTGGTAGAAAGCCCCCCTGGCCATGGCCGTCAGATGATCTTCCATGGACAGCCGGGAATCCAGGAGGACACCTAGGTTGTGTGCCCTATCCACGGGGGCTAGATGTTCACCCCCAATGGCCAGTGATGGTGTCAACTGGTTGTACCGGGACACTGGAAACCACAGCCACTCGGTCTTGGATGGGTGAGTCGGAGTTTGTTACTTCCCATCCAGACCCGCATGGCCTCCACACACCGGGACATCACTTCAACGGCATCGTTGGGGTGGTTTGGGGTAGATATGAACAGCTGTGTATCATCAGCATACAGGTGGTATTCTACCCCAAAACAACGGGTGATCTCATCCAGCGGCTTCATATATGTGTTGAACAGGAGTGGCGAGAGGACCGACCCCTGAGGCACCCCACATGTGAGGGGCCTTGAGGTCAACCTCAGCCCTCCTGCCAACACAAATTGCGACCGACCGGAGAGGTAGGAGGACAATCACTGTAGAACGTTGCCCCTCACCCCCAACTCCTCCAGTCGATGCAATAGGATACCATGGTCGATGGTATCGAAAGCCGCTGAGAGGTCTAATAGGACCAGAATGGAGGAACAACCCCTATCCCTGGCCCTCCAGAGATCATCCACCAACACGACCAATGCCATCTCGATGCTGTGCCCGGGCCGGAAGCCGGACTGGCGCGGGTCCAGATAATCAATTTCCTCCAGGTGATGGGGAAACTGTTGTGCCACCACACACTCTACAACCGCCAAAAAGTGAAGGTTGGAGACCGGACGATAATTTACTAACAATGCTGGGTCCAGGGAAGGCTTCTTGAGGAGGGGTCTCACCACCACCTCTTTCAGTGCGGCTGGCAAGAAACCCTCACTCAACGAAGCATTCACTACTTCCTGGAGCCAGCCTCGTGTAACCTTCCAGGATGCCAGTACAAGCCAGGAGGGGCACGGGTCCAATAAACGTGGTGGCTCTCAGTCGCCTTTGTAACCTGTCCATATCCTTGGAAGTAACAGAGTCGAACTCATCCCACAAAATTGTCTCAAGACCTGCCTCTGATGATCCCTCCAGGCCACTCTCAATGGAGGCCAACTCGCTCCGAATCTGAGCAATTTTATCCTGCAGATACTCTCCAAATTCCTCTGCTCTGCCCTGCAAAGGAGCTTCCCGCGGCCTCTGTTGAAGGAGAGAGTGGGTTACCCCAAACAGGGCGGCAGGGCGGTTATCTGCGGATGCGATAAGGGTGGCACAATAATGATGTTTGGCCACTCTTATCGCCACTAGGTATGTCCTCAAATGGGATCTAACCTGTGTTCGGTCAGATTCAGACCGTGTGGCTCTCCATCTCCTCTCTAGGCGTCTCTTGCGGTGTTTCATCACCCTCAGCTCCTCGGAGAACCAAGGAGCCTGGGTGGCTCGACACTGCGTGAGAGGCCGCAAGGCCGCGACCCGGTCCAAGGCCCCCATGGCCACAGTACTCCATGCAGCCACTAGGTCCTCAAGGTCCACCACCCCCTGGTGGTGCTTGATTCACAGGCTGCAGCCAAACCATCAATTGCCGGCGAGGGGGAGATGTGGTTCAAGCCCCTTTCTGCTGCCTGGATTGGTTTCCCAATGTTGGCGGGAGACCCTTCTGCACTGGTGTTGGCTTCGCTGCAGCTGCAGGGTAATGGGCCAATTCACTTGTCGCAGTGTGGAAGGAGTAAAGATCTCCACTCCAGTGTGTTGCAGAGCCTCTGCTAGGGAAGAAGAATGTGGGCTGATCCAGGGTCCAACTAGGTGGTCTTGAGCTAAAGCAAGGTTTGAATTCACTCACGTTCAGCTGTGCAAGTTGGTCTGGGAGGCTCCAATCATTGGGTTGGCTAGTCAGTGCCTGCTTTGGTCTCTTCCAGCCCTTTGTCGAAGCTGCCCTCTCGAATCCCTGCAGCTCAAACAGCAATTTCCCAGATGCCATAAATCTCCAGGCTCTCTCCAGCAGAGCCAGTTCCAATTGCGGGGGAGGTTTAGGCCTTGCTGGCGATTCCCCTCTGCAGCCCCCCTAGCTTTGGAATGTCTGAGATGGTCTTGGCATAGAGTTGTGATCCGTCATCTGCTACTTTCCCTGTGGCTTTCTTCTCTTCCTCCATCTTTGATGAGATTTGGCACTGTCCCAGATCGGGTCAGTGCTGGGAGTCAGCACCCTGTCCTGTGCCCCAACTGCAGGGGTAGCTGGTGAAGTATTTTAAGGAAGATTCAGGCCTGACACAAATGCTCATTCTCCGTCCTATTTGAGATTCCAAGATGCAAAGTACAGCAAAGCTAGGGTTGACTCCGGCTGCTTCTCTCCCCTGTAGTGCTTCATGGATGCGGCTTATTGTTTCAAACACCAAGCAGCAGGAGGAGAGGGCTGCTTTGGCGCCGGCGCAAAGGTACCGCAATGAAGGAGGAATGCTGTTGTGCAAATGCAAGTGGCACCTCACTCCCTCACATTAAGACTCTGGCCATCACCACTGCTGCTTTGGGCTGCTTGCACCCCTGCCTGCGCAACCCCCCCCCCCTCGATGTAGCAGTACCATTACTTTGTTCTGGCTGGCAAATGCTGTGCTACTCCTTGCATGTTGCACCACTTGCAAAGTTGCACATTGCACATACTACCCTCTACGGCGAAGATTTCCAGCACTACCACAAACTGCCCGTACAGTCCCATATTCCAGAGCTCTAGTCACCAATGGCCCATTGGTCATCCCAGAGCAGCTCCTCCACCTGGGTACACTGCAGATCACCAAAATTTTCTTGTGGACCACTGGTTGGTGACCGCTATTCTGAGCCACACACAGACACCCATGTCTGTAATTTATCATTTTTAATTTTAGCCTATTTACTAGTGGTCCATTTTTAATTAAATTATTAGTTTAATTAATTAATTAATTAAATAAATAATAAATAAATAAATAAATAAATAGTTTGCAAAAATGCTGGTTCTGTTGCAACATTCATACTAAATTTTAAATTATGTATGGGCTCATTTACAAAAACAGTTGTCCTACAGAATGGAAAGTTTTTAACTTGAAACAAAAATGTAATGGTGTAATGCAAAAGGCAAGTTCACAGTTTGGAAAACTGTTACCTCAATATCTTTAGTGGTTTTTTTTAAATTAGTGGCAATGTCTGAAAAAAATAGCCATTTAGATAATTTTGTTCAATGAGGAAAAATGAGAGGCACAGCTAACAAACGGATATTAAGACTGCATAGGGTGGATAAAATTGACTTTAAATAAAAAAAATGGATTTTTAAATTTTAAATTGGATTTTTAAAAAAATTAAATTGGATTTCTTTTATTTTTATTTTTATTGAATTTATTTTAATAAAATGCTTTCTGAGTAAAAATGTATCTAAAGATAGTTTTCTATTTAAGATACATCAATTTTGTTTATTCAGTATGAAATGGAACTTAGTTATGTAGCTGTATATTCTGCAGTGTTTATATTTTTTGTAAACTTGTTAAATGAATCCAAGTTCTGCAAGCTAAATAGGAAAGCTTCATTTTGTTTGCAAATAATAATATTAAGGATTTTAATTACCAGCAAGAATGAATCCTTACATTTAAAGAGCACCTGTCATTTCAGATCCATCATGGCAACGTCTGTTAGCGAGCATCCACTCACCTGCTGCCCACCACGTCCCTCACCTTATGTTATTGCTGCATCACCACCCATCGCATTAAAGTGAATGGGACTGTCAGTGAGTTAACAGCGGGTCAGAGGAGTTGCTGTGGGACAGAGATGACAGTTGCTCTTTAAAAATGATTTAAACCAAGTTGATTTAAATCAAGTTGATTTAAATCAAGTGATTTAAATCATGATTTAAATTGTAATTTAAATTGACTTGATTTAAATCAAATCCACCCTGACTGTGCAGCATTTAAAATTTTTGAAGAACAACCATTAGCAGTGCCTTAAATCAAATGATTATTTTCCAGTGTACTACAGCTGAACAATCATAGGAAAAGATGTAACTGGTTCAGTTGCTCTGTAATTGTCTCTGTGGGCTCAGCATTTTCCATCTGTCCTGAAAAAAGTGCTACATTTCATAAAAGCAATCCTTAAAACCGTAACTTTTTTTTAAGGCTTGAATAGAGTGGCTGTTTTATTCAGGAGCAGAGAAAGTGAATCATTTTTCTGAATCGTTTGTGAAGCATGCACAGTCTTGGTACTCATAGTGCCTTTGCTGCCCAGTGTCAAAACAAGGCTTATCCTGCCTTCTTGTGCCAAATAGGATGATTGAAGATGGCTATTTTGGGGGTGTATGGTAAAATGCATTTATTAAAATGCGTGTCTCAGCCAAAATAACCCTTGGCTCTAGATGGAAAAATAAGGACTGATCATTTTGGCAATATAATTTTTCTACAACTAATTATTGAGGGGGGAGTTATTATTCAAAGTGACTCCATGTAGTACGGTTGATTATTTTCATAATGTTTCACCTTCCCAGAATGTCATAAATATTAATCTCGATTACATAATACCGTAATGGCAAACCTATGGCATCAGTTGGTCTTTGGGTTTCCGGTGCTCCGGTGCATGTGAAGACCAGTTGGTCAGTGCATATGGGTGTGCCAGAAACCTGAAGACCACCTTGCTGGCATGCACATGCGCACCGGCCAGCTGGTCTTCGGGTTTCCAGCGCTTTGGTGCTCTAGTGCGTGCATGCATTCCAGTTTGGCACTTGGTGCCAAAAAAAGTTTGTCATCACTGACATAGGCTATTGCAAATTTATAGTGTTATCAACAAAGGAAAATATTTGTACCTGATGGTTGACATGAGGAGTCCTTGGTGGTCTCTGATCTTGGTTGTTTTCTGGCAGACGTGTCATTACCCAAACTAGATAACATCATCAATGCTAGTTTGGGTAATGAAACATCTGCAAGGAAACAACCAAGCTTAGAGAGCACCAAGGACTCCTCATTACAATATTTTCCACAGTTGCCTTTGAGTAAGCCTATTGTATATGCATTGAGAGATATACAAGGAGAATTAGTAGAATTAAAATAAGCTCTGGCTTGATTGTCAAATCTACATTGAATTTAAATAAATTGGGATTAGCTGAAGTATTAAAAAATAATTAAGGGCATTTAAAGAATCTATGCTATCTTGAGAAAGTTCAGTTGCCTATCAGAGAATGTGGATGGATAAAACAAGTTGCCATGATTCTCTTGCTCTGTATTTTCTTCTGTCACTTTATTCTTAGTGTTGCTATATCCAATTTGCCTACTGTGACCTGAAAGCTCTCTTTAAACTGGCTTCTAACAAAGTTATACATTTTGGAGGTCTACTAAAATCAGTTGGTGAAGTCCATTGTACATTTATTTATTGATTTTTTAAAAAAAATTGTTAGCTGAAAGAATTGCACATAGCACTTCCTCTTTCATTTTTTTCTCATAACATGTAACTTATAAGGGTGGCCAAAGGGTAGTTACTTCCAAGTAATTCAATAGGTTTTTATAACAAAGGATAGAGAAAATAATTTATATTCATTTTGATTTAAAATTTCAATTATTAGCTGTGGTGACGCATTGATTAGAGTGCAGTACTGCAAGCTACTTCTGCTGTCTGCCGGCTGATTGCAATTTAGCAGTTCAAATCTCACCAGGCTCAAGGAGGTCTTAGCCTTCCATCCTTTCGAGGTAGGTAAAACGAGGACCCAAATTGTTGGGGGCAAAATGCTGACTCTGTAAATCACTTAGAGAGGGCTATAAAGCACTGTAAAGTGGTATATAAGTCTAAATGCTATTATGTTGCAAAAGTTTTCTCATTTATTTTCTATAACAAAATGCTATGGATTTATTTTACCTCTTAAGATTTGGAAGAAATTTTTACGTAAATAATTGCCTATCTTCATGACAGCTTGTAACTATTTTTTTACTTGATACTCAAATAAGGATGATTGGATAGAGAGTCCCTCAAGGAAATAATTTCATATTCATACTTGAAAAATATTTTCAGTATCTGTGTATTTTGCTAATTATATAATATTAGATATTGTATCTTGGGGGAAATGAATGAAGAAATCAAAATGAATTATTTACACTCACTCAAATGCACTAATTAGCTCCATTTCAATCTAACTTCAAATTTTGTTTTTGAATTGAATTGGCATGGCTGTCCTTGTGAGTAGTTGTTAATTTTCATGAATATCTTAATTGATTTTGATACTAAAATTTATGGCATCATTTTTCTTTGTGAAGAGAGAAAATGGGATGTCTTCAAACTTTTGGAAAACTTCTGCTTTGCAATGTAACTTAAGGGATACCAAAAGCAGCCCTATTAGTTCTACATGCTTTTCAATATCTACTTTTATTTACTGGGAATAAAGAATAGTGATTCAGGGTAAATTTTATTTGGTATTTAATATGCCATATTTTTCAGAGTATAAGATGCATCGTTTTCCCTCAAAAAAGAGGCTGAAAATCTGGGTGCGTCTTATACACTGAATACAGACTTTTTTGCCTCCCGAAACCCCGTCTCCTTCACCAAAATGGCTGTGCAGAGCCTTTAGGAGGCTTATAGAGTACTCCGAGGGGCTGGGAAGGGCAGAAATGAGTGAAAAGCAGGCCTTTTATTTGCTCAATTTTGTCCTCCCCCAGCCCCCAGGAGCACTCTATAAGCCACCTAAAGACTATGTATGCCCTTTATTTTTGGACAAAAAGCAGACCTGTTTTCACAAAAAACGGGCAATTTTTTGCTTGTTTTTGCCCCCCGGGGCCCCAGGCGCACTCTTCAAGCGTCCTAAATTCTATTCATGCCTTTTAAAAAAAACAAAAACTGGGTCCGTTTTCATGAAAAACAGGGTGTGTTTTGCTCGTTTTTGCCCCCCCCCCAAAGCACTCTACAAGCCTCCTAAAGGCTATTCACACCCTTTAAAAAAAGGGGGGGGGGACATTTTTGTGAAAAGCAGGCCATTTTTGGAAGGTCTGCAGAGTGCAAAAACTTTTTTTTTAAAGTTGCCTCTTCAAAATCTTGGTGCGCCTTGTACTCCTATGTGTCTTATACTCCGAAAAATATGTTACCTATATGTTATAAACCACAGATATGTCCTAGCAAGTTCTAGAGAAGGCAGGCATGACACACTTTTTTTTTTTACAATAGATAGATTATATTTTACAAGGAATATTGATGATAATATTTTAATGTGATTCTGAATCACAGAAATGTAGTCCTTCCTCAGTTAAAATTTTTGAATGTTAAATGTGAAACTAGACACTTAGCTTTCCATTTTATGACTTTAGATTAATATTTGATTCTAAATCAAATGATCTCTCTTTTGAAGTTTGTGATCAGTTTACATTTTTTAAAGAATAACCTTAAATCAGGGTTTAAAAATATTTTTCCAGTGAAATTAAAGGAAATTCAGATTGCTTTTATATACTATGTACTATGTATCTCAATTGTAGTTGTCCATGTTCCTAATGAATTGATCTTGAGAAAGTATTGAACTCCCTCTGCTCCTGTTCGTCATAAAACAAGCAGATAATTGAAGAAAGTGGTATACCAGACACTATTTCAGGCAAAATCATAGTTGATTGGCTTAGAAAAAAAAATCTCTGACCTGATTTTTTTCCCCCTTCTAGTTGCAAGTCATTATTAAGAGATGGTTCAAGAAAATCTACCTCGCAAATTCCGTTTGTTTGCCCATGTGCTGCATCATTGGAGATCTCAACAGGAACTTGTCAGTTATTTTTGAAAGTCTCAGGAGAACATATGGACATCAGGTCGATGTATTACACTCTAGAAATGGGCCAAAATATGAAGCATTCTCAATTCAGCAGGCCAATTTATTTCCCATAAGGGTGTTAAGAAAACTTACTAACACTTCAAACAGTACTCTCTAGAGTTCTTAATTATTCAGGAAAGGTAACTTGATCTCTTCTGAAATCAACTGACTTTCTCTAATCTTGTCTTGGAGATATTAAATGGAATGCAGTCATGTCTACCCATGAAGGAATACAGATCAACACTGACTATGCTGTCGCTTTGTTAGAACAGTTAAAATCATTCTATGAACAGCAATTGCTAACTGACATAGTTTTAATTGTCGAGGGCACTGAATTTCCATGTCATAAAATGGTTCTTGCTACGTGCAGCTCTTACTTCAGGTACGTATTGATAGTAATGATATTTTTTCCAAGCAATATATATCCAAAATATGTCTGAATAGTATATTTATTAAGTGCATTCTACTACTAACTTTAAATGGCACGGGACCTGGGTATTTGCGAGACCGCCTCCTACCACATATCTCCTTCCGTCCTGTCCGCTCGCACAGGGAGGGCCTCCTCAGGGTGCCGTCTGCCGGCCAATGCCGGCTGGCAACCCCCAGGGGAAGAGCCTTCTCTGTGGCGGGTCCGGCTCTCTGGAACGACCTACCCCCCAACATTCGTACCATCACGGACCTGCGCCTCTTCCGCTGGGAGCTTAAAACTCACTTTTTCCATCTGGCTGGCCTGGCTTAGATTTTAAATAACAAATTGTTAGGGATTTTAGTAAGGGATTTTAGATGGGTTTTAAAGATGCTTTTAATACAGGTTTAAATTTAATATATTTTTATTGTATTTATATTGTATTTTTGTATTGTTTATAATATTTACCTGTGCACCGCCCTGAGTCCCTTCGGGGAGATAGAGCAGTATACAAATCCAAATAAATAAATAAATAAATAAATAAATAAAATAAATAAATAAATAAATACATAAATAAATAGATTAAGAATTAAATTATTATACAGTTTAAACTCAGGTTAATAAATATGGAAGAATTGAACTAATAATGCATGTTAAGTGTTTCAGGGTTATTCACAATGTGGAAGATAAAAATGGAGATCAAATACATGAGGTTTATTTGAACATAATCATATACTGAGGGAGAAATAGGCAAATTTGTAGAATCCCTGTGCATCCTTGGAATTTCAAAGCATCTTATATATCCTCTCAGAAGAAAGTTGTTGACATTGCAGCCAACAAGTCCTCAAATTTGTCCATTATGTTACCTATCTTTCCAGTTCAGGTTTACCCTTTTTATTGGGCAAATGAAATGTATATAAATAACGCAAACCTCACCGGCTCAAGTTTGACTTCCATCCTTCCGAAGTCAGGATCCAATAAGCTGACTCTGTAAATTACTTAGAGCAGTAAAGCTTTGTGAAGTGATATATAAGTCTAAGTGCTATTGCTATTCTTTAGTAATATATTTAATAATGTCTTTCCTCTGTCATGTAAAATTGCAATTTAGTAATAGGTTTTGGAGTTCTCTGGAATCTCTTCAGATGGCATACAACTATAGGGCATTGTTTCTGTTATAAATGAAGAAGACAGTAGTGTTTAACTAAAAGAAATCTCAAAATGGTAAATCTTAAATCTATAGACGAAGTGGAAAATCTATATTGACTAGAAATAAAATGTTTTAGAAGTACAGTTGATCAGTAGAAATAAGTATCAGGCCAATTCTAAGGTTGAAAATGAACAGACTGGACAACAGATTCCCTTATTTGAACTAGAATGGGATACCATTAATACAATGTAAAACATTTATATCCATGAATTGTGAAGATTAGTATTCTCCGAAGTACATTAATAGCAATAGCAGTAACATTTAGTCTTATATACTGCTTCCTGGTGCATTATAGCTTTCATTGGGCAGTTTACAATGTAAACATTATTTGCATTTTGCCCCAACAATCTGTGTCCTGATTTTACCGACCTCAGAAGGATGGAAGATTGAGCCAGTCTTGAGCCCCACCATGATCAAACTCCAGGCTGTGGGCAGAGTTTGCCTGCAATACTGCATTCTAACCCCATCACCATTTAAAAAGACATTCTGCATACCCTGAGATTATGTAATATATAGTTAGGAGATGGTGCTTAAAGTTTATCCACCTGCATGCCTAATAATCTTGTATAATATTTTGCACCGACATAGGCCCTCCTTCCAGTTATATGGAACTGTACAAGATAACTGTAAAGTTACTGGATAAGCTTTGTTATGAAATAGCTGCAGTCATGGCTAAGGCTAAAGATTGGTCCATATATTCTGCATTGATTTGCAAGATATTGGGATAGAATGTTTTTCTTCTATGGTTTGCTTTCTTGTAGAGGAAATTAGGCAAAGTATCTCTGGTAAAACAGATTCTACCTTTTTTCCCCAGACAAATTTCTAGTTTATTCAAAGAACGTTAAAATATAAACTACTGAAATATTTAAAAGAATAAAAACCACAATAAATAAGACACTGAAAAGCAAAAGTATTTTAAAAACAAGAAAAGACTAACACATATTTTCCCTAATGAATGCTGATTAATATAATACATCAATGTTAGTTTCCCACCCCTTTCAAAATTCAAAAGAATTTTAAACTATTAAACTACTAAATGTATTATCAAATTGTTAGCCAGTCATATGTATACTATATTAATTACAGAATGGTTAACTGGGAAAACATTATATTATATAAAATTATAAACCTAATAAAATTATTAACAATAAAAGAAAAACAAGATTGAAATTCCAAAAACCTCTGTTAAAAACTGTTATTGTAATCAATTTTACCATGGCTTTAATCTCAAATTGTCTCAAATAATAACTCTAAGTGGTCCTGGATCAAATATCCACGTTTGTTTCTTTATACCCTCTTTTATCAATTACTGATTGATTGAATACAGTAAGTCCAATATCCAAAGCCAAGATTGTTCATCAATTAAATATAATACATCAATTTCCCATTCTTCCTCAAATTTCTTAAAAAAAAATCTTTTGCCACTTTCGTGCCACCCAGAGAGTTCTTTACTATTATATAAAAGCACAGTTGAGGTTCAGGAAGGTATATGAAGTTGACTCTGTTATTTCTAAGTCTATATTTCTTCCTGACAGGTTTACTGCTGGAAAAAGTTTTCCATAGTCTGTGTTGCTTCTGAATCTATTATTTCTTGCCCCAAGGCTGCTACTATTAAAACAAGGTTTTTTTGTGGGTTTAAAGTAGGGTCTGTTTCTTCAGAATGTTTTCCATAATCTTTACGAGTTCATCAAAACATTAAAAAAAAAAATCAGCTAAAGATTGCATTTACTACAGTCTCTGTCTCCCCTTCCCTGCCTCTTTCTTCTCTTTGTAATTGTTGCTCAATGGAGTGGATAAATAAAGCAGGGAACAAGCAAAAAAACCTGTGAAGATATTTTCTGACTATTTTGGTCCCAAAACTTTTTTTAGGTTAATAAAATACAAATCCAGAGACATGTTTCCATATGGAAAAGCAAAAATTGATAACAGCAGTCAAATAAAAAAAGAAAGCCAAAAAACCCAAACCCAGATGGTATCCAGCAGGGGTTGAAATAAATTAGCATTCAGCCAACCAATTAACCTTTAAAGATAACAAAGATTTTCACAAATGTGAAGTTAAAAATCCCAGACATGCTTAAGAAAACATTATGCTGGTAGAAAGAGATGTAAAAAGCATTGATTTTCTGGTCTCCCTCAAGGAGCTGCAGTCATCAAGATTATCCTGAGTGAGTCCACATCCATTCAAAAGTCATCTTTGATCATTCCTATGTAGCCCCATTCCAATCCAGGAGGCAAGACTGCCAAAAAATCAGCTCTGGCAGTAAACACAGCAGATCATGAGTAATAGAAAGAAAGCTGTTACTGTTCAGCAGCCATCTTGGGAAGGAGTCAACTGATTCCAGCTTTCTAAACAAAAGCTAGAAGTATAATATGAACAGAATTTAACAGCTCTTTATATAGGTAGTTTTTGATGTATGACTACAAAGAAACCCAAAATTTCTGTTACTAATTAAGGCAATTTGGTAAGTGAATTTTGCCTAATTTTATTACCTTTCTTGGCAAAATTGCTAAGTGAATCACTGCAGTTAAGTTAGTAGCATGGTTATTAAGTGAATCTGGCTTTCTCGTTGACTTTGCTTGTCAGAAGATCAAAAATGATCACATGATCCTGAAACTGCAACCATTGTAAGTATGTGTCAGTTTCCAAGGGTCTGAATTTTGATCATATGACTTTGTGATGCTGCAATGATCATAAGTGTGAAAAATGGTCATGAGATAACTTTTTTTCAGTGCTGTTGTAACTTTGAACAGTCACTAAATGAGCTGTTATAAGTCGAGGACTACCTGTAATTAATTTTTGATATTCCAGGGTAAACAATAGAAGCATTTTTCTATTTTAGCACTGAAAATAGCATGTAGTGTTGAATGCTAACATTTCTAAACCAGAGTAAAAATGGGTGGTATATGGATATTATAGTGACTTTCCAAAGTATGATTACTTTTCATGAAACAGTACAACTTGGAATATACATTTTGATTTTTACAAGATATTCATTATGTTGAATTGTATCCCCATCAAGCAATTGTTTGGAGCAATTAGATAGGAAATAGTGATGGTTACAATATATTTTTTTTATACTCCAGGGCAATGTTTATGAGCGGGTTGAGTGAAAGCAAGCAGACACATATTCATCTGAGGAATGTGGATGCAGTCACTTTTCAGATCATAATAACGTATGCTTATACGGGTAATTTGGCAATAAATGACACAACAGTTGAACAGCTTTATGAAACAGCATGTTTCCTACAGGTAAGATTGTTTTATACTAACTTTTCTAAGACATGTTTTCCTAAGTTATATCTTTAATAAAATTGTATACTGTACTTAACAATAAAGTAACCTGCAAGACCAGTAGGAAAAAATGGAAACAATCCTTGAAATTCCAACTACTACCCTTCTGTTTAAACAAATAATTATTGTGCAGTTTTAGATGCCTATGACTCACAGTAAAATGTCATGACATCTTTTCTCCTGTTCATACAGAGATAATAGAAAAATATTGCTTACTAAGATGTCTTTTCAGTAATAAAAATGCATAGTGGAAAATACCTTTGTTGGTACAGAAATGCATTGTGGCCAGCCAAAATGTCATAAAAGAGTAGACATTCTTGTATTAATTTTGATAGAGTAAAGATAAGAACTTTAAGGTTCACCTCTTCAAAAGAGATTTTTAGAAGGTGCAGAAATGTGAATGAGATTTTTTTTGTTTTAAAGCAGCTGTGTGATTTTCCAGGTTTATTATTTTCCCATCAAAGCAAAGTGAACATGCACGTATCTGTATGCAGATCAAAGCAGCATCTTCACAGTCATATTCACTAGAGCAGTGGAAGGCATTCACTGAAGTCTAGTCAGACTTTAGAAAGTACAACTGGGATATATTGAAGCACACCTCAAAGTGTAAAAACAACCATGTTCTTCAGTAATCTCATATAGTTTCTTTGGAGCTTTCCTCTGGTTGTTCAGTGGGACTGGAAGTAGTATACGTTTTGGACTATAAGACCCCCCCACCCCCCAAAGTGGGTGGAAATGTGTGTGCATCTTATAGAGCAAATGTTGCTGAAACTCCTCCCACCTGCCAGCCTCTGCCTCCCAATAATTTGCCTCCTTGCAGCAAACAGCCTGGTCAGTTTCAGCACAGCCTGATTTAGCACAAACAGCTGATTGGCGGTTGGATCTGCCTCCAGAATACCGATCAGCTGTTCCAGGCTGTGGGGATCGCTGGCGCCCATCGTCACCGGTGCTGCTTATCACCTCTGCCACCTATTGCCGCTTCCATGTGCCCCATATTTGGCCTGTTCCAAGTGACAGGGATAGGTGGTGATGGCGATGATCCCCGCCGCCTGGAACAGGCTGAAAACAGGATATGTGGAGGCTGAAAATGGGATGGCAGAGGCTGAAAACGGAATGCACAGAGGTTGAAAATGGGTTTGAAGGTGGCAATGGGTGACAGCTGGGCAGTGGCGATCCCCACAGCCTGGAACAGCTGATTGGTGGTATTCTGGGAGGCAGATTCAACTACCAATCAGCTGCTCGTGCTAAATCAGACTGTGCTGAAACTGACCAGGCTGTTTGCTGCAAGGAGGCAAATTGCTGGGAGGCAGAGGCAGATTTTTTTCCTCCCCAAAAGCTAGATGCGTCTAATAGTGTGGAGTGTCTTATAGTCTGAAAAATACAGTAAATCATTATATAGACATGAGCACAGATTTCCTGTAACAGTTCAAGAAAAGGTGGTTTGCTTGTATTTCACAATATACTTTGTGAAGTTCCTTTTAGATACTTCGAACAGTATTATTACTTCTTAGTAATCAATTTGGTCTCAGAAGAAAATTTTGATAGTTTCTCTTCTTTTCATAATTAGCTAGCAGTAAACAGTTCTAGATTAATATGTGACATCCAATATTTTGGTATATAACAGAGAATAGAAATTAGGGAAGATTTCTTTCCATTTTTTCCATCATTAATCATGTATGAAGATAATGAAAATGTTTTGATCACTTCTCATGTGTATATTTGTTTAATTGCAGGTCGATGACGTGTTACATCAGTGTAGGGAATATTTAATTAAAAAAATTAATGCTGAAAACTGTGTGCGGCTTTTGAGTTTTGCTGATCTTTTTAGTTGTGAGGAGTTAAAACAGAATGCTAAAAGAATGGTAGAACACAAGTTTACAGTTGTATACCACCAAGAGGCTTTCATGCAGCTCTCACATGATCTGTTGATAGATATTTTGAGCAGTGACAATTTAAATGTGGAAAAAGAAGAGACAGTTCGTGAAGCTGCTATGTTGTGGCTGGAGTATAATACAGAATCCCGATCACAGTATTTGTCATCAGTTCTTAGCCAAATAAGAATTGATGCACTTTCTGAAGTTACACAACGAGCTTGGTTTCAAGGCTTACCACCAAATGATAAATCAGTAGTGGTTCAAGGGTTGTATAAATCTATGCCGAAGTTCTTTAAACCAAGACTTGGAATGACTAAAGAGGAAATGATGATCTTCATTGAAGCTGCTGCTGAAAGTCCTGGTAATCTTTACTCTTCAGTATGTTACAGTCCACAGGCTGAAAAAGTTTACAAACTCTGCAGTCCTCCTGCTGATCTCCATAAAGTTGGGACACTTGTAACTCCTGATAATGATATTTATATAGCAGGTGGGCAAATCCCACTGAAAAGTACAAAAATCAACTACGGTAAAACTAGCAAATTTCAATTTGCCTTCCGTACTGTGAATTGTTTCTACTGGTTTGATGCCCAGCAAAATACATGGTTTCCAAAGAGTCCAATGCTATTTGTTCGTATAAAGCCATCTCTTGTTTTCTGTGAAGGCCTTATCTATGCAATAGGTGGAGACAGTGTTGGTGGAGAACTTGACAGAAGAACTGTAGAAAGATATGATACTGAGAAAGATGAATGGACCATGGTAAGCCCTCTGCCCTGTGCTTGGCAGTGGAGTACAGCCGTTGCTGTTCATAATTGCATTTATGTAATGGCACACAACTTGATGTATTGTTACTTCCCCAGATCAGATGCTTGGGTTGAAATGGCTACAAGACAAACTAATAGATGCTTTGCTTCAGCTGCTGCTTTTGGGGATAAAATATTTTATATTGGAGGCTTGCATGTTGGTGGCAATCTTGGTATAGGATTACGTCCTCGGACTGTAACTGGACCTTCCCTAGCAGTGGAAGTTTATGATGTGAATAAAAATGAATGGCAAATGACAGCCAAAATTCCTGCCAAGCGGTATTCTGATCCCTGTGTCAGAGCTGTTGTGATTTCTAACACATTGTGTATCTTTGTACGAGAAACGCATATGCATGAAAGAGCCAAATATGCTACATACCAATATGACATGGAACTTGATCGTTGGTTCTTGCAACAAGATATATCTGAGCGGGTACTCTGGGATTTGGGAAAAGATTTCCGATGCACTGTGGGAAAACTATATCCATCCTGTCTTGAAGAGTCCACATGGAAACCTCCATCATACCTAGTTTTTCCTTATACAGATGATGAGTTTGAAATTGAGGAGGATGTTCCACTTCCACCTGTATAGCTCCCTTATTCAGAGACTGCATGCCTATAACTAATGAACGTTGTATTTGAGAGACTAGAGCTGCAAAATGAAATGTTAAGTTGTCCTGTATGTAAGCCTTAATTATTTTGTGGCCATTGAGTTTAAATCAGTAAAAATTCTTACTAGATATGCTTCCATAATCTCAATTCCTCTGATAGTTGATGAAAATCTCTCTATCTCCTTCTCCCTCCCTCCCTCCCACACACACACACACACACACACACACACACGCGTGTGTATGAATATATATGTATCATGATTATATGTATTATCTATATATTTCAAGCTTAAATCCTCTGCTTATCGTCTGAATTTTTAGTCCTGTGAAACAGTGAGTTCTGGAACTTTTCACAAAGCAGCTTCTATTTCTAGAATGTTATATTAATTGCTCAAAATACCTTTATTATATTTAAATGAGTTCTGGAAATATCTGTATGTGCTAGTTATATAAATTGTGTAGCTGAATGAAATGTGCTGCACTCAATACACACGGCTGTATTGGTGTTTTAAATACCATGCAAAAGAATAATATCCCATGGATCTACCTGTGGTAGGAAGGGTAGATCTTCCATTTTATGGTGATATGCAGGGCACAATGACTGCAGGTTCAGTCGAGCTAGATGATGCTAATGACTAGGTGCATGTATTTTCAATGACATACCTGTTTATTTAGAATACAGGTCTTCCGAGCAGCTGGTAGTTTACCAGGTGTGAACTGACATTGCTGGGCTTGCAGTAAGAATTGCTAGCCCTTTGTAATGCGGGTCTCCGAAGCTTTTAATCAGTAAATAGCTCCATGTTCTGTATTTTGGAAACATTGGCTCATTAATATTAAGTTCCTGCTACTTATTTTCCCCTACCCCAGTATAAACAAAAGCATAGTGTGAATTAACCACGTCTTTATTTTTGTTAATTTATATTACTGTAATATGTCTTTGTAAAATATGCTTACATTGTTTGTCTCTTTATTTTTTTTCCTGTGGGGTTGGAGGAGAGAAATTTTGTTCAGGAATATTTTGTGCAGAGGAGTGATTGTCTGATGATGCTCTGGCATTAATCCCAGGAACCACTAGCAGAAGTAAGCACCACCAATCTCACATGAGACCAGATACTTCATGATGGATCATACTAGCATGTTCAGCTGCATTATGTTCTGGCACTGTATTTTGAATGATATTAATTTATTAAAAAGAATCAGTTTGTTCTTTGCCCCCCTCAAAGTCTGTGTATTTGTCTGGAGTTATTTAAGTATGATTAAAACAAGTTTTTAAAATAGCTGTTTAAAATATTAATACTTACAGTAGTAGATTCAGGTATTCAGAAAAATCTGAAAAAGATATGAGCAAGTGACTTCTATTATTTCTGTTTGAAGGTAAACAAATGTTTGAAAACAGAAGAAAAATAAAATGTGATAAAAGCCCTATATGTTAAAGACCATGCAGTCTTTTAACACATAGGCCTTCTTCATAGATAGTAGTCTTATTACATAAAGTCATACTAATGTAAATATAGTCAGTAAACTGAATATTTCTGTTTGCCTCCAGCCATTTATTTTTGTCCTCTGGGATTTCTTACACACCTGCTTTTTGCTTTCTTTTTTTCTATCCAAAAACTATTTTTCTTAATCTTTAGAATAGATCTTAGATTGCTTTGTGGTAAAATAATCTCTGCAAACTAGAAAACTTACATTCAGCCCAATTCATAGAAATTATATGATTGTTATCAGCCAATTTTGAAAACTGAATAAGCAGCATAAAGAACCCATATTTCTTATTGCCCCCTTTTTTGTGTCAATTACTCATTCTTCAAGAACTTATTAAAAACTTTCTAGATTTGAAATTATCCATTTTGGTTAGGATAGAATGTTGTAGCAAAACCATCAGAGTCTTGTGATTAAATATACCACTAATTAATTAGCATACTTTTTCATGACCATTGAATAAATGTCATCTTGTGATAAGCCAATCAAAACTAAAGCTTGCTGCTTGAAAAATAAAAACAAATCCAACCCAACTAAAGAGATTTAGATTAAAAAGGAATGGCAGAAATTACAATAAATGGCCACAGAAACTTGTGTAAAGTAGGTATCTTATACTTGAGCATGCTGGTGTTGGATTAGAATAGTTCCCTTTAAGAAGCATTTGATTTAAAGTATTAAATGCTGATCTTTTTTGTTTTTCAATTTGGGCTCCTTTTGTCCCTGTAAAAATGTAAATATAAAATTATCTGGAAAGGGAGGCATTGAGATTATGCTAATCTGAACTCAAATTCACAAGAGGGCATTGTATATATAAAAAATTAAAATCTTAAATTTAAAGGAAGATGTAACATCTAATATTCTGAGGAAAACTTCAGTTTGTATAATAGTTTGTCAATTTTCATAAAGAAACTTTGTAAAAATGTCTTTAAAATAGTTTTTTAAGCCACACTTCATTTTTGCTGTTAAAATTATCACTTTTTCACTAAAAATCAGAATAGATTCTTGAACAAGATAGGCCAGCAAACATATTTGGGCAAGGCTTTCAGAAAATTTTACAAAGAATCACAGGGCTCTGACAACTTCATAGGATTTTGTAAGAGACCACTATGACAAGGCTACTGCTGATTTTCTTCTGATCTTGATCAGGGATTATAGCTTTTTTTAAAAAAAAACAACCAACCAGATTCCTCAGCTCAAAAAAGTTTTGAAAAATTATTAGACAATGATTTGGTCGTATACATGTATGATATCTTTTTGCAAACCTGAGAGCATCTGATCATGGTAATGTAACTTGAGTATCTCACCATTTTGAACAAAATGACAAAGACAGTATATAAACTCAAAATAGGTAGATTCATTTAAAAAAAAATAACTTTCCAAAGCAGTTCTGCCTGTGTGATTAGGCCCATCTATTTTTCAGTTCTTAATATTTTGTGGCTTACCTGGGTTTTAGAAGCTAACATTTGGCTTCATAAATTTGTAAAGTATATATACAATTAAGATTTTTATGGAAATTAAGATTCTGGTGTATTTGTACTGCAAAATGGGCTAGGTTTTTTTAAAAAAATGTGAATCTCTAACTGCTCTATAACAAGTATGTATAAGAAAAGTTTGAAACCATGATTAACACTTAAATAGTAATTCAGGCTATAGTAGAGTGAGCTATCAAGGTAATAAGAGATAAAAGAGATAAAAACATATTTTCTAAATTGCCTAGAAGGTAAGACTTAAAAAAGTTTTGTGGAGGGTTTTTTTTTAATCTTCATTATTTTCAATAAGTATTTTCCATTAGCTATAGCATCATGTTCAATATAATTTTGGGGGCGGATATTAAAATCTGTTTCTACAGAAGAGCATTAGAGATGGTAAAGTGTAAAGCATTTTTAGGGATGCTGTGGCTCAGTGGCTAAGATGCTGAGCTTGTCAATCAGAAGGGTGAGCAGCTCAGTGGTTCAAATCCCTAGCACCACATAATGGAGTGAGCTCCCATTACTTGTCCCAGCTTCTGCCAACCTAGCGTTTTGAAAGCATGTAAAATGCAAGTAGAAAAAATAGGAACCACCTTTGGTGGGAAGGTTCCATGCGCCTTTGGTATTTAGTCATGACCTCAGAGACCACAAGACCTCAGAGACATCTTCGGACAGTGCTGGCTCTTTGGCTTTGAAATGGAGATGAGCACCACCCCCTAGAGTCAGGAATGACTAGCACATAGGTGCGAGGGAACCTTTACCTAAAGCATTTTTAGCTGTTCACTTTTTTCTATTTTTTGTTATCTTCATAACAAATTTCAAACTTTTATCAGGTCACAGGTTTTTAATGCTATTAATAATTCCTCTCATGAAATCTGCTTCTAATGTTTCTATATATCAAAAATAATTAGGTTTGTACTGAAATCTATGTACCATATTTTGTTATAGTATATTATCCAAATGACATGTTTTCAGATACCATAAAAAATAAGAATACTTTATTTTATTAGGCTAAAATAAGGATATACATTAATAGACTTACTTGATCACAAGCACATTCTTTGTTTATCCAATATACACATTCTTTTAGAATTGATAATGGGTTGTTTTCAACTAATTTTTACTATTATGTTTCACTTCGGTTAACTCATGATTGGATGTTTGTATGTCCAGACGTTAATTTTGTGATTCTAATAACTTATAAATTAGATGAAAGGTTTAAGTATTTATTTCATTTTGTAATGTGATACATATTTCTAAATGCTTGAAAAAAGTTTTAAAAACTAAAATCAGTTATCTCTTGTGTATGATGCAAATATATAAATTTACAATAAAGTTCCAGTGCCTAAACCAAAAATACTTCAAAATAGCAAGAGACCTAAGACTGATCCTAACCAGTTCATACAGATGTAGCAGCAACATGATGTTCATAATATCCATTAAATACTTGATCATTTACTTACACAGAAAAATTGGATGCATATAATATATTCAGAAATTGAAGAGTTCATGGCATAAAGATTGCAGTTACTCCTTTTACATGCAACTTTTATTTTCACATTTTTCCTACCTAGAATAAATCATGAGTGTCTCATTTTGCTCACATGTAAGTATCATATATTTGAGTGACAGACACAGACCGTGTCACAACAAAATAAGATTATGTGGTAGTATAAACCATTTTATAAGACAATTTATTTATTTATTTATTTATTTTTCATATTTATAACCCGCTCCCATCTCACAACAAGGGACTCGGGGCGGCGAACATAGAATTAAATCAATAAATACAAAATACAATACATAGATATTAGATGCCTGTGTTGTAACCGTTTTTAAAACCCTCCTTTATAATTGGCGGTGCTGGGGTTACGCAAGGCCGGCTAGTTGGAAGAAGTGAGTCTTAAGACATTTGCGGAAGAGGCGGAGGTCAGGAATGGTGCGGATTTCAGGGGGCAGGTCGTTCCAAAGGGCCGGCCCTGCCACAGAGAAGGCCCTCCCCCTGGGCGCCGACAGTCGACATTGCCCGACCGACGGCACCCTGAGGAGGCCCTCTGTGGGAGCGTGTCGGTCCCAGGGATGTATGGGGCAGGAGACGGTCTTGCAGATAGCTAGGTCCCGAGCCATGGAGCGTTTTGAAGATGGTCGTTGAAAGCTAAATTGGGCTTTGGTTGTAAGATCTAATTGCATAATATTAAAAACCTCAAAATAAGGAATTAAAATGGAATTGAAATAATAAAACCTCAAAATAAGGAATTAAAATGGAATTGAAATAATAAACTTTCTTTTTGTGGTCGGGTGGGTTGCTGCCAGTTTTACTACTGGTTTTCAACCTGCACGCGCCAGATGCACATTGCGTGGGTGTGTGCTGTTCAATGTAATTTATTCTTCGCGCATGTGCAGAACAATTTACAGTGAATTGCGCATGCGTAGTCACAATATCAAAATGGCTGTGGTCCAGCAGCGGCAGGGAACCCGTTCGGGCGTGTGGCAGGCCTGGGTTCTGCGGCCCAGAGCTGAATTTACTACTGGTTCAGTTGAATCGGAAGCAACCCACCTCTGTAGTGCTTTTCAATGAATGGCAATGCCACAGGAATACTAGATAGACAAGTTGACCCTGTGTGAGATATACACTAAAATAAAATCCAGGTGTTTTTTTAAAGTAAAACCTGTACTCTTTCTATGTAAAAAGTGTGTATAACAGCTCCCAACAAGGATATCAAAACAAAAGCTATGTCATGGGTAGAATTCAAAATTCCTAAGCAACTACTTTATAGTGTATTTGATTTCTATTCCACTTTTCTGTTAATTAGAACATTAATTATTTATTAGAACAAGTACTTTCATTGTGCTTAAACTCTACTCAATAGTACAGTATGTCCAGCTATCTGTAAATCCAATTCAGAGTTGATAACCTTACAGCAAGTTCTTTTGATAAAATGCTTCTTTGTAAACCCTTTTAACAGTTACATGTGTAGAACTGAATCATACTTTAAGAACTAGTAATGCACTATTAAAAGAATACTGTTGTATGACAAATCACAATATTTGTTACATTTCAGTTATCAAAATGTTAGGAAACCGCAATTAGCTTATTTCCAATGAAACTAGCTGTCCTTTCTAGACATTTATCACATAATGTAGCAATGTACCTATAAAATATTCTATTTAATTTCTATAAAAGATAGCACATGGATATTTAGGGCACCAAAATTGGCTACTAGTTTTCATTAAATTGATTTGGAACACAGGATATTTACTGTAGCTATAAATGAATATATATTATAAGAAAAATATTACAGTACAAGCTTTCATGATTTAATCAGAATTTCCATTAACCCCAGATAATGTAGCCAATATTAAAGCAATTGCATAAATTAAAAATCTAATTTCAGAACTGACATAGCACAGTGAATAGACAGGAATGTTGATAGTGCAAATTTGATAATAGGGAAATTGTGGAAATTAATTGTAACCAGGAATATTTTTGAAATAAATTTATTTAGAAAGATACAATCATATTTTTCCCTTAAAATCTTTTATTATGCTAAACAAAACCAAATTCAGCCAAGAAAGAAGTAATGTACTACTATTTTAACATTCAGTTGTCTACAAACCTTATCAATAATGTAGCTATAGTTGTCATAATTTGTGTTAACAATCTATGTATTCTTCCTACCAGTACATCAACTCTGAAAAGGAAAATCAGCAATTGTGGCCATGAGATATTTCAAAATGAAAATGGTTCCAAAATAAATACCTTGTTAAGTCATTGTTTTAAACTGGGCCATATTATGTTTCCATAGGCATCAATGAGATCACTTTTATCTTTCAAAATGATTGAATGAGGTTAAACATAATGTATGTTTATATAGATGGTGGAAAAATTACTAGTTAATACATGCTGACTCGAAAATGTTATAGCAGTTATAGAAAAAAAGAGCCGAGTTGAGGAGAGGTAGATAATTTGTTAGTATTTAGATTGCGACACTTAAATATAATATAAATTGCACTACATTCCCATTAACAGTACTAGAACTATTTGGTGTGAAAAGTTAACTAATCCTGTAATAGTTGTCACCTAAATAGTGAGATGGTGTAAACTTTTAAAATGCTATCTTAGCCTTTTTAAAGACTATTTAAAGTCTGCTAATTTAAATCTCATTAATTTCACATTACCCCACTTACAATTACTTCCATTTGTAATACATTTGTGGAAATATATTCTATTTAAACAAACAATTCTGCACATTGGATTTGTAGAAGGGAAAAGATATTACAAGTACAAATGTGAATATATTTTTATGTATTAAATGTTGAAATATTACCTACATATACACTATCATGTTCCATATTGAAATATTGAAATTCAACTCTTAAAAACAATGCTAAACAATTTAACATAAAATACAGCTAAATTGACATAGATCAACCATCCTCCAAAATACAAAAATAAATCTGGAACAAGGTTCAAATATAAAGCAAGAAGTATAAAAGCAGTTGCCAAATTATATCCTATGATGGAGCTCATCTTCATGCATCTTGAATTCAAATGCCTATGCTTTTATAGTAAAGCTTTTTGGTTTCTTAAAAGAAATGCAAAAACCTAGCCCAGAAGAATTATTCCCCAATGCTTTGAGAGGACTGGGTGAAAGTAGAAAGCCATGAAGACACTGCTAATTTTGCACTGGTGAGAGCTCCTCCAACTGACTGACCTGCATTATGGAAAAAAAAAAGAGGGGTATGGGGGGGGAATTAAATAGAATAGATTAAGAATTATATCTGAGGCTCTTTTGCTTGAACAATATTTTATTCATTACGGTAATCATTAGGCCATATCAGAATACAAAATATAGAACAATAAGACCACAGGTAAAGAAAAAGTAAGCATGGCATGGAGCTAGGTTATTTGAAGGACTGCTTCTCTCCAATCACATCAATCTATCCCATCAAGTCTGATGGAAAAGATATATCACAGGTCTAGTCCATAAAGGAATGTTATCTGATGGGGAGCCAGGAAGACAACTTTTTCTGCCATAATACCCACCCTCTATAACAGAGTTTTCAGTCCTTTCCAACTTTATATTTGCATTTGCACAAGTAGCAGGCAAGCCCATTATTTCCACAGCCCGGTTCCAAATAGCTCAAGGCCTAGGGGTTTGGGGACCCCTGCTCTATAACATTAATCCCTTGCAGATCATACTGGCCCTAATTTTGATGGCCTTCAAAAGGTTTGAAAACATGGCTTTGCCATTTGATCTGGATATGGATACCAGGTGGCAATATTGTTAGGAAACTAAGTTCACAGAGGTTATGGGATTTTTTTTAAAAAAAGTATTTATTGTTTCAGTACTTTTAAATGATTGTTGTGTGTTTATTTTGTTTTATTGTTTTTGAATGTACTGTGTGTGCATGTTCAGCATTACATATTTAAGTTAAGTAGCTATATAAATTTAGGCCATGAATGAATGAATAAGTAAATAAAAGGCAAAATTAAAAGGAAATATAAATCATATTTTTGCATCATTTTTACAATTTATCACAATCACATCTTATATGCAATTCTCAATTGCACTGTTATAGTTGAATAAAGGACCATATTATAAATAGTATTTGGGTTCCTACCACACATGAAATAAGTTGTTTTAATATATGGATCCCAATAAGCTATTTTTAAAATATATTATCCAAAATATTGATTTGGATAATTATTTTATTGAATAATAAAGACAGATATATTAATATTAAATATTAAAGGATTTTTACTAAGTACTGTATGACAAAGGAATTATGAAATGAAGGAGAGGTTCTAGTCATAAATCATATTATTTGAATGCCATTGGCTGCTGAAATCTCACTGGAAAAATATCCCCTAAGATGCTTGGGCATTTCTATATTTAAATATTTTGCAGGTTCCAACCCCTTGCCCATGCAGGAGATCCTACATCTGCCTCTATCTAGGATTGAACCCACAACCTTCTGATTGTGAGGCAAGAGCTCTACCTTTAGGTCACTGCAACTGTTGCCCTCCACTAGTGATCCGGTCGAGGTGCCCGGTGCTGGTCTTGAGATAACATCTTGGGAGGAGTTTGACTTTGTTACTACCGAGGATATGGACAGGTTGCGGAGGAACCTTAGAGCCACCACATGTTTATTGGACCCGTGCCCCTCCTGGCTTGTACTGGCATCCTGGGAGGTGACACGAGGCTGGCTCCAGGGTATTGTGAATTCATCTCTGAGTGAGGGGTCCTTGCCCACCGTCTTGAAAGAGGCGGTGGTGAGGCCCCTCCTCAAGAAGCCATCCCTGGACCCAGCTTTATTAGAGAACTATCGTCCCGTCTCCAACCTTCACTTTTTAGTGAAGGTTGTTGAGAGTGTGGTGGCTCAACAGTTTCCCCGACATCTGGAGGAAGTTGATTATCTAGACCCGCGCCAGTCCGGCTTCCGGCCCGGTCACAGTACCGAGACGGCATTGGTCGCGTTGGTGGATGATCTCTGGAGGGCACGGGATAGAGGTTGTTCCTCTATCCTTGTCCTATTAGATCTCTCAGCGGCTTTTGATACCATCGACCATGGTATCTTATTGCACCGATTGGGGGGGTTGGGGCTGAGAGGCACCGTTTTACGGTGGTTCTCATCCTACCTCTCTGGTCGGTCGCAATGGGTGTTGGCAGGAGGGCAGAAGTCGTCCCCGAGGCCCCTCACATGTGGGGTTCCTCAGGGGTCGGTCCTCTCGCCACTCCTGTTCAACACCTACATGAAGCCGCTGGGTGAGATCATCCGTGGTTTTGGGGTGGAATACCATCTGTACGCTGATGACACTCAGTTGTACATATCCACCCCAAACCACCCCAACGATGCCGTCGAGGTGCTGTCCCGGTGTCTGGAGGCCGTACGGATCTGGATGGGTAGTAACAAACTCAAGCTCAACCCGGCCAAGACCGAGTGGCTGTGGTTTCCGGCACCCCGGTTCAGCCAGATAAGTCCAACACTGGCCATTGGGGGCGAACAACTGGCCCCCGTGGAGAGGGCGCGCAACTTGGGCGTCCTCCTGGATTCCCGGCTGTCCATGGAGGACCATGTGGCGGCCGTGGCCAGGGGGGCATTCTATCAGGTACGCCTGATACGCCAGTTGCGCCCCTTACTGGACCGGGGAGCCCTTCGCACAGTCACTCAAGCGCTCGTGACATCCCGGCTGGATTACTGTAACGCTCTCTACATGGGGCTCCCCTTGAGGTGCACTCGAAGGCTACAGTTAGTACAGAATGCGGCCGCGCGGGTGATTATGGGTGCCACAAGGCAAACCCACGTAACACCTCTCCTGCGCGAGCTGCACTGGCTGCCTGTGGCCTTTCGAGTGCGCTTCAAGGTGCTGATGACCATCTTTAAATCGCTCCATGGCTCGGGGCCTAGCTATATACGAGACTGCCTCCTGCCCCATACATCCCTTCGTCCGATCCGCTCCCACAGAGAGGGTCTTCTTCGGGTGCCGTCGACGGGGCAATGCCGGTTGGCGACACCCAGGGGAAGGGCCTTCTCTGTGGCGGGCCCGGCCCTCTGGAACGACCTACCCCCCGACCTCCGTACTATCTCGGACCTCCGCCTCTTCCGCCAACGTCTTAAGACGTATTTATTCCAACAAGCCGGCCTAGGACAGCGAGGCTTTGGCCTGGTCTACTCAATGTGAAGAGGAAACATTGGGCCAACATGGCTTTGGCCCAGTCTACCCAGTGTGAAGAGGAAACATGCCAGCAGTTTGGGGAATGGTGTCAAGCTGGTCATGCCCACCCAGTTGGCCTTGCCCTGTGAGGGCTGTTAAGCTGGCCATGCACACCCAGTCAGCCTCACACACCCCCCCCAAGTTAACCACAACCCTGATTTATTTTATTTTTATTTTATTAAATTTATATCCCGCCCTTCTCCAAACGGACCCAGAAGAAGTGTGTTTTTAGTTTTTGACGGAAGGAGCGGAGGTCCGTAGTTGTTCTAATTTCGGGGGGAAGGTCGTTCCAGAGGGTCGGGCCCGCCACAGAGAAGGCCCTTCCCCTGGGCGTCGCCCGCTGGCATAGCCTTGTGGACGGCACCCGGAGAAGTCCCTCTCTGTGGGAGCGAATTGGCCGCAGGGATGTATGGGGCAGGATGCGATCCCGCAGATAGCTAGGTCCCGTGCCATGAAGCGCTTTAAAGATGATAACCAACACCTTGAAGCGCACCCGAAAGACGACAGGCAGCCAATGCAGCTCGCGCAGGAGTGATGTTACATGGGAGAACCTGGAGGTTCCCATAACTGCCCACATGGCTGCATTCTGGACAAGCTGCAGTCTTCGGGTGCACCTCAAGGGGAGCCCCATGTAGAGAGCATTACAGTAGTCCAGTCGGGATGTCACATTTGGATGCTTGACAACAGACTCACATTTATAATGATGGCAGTGTCCCGGGATTGTAACATCTTTTGCAATCTTCTGACAAGGAAAGTCAATAAGACACCTGGATTCACTTAGTAATCATGCTACTAATTTAATAACTGCAGTGTTCACTTAACAAATGTGTCAATAAAAGTCATAAAATGAGGCAAAACTCAACTAATGTCTCGGCAACATAAATTTTGGGCTCAGTTGAGGACTACTTGTAGAATTGAATATTATATTGTAAGCTTATAATAAAGTGTTGCAATACCACAGGCATGTGTACTTCAGGATTCTTCATCAGTTAAATCATTAATATAGAGACTATATGGCACTGGTGCATAATAATAATAATAATAATAATTTAATTTTATATCCCGCTCTCTCTCCCCAAAGGGACTCGAGGCGGGGCACAGGCACTTAAAAATACAATTAAAACCACAGACAAAATACAAAATTAAAAATGAATTAAATTAATCCTGCGCTAAAAACCCATAAACTAACATTCCCCCTTTAAAACCCCTAACCTTAAAAGAGACTACCCAAGGCCGGCCAGGCGAAAAAGATGTGTCTTTAATTTTAAACGGAAGGAGCGGAGGTCCGTAGTTGTCCTAATGTCGGGGGGAAGGTCGTTCCAGAGGGCTGGGCCCGCCACAGAGAAGACCCTTCCCCTGGGCGTCGCCCGCTGACAGAGTCTAGTGGACGGCACCCGGAGAAGTCCCTCTCTGTGGGAGCGAATCGGCCGTGAGGATGTATGGGGCAGGATCCGATCCCGCAGATAGCTAGGTCCCGAGCCATGGAGCGCTTTGAAGATGATAACTAACACCTTGAAGCGCACCCGAAAGACAACAGGTAGCCAGTGCAGCTCGCGCAAGAGCGGTGTTACGTGGGTAAACCTAGAGGTTCCCATTATTGCTCGCGCGGCTGCGTTCTGGACCAACTGAAGCCTCCGGGTGCACCTCAAGGGGAGCCCCATGTAGAGAGAGTTACAATAGTCCAGTCGGGATGTCACGAGAGCATGAGTGACTGTGCAAAGGGCGTCCCGATCCAATAGGGGGCGCAACTGGCGTACCAGGCGAACCTGGTAAAACGCCCTCCTGGCCACGGCTGTCACTTGATCTTCCATGGACAGCCGGGTATCCAGGAGGACACCCAAGTTGCGCGCCCCATCCACAGGGGCAAGATGCATTTCTTCCTTATCCTTTTAAATATTGATACTGCTTGGATGATTTCATTTACTCCAAACCGCAATCTCAAACAAGGATTTCAACTAGCCGGCCTGGGCTAATTCCATGCTTCCCGCCTCAGTTTGTAATTTTAAATTATGTGATTAGGTTTTAAGGTTAAGTTTTTAATTTTTATAAATTTGTACAGGGGATTATTTAATTCGATTTTAGTTTATATGTAATGTTGATGTTATAATTTTAATTTTTTACCTGTACACCGCCCCGAGTCCCTTTTATTAGAAATCTAATAAAATAAATAAATAAATAAAAATTTTAGTAAAAGGATTTTGATCAATGCAAACAGGCTGGATGCCATGTTAAGGATAGAACAATTTTCTCCATAATGTTTCTCTGTTAAATGTGTCAAATGCTACACTCTATAAGCTCAGCAAATGGTTGACTCTCCTTGCTCACAGATTTAATAATTAGATAATTAAAGAAAAAGCACTTGTCAGTAATAGATCGGCTCTGTCTAAAGCCAGATTGTTGTTCTGTGAGACCTACAGGTGAAACTCGAAAAATTAGAATATTGTGCAAAAGTTCATTTATTTCAGTAATGCAACTGAAAAAGTGAAACTAATACATGAGATAGACTCATTACATGCAATACAAGATAGTTCAAGCCGTGATTTGTCATAATTGTGATGCTTACGGCTTATAGCTCATGAAAACCCCAAATCCACAATCTCAGAAAATTAGAATATTACATGCAATCAATAAAACAAGGATTGTATATAGAACAATATTGGACCTCTGAAAAGTATAAGCATGCATATGTAAGTACTTGGTTTGGGCCCCTTTTGCAGCAATTACCGCCTCAATGCAGTGTGGCATGGAAGCTATCAGGCTGTGGCACTGCTGAGGTATTATGGAAGATCAGGATGCTTCAATAGCAGTCTTCAGCTCTTCTGCATTTTTCAGTCTCATGTCTCTCATCTCTTTCTTGGCAATGGCAAGGTCAGGCAAGTTTGCAAGGTCAGGCAAGTTTGCTGGCCAATCAAGCACAGTAATCCCAGGGTCATTGAACCAGGTATTGGTGCTTTTGGCAGTGTGGGCAGGTGCCACGTCCTGCTGGAAAATGAAGTCGGCATCTCCATAAAGCTCATCTGCGGAAAGAAGCATGAAGTGCTCCAAAATCTTCTGGTAGACAGCTATGTTGACCCTAGACTGAAGCACAGTGGACCAACACTAGCAGATGACATGGCTCCCCAAATCAACACAGACTGTGGAAACTTCACACTGGACTTCAAGCATCTTCCAGTGTGTGCCTCTCCATTCTTCCTCCATACTCTGGGTCCTTGGTTTCCAAATGAGATGCAAAAGTTGCTCTCATCAGAAAAGAGGACTTTGGACCACTGAGCAACAGACCAGGTCTGTTTTTCTTTAGCCCAGATATGATGCTTCTGACATTGTTTGTTGTTCAGAAGCGGCTTGACAAGAGGAATATGACATTTGAAGCCCATGTCCAGGATCCGTCTGTGTGTGGTGGCTCTTGATGCACTGACTCCAGCCTCAGTCTACTCTTTGAGAAAATCCCCAACACTTTTGAATGGCCTTTTCCTGACAATCCTCTCCAAGCTGCGGTCATCCCTGCTACTTATGCACCCTTTTCTTTCACACTTTTCCCTTCCATATAACTTTCTATTAATGTGTTTTGATACAGCACTTTGGGAACATCCAACTTCTTTTGCAATTACCTTTTGAGGCTTTCCCTCCTTGTGGAGGGTTTCAATGATGGTTTTCTACACAACTGTCAGGTCAGCAGTCTTTCCCATGATTGTGATTCCTACTGAACCAGACTGAGAGACCATTTAAAGGCTCAGGAACCCTTTGCAGGTGTTATGGTTTAATTAGCTGATTAGAGTGAGACATTTTGAACCTAGAAAATTGCACATTTTCATAATATTTCAATTTTCTGAGATTGTGTATTTGGGGTTTTCATGAGTGTAAGCCATAATCATCACAATTATGACAAATCACAGCTTGAACTATCTTGCTTTGCATGTAATGAGTCTATTTCATATATTAGTTTCACCTTTTAAATTGCATTACTGAAATAAATGAATTTTTGCACAATATTCTAATGTTTCAAGTTTACCTATATATACAATAGGATTTATTCCTAAAAGCATTGTAACAAAGATTTGGTATATATAAATATACTCTTTTTTACTTCTATTGTAATTTGCTATGGAATATTTATTTGGTTGTTGAAATTATATGGGACCTAAATGGTTCATGAATTTCCTGTGTTAAAAAAGATTTTTGGTAAAATAGACCAATATTTTAAAGCTGGCCAAGGGAAGGCTATTTTGCAATTGTGCAAAATGAAGAGTTCACCCAAATCTCTTGTTTGTAAGCCTGAATAAAATTCAGTTGGCTGGGTTTATATATAATGCCATTAACCACACCAATTTCATCATAGTCCAGCCTCCAAATTTGTAGCACTTTGATTCCAGTTAGAGGATCACTTACCAACAGCTCTTCCTGTCTGCACAACATTTCGACTACTGGTAACCATGGCATTTCCAATCTTCTTACCATGTTCACTGTTCTGAACAGAACTAAATTGAGAAATAGAATAGCACCGTCTTACTGGTTTCTGCTAATTTCATGTATGTAATGTTTAATAACATTAATTATGGGCCCAACTGGCAAAAGAAAGCTCAGGACTTAGATGGAAACATGCAGAGGAGGCCTTCATTCTGCAGTGGACAGACAATGGCTAAAATGATAATGAATGTTTAAGAATATCAATTAAACATAAGTAAATTGAAATATTAATTTATGTTTCAGTTAACTAGCACTAGAATGGGTAAGGTATTTGGAATTTGAAATATTTTGAATTTAAAATGGTTCCATTTTGGAACTGCTTGAAACTCAATCTACTGCTGTTTCAATCTCAGAATGCTTCCATGAATTTGAACATTATTTTTATTTCTAAATATTTTTAAAAATTGGTCTACATGCCTATTAAGAAGTATCTGAATAAGGTTCCAAAAAATTCTAAAATTTTCATAAAATATTGGGTATTATTGATCAATCCATTTTATTTTTTAAGCCAATACTGCCATATCTGAACAATAAACTACTGTACATACATTTCAACTGTGAACAAGTTTAAAAATATAAGCAACACTTACTGTGATAATCTTAATTTTACATCAGAAACAGAATATTGTCCTTGGAATGGATGACTAAAAAAAAGTGAGGTAGGGCAGAAGAGAGAGAGAAAAGGTAAGCTGACTAACCATTTCATATACTTTCTCAGTTATAACTATGAACCATTTCCTTTGTGTGAAAAGGGATACATTAAAACATTTTGCCTCTTCTCGTTTTAGGAGTCAATATTCTAAATATTTCCTATTCTTAGGAACTAAATTATTTTCTTGCCATGCTGCTTCTGCTGCTTCAATAACTGGCTGGGTAATATTAAAGATAAAGGAAATTGAACACTTTCTGGCTTATTACATGAGCCCAAAAAATCAGGAATAACTTGTTATATTTACAGAACCTTTCTCAGCAGGAAGAACAGCAATGATGTTAAGCAAATATATTCCCAAATTATGAGTGAAACTATCACTTTCACTTTCTCATTTCCATATAAATTGATATACTCTTACCTAGGATTTACTTCTGCGAGGGCTGGGTGTTTATTACTGTTCCAAACTCTATAATTATGAGTATTCTTCCAAGCTGCTACAAAGGTTGTTCCAAAGTCAGACAATATTTTCACACTATCTGCCAAATAAAACGAGTAAAGTGACTGGGTTGCAATACTTTCTATCCTATAGGCATACCCATTTGTTGCGCTCTATTCTTGAAACAAAAAATAATATATATTTTCTGCTCAGTGAAAGACTAGTTTATTTTTTAATTAAAAAAATATTTTTATTAACTTTTTTTAAAAGACCTTTTTTTTGCAATTTCCTTCTGTACAACATTTTCACCTCGGTATACATCCATTGTAAATGCACTTCTCCCCTCTTATTTCAGTTTGTCTTTGTTTATAATATGATACTATTATATACATTCCTTAATTTACAATCCTTCATTATGTACCATTTCCATTTATACATGTTTGTTCATCTCTACCAATATATTACTAATTTCTAACTTCCTTGATTTTGCCTAGACTTTCAACAGTCTGGTGATACGTTTGGGTACATTTTACCCAGTCTTGCTAGTGGGAGGTGCCATCTATAGAACATTTTATATATATTTTCCTTGTAGGCTACTGCCATTGTCAATTTATAATCTTCATTTCAATTTTTCCCCATTTCTCCAAATCAATAATGTAACCATTTTTTACCCCAAGTTATCATAGTTTCTTTAACTACCTCCTCCATTCTGTAATTAAATAGGTAGTTATATAATTTCTTGATCAATTTATCCTCTGTACCTTGCAAAATTTTATCTAGATCTTGTGGTTCTGTTTGGAATCCGTACTGTTCTTTATCTTTCTTATATCTAGCCTGTAACTGCATATATGGCCACCAATCGATGTCCATGCCCTGCTCTTTTAATTCTAATCTTCTTTTAATGCTCCCTGATCATTTAGTAAATCTTTATATTTTTTTATTTTATGTATGTTTAATACATTTGGGTAGATTAATGCTTCCATTGTTGATAGCCAATTTGGAATTTTAATTTAGTGTTTTTCTTTAATTTTTTGCCTTACTTGTAGCAAAACATCCCTAATTAAATGTTTCTGAAAATAACTGTGGGTTTTATTTTTGCCATCCCATATAAATATGTGCTATCCTAACTGTAAGTCATGGTCTTTTAAAATCAGCGTTCTTTTATTTTTTAACTCAATCCAATCTTTGATCCATGTAAGTGCCACTGTTTGGTAGTAAGTCTCCCAATTTGGAAGCCTGAATCCTCCTCCTTCTCTACTATTCTGCAATATTTTTATTTTTATTTGTGCTCCCCTCCCCCAGCCAAATGTATTTCATAGTTACCTTATTTAACTCTCTAAAAAAGTTTTTATCTAATTTTATTTGTGCTACTTGAAAGAGGAACAATATTCTGGATAAAATATTCATTTCGATGGCAGCTATCCTTCCTATAAAGGACAGTTGTAGTTTTTTCCAGGTTTCCAAATATTTTTTAATCTGTTGTATTCATTTAGTGTAGTTATCTTCTTTGATTGAAGAACATCTGGCTTGTAGCCAAATTCCCAAATATTTTACTTTTTTTGGTAAGTTGTATGTCCATTCTTGTTAGGATATTCAGCCTTATATTGGGTTGACAATATATACGAGTCTATGTTCTTAAGGAGTTATATAGTTTTAAGAACTGTGTTTGAATTAGCAATTCTCTTTCCTGTTTTTTAGTAAGACTAAAAAACCTTTGCCTTTGTTTTATTTTTGTTAATTTTAAGTCCTGATACTCTACCATATTCTTCTATATGTTGCACCAGTTGGGGTCCTGTTTCTAGAGGTTATTCCAATATAAATACTAAATCGTCTGCAAATGCTTGGACTTTGTATTCTTTTTTCCATATTTTCAGGAAAAAAGGGTTCTTTAGTTTCTGATCCCCTGATTTTATTAGCAATACCGCCAAGATTAATATGAATGATAAAGTTGATAACAGGCATCCTTGTCTTATCCCCTTCTCAATAATATTTTTTTTGGTAATATCTCCATTTATTATTACTTTGGTTATTTGGTTTGTGTATATTTTTTCCACTATCTTTACAAATTTCTCCCTAAAGTTCATAGTCTCCACTTGTAAAATAATAAATCTCCAATTTAAACCTCCAAAGGTTTTTTGGGCATCCAAAAAGATTAAGCCAGCTTGCTTTCCTGGATGTGCTTCATAATATTCTAGTGTGTTTATAATGGTTCTCATGTTCTTATTTGTCTTTTTGATAAAAATCCATTTTGGTCTGGATGGATATACTCGTTTAGAATCTTTTAAACTCTTTCTGCAATTATGGATGCAAATATTTTATAGTCTACGTTTCGCAGTGAAATGGGTCTGTAGTTTTTAATCTGATGTGGGTATATATCTTCTTTTGGAATAAGTGTTGTGCTGATTCAGAAGTATATAGCTAGTGTAGGAATTAAGAACTATCTCCTTTAAGAAACTACCTCATGGGAAATGTAGGTAGAACTGCCTTATGGGAAATGTAGTTCCATAACATGTGATCACCTCTATGTGCCTGATTGGCCACCGGGGTATTCTGCTCATGTGAAAAGTTTATTTCTGGTCTGTTGGAATCCTTTGTTAACCGGGATGGCAGCAGCCTTGGTATCTCCGCTCATTATCTCCGCTTATCATCTCTGCTCAGCAGGGGAATAAAAAACTGCAGTCTTTTTACACTGCGTGATGGGACAGACCAGGAAATTCAGAAGTATCTTAACATTGAACTGTCAGTTTTGCTATTAAAAATGCCTGATAATAAACTTGATCTGAAAGAGATTCTTAAGCATGGAGTTAACTGGCTGCCCTGAGCGAGCCTACACTGCCCAACACAGAACAGTAAAAAGACTATGAAGATTTTATTCCCCTCAACTAAATAGGACAATGCATATTTACACCCCATCATAAATAAGGCATTGAAGTTGAATCCCAACCTCCGTTTGCATTTTATCTCAGAAACAACTGACGGGATTCCCCACCCACCCCACCCCCTCTTGGAGCAAAGAGAGACATCCAGTTTCAGTGAGAAAGGCTGTTTAATTCTCCTGAGATGAAGGACTTTTGTGATTAAGAAAATGTGTTTAAAAAGTGGGTCAAGAGATGCATGAGAAAGCAGCCTCTGTGATCTTCTCTAAAAAGCTTGTTTTGTCTGCGGAAGAGTACTCACAAGCTCTGATATACTAAGAAAGCAGATCCTACAAAGTTAAAAAAGGTGTGTTTCCCCTCTCTAATTGTTGGGTTCCAGGAAAGAGAACCCAGGAAACGCATGATAAACAACCCCCCCCTTCCCCCCCCCCCAATCTAACAAAGAAAGGGAAGCTGAAGCAGTAGTCATAAAAGCTCCGTGGAAAGGTCTCCATGGAAATGAAATTTGAATGAGAAAGGTCAACTAGCCTAGAGCCGACCTCCCAACTCATTTGAGCTTTATTGATGAGTTGTCCTAGCAACCAGAAGTAATAAAGAGGCCAGCGTAGTTAGTGTGTGCAGACTTGCAGGCAGCCAAAAGAAAACGAAGGGCGATAAGGTAGAGAAAGTCCAGCAAAATATTGATGTATTATTATTGATAATACATATAGCTTGGATGGTCACCTCAACAGGAAGAATGCCATTACTAATCACCCCAAACAGTAGGCACAAGCAGCACCCTCTAGCGGCTCCTCTACAACCCAGTAGTTCAAGCCAACACTTGCGATGCATCCAAATGGTTGACCTCTGAACTATGCCTGTATCTCCAAAGTCTGGCAACTCTAAAGTGGCCGACAAGTGGACTGCGCCTGCATCTCCAAAGTCTCACAGCGCATCCTAGTGGCCAAAAAGGGAACTGAACTCAGAGAATTCATAACACATTCAAGAAGTTTTCTGAGCTAATCCTAGTCATAGAATCTTTCTAGCCATGGCAGAAGGGTCAGACATGCCGAACCCCATGCCTGAACCCACCATAGACTCAGAATTGGTCATCCAAAACTCAGAATTGGATGTTCAACTATCAGAAAATACAGCAACACGTCAGATAGTCTATGACCTAAGAAAGAATAGAAGGCCTACGCAGATTATATGGGCAAACCTCTTGGAGGAATGGGACGGGGTTTATCGAAAGCATGAGAGTCGCTGGAAGGAGTTACAGCATCTCTGTGACCAACCCAAAGACGATCTACCCCATCCCCCTGCACTTCCGCTCATTGGATGAGAACATGGACATACTCTACGTGCGGTGGATACTGTATGGAGACCTCCTCAACGACATCCAGTCACAACTAAATGATGATAAAGAACTTCAGAAGGAGATGCTGCGCATTCAGATGTTAAACAGAGAACATAAAAATCAGTTTTGACGCAGCAAAGAACTTATCCAAACTAGTCTGAAGAGGGAGAATGCCCCGGATGAGAAGGCTCAGTCTGAAGCATCTCAGCAGTCATATGTAGCTCCTTCTCATGCTTCTAAGAAAGCGTCCTCGTCTAATCCCAAAGACACACCTGAAACAAATGCCGAATCTGAAGAGTCTTATCGTTCGCAAGCACCATCTCAGTGGTCACATGCAGCCTCCTCTCATGCTTCTAAAAGGAAATCCTCATCTAGTCCCTAAGTTACACATGGCATCTCAACAGTCACACGTAGCTTCCTCCCATGTCTCCAGAAAAGCCTCATCTTTCCGACCAAAGGCATATCGATCTCGAGCAGGTAGCAGCGTCTTGCAGAAATCTTCCCACTACAGCCAAAGGTCATGGGTATCCATAGCTGCAGAAGCACGGATAGAAGCTGAGATGGTCAAGGTACATCTGGAGACCACAAAGGAAGAGCAGCTGCTGAAGGAAAAGATGGCAACCCTGGAAGCAAAGAAGGCAGCTGCAGCAGCCAAAGCTCAGGCAGAGAAGGCAGCTGCAGAAGAAGAGAGTGCCAAAGTTCAGGCTCAACTGGAATACCTTCAATGCAAGCGGGAAGTGAAAGAAAGACTAATATGGGCCAAAGCTGTACTGGAGAAGGCTGACAGAGCCTCCCTCAACTCCAGTCCTAGGAAGCTGGAAAAGGATAACCCGTACGAGCATGTTAAGACCTATGTGGATGACCCGAACTCGCCGCAACAGGAACAAGGAGGAGAATTTCAACTGCCAGAATGACAAATTAGTCAGATGGCGGACATCATACAATATGGATCACAAGACTCCTTCCTTGGAATTAGAAAACCTACTTCGACAAACCAAGAAACACGAGGTGATCAGGGTAGTCCATCAGCAACAGTAAAGGATCTTCAGCAGGCAGGCACACAAGTAGCTGTGAGTCACAGCCTCAGTGTGGAGGTGAAGGAACCCTTGTCAAAACTTCAAAGCAACTCGAGTGCAGTCATACGGCCCAAAGAACAGTCAGACAGGTACCCTGCATCCAGACTCTGAGTTGCCACAACGGACAACTCCTAACCCTCATCCAGCCAAGGATCCTCAGCGTGATACCAAAATGCACCCAGAAGCGGCTGCAAATGTTAATTGCATATCAGTATGTGGTGACTCACCATCCCCTCACTCATACCAACCAATCTCCTTAGTGAAAGTCTATCTCGATGGGCACCCAGAAGAAGCCAGGAAGATGTCTGAAATAGTAGATGTGCAAAGCTATAGCACATTAGCCAGTTCAGCAGTTGACAGCTTCATCAACATCCAAAGTGAAGGAACACACTTCATGACATCAACGCGCACTGGGTCCCAGCGCACGGCAGGGAGGAAACCGCCATTACTAGAATGGGACGACCCACCAGATTATCAAAGTCAGATTGCGACACCAGAGTTAGCAAGCACCACACCTCAGCTGAAGCGCATGCCTAATCACTTTCCTGCTCTAGATCCAAAAGCCGAAATCCTGCCCTTGCCAAGAGCGGACACCTCCGACGCTCTCACTCCCCAAGAAGTGGTCAAAGGCCCAAGGGGCTCCCCATCTGCCCTCAAGACAGACTTCCGAAAGGACATCTTCGGAAGAGTGTGTGTCAATTGGCTGCAGGTTCCAACTCAGCTGAATGTCTTCGTAACTTCCACTCTCAGTAATGGGAGAACATCCCACTTGAAACCATGCTAAGAACATTTCACAACCTCATCAATCAGGCCAATTTTAGGAACAACAGTGTTCCAGACCAGCAAAGAAGACAATGACTTGGCCTTGTCGATTGAGAACAAATAATTTCTGAGACTCATGATCAAGGAACTCCAACAGGACGCTACTAAGAGCTGGGCGGCTCCACTACCCTTTCGCATACCAAAGCAATGGTATCCAAATAACCACGAGCAACCTCTCTCTCGCCTCTTCAATCTGAGACAAATCATAAACAGGAAGCCCGAAATGAAAGCTCATTCGCCGGAGCTCCTAAACAAGATGGTCCAGAATGGACACGCAGAACTCGCTCCACCTCTGAAAAGTGATGAGGAATGCTGGCACCTGCCATCCTTTGGCATTTACCACCCACAAAAGCCAGGCAAGATTAAAGTAGCCTTTGATGCCATCGTGCAATTCCAAGGTCTCTCTCTGAACAAAGTGCTTCTCACAGGTCCCGACTTCACCAAGAGTCTGCTCAGCATGCTCATTCGCTTCAGAAAGGAAGTGATAGCTATCATGGCTGACATTCAGCAGATGTTCTACTTATTCCTTGTCAGAGAAGACAATCAAAGCTGCATATGTTTCATGTTTTCCAGTGTCAAATAGCACAACCAATGGAAGTAAGAATGGCAAATGTGGCATGCCACCCTGAGTTGTCTCCAAAGTGTTGTCTCCAAGTACCTCCCCATCTGGCCTTCCGCCACAATGAAGGCAATAGCAGCTGTAGGATACATTAGGGTCTACGGCAGGGAGAAAACGTTCACATCTGTTTCATCATGGAAGAGGTGAAACTAGCACCACAACTACCCCTCAAGTCCCAAGAACCAACTTGCTTCAAACACCTCTCCAAACAGAGATCTCTCATGTTGGGCTTAGCAGTGAATGTTCTTACCATTCTCATGGCAGAGGTGGCAGCCACCATCAACGCTCGACCTTTGGTTCCAGAGTCTTCGGATCCTGAAAACCCAACTGTTCTCACCTCAGCCACCTTGCCGACCCAGAAGACAGGTAATTGGCCAGCAACAGCAGGGAACTTCATTCCCAAAGACATGTATTGGAACTTGTGGCCTAAGGGACTTGTGTTCATTGGAACTCACAGCCTATGGGACTTGTGCACAATCCTACCCAGTAATGATGGACTTGTTTGCCAGGTAGAAGTTCAAGCTGTGAAGCCGATCAGCAGACTTCCACCAAGAAGCTCTATACCAGACCAATCACTGACCTAGCACTGATGCTAGGGAAGACTGAACTAGAAGACTGAACCTCAAGCTTTGCATGCTTTGTATTTACATCATTGTTTGCATGTTTGATGCTATGCCTTTGTGTAACTCAGTTAATTAGTTAGTTAGGTTTGCATGTTTGATGCTATGCCTTTGTGTAACTCAGTTAATTAGTTAGTTAGGTTCACATGTTTGATGTTATGCCTTTGTTTATCTTAGTTAATTAGATAGTCAAGTTTGCATTTTTTTGATTCCTAAGTATGGAGTTAACTGGCTGCCCCGAGCGAGCCCACACCATCCGAGGCAGAATAAGTGTAGTAAGTGCTTCTGTCCATGAATTTGTTATCTTTACTTCTACGAGCACCTCGTTGACTACTTCTATCATTAATATATCTAAAGGTTCCTATACCGTCTTGTATAGCTCCACAGATAATCACCGAGTCTGTTGTTTTATTCTTTTGTTTCTTCCTTGCCTCCACTAATTTCATCATAGTTATTGATTCGTTTAATTTCTCTCTTTTTATCTCTGTATTTTTGGTCAAGTTCATCTTATTTAGGTATTGTTTGATAATATCCTTCTGCCGATACAAGCTTTGAAAAAATTGTTGTGTTATTTTCTTTTTTTTCTCTCTTCTCCTTTTCTTTTCTTAATTTATATGCCAGCCAACACCCTGGATTATTTGTGTGCTCAAAGAAGTTTTGCTTTGCCATTCTAACTTTCTGGGCCATTTCATCTTGTGTAATCAGGTTCAATTTATGTCTTATTAGATCTATTTTTCCTTTTATCTTGTTGTTTTGGGGCATGGACTGTAAATCTAATTCTAGTCTTTTAATTTCTTCCTGAACCTCTTCTTGTTTTTGTTTCCTTTTCTTGTTTCTTCTTGCTGTGTTCGCTATAAGTCCTCCTATATATGTTTTGGTGGTATTCCACAAATTTTGTAGTGATGTGTCTTCGTTTTTATTTTGAAAAATGCTGTCATCTCTTTTTCAATCATCTGTGTATATTCTTTTTGTTTCAGTATTTCCTTGTTCATTGTCCATCTATGCTTTTGTCCTTTCCATATTACTTTTATGGGGTTGTGGTCTGCCCAGATGTTAGTCATTATTTCTATCTCTTCAATGTCTTTTATCAGCCCTGAGGTCATCCATGCCATATTGATCTACAACACGATTTAGAATGTAAATTGGTTCTGTCTCCTATTTGTTCCTCTCCACACATCTCACAGGCTCAGTTCTTGCGCCATTTTGAAGAAAGAGTCTGACAGTGTTGTCTTCCTTATTTTATTTTTTGTTGCTTTTACAATCTTTTTTATTTATTTTATTTATTTTATCGAATTTATACCCCACCCTTCTCCCTGTTGGGACCCAACAGGGAGATGTCCACTATTTTGATTTTGAAAAAGTTTTATTGGGTTTTAACAATTTTTTAAGGGTAGGGTAAGGGTTTACAAAAACATTTTGAGAGCCTTTGCGTCAGAGTCCTTGGCCCATCCCGGGCTACATAATAAAACAGTAATACAGAAATATGTCAAAAACAAATACTACAAGATAAAGACAAGTGAATACATATCACATTTCCAATTCTGAGATGGTAGACATGTACAAACATCCTGGTATATAGAAAATAAAAAAAAGAAAGTTAATAAAAAAAAGAAAAACAAGCAAAAAAAAAATCACTTTTTGGATCTAAGTCTTTTCGCAATTGTATCTTCTTTCCCTCCCGCCTGGCCCCCAGTGGGCGGGGCCGTGGCCCCCTCCGCCCCCCCTGGATCTTCCCCCAGGACTGAGGAATGTTTTTTGAGAAAGGCTTCAGCCTCAGCAACTGTTTTAATCTTCACTCTTCCTCCTTCCCAGAACACCAGCATCCCTTCGGGCATCGCCCACTTGAACCAGACCCCGTGGTCAAACAATTTTTTAGATAAGAAGGAAAATTTCCTTCTCATTTCTCTGATTTTTTTTGGAACCTGCTTCAAGATAACAACAGCCTTTTGTTGGTAAATCAGCGGACCCTCTCTCTGCGCCCTCAAAATCCCCTCTCTGGTTGACCTTCTAACAAATTTAATGTGTATCTCTCTGGGTACTTCATTTATCCTGGCATATGCTGAATTTATTCTGTAGACTAGGTCAATGTCCCCCCTGATCTCATCTTTGGGTTTATGTAAATAGTCTGCTAAAATTGTGCTCATGAGTTCAGGAAGACATTCACCAGATTCTTCAGAAATGTTCTGAAATCTTAAAAAATATGACATCCTTTCATAATCCATCCTAGTCATATGCCCAGTTAGTTCCCCCACTTCATTATTAACATTTTTAAGCTCCCCCTTTGCCTCAGTCAGCCCCCTTTCCAGATCTTCAGTCTTCTGTGTATTCTCCTGCAGTTGCTTGCGAGTTTCCAGAAGTCCTTTCTTGAAGTTATTATTATCTTCTCTCTGGGATTTAATTTCCTGGACCAAGGTCTGTATAACCAATTCCAGAGAAGATAATCTTTGTTCCAGGCCTGCCAGCTCTGATTTTTGTGCCATGGTTAGCTATTAAACTCAATGTCACTAAAATGGCGTTTTTTGGGTGGGGCAGCTGAGACAAGTCAGGAGATGAAAGTTTCAAATCAGGGCTGTAAAAAGTTCAGTAGCCAGAGAAGAAATACTTTTCTATATCAGTGTAGTAAAAAAAAAAAGGCAATCCAGACAGGGAATCAATTAATCCCAAAAAAAAAAGGGAAATTCTTCATTAAACGCAGGAGAGAATCCAAATCACAAAGAGGTGCTGGTGATTTTCCATAAGTAAAATAGTCATTCAGGAGCAGAAAGTAGCCATCTTCCACCGCCCAAGCCGGAGAGAGTAACAAAGAGAAAGTTTGTAACACGCCAATCGAGCTTAGAAACATTGTTGCAAGCGCAAATCGCAGGTTTGGCCCTCCACTCTAACGAGGGCCCGCCTTGATGAGGGGTTTATTAATCCGGAGAGGTGGAAGAAGCGTGGTCTAAGGGGTTTTTTAGTTGTTAGGTTATTGTCTGTTTTAGGGGGTACCAGGGAGGGGGGAGGGTATAGATGCATAGAGATGGAGACGGAGAGAGAGGGCCAGGCCAGCAGACGACGGAGGGTAGCGTAGGGAGCCATGAGTAGGGGGGAAACACGAGTCATCCCGTTAGAGGGCAATTCCATCCAGATGGTCGTGGGGAGACGCAGGTCCGAGGGGAGACAATTTCTATCCTCCCGGTTGAGGGCACAGAACCGTTGGTTACATACGGTGAAGTGCCACAACCCCCGCTTGCTAGGTGGTCGGGAAGTACAGAGCCAGGGCTTGAGGCTGATGTTTTGCAATGCCAGGTCCGTGGTCAACAAAGCCCCCCTTGTACATGACCTTGTGTCAGAGGAGGGGCCGGACCTGGCAGGAATAGCGGAAACCTGGTTGGGCCACGAGGGTGGACTCCCCCTCGTCAAAATGTGCCCACCAGGCTACCGTGCTTTTCATCAGCCTCGGGCCCTTGGCAGGGGCGGTGGGGTAGCGGTTATTGTAAAGGAAAGTCTTGAGCCGAGAGAGACCACTGTGCCACAGACTACCGGTTGTGAGTCCCTCTGCGTGAAGTGGGGCCTAGGGAGGCAGTTGGGCGTGCTGGTTATATACCTGGCTCCCCGCTATGTAGCAGCAGCCCTGCCCGAGCTCCTGGAGGTGATCGCTACGGTGGCAGTGGAGACCCCCAGACTTTTAGTCATGGGGGACTTTAATCTGCCATCGGTGGGCGAATCATCCGAGGCAGCTCGGGAGTTCATGGCTTCCATGACGGCCATGGACCTGACCCAACTAATTTTAGGCCCCACCCACGAGGGTGGACATACACCGGATCTCATCTTTGTCTCCGGCCAGTGGAAGAGTGATCTGGGTTTAGGGGACATAGTCATCACGCCCTTGTCATGGTCAGACCACTCACTTCTCCGGCTCGACTTTCCAACCGCCACCCCCCTCCGCGGGGAGGCGGAACCCGGGTCTCCAATTTGGTTCCGCCCCAGGCGCCTGATGGACCCGGATGGGTTCCAGACGGCGCTTGGGCCATTTCCTGTACCCCCGACCCGCGCCCCGATCGAGGACCTTGTGGTCGCATGGAATACGGCGACCGCGGGAGCCTTGGATCGGGTCGCGCCCTTGCGGCCTCTCTTGCGGCGGCGAGTCACCACGGCTCCCTGGTTTACCGAGGAGCTGAGGGTGATGAAACGCCGCAAGAGATGCCTAGAGAGAAGATGGAGGTCTAACCGTTCTGAATCTGACCGAACACAGGTAAGAGCCCATTTACGGACTTACATTGTGGCGTTGAGAGTGGCCAAACGTCATCATTGTGCCACCCTCATAGCATCCGCAGAAAACCGCCCTGCCGCCCTGTTTAGGGTGACCCGCTCCCTCCTTCAACAGAGGGTGCGGGAAGCCCCGCTACAGGGTAGAGCAGAGGAATTTGTGATTTTTCTGCAGGAGAAAATCGCTCAGATACAGAACGAGCTAGCCCCCATTGATGGCCCAGTGGGATGCCACGAGACAGATCTTGTTTGGGAGGAGTTTGACTCCGTTACTTCCGAGGATATGGACAGGTTACGTGGGCGACTGCGAGCCACCACATGTTTATTGGACCCGTGTCCCTCCTGGCTTGTACTGGCATCCTGGGAGGTGACACGAGGCTGGCTCCAAGAGGTTATCAACGCATCCTTGGGTGAGGGTTCCTTGCCTGCCTCCCTAAAAGAGGCTATGGTGAGGCCCCTCCTCAAGAAGCCCTCTTTGGATCCAGCTCTTTTGAACAACTATCGTCCAGTCTCCAACCTTCCCTTTCTGGCGAAGGTTGTTGAGAGTGTGGTGGCACAACAGTTTCCCCGTCACCTGGAGGAAGTTGAGTATCTAGATCCGCGCCAGTCCGGCTTTCGGCCCGGGCATAGCACCGAGACGGTATTGGTCGCGTTGGTTGATGATCTCTGGAGGGCCAGGGATGGGGGTTGTTCCTCCATCCTGGTCCTATTAGACCTCTCGGCGGCTTTCGATACCATCGACCATGGTATCCTATTGCATCGGTTGGGGGGGTTGGGGGTGGGAGGCACCGTTTTACGGTGGTTCTCCTCCTACCTCTCTGGCCGATCGCAATTTGTGTTGGCAGGAGAGCAGAGGTCGACCTCGAGACCCCTCACATGTGGGGTTCCTCAGGGGTCGGTCCTCTCGCCTCTCCTGTTCAACACATATATGAAGCCGCTGGGTGAGATCATCCGTGGTTTTGGGGTAGAGTATCATCTCTACGCTGATGATACGCAGCTGTATATATCTACCCCAAACCACCCCAACGATGCCGTAGCGGTGATGTGCCAGTGCCTGGAAGCCGTACGGATCTGGATGGGAAGTAACGGACTCAGACTCAACCCGACCAAGACCGAGTGGCTGTGGTTTCCGGCTGCCCGATTCAACCAGCTAACTCCATCGCTGGCCATAGGGGGCGAACATCTTGCCCCTGTGGATGGGGCGCGCAACTTGGGTGTCCTCCTAGATGCCCGGCTGTCCATGGAAGATCAAGTGACAGCCGTGGCTAGGAGGGCGTTTTACCAGGTTCGCCTGGTTCGCCAGTTGCGCCCCCTATTGGATCGGGACGCCCTTCGCACAGTCACTCATGCTCTCATGACATCCCGACTGGACTATTGTAACTCTCTCTACATGGGGATTCCCTTGAGGTGCACCCGGAGACTGCAGATGGTCCAGAACGCAGCCGCGCGGGCAATCCTGGGTACCTCTAGGTTTACCCATGTAACACCTCTCCTGCGCGAGCTGCACTGGCTGCCTGTCGTCTTCCGGGTGCGCTTCAAGGTACTAATTATCATCTTTAAAGCGCTCCATGGCTCGGGACCTAGCTATTTGCGGGATCGGATCCTGCCCCATACTTCCTCACGGCCGATTCGCTCCCACAGAGAGGGACTTCTCCGGGTGCCGTCCACTAGATTTTGTCAGCGGGCGACGCCCAGGGGAAGGGCTCTCTCTGTGGCGGGCCCTGCCCTCTGGAATGACCTTCCCCCCGACATTAGAACGACCACGGACCTCCGCTCCTTCCGTCTGAAATTAAAAACATACTTTTTCTGCTTGGCCGGTCTGGGGTAGTCTCTCTCTATGGGGTTTTAGTTGTATAGTGGGAATTTTAGCTTAGATTGGGTATTTTAGCACAGGTATTATTTAATTTGTTTTTAAGATGTTTTTGATTGTATATTTATGGTTTTAGTTTCCCTGTGCACCGCTCCGAGTCCCTACGGGGAGAGGAGCGGTCAAGAAATTAAACTATTATTATTATTATTAAATCACTTTCACTCGCTTTCAGTAAGCTCCAGGCAATTCACATAAGAAAAGGTCCGTTCCTCGCAATGAGGAACCATTTAAAAGCGCAGCTTTAAATCCGAGGGGGGGTTTAACAAAAAAAAACACCCCCCTCCCAGTTTTTGAGTCCAGCGCTGCCATCAGAGAAAAAAAGCCAACAAAATACACTCACTCTCCACCCTGCAGCCGAGCCTCGGGAGAGCCTTCCGACCCGGACGTCTGGCTCACTCCTCAGTTAAGCAGCTGTTCCGTTCTCCATTGGCAAAGGCAGAGACAGGCGTCTCCCCCCCGCAGCCAGCCTTCCCTCACCTAGGCTGAGGCAGGGGCCGCTCTCCCACCGCCATGGGGAGGAAACGGCCCCTACGAGCCAGCCTTACGGGAAACCCCCAAAATTGGGGCGTTTCGCCCCCGTGGGGGGGCAGAAAGAAGAGCAAAGCGGCGGACGAGCCAGGGACCCGTCCGTTGCTGTTGGAGGCGGAAGCGGAAGTCCGAGATGTCCACTATTGATGTCCACTATTGAATTGAAATCTCCAATTAAACATATGTTTTCGTACTCTAATTCCGTTATTTTGTTATATACTTTTCTGTAAAATTCAGTTTGGTTGTTGTTTGGTGCATAGATTATAGTAAGTAAGGAGTATTTGTTTTTGCTCTGTTTTAATCTTGATCATTAAAATTATTCTCTCCTCAACTGTATATATTAATTTTGATTCAAGTCTTTCCTTAATATATGTTATAATTCCTCTTTTTTCCTGTTGCGTTAATAATACATACATCTTCCCTAACTTTGTGTTTTCTAATAATTTGCTATGTTATTTTTTGATGTGTACCTCCTGCAAGCATGTAATGTCCATATCCAATCTTTGTAGTTTTGTGAATATTGAGGGTTTTTTTTCCTGAAGAATTTAACCCATTTATGTTTATGGAGACCATCTTAATTTCCTCCTCCATCTTTTTTCATTGTATTCCTTGTCTCTCTCTGTATTTTCCCTCTGGAACCTTCTCTTTCTATTGGTTCTTTCTCCTGTTTTTCCCTAGCTTCTCATTCCCCCTCATTCCCCTCCATTTGGTATTCCTCTTGGCTCCTGCTCTCAACTTCTTCTCGGCTCTCTTGGTCTTCTTCAGTTGCCAAATGGTATTAGCAGAATTCTTGTGCTTTCTCAATGGTATTTATCTTAAATTTTTTCTCCTGCCAGGAAATCAGGATACCTTCTGGCACCAGCCAACAGAACATCACATTATATCAGATTAATTGCAAAGTTAAGAACTGGTACTGACGCCTTTCATTTCCCACTCTCCTTGGTATTTGTTTCAGTATTTGTATTTCCTTTCCTTCATACAATATTGTTTCTTCCTTCATTTTCTTTGTCCCTTAACATTCTTTTCGTAAATCTCACGTGAACTTCTTTCGGTAACCTGTGTCTGCGTGCACACCTCATCTATATCTCTCCACATATCCCATTTGTCCCTCTGCGATACCTCCGCTAGAGGTTCTGCCATCATCTCACCTAGATCATCTTCCTTCTACAATATTCTGAAATATTCTGAAACTTTTTTAAAAAAGGACTCTTTCTCTATCTCCAGAAAGATGATAGATTCTTCAAGATCTCTATTTACAATTCCATATTTCTGTTGTTGTTTCCATCTTTTTGTCTAGTTGTGTCAGCCTCCGCTTTATTGCTTGCTTCGGCTGTCATAGAAACGGGGAGGGAGGGGTTGTGGGGGCTTGGGGCATTATATGTGCAGGAGGTGTTTGGAGCCAGGAGCTGATACGGACAGTTGGCCAAGGTCAACCGTCCTACATACCATTCTGATGATGCTCTTGAAGATGCAACTCACATGACATCGAAGAGGTTTTTGCATTGGGCAGTGGCTTGGGGGATTATAGGGGAAATGGGATGGACAATGCTTGATATGTATAGTTTTGCGCGGAAATATCTCAGACCTTGCTTGAACTTCGCTGCATTCTTTTCGTAACCAGTAAAAGTATCCCCAAAACTTCCAAAATGGATTTGTGTGGATTCTTTCTTGGCTATCGATAGGCAGACCTGACAAAAAGCAAGGTCTCAACTTCGCACTCATCTCTGAGCTAACACCTTCAGCAGGGAGTGTATAAAACTATAAAACTTCAAAGAAATGTCTGATCCCAGCAGCGGTCATGAGGAAGACATGGGAGCGGCAGCAGCGGCGGCATCATGCACCCTGAAGCCAGAGCAGGAAAAGGAAAGGTCAGTAATGGAAATCCTGGCTGAAATGGATTTGGGAGAGAAGACCGAAGAGAGATCTGTCTGTCCCCGCTGGTCCATGGGAGTGGGGCTATAGGGCGAATTCGAAGAGGTCCCCTTTGGAGTCACAATTACCAGACGTAGACGTCCCCCCCTCCCCCCTGGTCTGGCAAGAGATTGAGGAGGAAAATCTCTTGATGGAGCAAGCCAGGGGGCTGGTCTGCCAGGCAAAGGAAAAGCGGCATGCCAGAGAGAGCAGAGAAGGGAGAGGACCTGAATCCCGGGAACCAGAGACGAGGAGGGGAGAGGAAGAAACCCTCCAAAGAGAAGCCCCCGGGACAACTGCCGATACTGGCCAAGGTGATGGGGCCCAACCAGTCGCAGTGGCAGCTAGAGCCGATTTGAGAAGAGATGTGTTGCCCATCAAACGCAGGATGGCTAAAGTCTCCCCCCCCCCAGGATGAAATTTGGGGGGGGGGAGCCAAAAACTCTGGGGTTCTTCTTACTACAAGTAAGGAATTTTGTAAGGCAATTTGGCTACGACCTCCCTAATGATGAGGCAAAGATAAGAGTCGTATCCTTGGCTCTCGAGGGGAAAGCTGCTGACTGGATAGTATCTTTGTACAATGATGACTCTCCCCTACTAAGAAATTTTGAGAGATTTATGGCTCCTTTAAGGAGGCGCTTTGAAGACCCCCTTCTTGAAAGAAAAGCCAGACTGGAAATGAGAACCCTTCAACAAGGGACTAATCCAGTTCAAGATTACACACAAAGATTCTGAGAATTAGCCATTTACATGAGACGATGGTCTGAAGAAGCCCTGGTCGACAGTTAGAAGGAGGGCCTGACTCAGGATATATTTCAGGGGTGTGTGAATAGACGCAACCCCCACACCCTCCAGGGTTGGTATGAACTAGCCGTGAACGTCGAGATTGACCTAGCTAGTAATAAAAGCCTGGAAGAAATCAAAAGGGAAAAGAAACCCTCCCCCCGCAACCTGCATAGATGTTCCAAGGAGAGGAGGAAGGGGAGGAGCTGCTGGAAAAGCCCATGCTACTGCATGTTTCCGCTGTGGGAAGGAGGGGCCCTGGGCTGCAAATTGCCGAATGAAACAAAAACCCCGACCCCAAGCATCTTCTGGGAGGAAGAGAATTGCCAAAGACCCGGGGCTACGCAGTAAACAGGCCATGAGAGGAGTGGAACCATTGGATCTCAGCACCTCTGGACGGAGGGAGGAGGAGGAGCGTGGTGACTGGGAGAAAGAAACCGACGACGATGGCGACGAACGTTGGGTGAGTTCACGATCAGGCCCCATGACCATTCCTATTGAGCTTAGAGTGCCATCTACTGGCAATCAGTGTAAAGTACTAGCCCTTCTGGATTCAGGTTGCACGTGTTGCATTATTAGCCCCAACATAGTAGAACAATTGGGATTAAAGCTAAAAACTTTGAAAGTACCCATCGCCTTTTGTCAATTAGACGGAACCATAGCAGGAGGGGGCCCTGCCCAGTTTATCACTGAGCCTATTGATATGTGGATAGGCAGCCACCAGGAAACCTTAAGTTTTATTGTTGCTCCTGCAATGGATAACCCACTTATTTTGGGATTGCCCTGGTTGCGGAAGTGGAACCCGAAAATTAACTGGACTGGGGGATGGTTACGCATACACTCCACCACACCCCCAAATGACATCGGGCATAGTCCAAAGCCCACACCTTCACAATAACCCACTGAACCAGGGTTGGGAGCAACCATTTCAGAGATAATTGAAGGGGAAGAGAAAATTCCAAAGGAATACTGGGATTTAAAAGATGTTTTCAGTGAAAAGTCTTCTGACAAATTACCACCCCACCGTACAACGGACTGTACCATTGATTTCCTCCCGGAGGTGCAACTGCCAAAACCCTGCATTTACTCCATGACACCCCGGGAGATGGTTGAACTTCGCAAATTCATTGACAAAAATCTGGCTAGGGGTTTTATTGAACCAGCTAGGCCTCATGTGGCGGCCCCTGTTATGTTCAGAGAAAAGAAAGATGGTGACCTTCATTTGGTCGTTGATTACAGGAATCTTTTAATACCATTTGCGCCAAAAATGTTTACCCTCTCCCCCTCATGAAAGACATGTTGGCACATCTAGCGAGGGGGAGGATCTTTACGAAATTGGACCTCAGAGAAGTGTACTATAGGATCAGAATCAAGGAGGGGGATGAATGGAAGACTGCTTTTAATTGCCCTCTAGGGTGTTTCCAGTTTAATGTGTTATCGTTTGGCCTACAGGGGGCACCAGCGGTTTTCATGCAATTGGTAAATAAAGTTTTACATCAACACCTGTACAAGGGCGTGATCGTCTATCTCGATGGCATCCTTATTTACACGGAAACGTGAAGAACATATAAAACTGGTCCGTTCAGTTCTGAAAAAATTGTGGTCTGCTGAGCTTTACGCTAAACTCTCAAAGTTTGAGTTTCATCAGGACAAAATTGACTATCTCGGTTACTGCATTTCCGGGGAGGGCATTGAGATGGACCCTGCGAAGGTCTGAGCTGTGACTGAGTGGGCCCCTCCCCGCAAACAGTTGCATAGTTTCTTGGGGTTTGCAAATGTTTATCGCCAATTTATCCCCTCTTTCGGTAGCATTGCCTTGCCTATTACTAATCTTTTGAAAACGAAGGGTGATAGCAAACCACTACCGGGTAAGCCTTTGAACTGGACTATGGAATGCCAAGCTGCTTTCGAGAAACTAAAACGTCTTTTTGCGGCTGAACCTGTGCTGAAACACCCTGACATACAGGCACCTTTTATCGTTCAAGCTGACACTAGCGATGTAGCAGTTGGAGCAGTTTTACTACAATACAATGTTGATGGAAAGTTACAACCATGCGTGTACACGTCTTGAAAACTCTCCGACACCGAGAGAAGATGGGCTATATGGGAGAAAGAGGCGTTTACTGTTCGTTGGGCACTTATGACTTGGCGCCATTTCTTGGAGGGCGCTACTCACCCGTTTGAGGTCTGGACAGATCATAAGAATTTGGAAGCCTTGAAGACGCCCCACAAACTCTCTCTGAAACAAGTTCGTTGGTCTCAACATTTCAATCATTTTAACTTTACACTCAAGTATATTCCGGGGGGGGGGGGCAAGAATTTTATGGCTGATGCTTTATCGTGACTACCCCAATATAATGGTTCAAAGTTGACTGTTGTGCATCCAGTCATTCCTGTGCGGAATCTCGCTGCTCCTGTTTACCAGAAGCCACGGGGTGGTGGAAACAGAGTTCCCCAGCGACTTGGTCACTAGGATTAAAGAAGAACTTCAAACTGATGACTGGTTTATATTGCATTCCGGTGACTGTACCGTGAGGGATGACTTACCATGGGTGGGCTCAAAATTGTATGTTCCAGTGACTCTTAAACCACTAGTACTTCAGAGAGCCCATGACTCCAGAATGGCGGGACATTTTGGATTTGTAAAAACTCTGCATCTCATTAAAAGACAGTTTTGGTGGCCGTCGCTGAAGAAAGATGTTGAGTCCTACATTGCTAGTTGCCCAGTTTGTGCAGCGGCTAAACGTTCTCCAGGCAAACCTCAAGGACTTCTCCAAGCTGTGGCGCACCCGGAGGCTCCTTGGAAAGAAATATCAATGGATTTCATTGTCGACCTGCCAAGTAGCCTGGGTTACACTGTTATATGGGTGGTTACTGATTTGTTCTCTAAACAAGTTCATTTTGCACCCTGTGCCTCAGCCAAGTTAGATAGGTTTTTAATGGGATTTTAGCACAGGTTTTCTATTTAATTTCTTTTTAACTTTTGTATATTGTTATTTATTGTATATTTTAATGTCCTGTGCACCGCCCAAAGTCCGTCTCGACGGAGATTGGTGCGGTTAACAAATCGAATAAAATAAATAATAAATAATAATCCCATCAGCTAAATCGTTGGTGAAGATGTTTGTTTCACACATTTATTGGTTACGTGGAGTTTCTAAACGTATAATTTCTGATAGAGGTGTTCAGTTCACTTCCCTTTTTTTGGAGAGAATTCCTGAAATTAATTGGCTCCTCCCAGGGGTTAAGCTCCTCCCACCACCCTCAGACTAATGGGGCTTGTGAATGGGCCAATTCTGTGCTAGAACAGTACCTTCGGTGTTTCATAAATTACCAACAAGATGATTGGGCTGAACTCTTGCCTCATGCTGAGGTGGCTTACAATAAGTCAGTGCATAGCAGTACTGGAATGACTCCTTTCAAAGTAGTGTAAGGGCAAGATTTCGTTCCTATTCCTGAACTGCCTCACGAGGCTCCCAACATTTTGTCCCGTTCGGATTGGAGTGCTCAACTTTCAAAATTTTGGCATGTCGTTTGAAAGAATTTGGATGATGCCCTGCAATCCCATAAGAAGTATTCAGATAAAAAAAGAACTCAGCCTCCACAGTATAAAGTTGGTGATCGTGTTTTTCTCTCTACCAGATTTCTAGAGAGCCCGCAAAAATGCAAGAAACTCGGCCCTAAGTACGTAGGCCCTTTCCCGATTGTTAAAGTTATTAGTTCCGTCTCGGTGAAGCTGGACTTGCCAAAAAGTCTCCAACGTCTTTATCCGATTTTCCATGTGCATCTGTTGAAACCTGAACGTTTATCCCCACTTCGGCCGTCACAACCTCCTCCTCCTGCCCCCATTTTGGTTGAGGGAGAACAACATTTTGAAGTCAAAGATATATTGGACTCTAGGAAACGGAGGAACAAGGTGCAATACCTTGTTGTTTGGAAACACTTTCACCCATCCCACACCAAGTGGATGGACAAAAATCATGTTAGGGCTCCCAAACTGTTAAAGAGGTTTTATGCTAAATATCCTGATAAGCTTTAGTTTTATTTTTGATCGTTGTGTTTTATTGTTCTCTCTTTCTGTTTCGTTTATGTCTCTTTTGCAGGACTGATTCCACTATTCTGGAGGAGGGCCGGATGTCAGCCTCCGCTTTCTTGCTTGCTTCGGCTGTCATAGAAACGGGGAGGGAGGGGCTGTGGGGGCTTGGGGCATTATATGTGCAGGAGATGTTTGGAGCCAGGAGCTTATTAGCTCTCATCAGCTGGCCATACCCCTTATTGGGATTCGAGTATGTCTCCTCCCTTAATTGGGGCCTAATAATAACAGGTTGTTGTGAAACAATTACCTATACTAATATACCCTGTCTAAGCTGATGCAATAAGGGGAACTGGCTTGGCTTAAGTGCTAGGCTTCTAGCCTTGCATGCAACATAGCCCCAGTTCGAATCCCAGTAAGGGGTATGGCCAGCTGATGAGAGCTAATAAGCTCGAAATAGATCTATCCTGGTCTCTCTCTAATTTAATTTATTGATCAGCTCATAAAACTAACACACATATTAAAAAAAATCACACAACGGAATTCTTGGCTTGCTGTCTAGATGATCTCTGGTGATGAGTCGAAAGGCAGGAAAGGAAACAGTATGTCTCCTCCCTTAATTGGGGCCTAATAATAACATTATATATAAATATATATATGAGAGAATATTATCACAGCTCCTGTTCAAGGGTCCCTTTAAGGGGAGGAGACTTAACGTCATCCCTCTCTGCCCTTCGACTCAACCTAGAGATCATCCAGACAGAGAACCAATTAGATCCAGACAGAGAACCAATTAGATTACTGCTGTGTGACATTTTTTAGATATGTGTTAGATTTTTTAAGGGCTGAAAATAAAGAGACCAGGATGGATCCATTTCAGGCTTATTAGCCTTCTTCAGCTGGCCATACTCCTTCTACTGGGAAGGAGTGCTTTCCAGCATATGAGGCTGGAAAGCATATGCTTTCCAGCCTCATAAGCATATGCAGAAATCTAATTGGTTCTCTGTCTGGATGATCTCTAGGTTGAGTCGAAGGGCAGAGAGGGATGACGTTAAGTCTCCTCCCCTTAAAGGGACCCTTGAACAGGAGCTGTGATAATATTCTCTCATTTAAGAGTCCTGTAAATTGGCTGATGTATCAGGGATACCAGATAGCTCAAGGCATAGAGAAGCCTGCCTCATATGCTGGAAAGCACCGGTTCACCCAATTAAGGGAGGAAACATACTGTTTCCTTTTCTGCCTTTCGGCTCATCACCAGAGACCATTTAGACAGAAAGCCATGAATTCCGTTGTGTGATTTTTTAAATATGTGTGTTAGTTTTATGAGCTGATCAATAAATAAATCAGAGAGACTAGTATAGATCTATTTCGAGCTTTTTAGCTCTCATCAGCTAGCCATACCATTACTGGGATAAGCTCCAGTTCGAAAGCTCGAAATAGATCTATACTAGTCTCTCTGATTTATTTATTGATCAGCTCATAAAACTAACATATATATATGTATATGTATATGAATGATATGAACATTCTATACACTTGTTAATATAGAATTATATAGGATATATGAGTTATATGCAATCACTATTTCAATATAATTTCCAATGATACTTATAACACTTTACAACCATCTTATATTAGTTATAAATATATATGTAGAATATGAATATCTTATTTTCAAATTACCAAAATTCTATAAGTGCAAAACAGTTATATCACCTTTTACAGAAATCTATTTCATATAGTTCTTATTCTGTTTTTGTTTATATATGCATCTTTTGTTTCATTCTTATTCTATTATCCCCTCAAGTACTTCAATGTAGTTCTCCCCCCACCCCCACGTCTTCTATAATCACTTCAACCAATCAATTCAATCAGGTTTCAGTCTTGCATCATTTCTTTATATAGTCTAGTTGTTTAGTTCTATCAATCCAATAGCCACCAGCACAAAAAATTCTAAGTCTTTCAAGTCTGTCAACTATAATTTTATCCAAATACAGAGTTCATTGTCCCAGTCTTGTTGCACTACATTTCTAGTCTGTCTTAAATTATATCCATCATATACACCCTTTACTTTTTAGTTCCTCTTCCTCACAAACCTGTAACATAGTAACATATAGTAACCTGTATGTTACTATCAAGAAACAGAGTTTATAATCACCAATCCAACAGAATCAAATATAATGCTTCCCTTCTGATCAGGTTCAGGAAACCTCCATCTGGAGCTTATTCCTCTTCCTCTCCTCTTCTCTTTGCACTGTCACTGTCCACTGTTCAGGAAATGGCTGTCCCTTGCTCCTCCTCTCTCCTGATGCTGCTGTCTTAGTTCCACAAATGAAAGACCTATTTAACGAAGTTTTAGTAAAAGGGGAAATACCCCAATCATGGACTGAGGCCTACATCTCCTTAATCCCCAAATCTGGTGCAGATCTAACTCAAATTCAAAATTACAGACCCATCTCATTGCTAAACGTTGACTATAAAATATTCACGACAATTTTAGCTGGAAGACTGAAATTATTTTTGTCCAATTACATACATCAAGATCAAAATGGGTTTTTACCAGGAAGATATCTGAGGGATAATGTAAGGATAATAACTGATTGTTTAGAGTATTATGAGGCACACCCAGAAAAACAAATGAGCATGATCTTCCTGGACGCACAAAAAGCATTCGATAGGGTTAATTGGACATTTATTACTCAACAATTGCAAAATATGGATTTCGGCCCTAAATTTACTAAAGCAGTCCAGGCTATATACAAAACACAATCGGCAAGAGTATTATTTAACAAAGCGCTATCAGATCGGATTCCAATATTTAGGGGTACTAGACAAGGCTGCCCGCTATCACCCCTTTTGTTTATCTTGATATTGGAACCTCTACTATATATAATTAGACAAGAAAAAAATATTACAGGCCTGCAAGTCAGAGGAGAAGAATATAAAATACAAGCATTTGCGGATGACTTGGTCTTCATAATAGAGGAACCTCTGACTTCAGGGCCCAAACTAATCACAGCAATAGAAGAATATGGTGAGGTGGCCGGTTTAAAAATCAACAAACAAAAAACTAAAATGTTAACCAAAAATATTACAGGGAAACAAAAGGAGCAAATACAAGAATTAATGGGAATTGAAATTGTTAAAAAGGTGAAATATCTGGGAATCTGGCTAACCAATAGATGTTCCGCAATTAAAGAGTTAAATTACAATAAATTAATAGGAGAAATGGCTGGGGAACTCGAAAATTGGAGCAAAATCCCAATATCTTTACTAGGAAGGATAGCTGCTATTAAGGCATATATTTTACCAAAATGGACATACTTATTCCAAACAGCACCTGTAAAACTAAACAAAGAATTTTTCCAAAAATTAGATCAGATTTCTCTTAAATTTGTCTGGCAGGGAAAAAAAGCACGTATTAAAAAGAAAATGCTCCAAGAACACAAATTGAAAGGAGGCTTGGGACTACCAAATTGGGAGCTTTATTATCACGCATCATCATTAACTTGGGTCAAAGATTGGGTTACTCTCACAAGAAGTCGAATACTAGCAATTGAAGGCCATGACCTGCCCCAGGGTTGGCATTCATACCTTTGGTCCAAAGACAACAAACAACCCAAAAGTTTCACAAACCATCATATTAGGGCGACCCTTTTTATGTCATGGTTGAAAATTAAACAACTATATAACCAAATCCCAAGATGGTTAGCACCAATCGAAGCAGTGACTTATCCAACGGTTCATAACTCAAAAAGAAATTTAACCTATGAAGATTTGATAGACAAAATTGGCAATATTAGAACAAGGGCAGACTTAGAGTTAAGGGGTTGGAAAATTGACTGGTGGTCCTACACGCAAGCAGTATCTAAATTCAATAAGGATAAAAAACAATTTGGAATTTACCCATCAAAACAGGATATTGATAAGATCCTATGGGATTCACCGATTAAATTCATCTCTAAAGCATACAAATTGCTTTTACAAGGTTACATTGGTGAGGAAATAATCAAAGGTGCTATGATCGCCTGGGGGAGAAACATAGGAAGGAACATTACACTCGATGAATGGCAAACAATTTGGGGCAAATCAAAATGACCCTGGCCTCCTCATTTAAGGAGAATCTATACAAAATGCTGTACAGATGGTATTTACCACCATCCCGAATAGCGCAAAGACAAATCAGAGTCAATTTATGCTCAAACATGGGAAAAATGGTACATATGGTACGACAAGAGAACAAAAGGATACCAAAGTAAACAACCAATTAATATAAATGTGAAATAAATACAAGGAACAAGTGAGATGATATTGAACTTAAGATAATTGTAGAGATATATATGCAAATAATTAAGTTAAAATGTATATAATAATGAATAGAACAGACTGGGACAAACAAAAACGTTTGAATTAGGGGAATAGCTATATCCCCGGTATGTCCATCCTCTTCTTCTCTCTTTTCTATCTTCCCCCTCTTCTCTCCCCCTACCTTCCTTTCCGCCCTAAAAATGTACGTCGATTTCCTTTTATATTTGTTAAATGTTATATTTTATATTTATATTAATAAAGATTATTTTTCAAAAAGAAAAAAGAAAAAAAAAGAAACAGAGTTTATAATCACCAATCCAACAGAATCAAATATAATGCTTCTGATCAGGTTCAGGAAACCTCCATCTGGAGCTTATTCCTCTTCCTCTCCTCTTCTCTTTGCACTGTCACTGTCCACTGTTCAGGAAATGGCTGTCCCTTGCTCCTCCTCTCTCCTGATGCTGCTGTCTTAAGGCAGAGATCTGCCTCTCACTTAGGATTCTCGATAGCTCTGCTCCTCCAAATAGCAATGCGACAATCCAGTTTTTCCACTTTTTAGAGATTGCTTTTCTCACCATTAGTGTTATGCTGTTTTCTAATATTCTCTTCCTGCTCCATGGTTGTCACCTTTTTGAACCAGCCAAAATGGCCAGTTTCTTTCCTGCTAGAACTAAGGGGTTTCTCCTGTACCTTCGGGGGGGGTGGGTCACCTTTCACCCCTGAGGTCTTTGAAGCTTCTCCTTTCCTCTGGCAATCCCTCCAAGATTGAACAGTGCTGTTGGAGACTTTCTATCAGGAAAACTCAGGCTTCCTAGGACTGGAGCGCATTTCCCTCACACAGCTGCATGATGATCATGCAGAAAGCTCTCAAGGCTAGTTTATTTCTAAAGGGCTAATTTTGAAACAGAAGAGCAATCTCAGATTTGCGGAGAAAACAGGAATGAAGACAGATTATTTCCCCCCCGACGTAATCCATTATTAGGGAGAAGGCAGAACCAACTTGAATTTAGACTTTATTAAGAATTTTATTTCACTTTGGTAGCATAAAACCATTCTGTTGGATACAAAAATATCTAAAAGAAGGAACAAAGTTGATAGTTTCTTTTTATGACTGCATTTTTTCCCTGCACATCCCAAAATATCCATTATTCTAAATTATGAGATGACATGTAGTTTCTTCTTTGAAGGGACTACGGTTAATGATCCCCTACCCAACAGAAATGGGATTGGAGTGATTTTTCAAATCTAATAAGCAAAGGCATAACTTCTATGAACCCCTACAACACCCTCTAGAATTAACACCAAAAAATGATGTCCTTATAATCATGTGGGATTGGAATGTTAAAATAGGAAGCCAATAGATAACCAGAAGAACAGGCAAGTTAGGTCTTGGAGTACAAAATAAAGCAGGCACAGGCTGGTAGAATTTTGCCAAGAGAATACAATGGTCATAACAAATACTCTTTTCCAACAACCCAAGAGATGATTCTACACATGAACATCACCAGACGGTCAACACAGAACTCAGATTGACTATGTGCTCTGCAGCCAAAGATGGAGAAGCTCCATACAGTCAGTAAAAACAAGACCTGTAGCTGACTGTGGCTCAAATCATGAGCTTCTTGTTGCAAAATTTAGGCTTAAATTGAAGAAAGTAGGGAAAAGCACTAGGCTACTCAGGTATGAACTAAATCATATCTGATGGATATACAGAAGAGGTGACAAATAGATTTAATTAGATCTGATAGACAGAATGCCTGAAGAACTATGGATGGAGGTTTGCAACATTGTACAAGAGGTAGCAACTAAAACCATCCCAAAGAAAAAGAAATGCAAGAAAGCAAAACGACTGTCTGAGGAAGCTTTACAAATAGCTGAGGAAAGAAGAGAAGCGAAAGGCAAGGGAGAAAGAGAACGATATACCTAATTGAATGCAGAATTCCAGAGAATAGCTAGAAGAGATAAGAATGCCTTCTTAAGTGAAAGTACAAAGAAATAGAAGAAAACAATAGAATAGGGAAGACCAGAGATCTCTTCAAGAAAATTGGAGATGAAGGGAACATTTCATGCAACAATGGGCATGATAAAGGGCCAAAATGGCAGGGACTTAACAGAGGCAGAAGAGATTAGGAAGAGGTGGCAAAATTATACAGAAGAACTATAGAAGAACAAGCTTAACATCCCTGATAACCATAATGGGGTGGTTGCTGACCTAGAGCCAGACATCCTGGAATGTGAAGTCAAATGGGTCTTAGGAAGTCTGAGCAACAACAAAGCTAGTGAAGGTGACTGTATTCCAGTTGAGCTATTCAAGATCGTGAAAGACAATGCAGTAAAAGTGCTATACTCAATTTGCCAGCAAATTTAAAAAACTCAACAGTAGCCACAGGATTGGAAAAAGTCAGTTTACATTCCAATTCCAAAGTAGGGCAACACCAAAGAATGTTCAAACTACCGCACAATTGCACTTATTTCACATGCTAGCAAAGTTATGCTCAAAATCCTACAAGTTAAGGTCCAGCAGTATGTGGACCGAGAATTACCAGAAGTACAAACAGGATTTTGAAGAGGCAGAGGAACTAGAGAGCATATTGCCAACATATGCTGGATCATGGAGAAAGCTAGGGAGTTCCAGAAAAATACCTACCGTATTTTTCGGAGTATGAGACACACTGTTTTCCCTCAAAAAAGACGCTGAAAATTTGGGTGCATCTTATACACTGAATACAGCATTTTTTGCCTCCCAAAACCCCATCCCCTTCACCAAAATAGCTGTGCATAGACTTTAGGAGGCTTTCAAAGTGCTCCTGGGTGCTGGGGAGGGAAGAAATGAGTGAAAAATGGACCATTTTTTGCTCAATTTTGCCCCCCCCACCCCCAAGAGCACTCTATAATTTTTATTTTATGTTATTTTATGTATCATATTTATATACCGCCCTATCTTCCCGAAGGGACTCAGGGCGGTGCACAGGAACAATAAAAAACAGTACATACAAAACCAATTTAAAATAGATTAAATTTTAAGGTCTGTGCTAAAATTTTAGTTAAAACCTTATTAAGATAAATTAAAACTATACCATTAAAGCTATGCCAGGCCGGTCACATAAAATAGGTGTGTTTTTAGTTCCCGGCGGAAGAGGCGTAGGTCCGTGATGGTACGAAGGTCGGGGGGGCAGGTCGTTCCAGAGGGTGGGGCCTGCCACAGAGAAGACTCTCCCCCTGCGGGTCGCCAGCCTGCATTGTCCGGCAGACGGCACCCTGAGGAGGCCCACTCTGTGGGAGCGGACAGGTCGAAGGGAGGTATGTGGTAGGAGGCGGTCCCGCAAGTAACCAGGTCCCATGCCATGGAGCGCTTTGAAGATGGTTACTAACACCTTGAAGCTCACCTGGAAGGCCACAGGCAGCCAGTGCAGCTCGCGCAGGAGAGGTGTTACATGGGAGTATCGTGAGACTCCCAGAATCCCCTGCGCGGTCGCATTCTGGACTAGCTGGAGCCTCTGGGTGCACCTCAAGGGGAGCCCCATGTAGAGAGCGTTACAGTATAAGCCTCCTAAAGGCTATGCATGGTCTTTTTTGACAAAAAAATGGGCCGTTTTTGGGAGGTCTGCAGAGTGCAAAAATTTGCCTCTTCAAAATCTTGGTGCGTCTTATACTCTGAAAAATACGGTATCTCTGCTTCATTGACTATGCTAAAGTCTTTCATTGTGTGGATCACAACAAATTGTGGCAAGTTCTTAAAGAGATGGGAGTAGTAGACCATCTTATTTGTCTCTTGAGAAACCTATATGCAGGTCAAGAAGCAACAATGAAAACTGGACACAGAATCACTGATTGGTTCAAAATTCGGAAAGGAGTTTGGCAAGGCTGTATATTGTCACCCTATTTAACTTTTATGCAAAGCACATCATGAGAAAGGCAGGATTAGATTAATCACAAATTGGGATTAAGATTGCTGGGAGAAATATCAACAACCTCTGTGGGAACATGACCTTTCGGAATATGAGGAAGGAACATTCTGGGGGAACGCTTGTTAGGCGTCAACCTGTGTACGTGCAGGCTGGCAGAAGTCAGCTGGAACACACAGCAGGGAGGTAACAATTCTGAGAAATGGCTTAACCACAAACAGCAGAATTCCTATAGATAACGTGTTTTGTACATATGCTAATGTGATGAAGTGACGTTGGTCAGGCGATTTTGTGTGGGCTGAACTTGTATGAAATTTGACAATAAAAGAGGGTGCTGGAAATGCTTCTGGGCTCTCATCCCGAGTAAGACCTTGTGTCTGACTCTTTATCATGAGAGACCACCACAACCTCAGATATGCAGATGATACCACACTAATGGCAGAAAGTGAAGCGGAACTAAAAAGCCTCTTGATGGCAGGTAAAGGAAGAGAATGCAAAAGTTGACTTGAAACTCAGTTTAAGAAAACTAAGATCATGGCATCTGCCCCTCTCAATTCCTGGCAAATGGATGGGGAAGAAATGGAGGTAGGGACAGTTCTATTTTCCTGGGCTCCAAGATCACTGCAGATGGGGACTACAGCCAAGAAATTAAAAGACACTTGCTCTTGGGGAGGAAAGCTATGGCAAATCTAGACAGCATACTAAAAAGCAGAGACATTACCCTGCCAACAAAAGTACATATAGTCGACTTCCGGTTGAGTCACTGACGTCGCCGGCAGGCTTTTTCAAGCCTGCCAACCCAGCCGCCCGTAGAGGCGTTTTTTAAAACATCTAAAACGCCTCGGAAAACTCCAACCTCCTAAGGATCTTGTGAGAGAGCCAGCGCCGTCGGGTAGAGTCCCTTGCGGAGTACCCCAGAGGGTTTCTTTTGCCTCTGGGGTGCGAGCAAGGAGGGGCTCCCCTTCTAAGCAGCTGTTTGCTCCGAGCGTCTGGGAACCTCCGCTTTTAGCGGAACAAGATGCCGCATTCAACCTTCAATCCACATTCCAAACAACCCAAGAAAAGTACCCTGCTTAAATCGCAAGTATTTAAAGCCTGTGAAATTTCTAAACAATAGCAATGTTGAAACCTGAATAGTATGGATTTAGAACAAAGGATTTAAAACAAAGGATTTAAAATGGCGTTAATCTCCAGTGGAAAGGAAACGAAAGTTAACCGGTTTGTGTATTCCAGTTTGTTATAAAGTATCCTACCCTGGCGGAAAGGGAAAGGAGAAAGCAAGTATAAGAAAGTCAGCTAATATATAATCTGATTTATTTTGAAGAGTATTTTGTGAGAAGTTGGGAAGAAGTTTGCTTTATAAGCATGGCAACGAAGCAAGGGGGAGGTCCCCCAGCTGGCGCAGCTCTAATGCAACCGCAGATAGAGATAATAAGTCTCCAGGATTTGAAAAACTTTATAGGTAAAGAAATCAAAGAAGTTAAAGGAATGGTCCAGGATAATATGGATAAATATGAACAGCTTGATAAAAATATACAAATAATAGCTAAGGGTCTGTCTGATGTGGTGCTCAAGGTGGATAATAAAGTTGAACAATTGGCTTTGGACCTGGAAACTAAAATGAAAGAATCTGATTTAAAATCTGTGGAAGTTGATGGAAAAATACAAAGGATTGATAATGAAATAACTATGATGCAATTTAGATCAATGGAATTTGCTATCAGATTGAGGGGAATAAGGGAGAATCCTAGAGAAGATATTAGAAGAATCTGTGGGAACGCATTGTCTATATTACTGAAACTGGATGATTCCGATGAGATTTTTTTAAAGATTGATAAAATTTACAGAGTAAACTCACGTGCAGCACTACAAAGACAGCTACCAAGAGATGTGGTTATATATTTTACTGATAGAAGCCTTAGAAATGATATTTTGCAGAAGTCCTTTTACTCTGCTCTTCAAATAGATGGAAACCAGATTGGTGTTTTTAAGGAGTTACCACCAGCGATGTTAACGTCTAGAAGGGGTTTTGGATTTTTGGTAGCAGAGTTGAAGAAAAGACAGATACAGTACAGGTGGGATATTTCAATGGGTATTATACTGAGATATGAAGGTGTGAGATATCGTTTGAATACCTTAGACAAAGCAAAAGAATTTTATTATGTAGTACTGAAGGCAAGCGTTACACCTCTACGCACATCTACACCAACAGATATTGAGATTGAAGAGCAGAAGCAGTGTGAAAAAGAGACAGAAGAACAAATAAGACAGCTGCAAAAAGAAAAGAAAACCTATGGTGCTGCAGGTGGTTTTCAGGTGGATCCTTTTGGACCTCTTTTAAGTTCTACTCTGGAAGAATCGTCAAAGACTGTTATAGAGGGAATTGTTGAAATGCCAATCCTTAAATTAGATGAGCAATATGAAACCAGATCTATCACCAGACAAATTCAAGAAGCGCAGAAGCAGGGGAAGCCCCAAACACAACGAGTTAAGAAAGATAAAGGAAAGAAGCAAGTTGAAGCCAAGGGAGGAGCAGGACTGAAGATTAGTCTTTTGGAGAAAGAATACAGCAAGGAGGCAAAATACCTTCCTCATGGCAAGCGGCTTTTATATCGTTGATACCTAAAGATGAAGATGGTCCTAAGAAGCCAGAGGACTATAGACCAATATCTCTTTTGACTACAGATTGTAAATTTTTTGCTAAAGTATTAGCCAACAGATTGATGCCAGTTATTCAAGAGGTAATTCATCAAGATTAAGCAGGATTTATCGAAGGTAGACATATGAAGGAGAATGTAAGGCAACTTATAGACTTAATTGACTATCTAGACAAAAATAAGCAGATCTCGGCAGTGCTAGTTTTCTTGGACGCGGAAAAGGCCTTTGAGCGAATGAACTGGAACTTTCTAACCAAGACTTTGGAAAAAATGGACATGGGGATTTGATTTCGACAGGCGATAGGAGCAATATATTAACAACAAAATGCACAACTTATTATTAATGAAAATTTGTCTATGAGTTTTGAGATACAAAAAGGCACAAGACAAGGTTGCCCATTATCTCCATTGTCATTTATTTTAACTTTAGAAGTCTTGTTGAATACAATTTGGGACCCGAACTCCTTAAATGGTATAGCTATAAGGCAAAAGGAATACAGAATTAGAGCATTTGCAGATGATCTGGTTGTTACCCTATCACGTTCTTTGAATTCATTAATCCAGATGAAAAGTCACTCGGGGGTTGTTTATATAAAGATGTGCTTTTTACAGATGGGGGCAGCTGGCAGCTGAAAACTCTGGAACAACTGTTGGAAGAAGGAATTATTTTAAACTGGCTATATTATAAACAGCTACAGATGAGATGGAAAGAAGACCAAAGAGTTGGATTCATGGACAGTGAAGTAGAACTGATTAATGTCATGTTGGAGATCTGGGAAAAAAATATGGGTTAAATTGTGAATGTTAAATTTACACAGTTACAGAATTTAAGGGAGAACTTTTATAAAATGTTTTATAGATGGTATTTAGATCCTAAGAAATTATCATGTATGTATCCTAATGTTCAACCAAAATGTTGGAGGTGTGGGTGTTTAGATGCTACATTTCTTCATGGTGGGCTTGCAATAAGGTTAAAAAATATCATGTAGCTTTTAGGTAAGAATGAATAGACTGACAAGGTAATAAGCAAGGGGAACAACATGAAGAGAACGAATAACATATGGGTTGTTTGGAATTATTAGAGTGGCGTATAGTGGAAGTCTGGGGGGTGGGGTGGAACGGGAGGTGGGGGAGGGTTAGGGTGGTTAGGGGAGGGAAATATGTTTGTATAAGATTTATATGAATTAGCTTAAAAGATGGGGACAAGGGGGTAATGTTATGTTATGAGAAATCTATATTATGTTGGGTGGGAGGAGGGGGGTACAGTATTTGTAGCTGAATTACATTATATGTATGGGGGGGGAAAGGGGGGAAAATTTGTTTGTATAAAACTCTTTCAATAAAAAAAAAAGTACATATAGTCAAGGCTATGGTTTTCCAAGTTGCAATGTATGGCTGTGAAATTTGGACCATAATGAAGGCTGAGCGCCAAAGAATTGAGACCTTTGAACTGTGGTGCTGGAAAAGACTCCTGCGAGTCCCTTGGACTGCAAGGCTATCAAACCAGTCAGTCCTAGAGGAGATCAACCTTGACTGCTCTTTAAAAGGCCAGATCCTGAAGATGAAACTCAAATACTTTGGCTACCTAATGAGAAGGTGGAGAAGAGCCTAATGCTGGGAAAGATTGCGGGCAAAAGAAGAATGGGATGACAGAGAATGAGATGGCTGAATGGAGGCACTGAAGCAGTCAGTGTGAGCTTCAATGGACTCCAGGGGATGGTAGAGGACAGGAAGTCCTAGAGGAATTTAGTCCATGGGGTCGCAATGGGTTGGACACGATTTTGCGTCTAACAACAACAAAATCTAGATTAATCTAGTGAAGCCAAAAATATGAAGATTAGATTGCAAGGGCAGTTAAGATGAACTTGTGCAGGAACTGAAGTATTATGTCTCGTATTAGCAAAATATCATGCCATTCATAGTTTGTGCCCCATCAAGTTAGTTTAATACAAAATCCATTCAATTTTTGGGATGGTAACTGATAGACTAATTAGTCATGGGAATGTAAAAGTGATAAGTATTTTTAACAGGAAAACATCTTTCAGTCAATAAATAAGCTGGGAATATTCTACTCTTTGGATTTTTTGACCCTCCCTTCCTAGGTTCTCCTAGACAATTTCAAAATATTTTGTAAGATTGTTTAAATTTACAGATCAAAATATTTCAGAACTTACCTGGCTGTACTGTAGCAGCAAGTAGGGCATGGAGATATGTCCCAAACTGGGCTCGAATCCATTCATCCCCTCCTTCCCATCCAGTGCCATCCAGGAAGACATCATCCCTGTTTTCTGTTACATGCTTCACTAAGAAATCTGTAAATCTCAGATCCGCTGTTGTAGGATTTAAGATTTTTCTAAGGTCTGGATCATGGACTTGGACAAGAGCTTCCTCAATCTGATTGAGAACAATTCAAAGTGAAAAAACTTTGGGGTTGAGATGATGATTGAAACAATTAACACAAACTGTAATCATAAACATAGGTAAGTTATTTCCATTTTACCAAAAGCTATACTGTAATTAATATCTAGTGCTATATTATTGTACACAAATACATACATAATGTAATGTAAATGATAATCTTAGCTTCTGAGTTTAACAGCATATGCAATCATTTGTATTTATTTATTCTAACTAGTTGTACCCGCCACACGTTGCTGTGGCCAAGTTTGGTTAAATGAAAAAGTTTCCCCTCATAGACCCTCTCAGCGACCCCCTTACTTCTCTGCTTTGGTTTCCCCTCCCTCCCTCTCCCTCCCCTCCCTCTATTACTCTATCTACCTACCTACCAACTGTATTTCTCCCCCCCTCTCTCTATCCCTCTACCTATCTACCTATCTACTGTATTTTCCCTCTCTCCCTCTATCTACCTACTTACCTACCTACCTTCTGTATTTTTCCTTCTCTCTCTACCCCTCTACCTACCTACCTACCTACTGTATTTCTCCCCCCTCTCTCTATCCCTCTATCTACCTACCTACTGTATTTTCCCTCTCCCTCTACCTACCTACCTACCTACCTACAATATTTTTCCATCTCCCTCCTTCCCTACTGTATTTCTCACTCTCTATCCACCTACCTACCTACCTACCTACTGTATTTCTCCCTCCCTCTCCCTACCTACTTACCTACCTACCTACCTACCTACCTAGTGTATTTTTCCCTCCCACTCTCCCTCTACCTACCTACCAACCTACCTACCTACTGTATTTCTCCATCTCTCTCTATCCCCCTACCTACCTACCTACTGTATTTCTCCCTCTACCTACTTACCTACCTAGAGAGAGGAGAGCCGCCCCCCCCTTCACCAACTCCCCCCCCACAAGGCCGCTGCCGAGTCAGTGGCCTCTCTCACTGCTGCCGCCCCCCCTCTGCCAACTCCCCCCCCACAAGGCTGCTGCCGAGTCAGTGGCCTTGTGGGGGGAGGAGTTGGCGGAGGGGGGGCGGTGGCAGAGGAGAGGCTGCTGACTCAGCAGCAGCCTTGCGGGAGGGAGGATTTGGCGGGGGGGGCGGTGGCAGCGGCGGCAAAGGAGAGAGAGGCTGCTGAGGAGGCGACCATCGCGGATATGATGCAGACCGCTCCACTGCTCGTGCAAGTGACATGAGCTGAAAAGCGGCCGGGTGGGAGGGGCCGCGAAGGGGAGGGGGCGAGTGAGTGAGTGAGGGAAACACGCAGAAGAGCTGCAGTTTTACATTTGTGTGGCGTGTACCTGGCACCGGTGTGCCATCCACACAATCTGTACGTATCATTGGTGCTGCACTTGTAAGGAACGTTGTGTGAAAATTTGGTGGCGATTGTTGCAGTAGTTTCTGAGATTAGCGGTTTTGAACAAACTTATATTTATCTTTTTATTTATATAGATTTCTAAAAGTAAGCAAGCCTTCGTTTTCATCTTGTATGGAAAGATTTCAGATTGCATCACAAATTCATTGTAATCCAAGCAATCTGGTTCTCCTGTGCTCACATCCAATTCTATCAAACGAAGAAGTGGAAAGCTGGTAGTAATGTAAAAGCTCTGCAAGAAATAGTAACTATCAAGAGATTTAACAATTCAATGATTTACAAGGATTTATGAAAGCTTACTTTAAGAAACAATACACAGGTTTGTAATGCGTCAACTAGCTCCTAATACAACCTTTAAAAAAAGATATTTTATTAGAAAGGTTCATTATTTTAATTTTGGTATTTCAACTGTGACTAAATGCAGTCTTGAAAATATTTTTTAAACATGTTCACTATCTGTTATTGATAAATTTATCTACAAAGAGAATCTTATCTACGCATGTATGCATGCATGCAAAACATACACATTTAAACACACACATAAGGAAGTGTATCACTTGTCTGCCATGTGATTATACAAATTTATTTATTTATTAAATTTATACCCCGCCCTTCTCCAAACGGACCCAGGGCGGCATCTCAAATGACATCTCTTTCCAAAATCTTAGATTATTTTTTTATAAAAAGCTAAGAAACTTTTAATTAGAATCTTGTAATACTTAAGCTGTCTTTTGGTCCATGAAATAATTACTATAAGAAATTATAAAGGAAAGGATACACACCTCTACAATAGCATCACTTAGATGTTTCTGCTGACGGAAGAGGATATTGGTGGCTCCTGCAACAAAACCGCGGATTGTTACATCAGAGAGAAGGTGGTGCTGTTGCAGTGCCATGTATGGCAAGCAAAGGTACCCCTAAATAAAGAAAAATATTAATCATGGATAAAATTATAATTTAGAAAGAAGGATTGGAGGAATAATTTTAATGTACAATATAAAAACAATGATTATAATTTACTACATTAGTTATCACTTATTTACCACTCTGGAATTTTTGTTTTAAAGAAACACAATAGATGATTGTTTCATTGATTTAACCTATTGTCTTCACCAGGAAGTCCAAGCAGCATAAAATGGCTGGGGAGGGAAGAGGATTTAGAAAAACTTGCCTTTTCCAATGTTGCTGAAAGGTATCATTTAGATCAGGGGTCCCCAACCTTTTTTGCACCAGGGACCAGTTTCATTTTAAAGAAAGTTTTGCGGACCGGCTGAGTGGCTGAGCAGTCATGTGACTGGGTGGGCGTGGCCAACTTGGAAAATGTGAAACTCACTTAACACTTGGTTAACAACCAAACTTTTGGGCTCAATTGTGGTCTTTCTTTCTTTCTTTCTTTCTTTCTTTCTTTCTTTCTTTCTTTCTTTCCTTCTTTCTCTCTCTTTCTTTCTCTATTTCTTTTCCTCTCTCTCTCTCTCTTTCTTTCTTTCTTTCTCTTTCTTTCCCTCTTTCTTTCTCTTTCTCTTTCTTTCTTTCCCTCTTTCTCTTTCTTTCTTTCTCTTTCTTTTTCTTTCTCTTTTTTTCTTTCGCTCTCTTTTTCTCTTTCCTTTCTGTCTCTCTTTCTTTCTCTTTGTCTTTCTCTTTCTTTCTCTCTTTCCCACTTTTTTTCTTTCTTTCTCTTTTTCTTTCTCTCTCTCTATCTGTCTCTCTCCCCTTCGCCCGCCCATCTGTCACTATATGTGTGTGTGTGTGTCTGTCTGTCTCGCATTCACGCACTTAATCACTTTCTGCGTCTCTCTTTCTCTCCCTCCCTCTCTATCTGTGTGTGTGTGTCTGTCACTCTCTGATTTCCCCCTCCCTCCCTGTCTCTCTCTGTGTCTGTGCCTCTCTCTGTCTGTCTGTCGTCGTCCCTTCCCCGCCTGTCCCCCGCGGAGCCTCCTCAGCTCAGCCTGCCGCGCTCACTCGCCTTAGCCTGCCCCCCCCCCGCCCGCCCGCCGTGCTTGGTTGCTCGTTCGCTCGCTCAGGCTCCTTCCAGGAGCTGAGAAGCCTCTGTGTGTGTGTGAGGAACGGCAGCCCCTGGAAGACGACGAGTGGCCGGCATGCCGGCTGTGGAGGGAGGAAGGGGGAGGGAGGAAGGGAATCGGCGGCCAGGAGTCCCACCGTCGACGAGGGTGGAGGAAGAGCCGCACTCCAACGGCGCCAACAGCCGCACCTGCGCTCTCCTGTGTGCTCCTCCCTCCTCCTCCTCTCCAGCCCTGCGGCCCGGTTCCTACCAAGCCACGGACCGGCACCGGTCCGCAGCCCAGGGGTTGGGGACCCCTGATTTAGATGATACTGAACAGATATGACTTGAACTTTTAGATATTTACTAAGACTCTTTGCTTACATAAGTGGTTGACTTATCCTGGAAATAATGTGATCTTATGGACCTTTTAATGATTTACAGCATCATCAACGTTCATACTTTTCTACTCTATCTGGAAGAATGAAGATGAAGTCATGGGACAGTGTTTTGCATTGGTTCTCTTAGGCCATGTTCAAATGGTTCACTGACCTTTGGAATTCTACATGGTTTTCCCTATTCTTCATGTTGTTCAATATCTGCATGAAAACACCAGGGATGTTTATCAGAGTTCTGAAGTGAAGGTCTATCAGTATGTTGATGACCATCAGCTATATTGTTCAATATGATGCAGCCCAAAAGCAATCAATATCTCCGAATATGGTGAAGTTCAATAATGGGCTAGATGAAGGAAATAAGTTGAAATGAAATCCAGAAAAGATAGGTGTTCTATAAATAACTGGATTCCAAAATGGAAACTTAGCTTATTTTTGATGAAGTTATACTTGCTCCAAATCACACAACTTACGATCTTGCTCCAAATCACACCACTTACGGTCTGGGGGATTCCCTTGATATTCAGATGGCACTTGTGTATTTGCACAATTAGTGTTCCGGCTGGAATCCATTCCTAGACTGACTGAATTTGTCAATATTTATCATTGCCAGTGAATGTGTTATAACACTTAAAATGTTGGTCTAAGACTGATGGGTCCAAGTTCAATTCCATTGAACGCGGTATACAAATAAAATAAAATAAAATAAATAAATAAATAAATAAATTTTCAAATATATAAACCCACTGGTTTATTTACTCTCTCTCATTCCAATCTACTCAAAGATTTATTGTGGAGATAAAATGAAGAGCGATTTCCATGACAGCTATCTTGAACATCTGAACAAAAACTACTTATAAATTAACTCATTCTGGGAACTGAAGTCCATACATCTTAAATTTGCCAAAGTTTAAAACTACTGAGTTACCCAATAAAGTAAATCAAACTTCATCTTTATTACTACAATATAATTTATATGAGAAAAAATGAATCTGGAAATTGTACTTAGTATGAAATGTGGTATATTGTTTGCAAATCACTGTCAATTACATTTGGGACACAATTTCAACTGTTGGTGATAATCCTAAATAGGTTACAGTCAGACTGTTCTTCAGATACCTCCATACTGAGGGACTCCATTATCTATCTATCTATCTATCTATCTATCTATCTATCTATCTATCTATCTATCTATCTATCTATCTATCTATCTATCTATCTATCTATCTATCCTACAGAGAGAGAGAGAGAGAGAGGGAGAGGGAGAGGGAGAGGGAGAGAAAGTTGTAGCCCCTTCTATGTCACCATGCCTTCTGACTACAAGGAGTTTCTTCTGTTTTGTTACATGTCTATGTAATACACTTCTTCAGGAGCTATATGGGTCCTTTTTCTGTCTAAATTTAAAACAGCAACCAAGACAGATTTTTTAAAATCAGTTTTCTATTGTTAATTGTTTATATAGATTTAATATGTTGTAGAAGGATTGACATATTTCTCAATTGACCAATTTCATTGTAATTTTTACAATGACAATAAAGATTATTATTATATAAAATTAAATAGAAATAGAAAGAAGGAGGAGTATTTGTTTTGCATCACTGTAAGATAATTTTATGTTTGGTGAAGGATTGTTTTGGAAGTTAGAATCACTGGTCGGAAGAAGCATTTTAGTTGCTACAAAGTAAAGACTATTTATTTTCTTACTATCACTGTTTTAGAGTTTGTTTGTGGTTACAGCAACGTATCTCTTTACTGTCCAGTGAATTACACTATTCCTCATTTATTTGCTAATACTGGTTAAGGGACCAGAGTTGTAACACTGGTTCTGAACCCAGAGTTGCTAACACTTATTTCTGATTATCATACCACCACTACCGAATTCTTGATGAGTTAATCTATATTAAGTAGAGTCAATGCTTGTTTGATTTTGTATAAAGCAGATTTTTTTTAAGCAATTCAAGAAATCAGTTTCTGTAGGGTGTAGAAATCATACAACTTTCATATGTTAAGTATATTGCAATAGTCTAAGCATGAGATGACCAGGGAATGACTGAATGTAAGGAAGTGTGTAACTGGTGCATAGCAATGAAGTTATACAAAGGCTGTTCTAGCCACAATTGCTAGAATTGCAAATCCAGGAAAATTCTCAGATTCTACACCAACTTTGTCTGGGGTAGCAAAACCCCATCCAGAACTAAAGACATTGAAGTTCCAACACATGTAAAGCTACTTAACTTAAAGCCAATTGGAATGGGTTTGGAAAAAGGAGCTAAATCAGCCAAAACTGTGTCAGCTAGCTCCAAACACCTTTAAACAAGATGAGTTCAAGACCATGCTCAAAAGATCAGGGATAGATGCACTATCTTTATCCTGCTCTTTCCAAAGATCATCAACAAGTGTGACCAATGTTGTTTCTGACTCATAACCGAACCTGAAACCTTACTGGAAGAGATCCAGATAATCCGTTTCACTCAAGACCCTACGAAGCTGCTAAGCAACCATCTTTTTTAGGAACTCATTTCCTAAAAAAACAAAGTGGGCCACAGGAGGGAAGCTGCCAGGACAGGTGGGATCAAGAGCTGGTTTTTAAAGGAGACAGAAAATCAGGGTCTCCCTTAAAGAGTTCCAGAAACATCTCCCCCCTGTAGTGAATAATTTATTAATGGAGGCTGAGTGGAACAAGTGGCCAGTTTTAAGTTTCTGGTGTTATCTTAAAATAGGACCTGACCTGGGGCACTCACATTGCAGCACTGGTCAAAAGGGCTCAGCAGAGAAGATACTACCTGAGATTTCTCAGGAAACAGCAATTGAATGAAAAATTGCTGTTGACCTTCTATCGATGCACAATAGAGAGTACTCTAACTTACTGCATCTGTGTATGGTTTGCCAATTGCACAGTGGCAGATAGGAAACATTCCAGAGTGTCAGAATCATTGCCCAGAGGATCATTGGTTGCCCTTTCCCATCTTTGAAAGAGCTTTATAGCTCCTGCTGTCTTAAGAAAGTTCAAAACATTCTCAAAGATCCAGCTCATTCTGGGCACTTTTTTTTTTAACTATTACCATCTGGCAGATGGTACAGGATAATAAAAACAAGGACAAACAGGCTGAAAACCAGCTTCTATCCCAGGGCAATAACCATATTGAATTCTACAGTATAGTGCAATATCGGGTTTTCAATTTCAATTATATAGAATGTAAAGGATGTATGTTTGTGTTTTTCTTTTTATAATTGTAATGTACACCGAAGATGGCATTTAATTTCGTTGTACCATGTGCAATGACAACAAAGTAAATTAAAATAAGCTATTACTGCCTGAACCTACCTGGCTATCACTATTTTGGGGGTTTTCATCAACTAGAAGGGATAGAGATCTCATTGACATGTAATTACATTGATAACATAGGGATCTTGTCCATCTTTAGTTATACTGTTAGAATAAATGCAGATTTGCCAACGTTTCTTTGTTTTGTTTTTATCAACTAAACCTTTATTATGGTCATAATCTTGTTTTCATTGTTTATTTGTGTTCATTTGGTGTTTGGACTTTTAGGGGTGGCGTTTACATTAAGATTACAGTAAAGGGAGGTGTGATGGCAAACATTTTAGGAACCCCTGCTCTAAGGTCAATTTATCTAAAGGATTTCCAGAAGCTGGATATCACTGGCTTTGTTAGGATATCATATATTACCAGGATAGGTATAAATGAAAGCCTAAATTGTGCTTAAGTTCATTTCCTTTTTAATGTGTTTATTCATCAATACATTAAGTCACAGCTTTGATTTGATATCTTCAGTTATCTACAATTCTAGAGATACCCTAAGTTATTCAAAGCATTTTAATAATAATAATAATAATAATAATAATAATTTTAATTTATAACCCGCTCTCTCTCCCCGAAGGGACTCAAGGCGGGGTGATCAAGATCAAGATCCCTGGCATTCTTTAAAAATAAAACTATTGTAGTGGTCAGTTCTCAAGGTCAGTTCTCCTTTGCCTGCGGGAGTCTCCCCTCTCGCAGGCTTGGCCCCCTAGTTTAACACGGGCCCACCTCGAGGATGGACTTATTGCTCCTGAGAGGTGGGCGAAGCGCAAACTCAGGGGTTTCTTTTTAACTTTTTAATTCGGCTTTTAGGGGGTTCCAGGGAGGAGGGGAGGGACAGTCAAGTGGGGGGGCGACAATCTACAGGGCCGGCCGGCGGAAGTAGAGAAACGGAGGAGGGGGAAGGGGGGGTCGTTTCCACTGAGGTATCTTCCATCAGTTCGGTCTTAGGGAGGGGCAGGGGCGGTGGGAGATGGGATGGACATTACCGGTTGGAGGACCGTGGCTGCTGGCTACGGGCGGTCACGTGCTCCAACCCCCCATGCTCCCATCGCAGACTAGGTGGGCAAGAACCACAGACCCGGGGCCCTAGGCTGATGTTATGCAACGCCAGGTCCGTGGTACAAAAAGCCCCCCTCATCCATGACCTTGTGTCAGAGGGGGACCCTGACCTGGTGGGTATCACGGAAACCTGGGTGGACCACGAGGGAGGGTTACCCCTCGTGGAAATGTGTCCACCAGGCTACCGAGCCTTCCATCAGCCCAGGGCCCTAGGGAGGGGTGGGGGTGTGTGAGTCCCTCCTCGTGAGGTGGGGCCTAGGGAGGGAGTTGGGCGTGTTAGTTGTATACCTGGGTCCTCGCTATGCAACAACAGCCCTGCCTGAGCTCCTAGAGGTGATAGCCGAGGCGGCGGTTGAGATCCCCAGACTTCTGGTCATGGGGGATTTCAACCTGCCGTCGGTAGGCGAAACCTCTGGTGCAGCTTGGGAGTTCATGGCTTCCTTGACAGCCATGGACCTGACCCAGGTAGTTTTAGGCCCTACCCACGAGGGTGGACACACCCTGGATCTTATCTTCGTCTCGGGACAGTGGAGTCGTGATCTGGGAATAGGGGATTTAGCCATCACACCCCTGTCATAGACAGATCACGCTCTCCTTCGGTTGGACTTTCCGATCGCCGCACCTCACCGCGGGGAGGCGGAGCCTGATATTCCTATATGGTTCCGCCCCAGGCTCCTGATGGACCCAGTAAGGTTCCAGAGGGAGCTTGGGCCAATTCCTGTGGACTTGCCCCGCAACTCGACTGAGGACCTAGTGGCCGCATGGTTAAGTGCGGCCACGGGGGCCTTGGACCGAGTCGCGCCCTTGCGGCCTCTCTTGCGGCGCCGAACCACCTAGGCTCCTTGGTTCACCGAGGAGCTTAGGGAGATGAAACGCCACAAGAGATGCCTAGAGAGCAGATGGAGATCTTCTCGCTCCGAAGCCGACCGAACACTAGTTCGAACCTATATTAGGACTTACTTAGTGGCGATACGGGTGGCCAAATGCGAGTATTGTGCCACCCTCATTGCATCCGCAGATAACCGCCCTGCCGCCCTGTTTGGGGTGACCCGCTCCCTCCTTCAACAGAGGCCGCGGGAAGCCCCTCTACAGGATCGAGCAGAGGAATTTGGGATTTATCTGCAGGAGAAAATCACTCGGATTCGGAATGAATCCCTCCATCGACAGTGGTCCAGTCGGACGGCCCGAGGCAGTTCTTGAGACACCATCTTGGGAGGAGTTTGACTTTATTACTACCGAGGATATGGACAAGTTGTCAAAGAGACTTAAGGCTACCACATGTTTATTGGACCCGTGTCCCTTCTGGCTTGTACTGGCATCCTGGGAGATGACACGAGGCTGGCTCCAGGGCATTGTCAACGCATCTCTGAGTGAGGGGTCCTTGCCTGCCGTCTTGAAAGAGGCGGTAGTAAGGCCCCTCCTCAAGAAGCCCTCCCTGGATCCAGCATTATTAGAGAACTATCGTCCCGTCTCCAACCTTCACTTTTTAGTGAAGGTTGTAGAGAGTGTGGTGGCCCAACAGTTTCCACGACACTTGGAGGAAGTTGATTATCTAGACCCACGCCAGTCCGGCTTCCGACCCGGTCACAGCACCGAGACGGCATTGGTCGCGTTGGTTGATGATCTCTGGAGGGCGCGGGATAGAGGATTTTCCTCTATCCTAGTCCTATTAGACCTCTCAGTGGCTTTTGATACCATCGACCATGGTATCCTATTGCGCCGACTGGGGGGGTTGGGGCTGGGAGGCACCGTTCTGCGGTGGTTCTCGTCCTACCTCTCTGGTCGGTTGCAATTTGTATTGGCAGAGGGGCAGAGGTCGGCCTCGAGACCCCTCGTATGTGGGGTTCCTCAGGGGTCGGTCCTCTCGCCCCTACTATTCAACACATATATGAAGCCGCTGGGCGAGATCATCCGTGGTTTTGGGGTAGGATATCATCTGTACGCTGATGATACTCAGCTGTACATATCCACCCCAGACCACCCCAACGATGCCGCCAAGGTGATGTCCCGGTGTTTGGAGGCCGTACGGATCTGGATGGGTAGTAACAAACTCAGGCTCAACCCGTCCAAGACTGAGTGGTTGTGGCTTCCGGCACCCCGGTTCAGCCAGATTACTCCAACTCTGGCCATTGGGGGCGAAACACCGGCCCCCGTGGAGAGGGCGCGCAATTTGGGTGTCTTCCTGGATTCCCAGCTGTCCATGGAGGACCATGTGGCGGCCGTGGCCAGGGGGGCATTCCATCAGGTACGCCTGATGCGCCAATTGCGCCCCTTACTGGACCGGGATGCCCTGCACACAGTCACTCAAGCACTCATGACGTCTCGACTCGACTACTGTAATGCTCTCTACATGGGGCTTCCCTTGAGGTGCACTCGAAAGCTGCAGTTAGTCCAGAATGCAGCCGCGCAGGTGATTACGGGAGCCTCTAGATGCTCCCATATAACACCGATTCTGCGCGAGCTGCACTGGCTTTCTGTGGCCTTTCGGGTGCGCTTCAAAGTTCTGACGACTATCTTCAAAGCGCTCCATGGCTCGGGAACTAGTTACATGCGAGACCGTCTCCTGCCCCATACATCCCTAAGACCGATACGCTCCCACAGAGAGGGCCTTATCAGGGTGCCGTCGGCCAGACAATGACGACTGGCGACACCCAGGGGGAGAGCCTCCTCTGTGGCGGGCCCAGCCCTTTGGAACGACTTACCCCCTGAACTTCGCACCATCTCCGACCTCCGCCTCTTCCGCAAGTGCTTAAAGACACATTTGTTCCATCTAGCCGGCCTAGCGTAACCCCCAAAATGACTTTTAGATAGTTTTAAATTTTGGGAATTTTAATCTGGTTTTAGCGCAGGATTTTTATCGAATAAGTTTTTTAAATTTTTTATGTATTTTTGTATGTATTTTAATATTCCTGTGCGCCGCCCTGGGTCCGTTTGGAGAAGGGCGGGGTATAAATTTAATAAAATAAAAAATAAAAATAAAATAAATATTGTAGTGAGAACATTTTTTGAAAGAAATCCTAAAATTAGAGAATTGCTCAATAGTTACTAGAGCAGATAAAGGCAATCTCAGCAGCTTTTAATCTCCAAACTTGCTTCGGGTGATCGCTTGTCTATAATTACTCAAAACTATTAGCATAATTTCTTGACAGGAAATTTTCTGAAGTGAAATATATTTGAAAATACACATATGCCCTAAAATAGGTAGTTTAGGAACTTCTAAAGCAGGAGTGTCAAACTGGATTGGGTCATTCCAAGTCTGGGACTCCCTGCTTGATCATCACAGATTTTGATGAAATTTGGTGTGAACATGCACACATGTCCCCAATGAACATTGCTAAAGTGTTACATTTGCCGATGAAATACTTGTGGAGATATAGTCATCTATTTGACCCCATACTGCAGCCTTCTACAGAATGACTCTGAGGTTTCAGGAACGTTGAGACATAATATCTCCAGCAATATTTTGTTGAGAGAAACAAAACTTGGCCATCTTGTACAACTTATTGTGCTCTCATAAACAAAATAATAAAAACATTCTCATGAGCGCTCTCTATCTAGATAATTTGGAGCAAAGTTAGCCAAAAATGATTGCGGTTCAAAAAAAGATTAGAATTTGGCTTCTTATATCTCTGGAAGGAACAGACAATGTAACTGAGGGTGCTGGAAGCACACACATAAGTTGTGGTTTTGGAACCCATCAAACATCTTGTCTTTCAGGCCAATAAAATAAATGAGCAGAGCTTCGCGGATGCATAAATATTACCAACACATCATTTTTTTCGATCGAAATTTCCACAACATTGCCCACCCATCATTTTTTGTCATAAATGCAGGCAACAAAACAATCAGGAAATATGTCGGTCAAGTTTAAATTCGGATCAATGGTATTGGATATATTGGCCACAAAGCTAATCGTGTCACTTGAAATTTTGCTGACAGAAATCGGATTTGAATCAACTGGAACAAACTGGTGATGATTTTTGTGCCAGCTATGAGATCAAACAAATGACTATATTTCCACAATATTGCATCGACAAATGTAACATTTTGACCACTGATCATTGTGGACGTGTGTGCATGTTCACACCCAATTTCATCAAAATCCGTGATGGTTGAGCAGGGCACTTTTCTCAAATCAGACCACTTGTCATGGAATGACCTGATTTCTTTGAGGGCCAGATCAGCATTGTAGTTCTATGCGGGCCAGCAGAGGGGGAGGAGCAGGGAGGGAGACGTGATGGATGCCTCCTGCAGCACCCTTCTGCCCAAAATGGCCCCCTTTTCTCCATTTTTGACCTAAACAGCCTCCTGCAGCACTTTACCAGCCAAAACACGCATGGGGGGGGGGCGCACACCCACCACCCACCTCATTTTTTGCTTCCCTGGCCCATTTTGGCCATCACAGGCACCGCATGCCAGCCCCACGGGCTGGATTTAAGCACCCCATGAGCCAGATCTAGCCTGCGGGCCTTGAGTTTGACACCCTTGTTCCAAACCATTCCTTCTTACACATAAGATGGCCTACCCTCTATGTATTCCTTTATTCCTGACAAATGTTAAAAACAGCACTTGGTAATCAAAGTTTGTCCCCCTTTATACTATACGAATTACCTTAGTGAAGACAGCTAATGGCATACCATACTGATCTTCTTCCAAACCAGAAATAAGTCCAGGTACAAAGACTGTGTGTCCTGTATTAGGTTGAGGCTGAACAGTAATTGGAACACTTTTGGAAATAACTGACTCCTTCAGAAGAAATTCACTCTGTCCTGCTACTGAAGTAATTTCACATTCTCCTTCTTTCAAGTTAGGGTCCTCTAGGAGATTAGGATCTAAGGTTTCCCAGTCACTTTCAGAAGATTCTGGAGAAGTGTGTAAAGAATGTTTCAAGTATTGTTCATGATCCTGGCAGACATGAAATTCACTGGATTGATGCTCAATTTGAAATAAAGGTACATCTGCTCCCTGAGTATCTCTTTCTTGGTTTCTTGACAATTTTTTGCCTTCTCCAACTGTATCAAAATTAGCATTTGAAAGTGCCAGAGCAGAAAAAGAAACACTGTAAGTGGAATGAGGCGACATTTCTTGTCCAACTTCCTCTGTTATGCTTTTTCTTGGTTGGTACTGTGAGCAATCAGTAAGACCATGTTCTATCATACCTGGAATTTATTTAAAAATTATAAATGAGATTAATAGATTCTATATAGGATCAATCACCAATTTATATTGGAAACTATGCTAAGATGAAAACTACAGTTAATTGCAAAAATACAACACATCCATGATTCTCTCTATTCTTTCAGAAAGTTGTTTTTCAATGAAGTACTGTATTTTGGAGTGTAATACGCATCTTAGTCTTTTGGGAGGAAAATGTCATTGTAATTTTTACAATGACAATAAAGATTATTATTATTAATTAACAAACCAGCCCAGCGCTTGCCTGAAGGAAACCATTGAGAAAACTCAGATAGCCCATAGGAAAAATCTCTGCCTTGCCCTTAAAGGGATTATCCCCAAAAGAATAAAAATCACTTAGTCACAGGAACTCTGCCTTGCCCTTGAGAGGATTATCTCCCCAAAATAGAAACTGGACAAAAGAAGTACCTCTTAAGACAGTCTTCAAATCTTTCGTCCTCAGCTTCTCCCAGCTGGAACAAACCAGGAACTTTTTCCAATAGTATGCTGCAGTAAAAATATTCAAAGCTTTTTTTCAGCCCTAATGAGGTGCTAACGAGTGAAGCGATCTTCCGATCTTCAGTGCACTCATTAGTACCTCATTAGGGCTGAAAAAATGCTTCCAAAAAGCTATATTCAGAGTATAAGATGCACCCAAATTTTCAGCCTCTTTTAGGTTAGGGGGGAGTGTGTCTTATACTCCAAACAATATGATAAGTAATTATTGGTGTAATTGAGTAGGTGTAGCAGAGTTTGGAAATAATTTTAATGAAGGAACATAAGAATTGTTGTAAGAATACTCTTTTATTCTTTTTGTAAATTTTTTGTAAATTTTGCAGTTTTCCTTTAACAATCAATATATTTTGTGGACAGAGTGATGAGTGATGATTGGGTCACTACACTTTTACACAACTCTAACAATGATTACATGTACTTAATTTTTTACTTCCAACTTCTAACTTAATAAACCTATTATGGGTACAAAACATTCTTTTACATATCAATTTATAGAATACTATTTTCCCAATTTATACTCACCCCATACTATTTGGGTTTCTTGCACATTCATCTCTTTATCTTTAAACAATACTTTTTTATCTTAATGCTCCTTTACTGGTTTCTCCAAAGATATATTTAAGTATCAATTTCATGTTACAATAAACATATTGTATGTTTATTGATCCCTATAATATCACCAATATTTTAGTATTTTAAATATTACTCATATTTTACCACATGTATATTTCAGTTTTCTGTAATCACCAATAAAACCATTTATTAATAAAAATCGGTCCCAAAGTTATGTCTCTAAATCCACTCTAAATTTGTAATCCTTAAAACTATCAGTTCCAGTATGCTTTGCTTGCTATTAATCATAACAATATATTTAAATATGCGTAATTACAGTCTTCCTTTATTGTCATCCCAGTATTACAAAATATTATATCTCTATCCATCATCTCTCAGCCTTTTTTGAATTTCATCTTTTATTGATTTTATGATAATTCTTTTATATTTCTCTCTTGGTATCCTATAATTTTGTTTCTAGCACTTTTACATAATGTGAATGTTCCTTCCGCCTTGCCCCTTATCTCCTTCTGCTGCATCATCTGGATGCCCATCCATAACCTTTTTCTTGTTTTTGAGAGGATTTCCTCCTCCACCTGGTGCTATTGTAAACTCTTAAGGAGTAAACTATTGGATTCTTAGTCTTTGTTTTTATTATCTTTTCATTCTTTTTTGTTTTCCTGTATCTTATTTTGGCTTATCTCACTCCTTTTGCTTTCCAATCTATCTTCTGGATATTTTGTTCATCATCTCCCTTTGAGAATCTTCTACTTTCACCTTTTTGTCTTTAAATATTTCCATAAACTTCTTATTATTCTTTGTCATTATTTCTACCATTTCCTCATAAAACTTTGTTAACTCCTGATTGAACATTTATAACAAATTATTATATCTCTGAAATCCCAATATCTAAAGATTCCAAATAGAAAATAAATTCTTAATAGAATTTGGTCAGTCCCACTATCATTCTTCCAAGTACTCTAATTTTCTGCTCTTTAGATGCTTGTTATTGTTGTTAGTTGTGAAGTTATGTCCGACCCATCATAACCCCATGGTCAACATTCCTCCAAGCCTTTCTGCCCTCTACCATTCTCTGGAATCCACTTAAGCTCACGCTTACTGCTTCAGTGACTCCATCCAGCCACCTCATTCTCTGTCGTCCCCTTTTTCTTTTGCCCTCAATCTTTCCCAGCATTAGGCTCTTCTCAAGTGAGTCCTTATTAGTGGCCAAAGTATTTGAGTTTCATCTTCAGGATATGGCCTTCTAAAGAGCAGTCAAGGTTGATCTCCTCTAATGCATTCTTATCTTTTCTAGCTATGTTTTGGAATTCTGCATTTAATTGGGTGCGTCTTTCTCCCTTGCCTTTCGCTTCTCTTCTTTCCTCAGCTATTTGTAAAGCTTCCTCAGACAGTCATTTTGCTTTCTTGTATTCCTTTTTCTTTGGAATGGTTTTAGTTGCTACCTCTTGTACAAAGTTATAACCCTCCATCCATAGTGCTTCAGGCACTCTATCAGATTTAATTCCTTAAATCTATTTGTCACCTCTTCTGTATATTCATCAGATATGATTTAGTTCATACCTGAGTGCTTTTCCCTACTTTCTTCAATTTAAGCCTAAATTTTGCAACAAGAAGCTCATGATCTGAGCCACAGTCAGCTATTGGTCTTGTTTTTATTGATTGTATGGAGCTTCTCCATCTTTGGCTGCAGAGAACATAGTCAATCTGATTTCTGTGTTGATTGTTCCTGCCCGATCTGTTGGAGAAGGAGGGGCCCTGTCTCGGGAGAGCCTGGCGTTGAGAGCGGGAGGTGGATGCACCTCCGTTCTGTCCACAAAAGAGCTGCCTGTGGTAAAAGGACTGGTTTCTAGAATCCTGCTTTTTAGTGGCCAGTTGCAGCACCTTTCCTTTGTCTTTGGATTCGACTAGGAAGGGCTCTAAGGGGCCCCCAAATAATTGGGAGGGTGAATAATGGGAGGAGGCTAACCTCCACCTAGCCCTGGCCCCCGCCTGCCACTGTTTGAGCCAAACTAGCCTACTTACGGGTGGTGATTGAGGAGGCTATGGCCTTGGAGGCAAACCGAGCTGCATCCAAGGAAGTGTCTGCTGTATATTCCAGGGCTGCCTTTAATTTATTTATGTCCCTGTGTGCCCTGGAATCTCGAGCAGGAAGCCTCGCTTGGAGTTGCCTTAGCCATAGAAGGGTGGAGAGGCTAAAGAAAGATGCAGACGTTGCAGCTCTGACAGACCAAGCTGATGCCTGATGACCTTTAACCAGAGTCTGCTTGATTCTCTTGTACTCCGGGTGCAGGGACTCTTCTGGCGCCACTGAGGCTACAATGGGGGAGGACAAGGCCACAATGGGCAAGTCAATGGGGCGAATCTCAAGAGCCTTGATGAGATCCGGACCTACATTGTATAGATGTTTATCCAGGGTATTGGGGAGAGGACCTGTACCTGGTGATGCCCACTGGTTCTGTACCATGTCGATGAAGAGTCTGGGCGAGGGAATCACCTCCTTTTCCACCTATGGTTGAACGAAGAGAGAGTCGGTGGTGTCAATCTTGACCATCTCCATGCCCTTAGGCGGTGGAATCTTTTTGGCTTTAAAGAGAAGAGATCTAAATATGGCAGGTTTAAAAAGACCAACAAAGGGACGGGGGGCAGGCCCTCATCCTCCGAAAGATCTGAATCACATGCAGGATGTTCCTCCTCACCAAAAACCGAAGCCTGATTTGATGTGCCAGGTAAGTCATGAGCTGAGGAGGCTGAGGTCGCCATCTCTGTGGCTGGAGCTGGAGACAGAAGAAGACCTGCACGGGGTAGAATGATTAGAGGCCCTGTGCTTGAGGCCAACTGCTATGCCATGTTCAATGACATTAGAAATTATGGTCACCATGTCAGGAAGATAAGCAGACCGAGGAAGAGATTGAGGGACATTCTCATGGTAAAAGGTTTCCCCTTCAGGGGTTACACTCCCGCCCCCTTCTGACTTCTCCCACTATGTGCCAGGTCCTCAGTGCCTCTGACCTCCTCAGGTTGGATGATGGAGGCTGCAGGAGATGCATCGTCCTCAGAATCTGAAGAGAAATCCGGGGGGGAGGGTTAGGAGAGGCCTGTCTTTGGGCCCTGAATGGAGCGGCCTCAATATGCTTGGTTTTGGCTATGGCCTTCCTGGGGGTGGCCTCGGGCCCAGAGGCCATCCCTGCAGCTGATGTCTTGGGCCTTGCGAGCAGGCCCAGAGGCCTTGGGTTGGGGCCCTGAGGGCTGGGGGTCCGCAGAGGCTTTCCTCTTATGGGCTCTGGGCTGAGGGACTTCCTTAGAGGCCAAGGGCTGGGCCAGAGAAATGGCCTGCGTATCCTGGGAAGGCTCCATACTCACGGTGCGATGACAAAATGGCCGCCGAGTCTTCGCGCCAAAACAAAATGACCACCGAGGCTAAAGAGCCTATGGGCCAGGTGCCACGAGGTAGCCGAGCCGCTGAGGAGGCCACGGCAGTTGAAGAAATCCGCCCCTGAGGCGCTGGTAGAGCTGCAGGGCCAATGGGCATGCTGCGGCTAGGTGGGGCAGTTGCGGGACGAGCCCAGCGGCATGGGCTTGATCCTACGCAGCAGAGCCTCCAACAGCTTGAGCTGCAAGGCGGTGGCGGCAGAAGCGGCGGTGGCGGCCGATGTGGCGGCGATGGCGAAAACGGGCGGCCGGCAGGTTCGTCGCAAGGCAGCAGGGCAAAGGCAGGGTCCCCGAAGGGCCAAAAAGAGGCTGGAAGCCAAAGGTAAGCCCCTAAGCCGACCCGAGAGTCTTCTGGCAAAAGCCCGCAAGTTAGAAAGTCTTTTTGGAAATTTTTAGAATAAGCCAATTAAAAAAACTACCAAATTTGGAAGAAAGAGCGATTAACACAGCCAGTTCCGATCGAACTGAGTCTAAAAAAGCGGGAAGATACTCCTCTGAGGTGATGACATCACTTTGGTAGACTCAATTCTATTGGTTACTGGCTGAGTTAACCCGCACATGACCACTGTCTTCACCAACGTTGGAGAAAAGAGTGTTTGCTATGACTATCATATTCTCTTGACAAAATTCTACCAGCCTGTGCCTGCTTCAGTTTGTACTCTAAGACCTAACTTCCCTGTTATTCCAGTTATCTTTTGGCTTCCTATTTTAACATTCCAATTCCCCATGATGATAAGGACATCATTTTTGGTGTTAATTCTAGAAGGTGTTGTATGGGTTCATAGAACCGGTGAACTTCATCCTCTTCAGCACCAGTGGTTGGGGCATAGACTTGGACTACTGTGATGTTGAATGGTTTGCCTTGGATTCGAACTGAAATTATTTTGTCTTTTTGGGGATTGTATCCCAGTAGATCTTTACAGCATCTGACTTTCCTTTTACCACTAGATACATCCACAGCTGAGTGTCCTTTCGGCTTTGACCCAGAAGTTTCATTCTTTCTGATGCTACTAGTACTAGCCCTCTTCTCTTCCCCAGTAGCATATTAAAAACCTTCCAACCTGAGGGGTTAATCTTCCAGCGTCATATCTTTTTGCCTTTTGGTACTGTTCATTGGTTTCTCATGGCAAAAATACTGGAGTGGGTTGCCATTTCCTTCTACAGTGGATCACGTTTTGTCAGAGCTCTCTGCTATAATAATAATAATAATTTTATTTATAAACCGCCTCCTCTCCCCAAAGGGACTCGGAGCTGTGACCTGTGACCTGACCGTATTAGGTGGCCCTGGATGGCATAGCACATAGCTTCATTGAGCTACCCAAGACCCTTTACCACAACAAGCAGTAATCGATGGAGGGGCTTTAGATGCTATAAATTTGTATTTCTCACTCTTTACATTTTCCAGTTTCCACCTTTCCAATTATCCAAATTTTAAAATCTTATCTATCTTCTCTTCTTCTGTTATTTTTCTTCTTTTGCTTAATGGAGTAATCTGTCACATATTCATAATACAAATACAAATTAATCCACCAATTTTCTTGAAATCTTTTACATGCACTTTTCAATATGCAGTTTCAATAGAGTTTTAATGTTTAGTGTTTCTGCTTTGCTTTGTAAATCTTCAAAAAGCTCAGTAGATATTTCCCAGCATCCAAATCACCTGTTAAGATAAAGTCAAGTTCAGGTTACTTCCAGTTGTTGCTCACTTTGTGATGGCGGGGTGACAGCGGGATATGGAGAAGAGGCTGGTGCTGATTCTCTGGCATCTCAGATGGTGCTTCTTCTAGTCCTTGTTGGTGCCGGGTATGCCTCAGATGTTTGGGAGACATGCGATGTCAGTCTCCGCTTTGTTGCTTGCTTCAACTGCCATTGTAATGGGGAGGGAGGGGCTTTGGTATTTGGGAATGGGACTGTATAGTGCAGGAGAGTGATTTTGAGAAAGGAGTATATTATTACCATCTACTTCGCATACCACTGTCTGGGTGTGCAGTGGTCAAGGTCAATGGTTTCTGCATGCCATCCTGTTCATGCTCCTGAAGATGGAACCCACGTGACGCCTCTGGGGATTTTGCATTGGGCAATGGGGTGGGGGTTGCTAGGGAAAAAGGAATTGGACAATTATTGATATGTATGCTTTTGCGCCTTTGGGTCTCAGACCTTGCTTTACCTCAATGCTGTTCTTATCATCACCAGTAAAAGTACTCTTAATTCTTTTAAAATGGAATTGAGTGGATTCTTTCTTGGTTATTGTTAGAAGCAGATCTGACATTAAGCAAGGTCCCACTTCGCACTCATCTCTGAGCTAACACCTTCAGAAGTGAGTGCAATATAACTAAACTTCAAAGTGATGTCTACCCCTGGCAGCGATCAGGGAAAGAACAGAACTTTTGGCGGAATTAAATCTGGAAGAAAGATCAGTCCGTCCCAACTGGTCGATGGGGTTTGGGCAAAGGTGCAAACGTGAAGAGATTCCGCCGGGAGTTACAACCAGCAGACATAGACGACCCCAAGCTGCCTGACAAGAAACCAAGGAAGAGAATCTCCTGATGAACCAGACCATGGAGATGTTTCAGGAGGTGTTGGAAAGACGACGTTCAAGAGAAAGCAGATATGAAAGAGAAGTTGAATTCCGTGAACCAGAGGTGAGAAGGCTAAGAAAGAAGCCCGCCCAGGAGGGGCCCCCAGGGGCAGAGCTGACCAAGATGACGGGGCCCAGCCAGCCGCAGCGGCAGCAGGAGCAGCAGCGGAGAGAGCCATTCCAAGGGGGGATGGGGCAGCCCGCAGGCGCGGATGGCAAAAGTCCCCCCCCCCTTGGGGATGAGATACAGGGGAGACCCGAAAGGCCTGGGATTCTTTTTGGTCCAAGTCTGCAATTTTATGAGACAGTTTGAACAAGATCTTCTAAATGAAGACGCGAAAGTGAGAGTCGTTACCCTCGCATTAGATGGTAAAGCGGCAGATTGGATGGTGTCTTTGCATAACAATGATTCCCCCCTACTGAGAAACTTTGATAGATTTATGGCTGCCCTGAGATGTTTTGATGACCCTCTCATCGAGTGAAAGGCCAGACTTAGAATGAGGACCCTGCAACAAGGGAAAAATCCAGTTGAAGAATACATCCAGGAGTTTCGTGAGTTATCGGTGTATATGAGAGGGTGCCTAATTGACAGCTATACATAAGAACATAAGAATAGCCTTGCTGGAACAGGCCACAGCCCATCTGGTCCAGCATTCTGTCTCACACAGTGGCTCACCATTTGCTTCAGGGTCTTCCCAAGCAGATGTCTTCACCTGCTTATGATTCCCTGCAAATGGCATTGAGAAATATCCAGCTTATCTCTCCAATCCGGAGGGTGTCCTTAGGCATCCATCATGATAGCCATGGATACCCTTGTTCTCCATGAACTTGTCTAATCCTTTCTTAAAGGTGTCGAGGCTGACAGCTGTCACCACTTCCTCTGGCAGGGAGTTCCATAGACCAGTGATCCTCTGGGTGAAAAAGTACTTCCTCTTATTTGTTTGAGGTCTAGCTTCCAAAGGTTTCATGGAGTGCCCCCTAGTTCTAGTGTTGTGCGATAGGGAAAACAGTTTTCCCTTTTCTACTTTGTCCACACCGTGCATGATTTTATAGACTTCAATCAGGTTACCCTTCCTAATGATCCCTAGCAATGAGTTTGCTTTTTTCACTGCTGCGGCACACTGGGTTGACACCTTCATTGAGCTGTCCACCAGGACACCAAGGTCCCTTTCCTGGTTAGTTGCAAGGAGTTCAGACCCCATCAGTTTATAGATATAGTTGGGGTTTTTTGCCCCAACGTGCATCACTCTGCACTTACTAATGTTGAAGCTCATTTGCCACTGGTTTGCTCACTCCCCCAGTATCAAGAGATCCCTCTGGAGCTCCTCACACTCTCTCAGTTTTTACTACCCTGTATAATTTAGTGTTGTCAGTGAATTTGGCTACCTTGCTGTTTACTCCTACTTCTAGATCATTTATGAAAAGGTTGAAGAGGGAAGCCTTGAACCAGGAAAAATATCAGAGTTGTGTAAACAGGAGGGCTTTCCGCACCCATCATTGTTATGAACTGGCGGCAGATGTTGAAATTGATCTTGCCAGAAATAAATGCCTTTATTGAGTGAGAAAGAGAAAAGCCCCCCTCTCCCTCCCCCCAGCAGACAAGTGCCGAGAGGAGGGAAAAGCTGGTCTGCAAGCAAGCCTCAGCGCACTGCATGTTTCCGTTGTGGAAAGGAAGGGCACTGGGCTGCAAATTGCCGAGCAAAGCCAGGGCCTCAACCTCAGCCGACAGGAGAGAGGAACAAAATAGAAAAAAATCCTGGGAAATGGAGAAACGCTGCCACGAGGGAAGTGGAGCCAGCAGAAGTCCTTCCCCCAGGAATGGAGGAGGAGGAAGCCTATTATCCGTCGGACAAAAGCGAAACCGACTCCAATGACAATTGTCTGGTAAGTTCCCGTTCCGGCCCCATGACTATCCCAGTAGAACTTAAAGTGCCCTCTACTGGTGTTGAATCAAAACTACTAGCTCTTTTGGACTCAGATTGCACTCATTGCATTATTAGCCCTAGCATAGTGGAACAAATGGGCTTAAGACTAAAAACTTTAAAAGTACCCATCGCTTTTTCTCAACTGGGTTTATTTATTTATTTTTATTTAAATTTATATCCCGCCCTTCTCCACAGAGGACCCAGGGCGGCGTACAGGAAATTTAAAACACACAAATACAAAGATAAATATATAATTTAAAATAAATATTAAACATTCCCATCCTGTACTAAAACCAAATTTAAAATACCCAATTTAAAACTTCCTAAAAGTCCCCACGGGAGGTTAGGCTGGCTTGTTGGAACAAATATGTCTTTAGACATTGGCGGAAGAGGCGGAGGTCGGTGATGGTACGTAATTCAGGGGGTAGGTCATTCCAAAGGGCTGGGCCCGCCACAGAGAAGGCTCTTCCCCTGGGTGTCGCCAGTCGGCATTGTCCGGCCAACGGCACCCTGAGAAGGCCCTCTCTGTGGGAGCGTATCGGTCTAAGGGATGTATGGGGCAGGAGGCGGTCTCGCATATAACTAGGCCCCGAGCCATGGAGCGCTTTAAAGATGGTCGTCAAAACCTTGAAGCGCACCCGAAAGGCCACAGGAAGCCAATGCAGCTCGCGCAGGATCGGTGTTATGTGGGAGCATCTAGTGGCCCCCATAATCACCCGCGCGGCTGCGTTTTGGACTAGCTGTAGCTTTCGGGTGCACCTCAAGGGAAGCCCCATGTAGAGAGCATTACAGTAGTCGAGTCGGGACGTCACGAGAGCTTGAGTGACTGTGCGAAGGGCAGCCCGGTCCAGTAAGGGGCGCAATTGCGCATCAGGCGTACCTGATGAAACGCCCCCCTGGCCACAGCCGCCACATGGTCCTCCAAGGACAGCCGTGATGGGTCCATAGCAGGGGCCCCCTGCTCAGTTTATTTTTATTTTATTTTATAATAAATATATAATAGGTTATGATTGAACCTATTGAGATGTGGATGGGCAGTCACCAAGAAGCCTTAAGTTTCATAGTTGCACCTGGAATGGATCATCTCCTCATATTGGGGTTGCCTTGGTTACGGAAGTGGAACCCAAAAATTAACTACGCATACGCTCTGCGACACCTCCAGGGGTTGGGGAAAAGGTTACCCCCACTCCCAGCAGATAACCTGCCTTTGGTGGGGGCAGCAGTTTACAAAAAGATTGAAGGGGAGGAGAAGATCCCAAAGGAATACTGGGACTTAAAGGAGGTTTTCAGCGAAAAATCCTCCGATAGCTTACCCCTGCACCGTAAAACGGACTGCACCATTGAATTCCTCCAAAATTCCTGCAACTTCCAAAACCCTGCATTTATTCAATGACTCCCCGGGAGATGCTTGAACTCCGCAAATTCATCGATAAAAACCTGGCGAGGGGTTTCATTGAACTGGCTAGGCCACGTGTGGCCGCCCCTGTGATGTTTAGGGAAAAGAAAGATGGGGAGCTCCGTCTGGTTATCAACTACAGAAATTTGAATAGCATTTGCGCGGAAAATGTTTACCCACTCTCCCTCATGAAGGACATGTTAGCGCATCTAGGTAAAGGAATTTTTTTTTACAAAATTGGATCTCAGAGAGGCCTACTACAGAATTAGAACCAAAGAGGGGGATGAATGGAAAACTGCTTTTAATTGCCCTTTAGGATGTTTTCAATTCAAGGTGTTTCCATTTGGCCTGTAGGCAGCGCCAGCAGTCTTTATGCAATTAATTAATGAAGTGTTGCATCAACACCTGTACAAGGGCATGATCGTCTATCTCGATGACATCCTTATTTACACGCAAACATGTGAGGAACATGTGAAATTAGTACGGTCCGTTCTCAAGAAACTGAGGTCCGCTGAACTTTATGCTAAGCTCTCTAAGTGTGGATTTCATCAGATGAAAGTAGATTATCTCGGCTACTGCATATCCAGTGAGGGTATTGAGATGGCCCCGGCTAAAGTCCGGGCTGTTACTGAATGGGCAGCGCCTCACACCTGGAAACAACTACAAAGCTTCTTGGGGTTTGCTAACTTTTATTGCCAATTTATCCCCTCTTTTGCCAGTATTGCCCTAACTATTAGAAACCTTTTAAAGACGAAAGGGGACGTCAAGCCTAAGCCGAGTAAACCTCTCAACTGGACTATGGAATGTCAAGCTGCTTTCGAAAAACTGAAATGACTTTTTGCAGCTGAACCTGTGTTGAAACATCCTGACATAGAGGCATCTTTTGTCATTGAGGCTGACGCTAGTGATGTGGTGGTAGGGGCAGTGCTGTTACAAAAGAACAACCATGGTCAATTACAACCATGCAATTACACCTTACGCAAGCTCACTGACACTGAGAGAAGATGGGCAATTTGGAAAAAAGAGACGTTTGCTATACGTTGGGCTCTTATGACTTGGCGCCATTTTCTGGAGGGCGCCACTCAACCATTTGAAGTATGGACCGATCATAAAAACTTGGAAGCCTTAAAGACCCCACGTAAACTCTCGCCTAAACAACTCTGTTGGTCTCAACATTTCAATCATTTTAATTTCACCCTCAAGTATATTTGGGGGGGGGGGGGAGAATTTTATGACGGATGCCTTATAGAGACTTCCCCAATATAATAGCTCTAAACTGACGGTGGTACAACCTGTCATTCCTGCACAGAATCTTGCAGCTCCTGTCGTTACTAGGGGCCAAAGTTCAGTGAATTTGGATGTCCCGGCTGATCTGATAGAGAAAATTAAGGAAGGCCTTCAGTCTGATGACTGGTTTAATTCACATTCAGGTGACTGCACCTTGAAAGATGGATTGCCTTGGATTAGTGCTAAATTGTATGTTCCTGCCTCTAGTTCTTCAATGGGCCCACAATTCTAGGATGGCGGGCCATTTTGGATTTGTCAAGACTCTACATCTGATTAAAAGACAGTTTTGGTGGCCTTTGTTAAAGAAAGACATTGAGTCCTACATCGCGAGTTGCCCCGTTTGTGCTGCGGTGAAACGTCCTCCGGGCAAACCTCAGGGCCTCCTCCAGATTGTTGCACGTCCTGAGGATGTGTTGCACATCCAAATATCTATGGATTTCATTGTAGATCTACCTAACAGCCTTGGTTACACTGTCATCTGGGTGGTTACCGACCTATTCTCGAAACAGGTCCATTTTATACCTTGCTCCCAAATCCCATGAGCCAAAACATTAGCTAGATTGTTTGTTTCCCATATCTATAGGTTACATGGAGTACCAAGGCGCATAATTTCTGATGGGGGGGTTCAATGCACCTCCCACTTCTGGAAGAAGTTCTTGAAGTTGATTGGCTCCGCCCAAGGTTTAAGCTCCGCCCACCACCCTCAGACTAATGGGGCTTGTGAGAGGACTAATTCTGTTTTGGAGCAGTACATTCGTTGTTTCATAAACTACCAACAGGATAATTGGGCTGAACTGTTATCTCATGCCGAGGTACCTTATAATAACTCAGTGCATAGTAGCACTGGAATGACCCCGTTCAAAGTGGTCTACGGCCAGGACTTTGTTCCAATCCCTGAGTTGCCCCAAGAGACACCCAAGACACTGTCCCTCTCGGAATGGAGTGCTCAACTTTCAAAGTTTTGACCCATTGCACGTAAAACTTTAGACGATGCCCACCAGTCTCATAAGAAGCAGGCAGATAAGAAACGGACCCAGCCTCCACAATACAAAGTGGGAGATCGCATTTTTATCTCTACGAGGTTTCTGCAAACCACTCAAAAATCAAAGAAACTTGGGCCTAAGTATGTGGGTCCATTCCCGATTATTAAGATCATTAGTTCTGTTTCCGTTAAGCTGGACTTGTCTAAGACTCTCCACTGTCTCTACCCAATATTCCATGTGAATCTGTTGAAACTTGAACGTTCTTCCCCTCTTCGACCACCTCAGCCATCGCCTCCTGCTCCCATTTTGGTTGAGGGGGAAGAACATTTTGAGGTCAAGGACATTTTGGACTCTAGGAGGCACCGTAATAAGGTTCAATACCTTGTTGCTTGGAAACACTTTCCCCCTTCCCATACTGAATGGGTTGATAAATCCCATTTTAGGGCCCCCAAACCTTTGAAGAATTGTTATGCTGTATCCTGACAAGCCTTAACTGTGTATCTATGTTTTAATGGTTAACCTTTCCTTGTTGTTTTTTCTTCTTCTTTCTGTTTTCTTACAGGGATGAACCCCTTTTTCTGGAGGAGGGCTGGATGTCAGCCTCCGCTTTGTTGCTTGCTTCGGCTGCCATTATAAGGGGGAGGGAGGAGCTTTGGTATTTGGGAATGGGACTGTATAGTGCAGGAGGGTGATTTGGAGAAAGGAGTATATTATTACCATCTACTTCGCATACCACTGTCTGGGCGTGCAGTGGTCAAGGTCAATGGTTTCTGCATGCCATCCTGTTCATGCTCCTGAAGATGGAACCCATGTGATGCCTCTGGGGATTTTACATTGGGCAATGGGGTGGGGGTTGCTAGGGGAAAAGGGGTTGGACAATTATAGATATGTATGCTTTTGCGCCTTTGGGTCTCAGACCTTGCTTTACCTCGATGCTGTTCTTATCATAACCAGTAAAAGTACTCTTAATTCTTTTAAAATGGGAGTTGAGTGGATTCTTTCTTGGTTATTGTTAGAAGCAGACCTGACATGCAACCTGTTCTCCACCCTGAGACACTGGCCCAACATGGCCACGACCAACAATGGCCTCACTAACATGAAGGCTGGCGGGGTGGGAATGGGATCCAGGAGGACAGGATGACAGAGGGATGGGCCAGCAGCACCTAGCCACAGCTCTAAAACGTGCACAGAGGACTCTCACCGCCTGTAGGATGCTTTTCAATGAAAGCCACATTTGTGTGTGTTGCCCCGGCTGCTGTGGTGGGGCCTGGATGGTGCGCACATGTGGAGAGACCCTCCTGAAGCGTGCATGCCTTTGCTGCACTTTAGCCGATTCTGGTGGCTCACTTGAGGAGGGTTTCCCAACTAATGTGCACTCTCCCAGCCTCACCACAGCCAGCCAGGAGGTTACAAGAAGGAGGGGGAGAGAAGGTGGGTCGTAGGAGCCTTAGTGAAGGAACAAAGCGGCCCTGTTTTTGCCTTCATGCAAAATTTGTGGTCAAGGCAGTCCTTGCCTTCCACCACTTGCCTTCCACCACCTGCCGCGCTAGGCCAAAGAGCTGCGGGTGGAAGGACACAACAAGGTGATGGCTGCAATCTTAGTGCAGGAGTGAAGCGGCCCTGTACTTGCCTTTGTGCCACATTTGCATTCAAGGCAGCCCTTGCCTCTCGGTGCACAAGGAGAGAGGGGAGAGATGAGAAAGAGAAAAGGGAATTCTCCCCTTTTCTCTCTCTCATCTCTCTATCTTTTGCGCGTGCGTGCATGCGCGCACACACACACTGAATACCCTCCTGGGCTGGGATCACAGTGGCGGCAATGGCGATTCCTCCTGCTGCCAAAACTGCACGCTCAGCTGAGTAGCCGGCTGCACTGCGCAGGAGAGCCAGAGCTATTCTCTTCCTGTATTTGGTGGTGGCGGCAGCTGCTCCTCCCTTCCTGAGCTGAAAGGAAGAGGACCGCAACTGGCACTGAGCTGTCCCTGAAGGATGTGGAATCACAAAAGCAGCTGGTTGCGGCCAAGCGGAGAAACCACTAGGGGTGCTAGGGTGAGAGAGAGAGAAATGAGTAAATGATAGAGGGAGAGAATGAGAGAGGAAAGAGAGAAAGAAATGAAAGAGAGAGAGAGAGAAAGAGAAAGAGAGGGAGAGAAGGGGAAGAGGGACAGAGAAATGAGAGAGAGCTGGAGGGAGAGAATGGGAGAGGGAAAAGAGAGGGAAACAAATAAGAAAAGAAGGAAGAGAAAGAAAGAAAGAGGGAGGGAGAGGAAAAAGAAAAAACACAAATGAGAGGTAGAGAAAGAGAGAGAAAAAGGAAAATAATGGAGGGAGATAATGGGACAGAGGGAAGTAAATGAGAAAGAAGGGAGAAAGAAAGGAAGAAAGAGAAAAAAAGAAAGAAGAGTGGGAGAGGAAAAAGGGAGAAAAACTGAGAGTGAGAGTGAGAGAGACACATTTCCCACAGAAAACACTGGGAGTCATAAACCTGGGTAGGTGTGGCTGGGGTGGGTGGGTCATGTGACTGGGTGGGAATGACATTGAGTTGGCTACACCCATCTAGGTTTTGTGGCTCTTGGTGTTTTCTATGGGAAACGGGTTCAAATGGCTCTTTGAGTGTTTAAGGATGCAGACCCCATCAGCTGGCCTGTCTTGAATGCCTCAAATTTTCCACTTTTATAGAATTCGCAACAAGTATTTTCTTTGGCTCCTAATAATGGTTCCAGCATGGCTGAAGTTCTTATTTTTACAAGGTTAGCAAAAAATGATTCTATTGCAAGCCTTCTGCTAGTTACAAATGTTTCAGAGTACCATCCCTACCCAAAGATTTTTCCCCTTGGAGGGAATGTTGTATTATGCTCACTAAAATACTTAAATAAATGGGAGAAAGTACAAATGGCTACATATATTACTACAAAAATGCTTTTGAAAACAAACCAGAAAACTAGTCATAGGTTGGGAGGATTATATTTCTTGAACTTTTAGCCCTTTTTGTAATTCCAAAACACATTTCCCCCCCCTGTGCAATTGTATTTTCTCCTTGCATCATTTCCAACTAGCTTAGCTGCCCTTTCTTCTCTTCCTCGTGCAACTTGCATATTTTCTGTAACTTTATTGACTAATTCTATCAGAAGAAAGGAAATATTGATGAATATACTTGTAGATTTTGTGTGTGACAATGACTCGTGTGAAAATAACTGGTTGTATAATTATTATAGATCAATTAAATACAATATGATACCTTGCTTTACAGGCAATATTTTTTATCAATAGTTATTAGCTGAATTAATATTCATGCTTTTTTGAATTAGTCTTAAGTCTTTGGGGACTATGTCTTCTTAGAGGTTTATCCGCATATAAATTCATAAAGATGCATCATATGCTAGAGTATTTTTAGGACGGATTTCTATGTAGTTGGCAATTTAAACTGACAAGGTGGGGAAGCTGGGCATTACCCGTGGTTTTTGTCTACATTTACCTTTCCTGCCTATTCTTTCTTTTGAGGGCAAGGAGGCCATTTAAAATTCAGAATGGATTTCAAGTAAATAAATTAAATTCTTAAATTAAGAATGGCTATGAATTCAAGGGGCATTCTGATAAGAACAAGCACATACACATACATACTAACCAGGAAATAGTGATAAGAGAGTCATTAATGCTCCCACTAGCCGATTAACTGGAGAGATATAAAACAGAACCTGAAAAGAAGCAGGGGGAAAAATAGATCAGTAGTATACAATCTGAAAAGAAACCAGAGCATAACTGAAGCAGTCAAACTACCCCGTTTAAAGCAGCAAGATATTTATATAGAATAGAACAAAATGAATGAGCTGGAAGGGACCTTGGAGGTCTTCTAGTCCAGTTCCCTGTTCAAGCAGGAGAACCTATACCATTTCAGATAAGTGACCGTCTAGACTCTTCTTAAAAACATCCAGTGAAGAAGTGCCCACAATTTCTGGAAGCAAGCTGTTCCACTAGTTAATTGTCATCACTATTAGGAAGTTTCTTCCTAATTCCAGGTTGCTTCTCTCTTTGATTAGTCTCCAACCACACTGTTTCTTGTCTTGCCCTCTGGTGCTTTGGAGAATAATTTGAGCCCCTCTTTTTTGGGGCAGCCCTTCAAATACTGGAATACTGCTGTGATCACCCAATTCTTCTTTTCTTTAACTAACCAAACCCAAATCATGTAACTATTCTTCATATGTTTTAGTCTCCAGGCCTTTGATCATCTTAATAGCTCATCTCGGAACTTTTTCCAAAGTCTCAACATCTTTTTTGTAGTACGGTGACCAAAATTGGTTGCAGTATTCCAGGTATGGTCTTAGTAGCTTTTATAAAGCAGTACTAATATTTCATGTGATCTTACAATACAATACAATACAATACAATAGCAGAGTTGGAAGGGACCTTGTAGGTCTTCTAGTCCAACCCCCTGCATGGGCAGGAATCTTATACCATTTCAGACAAATGGCTGTCTAACATCTTTTTAAAGACTTCCAGGGTTGGGGCATTCACAACTGCTGGAGGCAAGCTGTTCCAGAGGTTAATTGTTCTTACTGTTAGGAAATTTCTCCTTAGTTCTAAGTTGCTTCTCTCCTTGGTTAGTTTCCACCCATTGCTCCTTGTCCTGCCCCCAGGTGCCTTGGAGAAAAGTTTGACTCCCTCTTCTTTGTGGCACCCTCTGAGATATCGGAACACTGCTATCATGTCTCCCCTGGTCCTTCTCTTCATCAAACTAGACATACCCAGCTCCTGCAGCCGTTCTTCATATGTCTTAGTCTCCAGTCCTCTAATCATCTTGGTTGCTCTTCTTTGCACTCTTTCCAGAGTCTCCACGTCTTTTCTACATCGTGGCGACCAAAACTGTATGCAGTATTCCAAGTGTGGCCTTACCAAGGCACTATACAGTGGCATTAACACTTCACGCGATCTAGATTCTATCCCTCTGTTTATGCAGCCTAGAACTGTGTTGGCTTTTTTGGCAGCTGCTGCACACTGCTGGCTCATATTTAAATGGTTGTCCACTAGGATTCCGAGATCCCTCTCACAGTTGCTACTATTGAGCAAGGTACCACCTATACTGTACTTGTGCATTTGGTTTTTCTTGCCTATATGTAGGACCTTACTTTTTTCACAATTGAATTTCATTTTATTAGACAGTGCCCAATGTTCAAGTTTGTCTAGATCCTTCTGTATCTTAAGCCTATCTTCTGGAGTGTTGGCTATTCCTGCCAGCTTGGTGTCGTCTGCGAATTTGATGAGTTCCCCATTTATCCCCTCATCCAAATCGTTGATGAAGATGTTAAAGAGTACTGGGCCTAAAACAGAGCCTTGGGGGACTCCACTGCATACTTCCTTCCATGTAGATGCAGTTCCATTGAGGACTACACGTTGAGTGCGGTTGGTCAGCCAGTTACGAATCCATTTGGTGGTGCTGCTGTCTAACCCACAATTTTCTACTTTATCTAATAGTAGGTTATGGTCTACTTTATCAAATGCCTTACTGAAGTCGAGGTAAATTATATCAACAGCATTCCTCTGGTCCACTGATTTTGTTACTTTGTCAAAGAATGCAATTAGATTCGTCTGGCATGATCTGTTTTTGACAAACCCATGTTGGCTTTTGGCTATTACTTTGTTTGCTTCTAGGTGTTCACTTATTTGTTGTTTAATTATCTTTTCCAGAATCTTTCCTGGTATTGAGGTCAGGCTGATGGGTCTATAGTTTCCTGGATCTGTTTTTTTTCCTTTTTTGAAGATGGGAACCACATCTGCTCTTTTCCAGTCTTCTGGCAGTTCCCCGGTGCTCCAGGATCTCTGAAAGATATAGTTCAGTGGTTCTGAGATCTCGTCTGCTAGTTCCTTCAGAACCCTGGGGTGCAATCCATCCGGTCCTGGTGATTTGAACTCGTCCAGGGCAGACAGGTGCTCACTTACCATTTTCTTCTCTATTTCAACTTGTGTTCCTAATCTGATATTTGTGGTGCTGTTTTTGATTGATTGGACTGTTTTATCCCTTTGTGTAAAGACAGATGCAAAAAAAGAGTTAAATAGTTCTGCTTTCTCCCTGTTGCTTATCATCTTCTTGCCATTTTCTCCCAGCAGTGGACCAATTGTTTCCTTAACTTTTTTCTTATTTTTAACATGTTGGAAGAAGCTTTTTTTTGTTATTTTTTACTTTTTTGGCAAGCCTTTCTTCATTGTGAGCCTTAGCTTTCCTCACTTCATCTTTACAGGCTCGGGCTATTTGCTGATATTTTGCCTTGGTTATGTCCCCCTTTTTCCACTTTTTATATTTATCCTTTTTGTCTTTCAATTTGTCAGAGAGTTCTTTATGCAGCCATGCTGGTTTCTTTTGGGAACTGTTATTTTTCTTCTTCATTGGTATTGCGCTGGACTGGGCTTTTATAATCTCATTTTTCAAAATTTCCCAAGCTTCTTGAGTTGTTTTCCCCTTGAGGATTCTCATCCATGGAATCCTTCCCAAGCTCTCTCTGAGTTTGTTGAAATTAGCTCTCTTGAAGTCTAAGACTCTAGTTTGACTTTGTTCAACTACTTTTGTTTGCATAATGTTGAATTCCAGTATTTCATGATCGCTTGCCCCCAAAGTTCCTGTAGCTTCTACACCTTCTATCATTTCCTCTCTGTTAGTGAGAATTAAGTCCAATATTGCTGATCCCCTTGTTCCCTTCTCTACCTTTTGGGAAACAAAGTTGTCTGCTAGGTTTGTTAGGAACCTGTTGGATCTTCCACTTGGTGCAGAGTTTGTTTCCCAATTGATGTCAGGGTAGTTAAAATCTCCCATTACTATTGCAGTGTGCTTCCTACATACCTTAGTTAGCTGGTTAGCAAAAAGTACATCCACTTCCTCTGCTTGGTTGGGTGGCCTGTAGTATAGACCTATGACAATATCATTCCCCCCCCAACCTTTAATATTGACCCAAATACATTCAAGATAGTTCTCATCATTGTTGTGCTCTATTTCTGTAGAGATGTAATTATTTCTTATATATAGTGCAACTCCACCTCCTCTTTTATTTCGTCTATTTCTTTTAAATAATTTAAATCCTTCTAGCTGTATGTTCCATTTGTGGGTTTCATCCCACCAAGTTTCTGTAATGGCAACAATATCGTATCTGCCCTCATTTACTTGAATTTCTAATTCACCCTGTTTATTCCTCATACTCTGTGCATTGGTGTATAGACATTTGAGTCCATTTTGATTGACCCTGTGTTTTCTGTCTACGAAACCTGTGTTATGCCTGACTATGGTTCTCTTTGCCCCTATTTCTTTGCCACTTGTATGGTTCATGTACATGGTATGGCACCCACTGTTAATTGTTTGGTTTTGCTTGACAGCAGTGTTGATAATATTACCTGCACAATTATCTATGTTACACGCACTGATAACCCTATGAATTTTAGTTTGCTGGGGACAGAAATATTCTTTATCTATTGATTCTCTGTCCCCACTATTCAGTTTAAATGTTTAGCCAGGAAATCTGTGAATTTAGTGCCAAGTAACTCAGTCCCTTTCTTGGATGGGTGCAAACCATCTCTTTTGTACAGTTTATCATTGGACCAGCTGCAGGCATCATGACTAATAAGACCAAAGCCTTCCTTTTTACACCACTCCTTTAGCCACACATTAAACTCTGCTATGCGCTGGCCCTTTCCTTTTTGTTCCTTGTATACTGGTATAACCTCTGAGAAGATAAGCCTACAACCTATACTACTAAGTTCGTACCCCAAACTCTGGAAATCATTCTGCACAGAAGCTACATCTTTTTGGGACAGATCATTTGTGCCAAGATGTATAATAGCATCAACTTCACAGTCCTTACTTGCATTCGTGACTATCTTAAGAATACGCCTCTTGTCTCTGCTGGCTGTAGCACCCGGTAAACATCTGACATCTTTCAAAACCTCCATATCCTTACCTAAGTTTACATCTCTTACGATTGAGTCACCAATCAGGAGGTGACTTCTCTTTTTGGGTACCTTGCTCTTGTTGTGTGACTGATGCATGATCCCTGGTTCACACTTTTGCATTTCTGAAGTAGGTTCTTCACTTTGGACCGCAATCTGCTGCTTATTTGAGTCGTCATTATTACCTTGACCTGTCACTTTAGTGTCCCCATTAAGATCAGCAAGGGCGCTATATCTGTTATGCTGGGACACAGCAAAAGTTTTGTGTTTGTGGGTCACAGCTCTCACCCTGCCAGATCCCACAGTTGTCCAGGCTGCTCTTCTTCTGTGGGATCTTTGCGGTAGGGGAGGCTGGTAGTGTGGCATCTCCACAGGGTGGAGTGGCCGAATTGGACACTTAATTTCTGCCTGGATTCTGTGACTCTGTTTATACAATCCAGGATTATATTAGCTGTTTTGGCGGCGGTTGCACACTACTGGACCATATTCTGTGATCAGGACTCCAAGGTCCCTCTCATAGTTTTGAGCCAGGTCTCGCCTAATCTGTAGTTTTATCTTTTATTTTTCCTGCCTATATGTAAAACTTGGCTTTTCTCCACATTTAAATTCATATGAAATAACTGTCTCAAACACCTGAAGGGCATTAGCATGCTTGCCTGCAATGCATTTCCCACAGCAGTTTTGGAGGGCCAATATAAAAAAATACCATATGAGGTGAGACTGTCCCCCTGTGGACAAGGGGCCATTGAAACTATAGTTCAGGTCCTGCTATACTGCATTTACTATAAGGACAGATGGATTAAATTTATTACACCTTACTCAATAAAGTATCTGGGAAATACTGATCTTTTTTATGTGCAATTATTGTTATCATGTCCATATGAAGTAGTTTTCCTGAATGTGGTCAAATTCTGCTATTCTGTATGTAAAATTAGGCAAACTTTAACTATCCACTGTTAATCTACTACCAATCGCAATATATTATTCTTTTATTTTTATTTTTTACTATTATCATTTTAATGCTGTTATTTTCTGGTCTGTGACCATTATAAAGATTAGTTGATGATGATTGTTGATGATCAGTAGAATCAATTTACCTATATTTCAGCCATTTTTAATATAGCTGTTTTACTACGCCTCCTGTATAATAACAACCACAAACAAAATATGTTACAATCTGTGTTATTACTTCTTGAAAATTTATGAATCCAGACCTTATGACTTAAAGTAATGTGACAGTTGATAAAAGATTATGCAAGATGTTAGGTCCTTTTTTGTGAATGAAAAGGTTCATGCCATTTCTTTGACAAATTCAGCAAGCCCTGGGTATAACTGTGACCATTATCCTATCCCAGTGATGGCTAACCTTTTTCTAAGTTTGCCAAAATTGTGTGCACGCATGCTATCCTGAATGCCCCCCACCTGTGCATGCATGCATGACCCCCACCTATGTATGCATTCACAAACCCTCACCTGCACATGCGCACACGACCCTCTGTGCATGTATGTGCCCCCTTCATGTATGGGAGTTTTCGCCCTCCCCAGGCTCCAGAGGCTTTCCTGAAGCCTGGGGAGGGTGAAAAACGGTCTTCCCCAGCCCTTCAGGAAAGCCTCTGGAGCCTGGGGAGAGCAAAAAACAGGCCCAATGGGTCAACCAGATGTTTGTTCCTGAACTTCCAGTTGGCCCGTTGGGCCTGTTTTTCACCTTCCCCAGGCTTGGAATGCTTTCTTGAAATCTGTGGAGTGCGAAAATGCCTTCTCACGGCTCTCCAGAAGGCCAAAAATCAGTTGATTGGCACACGCATGCGTGCTGGAGCTGAGGGCTGCTGTGCCAGCAAAAATGGCTCCACGTGCCACCTGTAGCACGTGTACCATAGGTTCACCACCACGGTCCTATTCCATTGAAGATTGAAGCTAGGGATGGAGGGTATAATGTAGCTTTTAAAAAATCTGTTTAATGTATAAGTAACATATATCAGATTGCCTATTAATAGTGGACATTTATAAGTCTGTTTAGAGAGAGGAAGCAAGATACTTAATTTCACTAGCAAACTGTAACTTAGGGTAAGATAGCAAATAACATTGATGAAAACATGAATACATCTACAGCAAACAAACACAATAAGCATCTCTCCATCCTGGCTAACTGCATAATGGAATAATGTATCTCCATAAGGTATTAATGAAATAACGTTAGTGAAGTTGTATATTTTGCCTTTTAGAAAATATGGGAATAATCTTACCTTCTTTTCTAGAAGAATCAGCTTAAAAAGAATTAAAACCTTTAAAGCATAAAGAAAGACAGATCTTAAACATTAGTAGTCCAGCAATATATTTGTAAGTGGCCCTATGCTTAAAGCATTCAAGTGTCATATCAATGTGCAATATAGATCCAGAAACTTTTCTTTTGTTTGCTTATATTTGTAATTACATGTTGCTTTCTTTAAGATTCAAAGAAGTGGAAATAATTATGTACATTTCAATTTTATAACATACCTTGTGTCTAAATTGAAGAACCAGATCTCGTGGGGACAGGCCTAAAAACAATGGAGAGGAAAATGGCATATTTCAATAAAAGCAACTAACATTTAGAAATCTTCTAAGGAAGAGTCTTATCTGTTTTGATTTATTATACATATGAATTCATTCTCTAGGGTGGTAGAAATGCAATATTGTGAACTCCTATTTAGATAATATCTCTTTATATAAAACATCAAACTTTCACAGTCTATGATTTCTGACTGCAGTCAGATAGATGAATGTAAAGAGTCTTTATAAGCAGCAAGAGTGAAGATCTGCCTCATTATTCATTTTACCATGAGAAGCATCCTTGTACTGGATTTCTATCACCATTAAGAAAAAAATGTTTTTATTGCATTGTATGTCTTCTTTGTTTAGTATTGCTTTAAAACAGTGGTTCTCAACCTTCCCAATGTTGTGACTCTTCAATATAGTTCCTCATGTTGTGGTGACTTCCAAGCATAACATAGTAATGGGATTTTAACAATAGTAATGGGAGATTTTAACTACCCTGACATCAATTGGGAAACAAACTCTGCACCAAGTGGAAGATCCAACAGGTTCCTAACAAACCTAGCAGACAACTTTGTTTCCCAAAAGGTAGAGAAGGGAACAAGGGGATCAGCAATATTGGACTTAATTCTCACTAACAGAGAGGAAATGATAGAAGGTGTAGAAGCTACAGGAACTTTGGGGGCACGCGATCATGAAATATTGGAATTCAACATTATGCAAACAAAAGTAGTAGAACAAAGTCAAACTAGAGTCTTAGACTTTAAGAGAGCTAATTTCAATAAACTTAGAGAGAGCTTGGGAAGGATTCCATGGATGAGAATCCTCAAGGGAAAAACAACTCAAGAAGCTTGGGAAATTTTGAAAAATGAGATTATAAAAGCTCAGTCCAGCGCAATACCAATGAAGAAGAAAAATAACAGTTCCCCAAAGAAACCAGCATGGCTGCATAAAGAACTCTCTGACAAATTGAAAGACAAAAAGGATAAATATAAAAAGTGGAAAGAGGGGGACATAACTAAAGCAAAATATCAGCAAATAGCCCGAGCCTGTAAAGATGAAGTGAGGAAAGCTAAGGCTCGCAATGAAGAAAGGCTTGCCAAAAAAGTAAAAAATAACAAAAAAAGCTTCTTCCAACATGTTAAAAACAAGAAAAAAGTTAAGGAAACAATTGGTCCACTGCTGGGAGAAAATGGCAAGAAGATGATAAGCAACAGGGAGAAAGCAGAACTATTTAACTCTTTTTTTGCATCTGTCTTTACACAAAGGGATAAAACAGTCGAACCAATCAAAAACAGCACCACAAAAATCAGATTAGGAACACAAGTTGAAATAGGGAAGAAAATGGTAAGTGAGCATCTGTCTGCCCTGGACGAGTTCAAATCACCAGGACCGGATGGATTACACCCCAGGGTTCTGAAGGAACTGGCAGATGAGATCTCAGAACCACTGAACTATATCTTTCAGAGATCCTGGAGCACTGGGGAACTGCCAGAAGACTGGAAAAGAGCTGATGTGGTTCCCATCTTCAAAAAAGGAAAAAAAATAGATCCAGGAAACTATAGACCCATCAGCCTGACCTCAATACCAGGAAAGATTCTGGAAAAGATAATTAAGCAACAAATAAGTGAACACCTAGAAGCAAACAAAGTAACAGCCAAAAGCCAACATGGGTTTGTCAAAAACAGATCATGCCAGACTAATCTAATTGCATTCTTTGACAAAGTGACAAAATTAGTGGACCAGAGGAATGCTGTCGATATAATTTACTTGGACTTCAGTAAGGCATTTGATAAAGTAGACAATAACCTACTATTAGATAAAGTAGAAAAATGTGGGTTAGACAGCATCACCACCAAATGGATTCGCAACTGGCTGACCAACCGCACTCAACGTGTAGTCCTCAATGGAACTGCATCTACATGGAAGGAAGTATGCAGTGGAGTCCCCCAAGGCTCTGTTTTAGGCCCAGTACTCTTCAACATCTTCATCAATGATTTGGATGAAGGGATAAATGGGGAACTCATCAAATTTGCAGACGACACCAAGCTGGCAGGAATAGCCAACACTCCAGAAGATAGGCTTAAGATACAGAAGGATCTTGACAAACTTGAACATTGGGCACTATCTAATAAAATGAAATTCAATTGTGAAAAAAGTAAGGCTCTACATTTAGGCAAGAAAAACAAAATGCACAGGTACAGTATAGGTGGTACCTTGCTCAATAGTAGCAACTGTGAGAGGGATCTTGGAATCCTATTGGACAACCATTTAAATATGAGCCAGCAGTGTGCAGCAGCTGCCAAAAAAGCCAACACAGTTCTAGGCTGCATAAACAGAGGGATAGAATCTAGATCACGTGAAGTGTTAATGCCACTGTATAGTGCCTTGGTAAGGCCACACTTGGAATACTGCATACAGTTTTGGTCGCAACGATGTAGAAAAGACATGGAGACTCTGGAAAGAGTGCAGAGAAGAGCAACCATGATGATTAGGGGACTGGAGACTAAAACATATGAAGAACGGTTGCAGGAGCTGGGTATGTCTAGTTTGATGAAGAGAAGGACCAAGGGAGACATGATAGCAGTGTTCCAATATCTCAGAGGGTGCCACAAAGAAGAGGGAGTCAAACTATTCTCCAAGGCACCTGGGGGTAGGACAAGAAGCAATGGGTGGAAACTAATCAAGGAGAGAAACAACTTAGAACTAAGGAGAAATTTCCTGACAGTTAGAACAATTAACCTCTGGAACAGCTTGCCTCCAGAAGTTGTGAATGCCCCAACCCTGGAAGTCTTTAAAAAGATGTTAGATAGCCATTTGTCTGAAATGGTATAAGGTTCCTGCCCACGCAGGGGGTTGGACTAGAAGACCTACAAGGTCCCTTCCAACTCTGCTATTGTATTGTATTGTAACATTGGTGTCTCGGTTCCTAAATTCATCAAAAATATGTGTTTTCCGATGGTCTTAGGTGATCCATAAAAGGATCGTTCGACACCCCCTCCCAAACGGGTCGTGACCCACAAGTTGAGAATCACTGCTTTAAAACATGGGCCAGATTTTTGAAGGAAATATCAACTGACAATACTATTTCTCATCACTGACCAAGATATTATTTACTTACTATAATGGATATTTTAGACAACATATGACTTTGTTGGTCATTTATATTTTCCTCTGTATAAACTTGGTGCAATAACTTTTGTCATATACTGTAAATTGATTTGGATTCATTATACATTAGAGAAGCTTGTTGGCACTATGAATGAAAGAAGAAGAGGATAAAATTATAGTGAAAAAAAGTCCAGTTATTTTATTAGTCCTCAAAAGTGATTTTGATTTTAATTTTTCATATCAAATCCTCCAAGAGACAAATGGAAGGAAGATTGAATGATCTGTTTCAATAACACATGTTTAATACTGTGGTTGTGATTTCTGAAAATTATTTTGTAAGAAATTCATCAGAAAGAAATTGAATGCAAAAAAAGAAGTTGAAATGAACCTAAAACCTAATACTTTATATGATACATGACACACTGGTGCTTGACAAATGGGAAAGATAATCAAAATAACTGGTATTTTTTTCAGATTTACAGGATTGGCATTAAGCTCTATATATAATAAAATACTTATAAAAATTGGAAGTGTTATGTTAATAATAATAATAATAATAATTTATTAAACTTGTTGACCGCTCCCTCTCCCCGAAGGGACTCGGAGCAGTGCACAGGGCTAATAAAACAATAAATACATACATATAGTTAAAAACAAATTAAATATTTCCCTGCGCTAAAAATCCAATTAAAAACTAAAATCCCCATCTAAAATTTCTAGCAACCCCATCGAAGAGAGACTATCCTAGGCCGGCCAAGCAGAACAGATATGTTTTTAGTTTTAGACGGAAGGAGCGGAGGTCCGTGGTAGTTCTAATGTCGGGGGGAAGGTCGTTCCAGAGGGCTGGGCCCGCCACAGAGAGAGCCCTTCCCCTGGGCGTCGCCCGCTGACAAAGTCTAGTGGACGGCACCCGGAGAAGTCCCTCTCTGTGGGAGCGAATCGGCCGTGTGGATGTGTGCGGCAGGATCCGATCCTGCAAATAGCTAGGTCCCGAGCCATGGAGCGCTTTAAAGATGATGACTAGAACCTTGAAGTGCACCCGGAAGACGACAGGCAGCCAGTGCAGCTCGCGCAAGAGCGGTGTTAGCCCCTTGCGGTTCCCATAATTGCTCGCGCGGCTGCATTCTGGACTAGCTGAAGTCTCCGAGTGCACCTCAAGGGGAGCCCCATGTAGAGAGAGTTACAATAGTCCAGTCGGGATGTCACGAGAGCATGAGTGACTGTGCGAAGGGCGTCCCGATCCAATAGGGGGCGCAACTGGCAAACCAGGCGAACCTGGTAAAACGCCCTCCTGGCCACGGCTGTCACTTGATCTTCCATGGACAGCCGGGCATCCAGGAGGACACCCAAGTTGCGCGCCCCATCCACTGGGGCAAGATGTTCGCCCCCAATGGCCAGCGATGGAGTCAGCTGGTTGAATCGGGCAGCCGGAAACCACAGCCACTCGGTCTTGGTCGGGTTGAGCTTGGGTCCGTTTCTTCCCATCCAGATCCATACGGCTTCCAGGCACTGGCACATCATCGCTACGGCATCGTTGGGGTGGTTTGGGGTAGATATATACAGCTGAGTATCATCAGCGTAGAGATGGTACTCTACCCCAAAACCACGGATGATCTCACCCAGCGGCTTCATATATGTGTTAAACAGGAGAGGCGAGAGGACCGACCCCTGAGGCACCCCGCATGTGAGTGATCTCGAGGTCGACCTCTGCTCTCCTGTCAACACAAATTGCGATCGGCCAGAGAGGTAGGAGGAGAACCACCGTAAAACGGTGCCTCCCACCCCCAACCCCTCCAGCCGATGCAATAGGATACCATGGTCGATGGTATCAAAAGCCGCCGAGAGGTCTAATAGGACCAGGATGGAGGAACAACCCTCATCTCTGGCCCTCCAGAGATCATCGACCAACGCGACCAATGCCGTCTCGGTGCTATTCCCGGGCCGAAAGCCGGACTGGCGCGGGTCTAGATAGTCAACTTCCTCCAGGTGACGGGGAAACTGTTGTGCCACCACACTCTCAACAAACTTCGCCAAAAAGGGAAGGTTGGAGACTGGACGATAGTTGGTTAATAAAGCTGGATCCAAAGAGGGCTTCTTAAGGAGGGGCCTCACCATAGCCTCTTTTAGGGAGGCAGGCAAGGAACCCTCACTTAAGGATGCGTTGACAACCTCTTGGAGCCAGCCTCGTGTCACCTCCCAGGATGCCAGTACAAGCCAGGAGGGACACGGGTCCAATAAACATGTGGTGGCTCGCAGTCGCCCACGTAATCTGTCCATATCCTCGGAAGTAACGGAGTCAAACTCCTCCCAAACAAGATCTATCTCGTGGCATCCCACTGGGCCATCAATGGGGGCTAGCTCGTTCTGTATCTGAGCGATTTTCTCCTGCAGAAAAGTCACAAATTCCTCTGCTCTACCCTGTAGCGGGGCTTCCCGCACCCTCTGTTGAAGGAGGGAGCGGGTCACCCTAAACAGGGCGGCAGGGCGGTTGTCTGCGGATGCTATGAGAGTGGCACAATGATGACGTTTGGCCACTCTCAGCGCCACAATGTAAGTCCGTAAATGGGCTCTTACCTGTGTCCGGTCAGATTCAGATCGGGTAGACCTCCATCTTCTCTCTAGGCATCTCTTGTGGCGTTTCATCCCCCTCAGCTCCTCGGTAAACCAAGGAGCCAGGGTGGCTTGCCGCCGCAAGAGAGGCCGCAAGGGCGCGACCCGATCCAAGGCTCCCGTGGTCGCAGTATTCCATGCGGCCACGAGGTCCTCCATCGGGGCGCGGGTCAGGGGTACAGGAAGTGGCCCAAGCGCCGCCTGGAACCCATCAGGGTCCATCAGGCGCCTGGGGCGGAACCAGATAGATGACTCAGGTTCCGCCTCCCCGCGGAGGGGAGTAGCGGTTGGAAAGTCGAGCCGGAGAAGTGAGTGATCTGACCATGACAAGGGCGTGATGACTATATCCCCTATACCCAGATCACTCTTCCATTGGCCAGAGACAAAGATGAGATCCGGTGTATGTCCACCCTCGTGAGTGGGGCCTTGAATTAATTGGGTCAGGTCCATGGCCGTCATGGAAGCCATGAACTCCCGAGCTACCTCGGATGATTCGCCCACTGATGGCAAGTTAAAGTCCCCCATGACTAAAAGTCTGGAGGTCTCAACTGCCACCGTAGTGATCACCTCCAGGAGCTCGGGCAGGGCTGCTGCTACATAGCGGGGAGCCAGGTATACAACCAGCAAGCCCAACTGCCTCCCTAGGCCCCACTTCACACAGAGGGACTCACAACCGGTGGTCTGAGGCACAACGGTCTCTCTCGGCTCAAGACCTTCCTTTACAATAACCGCTACCCCACCAACCCTGCCTAGGGCCCGAGGCTGATGAAAAGCGCGGTAACCTGGTGGGCACATTTCAACGAGGGGGAGTCCACCCTCGTGGCCCAACCAGGTCTCCGCTATTCCTGCCAGGTCCGGCTCCCCCTCTGACACAAGGTCATGGATGAGGGGGGCTTTGTTGACAACGGACCTGGCGTTACAAAACATCAGCCTCAGGCCCTGGCTCTGTATTCCCTGACCACCCAGCCTGCAGGGGTTGTGACACCTGACCGTATGCAACCAACGGCCACGTGTCCCCAACCGGGAGGATGGAACTTGCCTCCCCTCGGACCTGCCTCTCCCCATGACCGTCGGGATGGAAATGCCCTCCCTAGGGACGACTCGCGTTTCCCCCCCCCCCACGGGTCCTTCCGCTACCCTCCGTCGGCTGCTGGCCTGGCCCTCTCTTCCTAACTGTTTATACCCTCCCCCCTCCCTGGTACCCCCTAAAATAGACAGTAATCTAAAAACTAAAAAACCCCTAAGGCCGCGCTTCAATATATAGCTTACCAAGATAAACTTGTGACTCTTCCAGTGAGCTCCCTCCCAGTGAGCTATTCAAGTGTTCATAAAGTTCCTGAAAAACCATAGGGGAAAGGAAAAGATCTACTTTATATAAGAAAAATGTACCAAAATACTTTTTCTAACAGATATAACATTTTTTGGGAGTCTAAAGATATAGTTATCTATCCTTTAGAATCCTGGGGTTCAGAACTGCTTTAGATACAACTTTAACGGAATTCTGCAAAGATTTTGTATACAGAATACTATGTGTGCATATAGCTTTCAAAAAGCACTTAGCAATAGTTTCAGTAACTTTTAGAGGGAGTATTCTAAAAGAACAAAGAGCAAAGAACAATAACTTCTTAAGCATACAAAACTGGCTGTCAGATTCTTGCTAGAAATTGCCTTCTAGCTTACAAACAATAGTCACCGGGTTGGCTCTGCTGTTTCTCTTTTGTAAATAACAGGTAAGAGGAAACTAACATTCAGCAGGTCTGAATTACAGGGCTATGTCACCCCCAGCTGACATTTGCATCTTCTGCTTCTGCTGCTGCTGCTCAGGCACACCCAGCTTGGCCCTTTGCAAAGCAGCTGCTGTTGCACTAGGCCTTCTTAAAGCTGTGACCTTCTCACATGCTTTTCAAATTAGACAAGGGCCTTATGCAATTTGGACAAGGATACCAACTTCCAAAGCAGATTTTTAAAGCTCTGACAGAAATCAAGGCCAGCATAGCACAGGGCGGCAAGACCAGCAAAAGTAGCAAAGTGCAGGTGGCCTAGAGGGCAAAGATGAGGGAGAGATAGGCAGGTGGGAGTTGAAAAGTCCCTGTGGTCATAAGTGCAGATGGGCTGCCAAGCACCCAAATTTTGAACGTGTAACTGTGGAGGCACTGCAATGATCATAACTTTGGGAACCAGGCATTAACCAGCACTCATCAGTGCTACTTATTATTGAACAACTAGTCATTAGATGAGGATTATCTGTGTTGCAAAGAATATATTTAAGCTGAACCTTCCATTCTATTCTGAATATGGATTGGTAAGTGTATATACTCTTCCATCAGCAATGGATCCTCCATTATACTTTTAATGTTACTCCCCCCCTCCCATAATGTTTCAAACAATTTTACTTTTGTATATTTAAAACATACCTTAAGAATTGAAATTTGTGAGAAGTCTTTTTCTTCAAAGTAGGCATGTGTAATTAGTTGCAACTTAGCTTGAAGTAGCCCATATAGAGGCTTGCAAGAAAAAGAGCATCATATTATATCAACAAAGACAAACATGGAGGCAATAACAACAGGATCTAGTCATTAAAAGCAGTTGAATTTAAATAAACTGAATATACTATATATTCTTCAAGTCATATACAGTTGCAGCTGATTTATGAATATGTTGTATACAATTGCAGCTGATTTATGAATATGAATTAAAACCGTCAGTTATTCTATACAGTATCATATGGGTGTTTTATCTTTGGGTTGGACAAGATAAAAGATAAAACACCTGGACAAAAACTGAGCAACTTGGTATATGCAGTACAATGCAGCAAGCCAGGTACATATCTGTACACTAAACAAAACAACCACTTCATAAGCACATGGCAAAACATAGGAGAACAAACGTAACAGGACTGTCGTATTTTTCGGAGTATAAGACGCACCTGAGTATAAGACGCACCCAGGTTTTGAAGAGGCAATTTTTTTAAAAAAGTAAGTAGGTAGATAGAGGGATAGAGAGGGACAGAAAAGAGAGAAATACAGTAGGTAGTTAGGGAGAGAGAGTAGTTAGGTAGGTAGATAAAGGGATAGAGAGAGAGAGAGAGAAATACAGTAGGTAGGTAAGTAGGGAGAGAGAGAGTATGTAGATAGATTAGGTAGAGGGATAGAGAGAGAGAAATACAGTAGATAGGTAGGGAGAGAGAGAGAGAGTAGGTAGATAGGTAGATAGAGAGAAATACAGTAGGTAGGTAAGGAGAGAGAGAGTGTAGATAGGTAGGTAGGTAGAAGGATAGAGAGAGAAAAATAGAGAGAGAAATATATAGAGAGAAATACAATAGATAGGTAGGGAGAGAGAGAGTAGGTAGGTAGGTAGATGTTTCCAGGTGTATTTACCCATGTGCTGGAGAAGGAAATCACTGACCACCTTTGGAACAAATCCTTGTTTCTGCAGGCACAGTACTTGACCAATGTAATTCTCATCAATCACTCTAAATAAACAGCTTTCCAAAAGGGGAAAAACCCACCCTTTTTGCACTGTGCAAATCTCCTCCAAACGGCCTGTTTTTCGTGAAAATGGGCCCTTTTTTTCAAATAAAAGGCATGAATAGCCTTGGGGGGGGGGGCTTGGAGAGTGCTTCTGGGGGTGGGGGTGGGGGGCCAAACAAGGAAAAATGGCCCGTTTTTTTCGTGAAAACGGGCCCTTTTTGGTCAAAAAAATAGAATGCATAGCCTTATGAGTGCTTATATGTGCTCTATAAGCATAGCTTATAGAGTGTTGCTGGGGGCTGGGGGGGGGGCAATTTCTCATTTCTGCCCTCCCCAGCCCTCAGGAGCTCTCTGGAAGCCTCCATAAGGGTATGTGTGCCGCCACTTTGGTGAAGGGGCGGGGTTTCAGGAGGCAAAAAAAAATGCTGTATTCGATGTATAAGACGCACCCAGATTTTCAGCCTCTTTTTAGAGGAAAAAAGGTGCGTCTTATACTCCGAAAAATACGGTAGATTCAGCAATCCACCTGCATTTAAAAGGCACAGGCCACTCTTTGAATACAGCAAAGTCCACATTTTTGGACAGAGAGGACTGCTGGTTTGAAAGAGGAGTCAAAGAGGCCATCTATGTCAAAATTGAACAGCCCTCTCTCAACAGAGAGGGAGGGATATGACATCATCTATTGCCAATCTACAACACAGTCATTTCAAAAGTTCCAAGAAGACTCCACACTCATTTGCACCAACCAGATGACCCTGATGACATAGTCACGGATCTGCAACCTTAAACACTCAAAAAGCCATTTGGACCCATTTCATACAGAAAACACTGGGAGCCACAAAACTTGACTGGGTGTGGCCATTTCAATGTTACTCCCCCTGGACACACCTACCCAGGTTTTGTGGCTCCCAGTGTTTTCTGTATGAAATGGGTCTCTCTTTCTCTCTACCCCTCCCTCCCTCTCATTTCTGTTTTTCTCTCTTCCCCCTCTTCTTTCTTTCTTTCTTTCTTTCTTTCTTTCTTTCTTTCTTTCTTTCTTTCTTTCTTTCTTTCTTTCTCTTTCTTTCTTTCTGTTTCTTCCTTTCTTTTCCCCTTCTCTCTCATTTATTTCTCTCTCTCTCATTTCTCTCCCACTTCCCTTTGTCTCTCTCTCTCATTTGTTTCTCTTTTTCTCGTCCCTCCATTTTCTCATTTTTCTCTCTTGGCCTAGCACCTCTAGTGTTTTCTCTGCATTGTTACAACAGGCTGCTTTCTGCGAGTCCACATTCTTTGGAGACAGCTCATTGCCAGCCGCAGTCATCTTCAATTTAGCTCAGGAAGGGAGGAGCAGCTGCCGCCATCACTAAATGCAGGGAGGGAATAGTTGTGGCTCTCCTGTGCAGTGCAGCCAACTACTCACTTGAGCCTGCAATGGCGGCAACGGGAGGAGTCACCGCTGCCGTAATCCTGACCCAGGAGGTTATCCTGCTTGTGTCTGCATGTGCATGAAAGATAGGTAAGAGAGAGAAAAGGGAAGAGTTCTCTCTCATCTCTCCCCTACCCCCCTGTGCGGCAGGAGGCGAAAGCTTCCTTGAGTACAAATGTGGCATGAAGGCTGTTTTGCTCCTGCACTAAGGCTCTGGGCATCCCCTTGCCATGTCCCATCCCCCCGCAGCTCTTCGACAAAGCACGGCGGGTGCGAACTCCAGCCCAAAGCGGCGGGAGATGAGGGCTGCCTTAAGCACAAATGGGGCACGAAGGCATGTACTTTGCTCCTCCACTATGGTTCCGGTGACCCTCTCTTCCTCCCCCTCTTTTTCGCCAGCTGTGGCAATGCCAGGAGGATGTGCACGAGCTGGGAGACTTTGGCTGGCACGGCCAAAGGGCAGCAAAGGTGTGCATGGGGCGAGTGGATGCTCACTTGAGGGTCTCCCCACTTGTATGCACCCTCTCGGTCAGGGGATCATCACACACACACACACACACACACACACACACACACACACACACCCCTTTCATTGAAAAGCATTCTATGGGTCGTGAAAGCCCCTGTGCATGTTTTAAAGCTGCAGCTGGGTGCTGTGGGCCCATCTCCCTTTCTGTTGTCCTATCATACTGAATCCCACCCTGCCACCCTCGTGTTAGTGAGGCTGGCATCGGTCACGACCAGGTTGGGCCAGTGTTTCGGGGTGGAGAGCAGGTTGCAAATCTCCCCAAGTGACTAAGGGACACCCAGCACTAACAAGGACTGGAAAAACTCCAGCAAGAGTGAATCGCTGGAGAATCAGCTCCAAACGCTTCTCCATTCCCAACCCTAACCCTAACCCATACTTTACCTTCTCAGGCCAATGACTGGGAGGGGAGGGTGAGGGGTTGATCCAACCAGTGGTGGGATCATCTGACAGGGAGTCACAGCAGAGGGCTCTAAGAGCTGCATGCGATTCTGACGCTGCAGGTTGCTAACCCCCAAAATAGATAAACCTCTAGGTGACCTTAATGACTTGCTAAAAGAATGCAGATGACCAGCTCTCCGCAAGGAGTATACATCTTTCCATTCCTCACCATTCAGTCAGAGCTGAAGAAACTTCTTGAATGAGAAGCAAAACATCTTCAAAGAAATAAATCAGGAAGTTCAGTTGCCTCTTGAAAAAGCACCTTTGAGACTTTGAGACATCTGGATTTCAAAGCAACACTGGCTCTAATTATGCATAAATCTGTGTGGGGGTTATTTTTTAATATGCTTTTATTCAAAACATTAAATAATAATACAGTAAATATGGGCAAAGTATCTCATTCTATTTCATTAACAAAACTGGTATTGTAAAAGAATAATAAAAAATTAATTGCGAAGAACATTGCATTGTTTTGCCTAACAGGAGAGCAATTCCAAACTCTATGCATCAGATTAATCTTTTTATAAACTATTTCATAAACTATTTATATTCTGAACACACACACACAGAGAGGGGGGGGGGGAGTGAGGGAGTGTGAGTATGTAAGGAATCATAGTCTTCTTTCTCTTAAAAACTGGGGCCAGAAATTGAATGTCCCGCTCTCCTTTGGCTAGACTTTCCAATCGCCGCACCTCACCGTGGGGAGGCGGAGCCGAATATTCCTATATGGTTCCGCCCCAGGCTCCTGATGGACCAGGCAAGGTTCCAGAGGGAACTTGGGCCAATGCCTGTGGACTTGCCCCGTGACTCGTCTAAGGACCTGGTGGACGCATGGTTAAGTGCGGCCACGGGGGCCTTGGTCAGAGTCGCGCCCTTGCGGCCTCTCTTGCGGCGACGAGTCACCCAGGCTCCTTGGTTTACCAAGGAGCTGATGGAGATGAAACGCCACAAGAGACGCCTAGAGAGCAGATGGAGATCCTCTCGCTCCGAAGCCGACCGAACACTAGTGAGAACCCATATTATTGTGTCCAGTATCCATTGTTACATTCTCCATGTAGAGTTAAGAAGACGACTGATTACTTGTCAGAGTGTTTGCAGTGTGACTACTATTAGGAGACAACTCAGAAGCAAAATACAGCACATAGACTTAGACATTTAACAGTGGTTTATATACAACATATAAAGAAATATACGTGATAGCAAATAACTGACAAGTAATCAGTCTTCTTCTTAACTCTACATGGAGAATGTAACAATGGATACTGGACACAAGGAGAGAGAAATACGCCCTCACCTGGCTGCCTTAATAAACATCTCCTCAAGTGGTAAAGACTTTTGTTGACCCCTTTATAGTCTTCAACTGGCTATACCAATGCTGATTCATTGCATCAGCCTTACATTTCATCAACTTTACACTTGCATCAGCTTTACAGCTGGTCAGCTCTTAAATCTCAATACTTTAACACCTATGAAAAGTATAGTAGTACAAGCATATCCAGTTGGGTTGCTCTTATTTAACTGTTCATAAAGGGTATTTTTCTCTAACAAACAAACCCTCTGGAAAGAATACCTTTGATTCAGATTTCAGTTGATGCAATTATTCATATCTAATATCAACACCCAAAACCGAAATATCATATGTTGTCTTATCTCTTACCAGCTGACTTAGAACACATACACTTTTCTGTACTGTTTCTCGAGTAATGTCTGCTTGCCGTACTTTCAATGCCTTAAAGGAAAAAAATTAAACTTAAAAACTTTTCTTTACTTATTTCCATTTAAAAGCAAACATTTTTTCACTAAAATATGACATTTATTTACTAATATAATATTTAATATATCTAGAAAAAAATAGTTTAGTAGACTAGCAATTTGATCGAAGGCAAGATGCATTTTACTAGAACAGAAAGAACATAACAGGGAAATATTAAAACATTAAATTAGAAAAAGTCACATCATGGAAAGCTACCATGAACTTGTTTGTAGTTAATGTTATGGAAATCCATTAGTTTCTTGGGTTGGTCACTTTTTTACTCATTTTATTTTCTCCAAAATAAATCTATTTGGGAAGGTATTATTAATTTGGAACTAGAATATTGTCAGGCTTGCCTCATTCATTATTCAAGAAAGAAAACCCCCAACTCCATTTGAGTAGAGATAAAGATACTTTTACTAGTTTTGAAATGAAAGCAGCTGAAGAAAAGCAAGATCTGAGACAAAATGGCGTGAACATGTACATATCAAATGCTTACCCAGGGCCCTCCCCCCAATTACCCCAACCCAATGTCCAATCTGCAACTCCCAAAGGTGTCATTTGGGGTGCATCTTCAAGTGGCCTCATTCCATTGATATGCAGAGACAATTGACCTTGACTAAACCTAAACACAAGTCATCAGCATGCGCAGAAGGTGAGATCAAAACTCCCTTCAATGAATCTCCTCCAGCACTTGAAATTCCCCTCCCAAATACCACAAGCCCCACCCTCCACATTACTTGCCGATGGCAAGCAAGCAAAGTAGAGGCTGACGTTCAGCCCTCTTGCAGAAAGGACATCATCCCTGAAGAAAAAGATAAAACAGACAACAATAACAAAACATATCACAACTAGGGTTTATCAGGATATCTAGAACGGAACTTTTGCAAGAGTTTAGGAGCTCTGATATCGGACTTAACCACCCACTCAGCATGGGATGGAGAGAAATGTTTCCAGGCCACCAAATATTGAATTCATCCCCTATGCTTCCTGGAATCCAGGATTTCCTTACCCTCAAAATGTTGTTCTCCTTCAATAAGGAGGGGAACGGAGTGGGGGTCGAGGTGAACACATTAAAGACATATGTTCCGGTTTTAGTAAGCTTACATGGAATACGGGATGGATTCTCCTAAGGGTTTTTTGAAATTCCAATTGCACTGTGACAGGATTCACAAATTTAACAATGGGGAAAGAACCCATAAAAGACTGCGCATGCGCGAAGATGGCGGCCTGCTGATGAGTCCCGTGCGGGTCGGGGGTTTTTTTTGGCTAACATACCCATGCTGCCCGGCCCGTTTTACATTTAGAGGGTCGGGCCCAGTAAGTCGCCCACCCTGGCTTTCCATCGAGGCCCGGATGGCCTCCCAGGGTAGGCCGGTGGCGAAGAGCGGGCGAGCAGGCGAGCGGCCTAGAGCGGCCCTGAGAGCCGGGCGAAGACGCTGGCAGAGCCGAGAGAGTGAGCGGCCTAGAGAGCGGCCTAGAGAGTGGGCGAAGACGCCGGCAGACAGCCGGAGAGGCGTTGAGGCCTAGAACGGCCTAGAAAGTGGGCGAAGATGCCGGCAGACAGTTGGAGGACGCTGCTGGCACCAGGACATCAGGTCAACGCCGGAGGTGCCGGAGGCAAGGAGATGGAGACACCGAAGGTACCGGAGATACCGGAGGCTGGGGGGCCGGGCTGGGAGGCCGAAAAAAATAGCCGGGTCGAGGCCAAAAGACGACCCAGGCTGAGGCCCGAGGCCGGACTGAAAGATGTTGCCCGAGCCCCTGGAGCTGGAGCCGGAATTGGAGCCCAGAGTGCTGGAGCCAGGAGGAGCTGTCTGGGGGAGGCTGGAGACCAGGAGGCTGGAATTGGAGACATTGGAGGCCAGAGACCAGAACAGGGAGGCCTCCGTGGCACAGGAGGCCCGGGAGATCAAAGGAGGCTGATGGAGGACTAGGAGTGCCGGGCCTGGGCCTAAAAACACCTAAGGGCCGAGAGCCGAGACCTGAGAGACGCTGTGCTGGTTATGGTGAGGCCGAACCCGGGAAGAACTAATATTTATTTATCTACAGCATCCCATATGGACTTTTTACCAACTTTTATCGCCCAAGAATTCACAAACTATGATAGCCGGACTATATTCCTTACTGGAGCGTGGTGAATTGTTTTAATCTATTTAATATTTATTGTAACATCTATTTTAATATCTATTTTAACATCGATGTAGCCAACTGTAGCCCCTTAATTTAATTTATGACCCTTTTTACATGTCAATCACGTACTCAAGAGCAGACCTCATATTACTGCGGGAGTCCCCCCTCTCGCAGGTTTGGCCCTCCTCTTTAACGAGGGCCCACCTTGATGAGGGATTTTTTTTTTTAAATAGTCTTTATTGGTATAAATATAAAATATAACATTTAACAAATATACAACGTACATTTTTAGGGCAGAAAGGGGGAAAAGAAGAGTGGGAAGATAGGAAAGTGAGAAAAAGGGGGTGGACATACCGGGGATATAGCTATTCCCCCAATTCAAAAGTTTTTGTATGTCCCAGTCTGTTCTATCCATTGTTATATACATTTTAATATAACTGTCTGTATATGTATCTCTACGGTTGTCTTAAGTTCACTATCGCCTCACTTGTTCCTTGTATTTATTTCACATTTATGTTAGTTGGTTGTTTGCTTTGGTATCCTTTTGTTCTTTTATCGTACCGTATGTACCACCTTTCCCATGATTGAGCATAGGTTGATTCTGCTTTGTCCCTTAAAACATATGTTAGCCTTTGATGAGGGATTTATTAATCCGAAGAGGTGGGCGAAGCGTGGTCTCGGTTTTTTTTTTAGTGAAATTTGTTATTCGTATTTTAGGGGGCTCCAGGGAGGAGGGAGGGTTTGTCCAGTCAGAAGGGGGTCAAGATATAGGGCCGGCGGGCGGAAGCGGAAGTAGGATTAAGGATGGGTCCATTAAAAAGGGGGGAGTGGTGGTCGTCCCATAGAGGGCGTTCCCATTCGATCGGTCTTGGGGAGGGGCAGGGGCGGCAGGAGACAGGAAGTCCACCGTGGGTTGGGATATCGTGGCTGTTGGTTGCGAGAGGTCACTTGCCCCAACCCCCTGTGCTCCACTCGCGGGCTAGGCGGTCAAGGATCACAGCGGGGGGCCCGGCTGATGTTTTGTAATGTCAGGTCCGTGGTGAACAAAGCCCCCCTTATTCATGACCTTGTGTCAGAGGGGGACCCAGACCTGGTGGGAATCACGGAGACCTGGTTGGGCCCTGAGGGGGGTGCAACCCTCGTGGATATGTGCCCACTGGGCTACCGTGCATTTCATCAGCCTCGGGCCCTAGGCAGGGGTGGAGGGGTGGCGGTTATTGTTAAGGAAGGTCTTGAGCCGAGGGAGACCACTGTCCCTCAGACGACCGGTTGTGAGTCCCTCTACGTAAGGTGGGGCCTAAGGAGGCAGTTGGGCTTGCTGCTTGTATACCTGGCTCCCCGCTATGTAACAGCAGCCCTGCCCGAGTTGCTCGAGGTGATCGCCGAGATGGCGGTGGAGACCCCCAGACTGATAGTCATGGGGGACTTTAACTTGCCATCGGCGGGCGAAACATCCGAGGCGGCTCGGGAGTACATGGCTTCCATGACGGCTATGGACCTGACCCAATTAGTTCAGGACCCCACACACGAGGGAGGACACACACTGGATCTGATTTTTGTCTCTGGGCAATGGAGTAGTGATCTTGGAACAGGGGATTTAGCCATCTCATCCTTGTCATGGACAGATCACTCTCTCCTTCGGATCGACTTTCCAACCGTCACACCCCACCACAGGGAGGCGGAACCGGAAACACCTAGGTGGTTCCGCCCCAGGCGCCTGATGGACCCCGAAAGGTTCCAGAGGGAGCTTGGGCCAATACCTGTGTCCTTGACCCACGACTCGACTGAGGACCTAGTGGCCGCATGGTATAGTGCGGCCGCAGGGGCCTTGGACCGAGTCGCGCCCTTGCGGCCTCTCATGCGGCGTCGAATCACCCAGGCCCCCTGGTTTACCGAGGGGCTGCGGGAGATGAAACGCCGCAAGAGACGCCTAGAGAGTAGGTGGAGATCCTCTCGATCCGATGCTGACCGAATACTAGTAAGAGACCATATTAGGGCTTACTTAGTGGCGATAAAAGTGGCCAAACGTGAGTATTGTGCCACCCTTATCGCGTCCGCAGATAACCGCCCTGCCGCCCTGTTCGGGGTGACCCGCTCCCTCCTTCACCAGAGGCCGCGAGAAGCCCCTTTGCAGGGGCGAGCAGAGGAATTTGGAGCTTATCTGCAGGACAAAATCACTCAGATTCAGAACGAGTTGCCCTCCACTGAAAGTTGCCCAGTCGGCCTGTCAGATGCTGGTCTTGAAACAACATCTTGGGAGGAGTTTGACTTTGTTGCTACCAAGGATATGGACAGGTTGTTGAGGAACCTTAGGGCTACCACATGTTTAGTGGACCTGTGTCCCTCCTGGCTTGTACTGGCATCCTGGGAGGTGACACGAGGCTGGCTCCAGGGCATTGTGAACGCATCTTTGAGTGAGGGGTCCTTGCCTGCCATCTTGAAAGAGGCGGTGGTGAGGCCCCTCCTCAAGAAGCCATCCCTGGACCCAGCATTATTAGAAAACTATCGTCCAGTCTCCAACCTTCACTTTTTAGCGAAGGTTGTTGAGAGTGTGGTGGCCCAACAGTTTCCTCGACACCTGGAGAAAGTTGATTATCTAGACCCGCGCCAGTCCAGCTTCCGGCCCGGTCACAGCACCAAGACGGCATTGGTCGCGTTGGTGGATGATCTCTGGAGGGCTCGGGATAGAGGTTGCTCCTCTATCCTAGTCCTATTAGACCTCTCAGCAGCTTTTGATACCATCGACCATGGTATCATATTGCACCGACTGGGGGGGTCGGGGGTGGGAGGCACCGTCTTGCGGTGGTTCTCGTCCTACCTCTCTGGTCAGTCGCAATGGGTGTTGGCAGGAGAGCAGAGGTCGGCCCCGAGGCCCCTCACTCGCCACTTCTGTTTAACACCTATATGAAGCCACTGGGCGACATCATCTGTGGTTTTGGGGTGGAATACCATCTGTACGCTGACGATACTCAGCTGTACATATCCACCCCAAACCACCCCAACGATGCCGTCGAGGTGCTGTCCCGGTGTCTGGACGTCGTATGGGGCTGGATGGGTAGCAACAAACTCAAGCTCAAACCGTCCAAAATCGAGTGGCTGTGGTTTCCGGCACCCAGGTACAGCCAGGTAAGTCCAACACTGGCCATTGGGGGCGAACAACTAGCCCCAGTGGAGAGGGCGCGCAACTTGGGTGTCCTCCTGGATTCCCGGCTGACCATGGAGGACCATGTGACGGCCGGGGCGTTTTATCAGGTACGCCTGATATGCCAGTTGCGCCCCTTACTGGACCGGGGAGCCCTTCGCACAGTTACTCAGGCATTAGTGACATCCCGGCTGGACTGCTGCAACGCTCTCTACATGGGGCTCCCCTTGAGGTGCACTCGAAGGTTGCAGTTAGTCCAGAATGCGGCCGCGCGGGTGATTATGGGTGTCTCAAGGCAATCCCACATAACACCTCTCCTGTGCGAGCTGCACTGGCTACCTGTGGCCTTTCGGGTGCACTTCAAGGTGCTGATGACCATCTTCAAAGCGCTCCATGGCTCGGGGCCTACCTATATACACGACCGCCTCCTGCCCCATACATCCCCTTGACCGATCCGCTTCCACAGAGAGGGCCTTCTCCGGGTACCATCGGCCAGGCAATGCCAGTTGGCGACGCCCAGGGGAAGAGCCTTCTCTGTGGCGAGCCCAGCCCTCTGGAACGACCTACCCCCCAGATCTACGCATCATCCGGGACCTCTGCCTTTTCCGCCAACATCTTAAAACTTATTTATTTCAACAAGCCGGCCTAGCATAACCCCCGCTTCTGACTTTTATAGGGAAAATTTTAAATTGTAGAGTTTTATTAGTTTTAGCACAGGGATAGTTTAATAGTTTTTAATAATTAGGTATTTTTGTATTTTTGTATGATTTTAATGTCTGTGCGCCGCCCTGGGTCCTTTTTTAGGAGAAGGGCGGGGTACAAATTTAAATAAATAAATAAATGAATAAAATATATTTAGGACCAGGTTTCTTCTATTTCTGGATAGTCTGAAGAAACTTGGTAGACAAGAACACCCAATCCCCAACCTGGTATTCTTTTGACTTTGACCCTTTTTTATCAGCTTGTTTTTTGTGTGCTTGGTGAGCCGCATCTAAGGCTTTGTGAGTCATAGGCCCAAAATGTTGAAGCTGATCACTCCACTCAGACAAAGATAAGTTCTGTGGTTTTTCCTGAGGCAATTCAGGAATAAGTACAAAATCCTGGCTGAACACTACCTTAAAAGGGGTCATTCTGCAGACGAATGGGGATTCCTGTGTAAATTTTTAATTCGACTTTCAAGGGTTCCCAGGGATGGGGGGTGGGAGGACCAATTAGGGGGACGCCAAGAGAAAAGGTCGGCAAAACACAGAAGTGAAAAGACGAAGGGGGGTGAAGGGAGGGTCGGTCCCACTAGGGTATTTGCCATCAATACGGTCTTGGAGAGGGGCAGGGGCAGGGACGGTGGGAAGGGGGATGGACGCCATCAGTTGGAGAATCGTGGCCGATGGTTACAAGCGGTCACGCGCTCCAACTCCCCTTTCCCTCATCGCAGACTAGGTGAGCAAGAACCACAGACCCGGGGCCTTGGGCTGATGCTACGCAATGCCAGGTCCGTGTTACAAAAAGCCCCTCTCTTGCATGACCTTGTGTTGGAGGGGGACCCGGACCTGTTAGGCATTACGGAAACCTGGTTGGGCCACGAGGGAGGACATCCCCTCGTAGAAATGTGCCCACCAGGATACTGAGCCTTCCATCAGCCCAGGGCCTCAGGGAGGGGTGGGGGAGTAGCGATCATGGTTAGGGAAGGTCTTGAGCCAAGGGAGACCACAGTCCCTCAGACGACCGGGTGTGAATCTCTCCTTGTGAAGTGGGGCCTGGGGAAGCAGTTGGGCGTGTTAGTTGTATACCTGGCTCCTCGCTATGCAACAACAGCCCTGCCCGTGCTGCTCGAGGTTATAGCCGGGGTAGCGGTTGAAACCCCCAGACTTATAGTCATGGGGGACTTTAACCTGCCATCAGCAGGTGAGACCTCTGGTGTAGCTCGGGAGTTCATGGTTTCCATGACAGCCATGGACCTGACTCAGGTAGTTCTAGGCCCTACTCACGAGGGCGGACACACCTTGGATCTCATCTTCGTCTCGGGTCAGTGGAGTAGTGATCTGGGAATAGGGGATTTAGTCATCACACCCCTGTCATGGACAGATCACGCTCTCCTTCGGCTCGACTTTCCGACCGCTACACCTCACTGTGGGGAGGCGGAACCAAACATCCCTATATGGTTCCGCCCCAGGCTCCTGATGGACCCATTAGGGTTCCAGAAGGAGCTTGGGCCAATTCCTGTGGACTTGCTCCGCGACTCGGCCAGGGACCTAGTGACCGCATGGTTAAGTGCGGCCGCGGGGGCCTTGGACCGAGTCGCGCCCTTGCGGCCTCTCTTGCGACAACGAGCCACCTGGGCCCCTTGGTTTACCGAGGAGCTCAGAGGGATGAAACGTCACAAGAGACGTCTAGAGAGAAGATGGAGATCATCTCACTCTGAAGCCGACCAAACACTAGTAAGAGACCACATTAGGACTTACTTAGTGGCAATAAGGCTGGCCAAACGTGAGTATTGTGCCACACTTATTGCATCCGCAGATAACCGCCCTGCCGTCCTGTTTAAGGTAACCCGCTCCCTCCTCCAACAGAGGCCGCGGGAAGCCTCTTTGCAGGGTCGAGCAGAGGAATTTGGGGTTTATCTGCAGGAGAAAATCACTCGGATTCGGAGCGAGTTACCCTCCATTGTCAGTAGCCCAGTCGAGAGTGCCGAAGCAGCTCTTGTGACACCATTGTGGGAGGAGTTTGATTTTGTTACTATCAAAGATATGGACAAGTTGTCTAAGAGACTCAGGGCCACCACAAGAGGCGGTGGTGAGGCCCCTCCTCAAGAAGCCGTCCCTGGATCCAGCATTATTAGAAAACTATCGTCCCATCTCCAACCTCCACTTTCTAGTGAAGGTTGTTGAGAGTGTGGTGGCCCAACAGTTTCCACGACACTTGGATGAAGTTGACTATCTAGATCCGCGCCAGTCCGGCTTCCGACCCGGGTACAGCACCGAGACGGCATTGGTCGCATTGGTCGATGATCTCTGGAGGGCACGGGATAGAGGATTCTCCTCTATCCTAGTCCTATTAGACCTCTCAGCGGCTTTTGATACCATCGACCATGGTATCCTATTACGCCGACTGGAGGGGTTGGGACTGGGAGGCACCGTTTTGCGGTGGTTCGCGTCCTACCTCTCCGGTCGGTCACAATATGTGTTAACAGGGGGGCAGAGGTCGACTTCGAGACCCCTCTTATGTGGGGTCCCTCAGGGGTCGGTCCTCTCGCCCCTATTGTTTAACATATATATGAAGCCGCTGGGTGAGATCATCCGTGGTTTCGGGGTGGGATATCATCTGTACGCCGATGATACCCAGCTGTACATATCCACCCGAGACCACCCCAATGATGCCATCGAGGTTATGTCCCGGTGCTTAGAAGCCGTACGGATCTGGATGGGTAGTAACAAACTCAAGCTCAACCCGTCCAAGACTGAGTGGCTGTGGCTTCCGGCACCCCGTTTCAGCCAGATTATTCCAACTCTGGCCATTGGGGGTGAAACACCAGCCCCCGTGGAGAGAGCACATAATTTGGTTGTCCTCCTGGACTCTCGGCTGACCATGGAAGACCATGTGGAGGCCGTGGCCAGGGGGGCGTTTCATCAGGTACGCCTGATGCGCCAATTGCGTCCCTTACTGGACCGGGGAGCCTTACGCACAGTCACCCAAGCACTCGTCACATCTCGACTTGATTACTGCAATGCTCTCTACATGGGGCTTCCCTTGAGGTGCACCCGAAGACTACAGTTAGTCCAGAATGCGGCCGCACGGATAATTACGGGAGCGCCCAAACACTCCCATATAACACCTGTCCTACCCGAGCTCCACTGGCTCCCGGTGGTCTTTCGGGTGCGCTTCAAGGTCCTAACGACCATCTTCAAAGCGCTCCATGGCTCGGGACCTAGCTATATGCAAGACCGCCTCATGCCCCATACATCCCTGGGACCGACACGCTCCCACAGAGAGGGTCTCCTCAGGGTGCCGTCGATCGGGCAATGTCGACTGACGACACCCACGGGGAGAGCCTTCTCTGTGGCAGGACCAGCCCTGTGGAACGACCTACCTCCTGAAATCCGCACCATTCCTGACCTCCGCCTCTTTCGCAAATGTCTTAAGACTCACCTCTTCCAACTAGCCGGCCTTGCGTAACCCCAACACTGCCAGTTGTAAATGGGGATTTAAAATGGTTATAACACAGGTACCTAATATCTCTGTATTTTGTATATATTGATTTAATTCTATGTTCGCCGCCCCGAGTCCCTTTGTGGTGAGATGGGAGCGGGTTATAAATATGAAAAATAAATAAATAATAAATAAATTCCAGTACTGCTATGTACCGAATTGTTGAATGCCATCTCTGCATAGGGCAAGAGGTCAACCCAATTATCCTGATGATAATTGACATAGCATCAAGATACTGCCCTAAAACCGAGTTAGTTCTTTCACAAGCCCCATTCGTCTGCAGATGGTGGGTGGAGCTTAGACCCTGGGCAGAGCCTATTAACTTCAGGAACTCCTTCCAGAAGATGGAGGTGAATTGGAAATAATGCATTTAAAATATTTGAAATAATGCATTCAGGAACTCCATGTAACCTATACATGTGTAAAATAAACAGTTTAGCCAGTGTTTTAGCTGACAGAATCCCAGTATGAGGGGCCGGTCCATCCCCGGTGGCACGATAAAACTCAGGGATTCTTGGTGGTCTCCCTCCACATTTGCATCAGTTTGGTTACAAAATGGTCCCCCACCCCAACTGACCTACTGGCAAAAGGCAATGGGTACTTTCATAGTTCTCAGTCTTAAACCCACCACCTCAGGGCTAATTACGCATCGGATACCGCCAGAACCTAAAAGGGCCAGCATCTTCCCGTGGGCACTGGTCAAGGGTACTTTTAATTCTACTGGGATGGTGATGGGGCCCGATTGAGGGCTTACCAAGGGATCGGAGTTGGAGTCGGTTTTACTTTCCCCCGAAGAAGGAGGGGGTTCCTTCTCCTCCTGACCTGGAGGAAGGACATTAGCAAATGTCACCACACCTTTCTGGGCAGTTTTATGGCGTTTCCTTGGCTATCGGTCAGGTTTCTACCCTCCAGACAAAGACGGTTTTGGACCAAGCTTGGCATAGCAGTCAGCAGCCCAATGTCCCTCTCTTCTACATTGGAAACACACATTTGATCTCGGCTTGGTTGCAGATCCCCCTTTTCCTGCTCTTGGTGCCTCTTGCTGGAAGGGGGGGTCTTTGTTCCAGCTGCAGCCTCCACAGTATCGATTTCTGGCTAGGTCAATGTCTACATCAGCTGCCAGCACATGCCAGTGTTGCAGCCTCCCTCCCTGTTCACACAGCTCTGGTACACATTGTCATTAAGGCCATCCATGTAGCTGTCCATCAACACCACCTGGGAACACCCCTGCATATGCAGACAGCTCATGAAACTCCTGAGTGTACTCTGCCCCAGACCTCTTCCCCTGGGTTAAGGTTTTCATCCTGGTTCTTGCCTTCCTGCCAGGAAGCCTCTGGTCACTGGTGTCGGGTGGTCGTAACCCCTGCCAGCATTTTCTTAGGATCACTCATCTGTCCCGCTCCTAGCGACCATCTGGGCCAGACTGATTTTTCTTCCAGATTCAGTTCAACCATCCGTTCCATTTCCAAGGGAAAGGAGGATCCCCCTGGTTGCTGCAGGGATTAGACATGTTGATGTACCCCCCCACAGAAGTTTTGAACTCTGGGATGGGTGCGAAGTCAGATCTTGCTTAATGTCAACCGTGCTTATTCAGAATCCAACAAAGAAAACCCCCAACTCCATTTGAGTAGCGATAAAGGTACTTTACTAGACATGAAATGAAAGCAGCTAAAGAAAAGCAAAATCTGAGACAAAAAGGCGCAAAAGGGTACATATCAAATGCTAATCCAGTCTTCCCCCCAATTACCTCAACCCAATGTCCAATCTGCAACTTTTGGACACTTCCAAAAGTGTCATGTGGGGTGCATCTTCAAGTGGCCCCATTCTGTTGGTATGCAGATGGTTGACCTTGACCAAACCTAAACACACGCCATCAGCATGTGCAGAAGATGGTGAGACCAAAACTTCCTTCATGAATCTCCTCCAGCACCTGAAATTCCCCTCCCAAATACCACAAGCCCTCACCCACACTGTTACTATGGCAGCTGATAGCAAGCAATCAAAGTAGAGGCTGACCAATACCTATACAGTATATAGAACTCTGATCCTATATTAAAACTATTCAAATTATTATGTTCATCCTTTGAATATAAATGACAGATGCAACTATATTGGAAATTAACATGATTTTATAAAGTACTAATTTTATTGCTTTCTAATAAGACAAGATATCAAATAGCTTGCATAATAAATGAAGTAGAAATTCTCAGAAAGTAGTAATACATTGGGTGATTTCCAGGGAAAATATGGTGAATTTAAGATGGCTATGTGAAAGTAGAGCCAAGAACAAGATTAATCATCTTACTTATAATGGCAGCAGACTTTTAAAGGACACTAAATTTGCAAGCCTAACTTTCTAATCCTTTCTGGAAATGACATTATTTCTAAGCTATTCAGAATAACAAGTTTAAAATTTCTGCTTTGAATCTGGGTGAATCCTCAATGAAAAAAAAAGTTAATTATAAATTTAATAATTAAAAATTATGAAATAAACAGTGAAAACTAAATAAAAATTTGATCTTAGAAGCTATCAATGATCCAGATAAAATTGAAATATTGAAACTTTCACGAAAAGATTTTGGAATTAATTATAAACAGAAACATTTTTTCATGGGAAATATATCCTGTTTTGATTTTAGGAGACACAACATAGATAAGCAATGTTGTACTTTGAAAAATTGGAATGCAAAGAGGCGTAAGGATTTTAGGTAAAGATATATAAGACTGTAGGGACTCAGTGTAGGGACATGGTGGCTCAGTGGCTAAGACTCTGAGCTTGTCGATCAGAAAGGTTGGCAGCTCCCGTTACTTGTCCCAGTTTCTGCCACCCTAACAGTTCAAAAACATGTAAAAATGCAAGTAGAAAAATAGGGGCCACCTTTGGTAGGAAGGTAACAGTGTTCGGTGCATCTTCGTCATTTAATCATGCCAGCCACATGACTATGGAGACATCTTCAGACAACGCTGGCTCTTCAGCTTTGAAAAGGAGATGAGCACTGCCCTCTAGAATCGGGAATGACTAGCACATATGTGCAAGGGGAAATCTTTACCTTTACCTATATAAAACTGTAATATACAAAATATTATGACAATAAAAATCCTGAAGGAGACTTCTGAAGAATGGAATCAGAAAATAGTAGCTACAATATCCACACTGTCAATAATGATGGCTGTTTCTATGGACAGTCTATATCCAAAAGATGTTACTGAAGAAACTCTGATATAGAGCATATTTCATCTGACAAGTTAGGGATGGTATCAAAAGTGGATTAACAACTGCCAGGCCTAGAGAAATGTTTATAAAAAGATGTTTTTATTGGATTTGTAAATGAAATTGAGTCAAAATTTAAAATATGAAATGAAATGAAAATCAAGAGAATGATCTGGATATTTCCCCCCCTATTTGATTTACAAAACAGCTCTTTAAAGTCTTGAAACATTTTGTGAGCTGGACAAAGAAGAAGAGAAAACAAATGTCAAGAAAATATTTGATTGAATTAAAATTAAGACAATGAGAAATAAAAGAATATAGAGTGGGTTTTGATCAAGTTTAAAACAAATTATGTTGTTACTTGTCGCTATCCTTTTCGGACATTCTGCTGATACCAGAACTGAAAATATGATGTTTTATAGATTTATTGATTGATTGATAAGAATTGGGACATGGGATGAGGAGATAATTGTTTACTACTTTAAAGAGTTGAAATGTGTTTACACTTCTGACGAATTATCCTGTGGGTGGCCAATAAATTAAACAAACAAACAAATATTGCCATATTTCTTTATGATATTAATTTTCTTTTCTTCTTTTTCTTGCACTTTTTACTATTTCTTTCATCTTTGTTCAAATTTAATTTGTGTTAATATTTATTGTTATAATCACAATTAACACAAATTACATCAAAGTAGGAATATATCTGCAGGTATCTAAATCTGATGATTTTGAAGATAAAATAGCAAAAACAAAAAATACTATGCATTTTCTAAATAATTTCTAGAAACGTACCGTATTTTCCGAAGTATAAGATGCACCAAGATTTTGAAGAGGCAAATTAAAAAAAAAGTAGGTAGGTGGATAGAGGGATAGAGAGGGAGAGAAAGAGAGAAATACAGTAGGTAGGTAGGGAGAGAGAGACAGAGTAGTTAGGTAGATAAAGGGATATATATATATATATATAAAATCAGCCCTTAAAAATCTAACACATACCTAAAAAAACAGCAGCAATCTTAATGGGTCTCTGTCTGGATGATCTCTAGGTTGAGTCGAAGGGCAGAGAAGGATGACAGTTTGTCTCCTCCCTTAAACGGGCCTCAAAACAGGAGCTGTGAAAATATTCTCTCATCAATAAGAGTCCTGTAAAAGGCTGATGTAATCAGGGAAGCTGGTTAGCTCAAGGCATAGCAAGGCTTGCCTAATATGCTGGAAAGTGCCGGTTCAAATCCCAGTAGAAGAAGTATGGCCAGCTGAAGAAGGCTAAAAAGCCTGAAATACAGTAGATCTATCCTGGTCTCTTAATTATTAAATCAGCCCTTAAAAATCTAACATATATATATACATATATACATATATACATATATACATATACATATACATATACATATACATATATATATATACTGGCATTGCTGGCTTCAGGGATTTTCCCATGTATATAGCATGGAGATGTTATTGCAACGTTTCGACAAGATCTCACTTGTCATCATCAGGCAGGCTTATGTCTGTGACAGACAGAAGCCTGCCTGATGATGACAAGTGAGATCTTGTCGAAATGTTGCAATAACATCTCCATGCTATATACACGGGAAAATCCCCGAAGCCAGCAATGCCAGCATACCTACACCCGGGAAAATCTACGAAAACAAATATATATATATAGATATATGTGTGTGTGTGTGTATGTGTGTGTGTGTGTGTGTGTGTTAGTATTATGAGCTGATCAATAAATAAATCAGAGAGACTAGGATAGATCTATTTTGAGCTTATTAGCTCTCATCAGCTAGTCATACTCTTACTGGGATTCGAACCGGGGCTGTATTGCATATCAGGCAGGGGCCTTTAAACCGTTCAGCCAGCCTGGCTCTCCCAATAACATATATATATATGTTACGTTTTTGAGCTGATCAATAAATAAATCATGTACGTATATTTGTTTTCGTAGATTTTCACGGGTATAGGTATGTTGGTCTTGTTCTTTTGGGTGTTTTCCCCTGTAAGTATGAGATTGTTTTTGCAACGAAGCCTGAAGATGGCAAGTGAGATCTTGCCAAAACGTTGCAAAAACAATCTCACGTTTACATGGGAAAACACCCGAATAGAACAAGACCAACATGTATGTGTGTGTGTGTGTGTGTGTGTGTGTGTGTGTGTATAGGTAATTGTTTCACAACAACCTGTTATTAGGCCCCAATTAAGGGAGGAGACATACTGTTTCCTTTCCTGCCTTTCGGCTCATCACCAGAGACCATCTAGACAGCAAGCCAAGAATTACGTTGTGTAATTTTTTAGATATGTGTGTTAGTTTTATGAGCTGATCAATAAATTGATAATATATATAACTAACTAACCTACATATATATGTAGGTCTTTGGTTGTTCGGGTTTTCTCCCGCGTAGAATTGGAAGTATCTTCACAACGTTTCGATGAAGTCTCATTCATCATCTTCAGGCTGGTGCTTCCGGCTTGGTGCTTCCAGGAGCAATATATATATATATATATGTATTAGGTTTTTAAGGGCTGATTAATAAATAAATTGTAAGAGACCAGGATGGATCCATTTCGGGCTTATTAGCCCTCTTCAGCTGGCCATACTCCTTCTACTGGGATTTGAACCGGCACTCTCCTTCTACTGGGATTTGAACCGGCACTATCAGGCAAGCCTTTTTATGCCTTGAGCTATCCGGCTTCCCATGATTACATCAGCCTTACAGGACTCTGTTTAATGAGAGAATATTTTCACAACTCCTGTTGCGGCCCCGTTAAGGGAGGAGACAAACTGTCTTTCTTCCTTTTAGCTGATGAGAACTAAAAAGCTTGAAATAGATCTATACTAGTCTCTCTGATTTATTTATTGATCAGCTCATAAAACTAACACACATATTTAAAAAATTCACACAACGGAATTCATGGCTTTCTGTCTAGATGGTCTCTGTGTTGAGCCGAAAGGCAGAGAAGGAAGACAGTTTGCCTCCTCCCTTAACGGGGCCCCAACAGGAGTTGTGAAAATATTCTCTCATGTATGTATGTATGTATGTATGTATGTATGTATGTATGTATGTATGTATGTATGTATTGCTGTCTTTGGGTGTTTTCCTGTGTATATAGCATGGAATTGTTATTGCAACGTTTCGGCAAGATCTCACTTGCGGAAGCATGCAGACCGAAGCCTGAGGATGGCAAGTGAGATCTTGCCGAAACGTTGCAATAACAATTCCATGCTATATACACGGGAAAACTCCTGAAGACAGCAATACCAGCATACCTACACCTGTGAAAATCTACAAAAACATATATATAATTGTTCCACAACACCCTGTTAGGGCCCCAATTAAGGGAGGAGACATACTGTTTCCTTTTCTGCCTTTCGGCTCATCATCAGAGACCATCTAGACAGAAAGCCATGAATTCCGTTGTGTGAATTTTTTAAATATGTGTGTTAGTTTTATGAGCTGATCAATAAATAAATCAGAGAGACTAGTATAGATCTATTTCGAGCTTTTTAGCTCTCATCAGCTAGCCACACCCTTACTGGGATTCGAACAGGGGCTGTATTGCATATCAGGCAAGAGCCTTTAACCATTCAGCCAGCCAGGTTGTCTTATTGCACCAGCTGAGACAGGAGGATTAGTATCTATAATTGTTCCACAACACCCTGTTAGGGCCCCAATTAATTTATTGATCAGCTTATAAAACTAACACACATATTTAAAAAAATCACACAACGGAACTCATGGCTTTCTGTCTGGATGGTCTCTGGTGATGAGCTGAAAGGCAGAAGAGGAAAGCAGTATGCTTCCTCTCTTAATTGGGGCCCTAACAGGATGTTGTGGAACAATTATAGATACTTATCCTCCTGTCTCAGCTGATGCAATAAGAGAACTTGGCTGCTCTTGCCTGATATGCAATACAGCCCCGTTCGACTCCCAGTAAGGGTATGGCTAGCTGATGAGAGCTAAAAAGCTCGAAATAGATCTATACTAGTCTCCCTGATTTATTTATTGAGTCCTGCAAGGGAGAAGGGAGGTCTAAAAATTTAATAAATCTAAATCTAATTCTACTCAGCGGTAAACATACAGCCTCCAGGCTGGCAAAGTTGCTGACAACTCCGGAGAGGAGGAAATGAGAGAGAAAGTGGATTTCAGCTGGTGAGATTTTTACTGCTTTAAAAGAGACTGTTCTAAAAGAGATTGCCCATAAAAAATTTTAAACTAAGTTGAAACTTTTAAAAATAGAAATAAGTGGTGGAATTAAGCTTTGGAGGACCCTGGTCAGTGTGTTATCACAATTTCATTAATTGATATTTTAAATGGAATGTATGAAGAATTTTTAAAAGGAATGAGTAAGTTTTCTTCTTCTATTTTTTTCCCTTGTCTATAACCTATGGACTAAACCTCTTCCTTTTCATTACTATGTGTGATTTTTAAATTTTTTCTTTTTCTCTACTATACTTAAGAATTTGATTCCTTTTTGAAAGAACTAAGATACAAAAAGAAACAAGAAAAAATGTAACAATTGAAATAACAGAGGGGGAAACGGCACTGCTACTTGAAAGCTAAAGTATGTGGATTACAGACAAAATATTTTCACTCCTACTATTGTTTATTCTGGCTTGGAATTTTAAAGAGCCACAGTTTGCCTAAAGGTAAAAGGGGAATTCTTTTTTTATTCTTTTACAAATGTTCTTTTGATTTCTACCAGAGACTCTATCGTGAATTCAAATTTGTTAAAAGCATTTCTTAAGCCAGAATAGCAGCTTTTTTTCTTCAACAACCAGAGACAATGGCGTATACTGAACAGCAGAAAGAAATTGTTACCTTGCAAGACATAATGGATGCAATACAGCAATTTTCTAATTCATTTGAAAAAAAAAATAGAACATCTAATTGGAAAATATGAGGAAAAGGATGGAGTTACATATCAAATGGAAAAAAACAGAGGTTGGTGTCTCAAGTACTAAAGAGAAAAATAATCAGAAAGAAATTAAATCTGTTGATCCTTTTGATGAGTGGCTTATGTTTGGCAATGGGAAAAGTGGAACATGGAAAGATGAATCAGATGGATGGGAACTCCACCTCAGATGGCAAGATACAGAAGAAGAAACAACAAAAGAATTTATGGTATTAAAGAAAGAAACTATACCAGTAACACTATTGATAGCAACCCTGACATCTAAGTCAAGCCAACTAAGGAAGAAGAAGGGCTCCGAAATGACAGGAAAGAACTTATAAATAATGAACTGCAAAGAGAAGTCCATACACACACACACACACACACTTTTATTTACGGTCACAGACCAAAACACAAGTACTACAGGAAGAAACGTTAAAAATAATAATAATAATAATAATAATAATAATAATAATTATTATTATTATTATTATTATCATAGTATCATAGCAATGGATCGCCAATAGCTTAACTAAGGAAGGTTACAGCGTTCTCCTCTAATGGTTACAGCTCTTAAGAAGAATTTTGAGACCTGAAAAGTGATATATGGAGAGCCATCTCCTAGGCAGTGGGCCATCAAGTTACAACCATTGAGTCTAGAAGGGATGGTTTCAAGGAGAGACAGTAACTTAGATCTGTCTGCGTTATACATGGGGCAAAATAGAAGGACATGCTCCGCAGTTTCAACCTCGGCTCTGTCGCAAGGGCATAGTCGCTCGTTAATTGGGAGCCTTTTGAAGCGACCATCCAAAAGTGCTGAGGGCAAGACATTAAAGCGAGCTAGGGAGAAAGCTCTTCTATACTTAGGAATGGTTAAAGTATAGAAATAGGAAGCCATCCTCAGTCCGTAATTATTGAATTGATTGAAAGTCAGGGGGGAGCAAGTTTTGTTGGCTCTGGCTCGTAAATATTGTAGATCAATGTCCACGAGTTGTTGGACTACTCTAAATTGGGCGTCCTTAAGGCCATAGTTTCCCAAATCATCCCCCGTGAAACCTAGCAGATGTAGCTTCTTCAGCAGCTCTTTTCCCCAGCAAGAGATATGGGAGTCCGCAAGCACTCGGGAGAGGTAGCTACCAGGGGCTGCAAAAGAAAGCACCCGAAACCACCATTTAAAGGTATTAATCGACGCCATACATTCAACCGATCGAATGCTCAGTTCCAGGTACATCAAAGCAAAGCCAACACAGGAAGGAAAGCCCAAAAGTTTTCTAAGAAAGGCAGCCTGGGTTCTTTCAATACAGTCCTTGAAGCCCCGTATCCATATGGGAATACCATAAAGGGTTTGGGCCAGTGTTTTGGCTTTATAGATACGTAGGGCAGAAGGAATGGACTGGCTACCCTGAGTATAGAAGAATCTTAAAATCTGCTGGTGACTACATGAGGCCGAATTCAGCACCTGGGTTTGATGTCTAGTCCAGACACCGGTGTTCTGGAATTGAATGCCTAGATACTTGAAGTGGAAGACCTGTTTAACAGCATTACCACTGATATCCCAGTTATACAATTTCCGGGCTCTAGTGAACACTAACACTTTTGATTTATCATAGTTGATGGACAAGTGGTTTTCGACACAGTAAGACCCAAATGCAGTAAGTAGTCTTTTCAGACCTGGCCTGGACAATGAGAGGAGGACCGTATCATCGGCATAAAGAAGAAGCGGGATCTTTATAGTTGTCAGCTTCGGGGCATGGGGCTCAATATGGCCAATGTAGCCAGCCAGGTCAGATAAAAATATATTAAACAGAAGAGGAGCCAAAACACATCCCTGCCTTACTCCATTCTTAATCAGAATAGGGTTAGAGAGTTCTCCCAGCAAACCACACCTGACCTGGCTAGAGGTCTGATTGTACAAGGCCCTAATTAAGAACAACAGACGTCTGTCGATAGAACTTTTAAGCAGTTTTGCCCACACCAGTCCCCTAGGGACTGAGTCAAACGCTGACTTTAGGTCGATGAAAGCAGTAGTTTGCCACCTGGTATAGTAGTATATTTATCAACCAGGTGCGCTAAGACAAAACAATGATCCAGTGTGGCACAGCCCGCTTTAAACCAAATCTGTTCAGCACCAATAATGTTGGATTCCTCGACCCAAGTGAGGAGTCTGCGGTGGAGATATTTAGCATACAATTTCCCAATAATGGAAAGCAGGCTTATGGGGCGATAGTCAGCTGGATTGTTTCTGTTTCCTCGTTTAAATACTGGCACAATAATTGCTAATCTCCAGGAGGTTGGAAGCTTGCCAGAGGAATTAATGTACGTGAAGAGTCTTGCTAAAAGAGGAATCCACCATTCAGGGTTAGATTTCAGCAGGTCAGGGGGAATAGCATCAGGGCCGGGGGCTTTGCCGGACTTGAGTTCGGAGATAATCTCAGTGATCTCAGCGTAGGACACAGGTTGCCAGTCAGGGGCTACAGGAGGCAGCAGTAGGTCAGTCACAGTCGGACTTGTTGACGCCTGATAAATTGCCGAGAAGTGGTTTTCCCAGTCTCTGTTAGAGATACAGCAGAGAGGGAGCTCTTGATGGCCCGATAGGGAGCTGGCAACGATTTGCCAAAATAGTCGGGTGTCCTTCTGCTGGATGGAGAGGAGGAGTAGATCCCACTTCTCTCTCATTTTAGCTTTTTTTTTCTTAGCAATTAATCCTTTGTACTCCCGCTTCAGACGATAGTAGTCCCCAGGTGGACGTTTGTCCCCTCGATTGCGATAGAGCAGATAGGCCCGTTTGATCTGGTTTCTAAGTATCCGGCAGTCTTTGTCGAACCAAGAATTACTTCTTGATTGATGTAGACCACTCGGCCCACAGACAGCTCCTAGCTCCCTTTAGACACTATTAATTAGTGAGTCGTAAGCCAAGATTATCTCCGAGCCACTGCTTGCTAGTACCTGGTTATAACAGTTGAGACACTCCGGAGATGATAGAAAGGAGTGAAACTTTCCTTCAGTAGTGGAGGACCATTTGATCCTCCTTGTGTACGAGGCCACATAGGGATCTAGTATCTGGGGGCCCCTAGGGAGATGTATATTTGATGAGAGCTCAATGATAGTAACCAGGGGATAGTGGTCACTCTCCGTAAGGCAGTCCACATAGAAAGCACAGACTGCCTCTCTGAGGGGTTGGGATACCAGCACAAAATCAATAACACTACTCCCACGTAAGGAACTAAAAGTAAACTCACCAGCTAGATCACCTGGAGTGCTCCCATTAAGAATGATCTTATTGTGTTGGGCTGCTAAGAGGGCTAATTGAATGCCAGCAAAATTTGTTAGTTCATCTTTAGAATGTCTGGTTGAAATCAGCTGCCTTATGGCCTGGAGGGTTTCTTGGGAATAGAGTGCCTCTATCGCTGGGGGAACTTGAGCTCCCAAACGGGCATTAAAGTCGCCCCCTATAAGGGTATACAGTGCTGGAAATTTAGTTTCCATACAAGTAATATGAGTTACCCTCCATCGAGAGTGGTCCGGCCGGACTGCCCGAGGCTGGTCTTGAGGTACCATCCTGGGAGGAGTTTGACTTTGTTACTACCGAGGATATGGACAGGTTGTCAAAGAGACTTAAGGCTGCCACATGTTTATTGGACCTGTGTCCCTCCTGGCTTGTACTGGCATCCTGGGAGACGACACGAGGCTGGCTCCAGGAGATTGTCAACGCCTCTTTGAGTGAGGGGTCCTTGCCTGCCATCTTGAAAGAGGCGGTAGTGAGGCCCCTCCTCAAGAAGCCCTCCCTGGACCCAGCATTATTGGAGAATTACCATCCAGTCTCCAACCTCCACTTTCTAGTGAAGGTTGTTGAGAGTGTGGTGGCCCAACAGTTTCCGCGACACTTGGAGGAAATTGATTATCTAGACCTGCGCCAGTCCAGCTTCCGACCGGTCACAGCACCAAGACGGCATTGGTCGCGTTGGTTGATGATCTCTGGAGGACACGGGATAGAGGTTGTTCCTCTATCCTTGTCCTGTTAGACCTCTCAGCGGCTTTTGATACCATCGACCATGGTATCCTATTGCACCGACAGGGGGGGTTGGGACTGGGAGGCACCGTTTTACGGTGGTTCTCGTCCTAGCTCTCTGGTCGGTCGCAATATGTGTTGACAGGAGGGCAGAGGTCGACCTCGAGACCCCTCTCATGCGGGGTTCCTCAGGGGTCGGTCCTCTCGCCCCTTCTGTTCAACACATATATGAAGCCGCTGGGCGAGATCATCCGTGGTTTTGGGGTGGGATATCATCTGTAGGCCGATGACACCCAGCTATACATATCCACCCCAGACCACCCCGACGATGCCGTCGAGGTGCTGTCCCGGTGTTTGGAGGCCGTACGGATCTGGATGGGTAGTAACAAACTCAAGCTCAACCCGTCCAAGACTGAGTGGCTGTGGTTTCCGGCACCCCGGTTCAGCCAGATTACTCCAACTCTGGCCATCGGGGGTGAAACACTGGCCCCCGTGGAGAGGGTGCGCAATTTCGGTGTCCTCCTGGATTCCCGGCTGTCTATGGAGGACCATGTGGCAGCCGTGGCCAGGGGGGCGTTTCATCAGGTATGCCTGATGCGCCAATTGCGCCCCTTACTGGACCGGGCTGCCCTTCGCACAGTCACTCAAGCACTCGTGACATCCCGGCTCGACTACTGCAATGCTCTCTACATGGGGCTTCCCTTGAGGTGCACTCGAAAGCTACAGCTAGTCCAGAATGCAGCCGCGCAGATAATAACGGGAGCTCCGAGATACTCCCATATAACACCAATCCTGCGCGAGCTGCACTGGCTTCCTGTGGTCTTTTGGGTGCGCTTCAAGGTTCTGACGACCATCTTTAAATCGCTCCATGGCTCGGGGCCTAGTTATATGCAAGACCGTCTCCTGCCCCATACACCCCTATGGCCGATCCGCTCCCACAGAGAGGGCCTTCTCAGGGTGCCGTCGGCCGGGCAATGCCGTCTGGCGACACCCAGGAGAAGAGCCTTCTCTGTGGCAGGCCCTGCCCTTTGGAACGACCTCCCTCCTGAACTTCGTACCATCTCGGACCTCTGCCTCTTCCACCAGTGTCTAAAGGCACATCTTTTTCAGCAAGCCGGCCTAGCCTAACCTCCCGCTGGGGCTATTTTAGATTTAAATTGGGGTTTTTAATTTGGTTTTTAGCATAGGATTGTTTCATGTAATTTAATATGCTTTTAAATTTTGTATATTCTGTTTTTTATGTTTTTAAATTCCTGTACGCCGCCCTGGGTCCTTCGTGGAGAAGGGCGGGATATAAATCGAATTAAAATAAATAAATAAATAAAATAATATAATTCTCCAGCGTGTCCCATTGAGCCTTAATATCGGCTTGCCTCATTGTCGGGGAAAGATAAATGTTGAAGACTAACAGTTTGCTATGTCCTTTTTTTATTAAAAGCGCCATAGCTATGGGGCCACAGGGGTGTAGTTCCACTGTCTCCACTTTCAAAGCAGTTGAGACCATACAAGCTAAACCACCTCTGGGCCTCCCTGCTGTGGATTGTCTAGTAGCGGCCAACGAAATGGCCAAGAAGTCCATACAAATTGGATTAAGGATATGTTCAGAAGAATTATGCCACAAATGGCAGAAGACATGGTACTGTTTTATTGCTGGAAAGATACAGGCTGATAGATAAAAGATTAACTTAAAACCAGTTGAGATTAGGGAAATTTAGTGATAATAGACATAGTTAGATAAGCAATAGAAAATGATAATAATGTATATATATATATATGTATTGTTATAATAAGTAGCAATTGGAAATGAACATTGAATGGCACTTATTAAAGGAGATGAGTAAGAGTTTGGCAATAATAATAATAATAATAATAATAATAATAATAATAATAATAATAATAATAATAATAATAATAATAATAATAATAATAATAATAATAATAATAATAATAATAAAATTATTTATAGACCGCTTCCTCTCCCCAAAGGGACTCGGAGCGGTGCACAGGGAAAATTAAAAAATACCAATGAATATACAAATAAATTAAATAAAAGGCAAATTAAACAATGATTATCCCTGCGCTAAAATCCCCAATTATTAAAATAACTAAAATCCCCTAAGCCCTATTAAAAGACGGGAGACTAACCTAGGCCGGCCAAGCAGAAAAAGTGTGTTTTGAGTTTTTGACGGAAGGAGCGGAGGTCCGTAGTTGTTCTAATTTCGGGGGGAAGGTCGTTCCAGAGGGCTGGGCCCGCCACAGAGAAGGCCCTTCCCCTGGGCGTCGCCCGCTGGCATAGCCTAGTGGACGGCACCCGGAGAAGTCCCTCTCTGTGGGAGCGAATCGGCCGCAGGGATGTATGGGGCAGAATCCGATCCCGCAGATAACTAGGTCCTGTGCCATGGAGCGCTTTAAAGATGATAACTAACACCTTGAAACGCACCCGAAAGACGACAGGTAACCAGTGCAGCTCGCGCAAGAGCGGTGTTACATGGGTAAACCTTGAGGTTCCCATTATTGCTCGCGCGGCTGCATTCTGGACAAGCTGAAGTCTTCGGGTGCACCTCAAGGGGAGCCCCATGTAGAGAGAATTGCAGTAGTCCAGTCGGGATGTCACGAGAGCATGAGTGACTGTGCAGAGGGCATCCCGATCCAATAGGGGGCGCAACTGGCGTACCAGGCGAACCTGGTAAAACGCCCTCCTGGCAACAGCTGTCACTTGATCTTCCATGGACAGCCGGGTATCCAGGAGGACGCCCAAGTTGCGCGCCCCATCCACAGGGGTAAGATGTTCGTTCCCTATGGCCAGTGATGGAGTCCACTGGTTGTACCGGGATGCCGGAAACCACAGCCACTCGGTCTTGGACGGGTTGAGTCTGAGTTTGTTACTTCCCATCCAGGCCCGCACGGCTTCAAGGCACTGGCACATCACCGCTACGGCATCGTTGGGGTGGTTTGGGGTAGATATATACAGCTGTGTATCATCAGCGTAGAGATGGTACTCTACCCCAAAACCACGGATGATCTCACCCAGCGGCTTCATATATGTGTTGAACAGGAGTGGCGAGAGGACCGACCCCTGAGGCACCCCACAAGTGAGGGGCCTAGAGGTCGACCTCTGCCCTCCTGTCAACACAAATTGCGATCGACCGGAGAGGTAGGAGGAGAACCACCGCAACACGGTGCTTCTCACCCCCAACCCCTCCAGCCGATGCAATAGGATACCATGGTCAATGGTATCAAAAGCAGCTGAGAGGTCTAATAGGACCAGGATGGAGGAACAACCCCCATCTCTGGCCCTCCAGAGATCATCAACCAACGCGACCAATGCCGTCTTGGTGCTGTGCCCGGGCCGGAAGCCGGACCTGCGCGGGTCCAGATAATGAACTTCCTCCAGGTGACGGGGAAACTGTTGTGCCACCATACTCTCTACAACCTTCGCCAGAAAGCGAAGATTGGAGACCGGACGGTAGTTAACCAGTAATGCTGGGTCCAGAGAGGGCTTCTTCAGGAGGGGTCTCACCATAGCCTCTTTAAGGGAGGGAGGCAAGGAACCCTCGCTCAGAGAAGCGTTGACAACCTCCTGGAGCCAGCCTCGTGTCATCTCCCAGGATGCCAGTACAAGCCAGGAGGGACACGGGTCCAATAAACATGTGGTAGCTCACAGTCGCCCACGTAACCTGTCCATATCATTGGAAGTAACAGAGTCAAACTCTTCCCAGCAAACTGTCTCAAGACCTGCCTCGGGGGATCCCACTGGGCTATCGATGGAGACTAGTTCGCTCTGAATCTGAGCGATTTTATCCTGCAGATAAATCCCAAATTCCTCTGCTCTACCCTGTAATGGGGTTTCCCGCACCCTCTGTTGAAGGAGGGAGCGGGTCACCCTAAACAGGGCGGAAGGGCGGTTATCTGCGGATGAGAGTGGCACAATGATGACGTTTGGCCACTCTCAGCGCCACAAGGTAAGTCCGTAAATGGGCTCTCACCTGTGTTCGGTCAGATTCAGACCGAGTAGATCTCCATCTCCTCTCTAGGCATCTCTTGTGGCGTTTCATCACCCTTAGCTCCTCGGTGAACCAAGGAGCCAGAGTGGCTTGCCGCCGCAAGAGAGGCCGCAAGGGCGCGACCCGATCCAAGGCTCCCGTGGTCGCAGTATTCCATGCGGCCACGAGGTCCTCCATCAGGGCGCGGGTCAGGGATACAGGAAGTGGCCCAAGCGCCGTCTGGAACCCATCAGGGTCCATCAGGCGCCTGGGGCGGAACCATATAGATCACTCAGGTTCCGCCTCCCCGCGGTGGGGTGTAGCGATTGGAAAGTCGAGCCGGAGAAGTGAGTGGTCTGACCATGACAGGGGTGTGATGGCTATATCCCCTATACCCAGATCACTCTTCCCTTGGCCAGAGACAAAGATGAGATCCGGTGTATGTCCACCCTCGTGTGTGGGACCCTGAATTACTTGGGTCAGGTCCATGGCCGTCATAGAAGCCATGAACTCCCGAGCTACCTCTGATGATTCGCCCACCGATGGCAGATTGAAGTCCCCCATGACTACAAGTCTGGGGGTCTCAACTGCCATCGTAGCGATCACCTCAAGGAGCTCGGGCAGGGCTGCTGTTACATAGCGGGGAGCCAGGTATACAACCAGCAAGCCCAACTGCCTCCCTAGGCCCCACTTCACGCAGAGGGACTCACAACCAGTGGTCTGTGGCACAGTGGTCTCTCTCGGCTCAAGACCTTCCCTAACAATAACCACTACCCCTCCACCCCTGCCTAGGGCCCGGGGCTGATGAAAAGTGTGGTAACCTGGCGGGCACGTTTCGACGAGGGGGAGTCCTCCCTCGTGGCCCAGCCAGGTCTCCGCAATTCCCACCAGGTCCGGCTCCCCCTCTGACACAAGGTCATGCATGAGGGGGGCTTTGTTGACCACAGACCTGGCGTTCCATCCCTGGCCCTGTAATCCCTGACCACCTAGCCTGCGGGGGTTGTGGCACCTGACCGTTTGCAACAAAGATTAATAAAAAAGAAATTATGATAATAAATATAGTTAAATAAAGGAGAGATAAGGATAACAAGACGTATATAGGTATGGGTATAATATGGAAAAACTGGATATAAATTTTAAACAGGGATTTGAAAAAGAGGATTAGAAATTCTTTGGATACTAAATATTATTGATATTTTGGTTAGAATAGGTTACAGGGAATAATGATTTTGGAGGATAGTAGAATTAATAAATATAATGCAAATATGTGGATATGTTTTAAGTTTTGGTATGTTTTAAAATAAAGAACATGTAATACAATTATAATTAAGCAAGCATGGAGGCCTAAAAAGGATAATGTTTATAAATATATTTGGTGTGATGTACTTGAAATAATATGAAATAATATGAAACTTGGATGAAAATTGAAGAGATGTATGAAAATATTTTGTAATCAGCAGATACACTTTCTATAGCATGTAAGATGGAGGATTTTTTGTGTGTGTTTAAAAATAAAATAAATAAATAAATGTTAATTAAAAAAAAGACTTGTGGATTTCAACTCCCAGAGTTCCTCCTCTTGCTCTTCATCTTCATCCCGCGGAGAGGGCCCGCAACTTGGGCGTCCTCCTGGACTTAGGCTGTCCTTAGACGATCATGTCACGGCCGTGGCCAGGGGGGCCTTCTATCAGGTTTACCTGATACGCCAGTTGCGCCCCTTTCTAGATCGAGATGCCCTACGCACGGTCACTCAAGCCGTCGTTATTTCCCGCCTAGACTACTGCAACACCCTCTACATGGGGCTCCCCTTGAGGTGCACCCGGAGGCTCCAGGTAGTGCAGAATGCGGCCGCGCGGGGGATTCTGGGAGTTTCTCGTTACTCCCACCTAACACCTCTCCTGCGCGAGCTGCACTGGCTGCCTGTGGTCTTCCGGGTGCGCTTCAAGGTGTTAGTTACCATCTTCAAAGCGCTCCATGGCACAGGTCCTGGTTACTTGAGAGACCGCCTCCTACCACATTCCTCCCTTCGACCTGTCTGCTCTCACAGAGTTGGCCTTCTCAGGGTACCGTCAGCCGGTCAATGCCGACTGGCGACTCCCAGGGGACGAGCCTTCTCTGTGGCGGGTCCGACACTCTGGAATGACCTTCCCCTCGATATCCGTACCATCACGGACCTACGCCTCTTCCGTCGGATGGTAAAAGCACATTTCTTTCATCTAGCCGGCCTGACATAGATTAGGGAATATTTTAATTCGATATTTATTGGTTTTAATTATTTATTCAAATTTTAGCACAGATCTAATAATTTAGTTGTTTTTATATTTTGTATATTGTGGGGTTTTTATGTTTCTGTGCACCGCCCTGAGTCCCTTTTAGGTGCAATAGGGCAGTATATAAATCGAATTAATAATAATAATAATAATAATAATAATAATAATCATCATCATCATCATCATCATCATCATCATCATCATCATCATCATCATCATCATCTTGATGATGTGCGGACAGGTAGGGGGAGGGAGCTGGAACCAGTTCTAAACGGCACTGTAGATTTGTGGTACCTCTTCTATAGAAAAGGTTAGAACTGGCAGGAACCCACCCCTGCTCAGTGCGAATCAAACACCAAGGTTCCTCTCAAGAAGTCCGTGTCTGCTACTGCCTTTTAACAGCTACAGGATAATGGAGCGTGATGGCAAAGAATGCTACCTACTGCTGCTCCAGTTCTGTAGCGAAGTACGGGTATCCAACCAACTAGTTCAATATCAAATGAACATGTAAAAACCAGTATACAATATACAGTCCTCAACTTATAATAATAATAATAATAATAATAATAATAATAATTTTAATACTTATAAACCGCTCCCTCTCCCCATGGGGACTCGGGGCGGTGCACAGGCAGAGTAAAAACAGTAAAAAATATACAAACAGTTCTAAAACCAAATTAAACTTAACCTGTGCTAAAATTCCCATAAAACTAACTATGCTAAGACTACCCAATAAAACCCCAAGACAGGGAGACTATCCCAGGCTGGTCTTTTAACAACTGGTTGAATTTATAGCAGTTTTTTAAAAAGCTACTTAAGACTTATTGTTGCAATTATGACTACTCCCTTCCCACTCTATAGTCACATGATCACATCTCTGTTACATAGCAACTAGCGTGCATTTATGGCCAGTTGTAGTGTTCAAAAATCAGGTGATTACAATTTATGACCTTTTAACCGTTTTTTGGCAAAGGATTGGGAAATGCTAGGATTTGCTTAATGACCACATGATTTGTTTAAAACCATAGTGACTTGCTTTATAACCATTGTAAAAACTTGTAAAATTGAATCTGGTTAAATACTACAGCACTTCAATAGGGACTTATGATTGAAATTCCAGGCTCTACCATGGTTGTAAGTTGAAGAATATCTCTAGTGCATTTTCAATAAATTGTCAGTAAAATGTTTACCTAACTTCAGAATAATTACCTTAGCTTCAATTTGTCTATAACAAGAGACACCATATATTGTGTTTCGATCTCCACTTCTTGGTGGCAAATGGAAAAACACTGTGTCTAAAAAAGAAGAGAAGAGATGGTTTTACTATCCCTTATAAGTATTACATAGAAACATTACGTTTCTTCAGTATTATAATTTTCCAAATAATCCTAAGGACCAAATTTCAAATTAATGTACCATAACCAGGGGAAAAATGCAACTTTTGATTTGGTAATATAAATGTGCATATGACTATTCTGAATAGCCAAAGCAGTTTTACTGTTTTAAAAACATGTTATTTTAATCATACTGAAGTAATTATTTGGTTTGGGATTTTTTGATGGTGGTAAAGAGCATTCCAGGCAAGAGGGATCCTGTAAGAGTTTCTATATTTGCTGCATTATTTGTTCAGGTGAACTGCTCCTAAATAATTGTTTGATTAGCTTGAATCAATATACAAAAGTTCAGCCCCTCCAATGTTTTTGACACTCAGATTCCTTTAAGGCTACTGATTCATTATCCTGCTGAAGAGAATACAAAGTTTCTACTTTTTTTCTAATCGGTTGCTATCTAAATTATAATTATGCACTAGCTTCATATATCACAAAGACCATTAATATGGTCTGCAGATTTTAACTTAGCATGATTTGTGAATCCAGTCATTGTGATTTGTAAACCACAATTAATTGTTTAGAGCAGGGATGTGAAACTCATGATGTTACAGTGGCGTCATGTGACATATTGGGACTTTTTTCCCTTTCGCTAAACTAGGCGTGGGTCTGCCGGGAATTTGACAACTCTAGTTTAGAGTAATGCATGAACCCAATCAATATTAAATTAGGGTAGGGTTAGCTATGGTATCAATTTAGATAACCAATAACAAAATATATGATCATGGTATATGTTAAACATACACTATCAAATCTGGCATTTTAAAACTTTCTTTCAAGATTCTAATTCCAAATTTGAGACAATATAACCTTAAAATACATATGATACATGATTCATTAAAGTATCTAAGTTTTTTACAAGGATTGTGGTCCTGTATAAAAAGCTTTTCCAGCTGTTTTCATATACTTCCAAATGGCTAAATTGTTATCTTTCATCCTGTATATTGCAAAATTCCTAGTTCATCTGCTTCATACAGTCTTTCAAGACAGAGAGGTGTATATTACTTGGACACAAAGAGGGGAAAACTGCTTCAAATCCTATGAGCACACCCTCTCTGATCCTGTCAGCAGTTTCTTAAAGGAATCAGGCTGTTTCACAGTAGCCAGGGAGCTCAGGAAATGCATATTTTTCTGAGTCTGCATAATCACTGTGCAAGCCTTGAAAGGTTGCAACTCTTTTAAGAAACAAAAAGTACCCATGACTGATCCAAAGCACCTTTGCTTCTTTCAGATTGGAAAAATGCATATTTTTAAGTAGATAGGATATTGGGAATTATGAAAATATTTTGCTATTGGCTATTTTCATAGCTGGTTGAAATGGAAACCCTAAACCAATTTTCCTTATTATATTTTAAGATGCCCCTTTATGCAATTAATTACTATCCACAATATTAACAAAATATATTAAGCAAAGAGGGTGAGTGGTAGCTTAATATGGAGATGAACTGCCTCTCAGCAACCAAGAAATTGGTTCTGAAAGCATATCTTTTTTTCTTTTACTACAACTATGCACTAATGGCTTATTGTAATAGTAGTAGAATAATTGGTAACTACTGTAATTCCCCAAAATAAGACCCATCCTGAAAATAAGCCCTAGCCTGATTTTTTGATGGGTGGGGGCCTAATATAAGTCCTACCCCCCCCAAACAGGGAGGGATGGGCATGGCCAACGCAAGAGGTGGCAAGTACATGTGGGCCAACAATCTCCTGCAGCAGCCGCAGCCTGCCAGCCTAATTTATTAATTAAGTAATTAGCTCCATTTCAAAGCATCCCATTTGCAAGCAGACAAAGTTTCATCTCCCTCTAGATGAAAAGTGCACAGAGGAGCCAGAGGCACGGGGGGGGGGGGGGGGAGGCAGGCGATCCCAACACACTTAGCTCGATTTCAAAGCATCCCTTTTGCAAGCAGATGAAGCTTCGAGTCTCTGTCATTTTTCTGTACAGTTGCAAAGTGTGTCTGCCCTGGGAATACCTGTAAGCCGTTGTGCCATAGTCAAGCAAATGGTGAAAGGAAGGGGGCAGGTGGCCACAAAATAAGACACCCCCCAAAATACGCACTAGGGCTTATTTTGGGACCCAAAATAAAACAAAACCTAGTCTTATTTTCAGGGAAACACAGTATGCATTGATTTTGGTATTTTAGTCTGTGTTATTTAGGAATTGTGCAAGTCTTTGTACATAGTTTGCCTAAACACATTCAAATGGTTTTTCAGAACCATTTCAAACCATAAACATCAGATATGTAAACGTATTTTTTTAAAAAAATATTGAAATTCAAATCAGTTTTACTTCATATTACTTGAATTATAGTTCCAGGAACTTACTTCTTCCTCTACCTGCAAGAGGCATTTTAAAATCTTTCTTTCTCTAGGAAAAGAAAGGCAAGTTTTGTTTGTGGCTAAAAACACACACTATTATTTTTTAAACATTTGCTTGCCAGCTCGCTGTATAAAAAAGTCAGTTTGGCCCTGCTATGATGAGAGCATCAATTTTTTCGCCTAGTATCAAATTCCAGATTCTTTACGCATTTGTAGGAAAGGAACATTATGTGGGATCTTACCATCTTGATAGTTATGTGCACCATCTGGCAATGCAAGAAAAGGTAGGTATTTCCATTCCTCTGGCAAAGTATTACTATCATGACTTTCTTCAGGAATTAGAGAAGGATAGGAGAACTCAATCTGAAAGGAGACATATATTACACGAGTTTAAATGTAAGAATACAAGAGAACATCACCAAATCCATACTCAGTCATCAGGTATCCAAATATATAGCTGTTAAATAATTCTACTATTACTTCAAGCAAGAGGTGTAGAGAATCCCAAGAAGCATATGAATTTTACTTCAGATTAAAAATTAAGGCTGAGTTCTATTCCACATGGGGAATGATTAAACAGATCAGCATGTTAATAACCACATTCAGCCTGGATTATAAATATTTTTGATAGATTGAACCAGTGGAAGAGCTGGGACTTGTGTTGAAACTAAGTGAAGAGGATATTTGATCTATTAGACACTTGAATTATTGGATTATTGAATACTGGGAGATTAGATGTGCCTCCTGGATTACAAATTATAAATAATGTGTGAAGCTCCCAAGGGGAATACCCAAATTAATTCACAGCCTCAAGATAAAGTTCAAGAAACATCCATTTATTAGGGTAAGCGCCTTGGCTGAGCTCCTGTGCAGCCACGAATGAAAGTTATTTGACGGCTTCTAAACTTTATCCCCCTATGTCTCCTCCCATCTGCCTGTCATAAATCACGTTCCCCAATTAGCATCGAAAGTAAATCTATGCATGCCCAGTTACAGGTCATCCTGAGATTCCTTTCCCGATCACAGGAATGTCAAGAATTTTCACTTCGTTAAGACAGACAATCTCCATGGCAACATCGGGATGTTGACATCCGGCTCCCCTCACTTCTCGAAAGCAACCTATGGGAAACAAACAATCTGAATGCAGGTGTATAACTTAGGGATGCGTTCCCCCCCCCCCAGGCTTGCTTGGATTTTCTGCATGGAATTTTACTATAAGGTGATCAGCTTTGATGTTTCTATGTTTCACCCACGATGCCTCCGATAAGGGGTAACCCTTCCACTTGATTAGGTATTGGAGTTGCCTTCTGTGCTACCTTGAATCAAGAATTCGTTGAACTTCATAATGGGTTTGGTCCCCTATGACCATAGGGCCTGGGGGCGCCCGGGGCAGTGGTCTCAGAGTGGACCCGATCACGGGTTTCAAAAGGCTGCTATGAAATGATTGGTGTGTTTTCCCCAGCAATCGAGGTAGTTTCAATATCACTGTGACTGGGTTGATGATCTTTACTATGGGGAATGGCCCCACAAATTTTGGCCCCCGTTTTTTGCTAGGCAGTCTTAGTCTCAAGTATTTTGTGGAGAGGTAAACCTTCTCTCCTAACTGGAACAGCCGTTGTGGAGCCCAGTGTTTATCTGCCTGTTTCTTGTAGGTTTGTGTCGCTTTGGTTAGTGCTTTCGTGACATTTTCCCAAGCTGCTTTCAACATTGACATCCAATCAGTCAAGCTGACTGAGGAGAGAGGGTCTCTTGGATACTCTGGCATTGGGACAAAGTCCATGCCGCTCACTACTTTGAACGGCGTGAGTCCTGTGCTGCTGTGAACAGCATTATTGTATGCAACCTCAGCAAAAGATAAAAGGTCTGCCCAATTAGACTGCTGATAGTTCACGTAGCACCTCAGGTACTGCTCTATCATGTCGTTCAGTCTCTCTGCTGCCCCATTAGTGCTCGGATGAAAAGCTGAACTAAGACCCTGAGATGACCCAATGGACCGCAGGAACTCTCTCCAGAACGTAGCTGTGAACTGGACCCCTCTGTCTGAGATGATTCTTCGAAGTACTCCATGCAGTCGGTAGATGTGCTTCACAAACAGTTTAGCCAGCTTGTGAGCCAAGGATAGTCCGCTACAGGGTATGAAGTGTGCCTGATTGGAGAACAGGTTTATTACAGTCCAAATCACTGTGTTTCCCCCACTTTTTGGCAACTCTACTATAAAGTCCATTGCAATCTCCTCCCATGGCCTCGTTGGTCCTGCCACTGTTTGCAACAGTCCAGGGAGTTTTCCTGGTCGTCTTTTCATTGTAGCGCAGATGGTGCAACTTTTCACGTAACTATCCACATCTTTCTTCACGCCAGGCCACCAAAATTGCCTCCGGGCTAAGTGTAAAGTCTTTAGGAACCCAAAATGGCCTGTCGATTTGGCGTCATGGCTCCTCTGGAGAACTAGGATACATAGGGATTCTGAAACATAGAGTTTCGTCCCCTTCCAGGCGAGGTCATCTCTCTTTGTCAAGATGTGCTGGTTGTTTTGGAACCAGGGGTCTGCTAGCAGCTCAGTTTTGAGTCTTGTGGTTAGGTCGCTTGCGGGTTGGCCCCGCCGGTCACGGTGTTTCCGCCTGGTGGAAACTTGGGCAGCTGTTTGAGTAGAAGGAATAATGACATCCACTACGTGCTCCCATTCGCATTTGTACTGACGGATGTGGGAGAGAGCGTCAGCTAGAAAGTTCCTCTGCCCTAGAATGTGCTTTAGTACGAAGTCGAAACAGTTGAAATATTGAGCCCATCGGACTTGTTTGGGTGACAGTTTTCGTGGGGTCCTGAGAGCCTCCAGATTTTTGTGGTCGGTCCAGACTTCAAACGGTTTCTGGTTCCCTTCTAACAGGTGTCTCCAGGTTAGCAGTGCCCATCTCACTGCGAAAGCCTCCTTTTCCCATGCGGCCCATCGTCTCTCTGTGTCTGTGAGCTTGCGGGAGGTATAGGCGCAGGGTCGTAAATTTCCTTGGTTGTTTCTTTGGAGTAGCACCGCTCCTACTGCTATGTCGCTGGCGTCTGCCTAGATCACGCAAGGTTGCTCGGGGTCAGGATGCTTCAGTACCGGCTCCTTTGCAAACATTTCTTTCAGTGTTTCGAATGCCTCTTGGCAGGTTAGGCTCCACCGTAGGGGTTGTCCCGGATGAGGTTTCGTTCCTGGACTCCCTGTCTTCAGGAGGTCTGTCAGGGGTTTGGCAATCTTCGCAAAGGAGGGGATGAATTGCCTGTAGAAGTTTGCGAACCCTAGGAAACTTTGTAGCTTTCTGCGGGTGTGAGGGGGTTGCCAGCTTATGACGGCTTGCACTTTGGCTAGGTCCATCTCTATTCCTTCATTTGACACTCGGTAGCCTAGGTAGTCTAGTCGCTCACAGTGGAATTCACATTTTGACAGCTTGACATACAGTTTGGCTGCCAGAAGTTTTTCCAGTACTTGGCGGACCAGGGGTATGTGGTCATTGACGGTCTCAGTGTAAATAAGGATGTCATCTAGGTAGACGAGGACCCCCTTGTAGAGGTGCTCGTGCAGCACCTCGTTTATTAATTGCATGAATACTGCTGGGGCTCCCTGTAGTCCAAAAGGCATCACTTTGAATTGGAAGCTTCCTAAAGGGCAGTTGAATGCTGTTTTCCACTCATCTCCTTCCCTGATCCGTATTCGGTAGAATGCCTCTCTGAGGTCTAATTTGGTGAAGACTTTTCCCTTGGCCAAGTGACTTCCCTTGGCATATCTTTCATGAGAGGGAGCGGGTATAGGTTGTGTATGCACACGGCATTTATCCCTTGAAAATCTACAACCAGATGCATTTATATGTGTTTTAACATCCCTGTGCGCCGCCCTGGGTCCGTTTGGAGAAGGGCGGGGTATAAATTTAATAAAATAAATAAAAATAAAATTGTTCCATCAACCAGATGCATTTATATGTGTTTTAACATCCCTGTGCGCCGCCCTGGGTCCGTTTGGAGAAGGGCGGGGTATAAATTTAATAAAATAAATAAAAATAAAATTGTTCCATCTTTTTTCTCTTTGAAGAGGACTGGCGCCGCAACCCGTGGTTTAGCTGGCTCGATGAACCCTCGTGCTAGGTTTTTGTCTATGTATTTGTGCATTTCTTGCATTTCTAGAGGCGTGATGGCATACAGCTTGGGTTTGGGTAGTTTTGCCCCAGGGATGATTTCAATGGCACAATCTGTCTCACGGTGGGGGGGGGGGGCAGAATGTTGCATTCTGTCTCACTGAACACTTCTGCGAGGTCCTGATGTTCCATTGGAATCAGTTCAGCTGCTGGGGTTTTGTCAGATGTGGTTGCCAGTTGTTCTCGTGGGCTCTCTTGGGGGGTTTCCAATGTGGGTTGCATTTCTGCTTGCTCATGAGGGAGGGGTTGAGGGCCCAGTGATATCCTAAGTCTGCGGGTACCCCCTTGCCACCAGATGGTCAGTCCCCACTTGTCTAGCCAGGAGAGTCCCAGTATTTATTTTATTTTATTTTATTTGTCAAATTTATATAACCACACCCTCTCCCCGAAGGGACCCGGGGCGGTGCACAGGAAATTAAAACACACAGTATCACAATATAAATAATTAATACCAAATTAAATAAATTATCCCTGTGCTAAAATTTAAAAGGTTAAAACATAATCCCATCTAAAACCCAATTAAAACAATTTATGGTACAGACTGTAAGCTAGGTAAATAACTTAGGCCAAGCCGGCCTGATGAAACAGGAGTGTCTTTAATTTCTGGCGGAAGGTGCGGAGGTCCATGGTTGTTCTGAGGTCGGGGGGTAGGTCGTTCCAGAGGGTTGGGCCCACCACAGAGAAGGCCCTTCCCCTGGGCGTCGCCCACTAGCATTGCCTAGTGGACGGCACCCAGAGAAGTCCCTCTCTGTGGGAGCGGATCGGCCGCAGGGATGTATGAGGTAGGATGCGGTCTCGCAGGTAGCTAGGTCCCGTGCCATGGAGCGCTTTAAAGATGGTGATCAACACCTTGAAGCGCACCCGAAAGACCACAGGTAACCAGTGCAGCTCGCGCAGGAGCGGTGTTACATGGGAATACCTAGAAGCGCGTGAGTGACTGTGCGAAGGGCGTCCCGGTCCAATAAGGTGTATGACGGTGTCTGTCATCTTGGGGGCTATTAGGAATCGAATTACTTCCCAGTGATCTGCCAATTCTAGTCTCACTGGTTCAGTTAGGTGGGTGACATAGGCTCCTCCCATTAGGGACACGTCGACCTATTCGAACTGGATCGGGTGGGCCAGTCTTTTTGCTCTGATCCCCAGTTGCAGAACTGTGGTTAGGTTAATCAAGCATCTTGTGCAGCCTGAGTCTACTAGCGCTTGAAAATCCCCCTGGTTTCCTGTTTTTGGGGCTGTGAGGCGTACTGGAAAAAGGAAAGGGTGAATTGATTCACTCACTATTGGGTCATTTTCTCCCTCATCTTCGCTGTCATATAATTCGGGTGATTGGTTGTTGTTGCTTGAGATTCCACCACTTTTGCTTGAGGAGGAAGGGGCCTTTGCAGCTTGGAGGGCTTTCCCGGACGTGTTGGTGGTTCGTTTAGTGCCTCGTTCTGATTGTGTCCTGAGTGGTGGGTCTGACCTTGGTTTTGGGTCTGGGGCTCGGCATGCAGCTGCCATATGGCCTATTCCCCCGCATATGTAGCATTTCCGGGAACCTTGAGAGAGGGCTGGTCTCAGGGCCTGCGGTGGTACTGTGGTTGTCTGCCGGCGGGGTGGTCTCAGGTCAGGTTGACCTTCCTCTTTTGCTCCTGGTTGCTTTCTCATGTCGTTGGTGCACAGCCCGTTGTTGACTCTCGTTGCTGCTCGGAACCACTCAGAGAGTTGATTTGGGATATCGCAGTATGCAGTTACCTGGGCAATCTGCTGATCCAGACTTGTTCTGAAGAAATACACTAACAGACTCTCTGGTAAAGGCGGTAGCCTTCCAATGACTCTCCTAAATTCGCGGATGTGCTGTTTAATGGGGCGGCTCCTCTGCTTTAGGTCACTGAGCTCATCTTCTGCATACAGGTCCTCCTCCACCCCCTCAAATCTGGTGTCTAGCAGTCATAGGAAATCCTCTACATCTTGCAGTTGTGGGGCTCTCCTCTTGTGAAGGGCTGCTAGCCACTCCCTTGCTTCTCCCCCAGTCCCTCTGCAATAGCATTCACTATAGCTCTGGGGGATGAGTAGAGGTGTCCATAGCATTCCAGGTGGGCCTCAGCTGAGTCAAGGAATAGGGCTAACTGGTCTGAGTCCCCATCAAATTTCCCTCTGAACTGGGCCAGTTCAACCAGCAGTGCCCTTCCCTCCTCCTGTTGGCCTCTGTATGCTTGTGCCTGAAATAGTTGGCCATCTTCCTCTCCTCTAGTTTCGAGGGAGGGAGGGATTTTCCTGCTCTGGGCTGCTTGCCTGTTGTGTGGGAGTGGCCTTGGTTTCAGCCTCGGACTCCTTCTCCTTTTGTTGGGTGGAGGGGGGTGGCTTTGCTCCCGTCTGCATCTCCTTCCCTCAACAGGATCAGATATCTCTCCCCTCTCTGTTTGGCAGCATGAAGGATCCTCATCAGCCAGGATGGTCCGTTTAAAAACCTCCCTCTGTTGGTCTATTGCACCCAGAGGTTCCATCTAGGGTTTGGGGAGCCTGGCTTGTGTCCAGTTCTACCTTGCTAGCTTGCTTGAGACCCTTCCCTGTGTCTGGGGGCTAGGGCAAGGGATTTTCCAGCAGTACTTATCTTTTCTTGCTTCTGCTTCTGAGAAAGGCATGCCTTCAGTTGTAATCAATCTCTTGTTGCCTGATTTTTCTCTCCGTGCGGTCCCGAGATTGGAAAGGAGTGCTCGGAGAGCCGGAATTCAGGAGATCCGGGGGTTCTTGGCTGTCTGTGAAGCTCCCAAGGGGAAAACCCAAATTAATTCACGGCCTCAAGATAAAGTTCAAGAAACATCCATTTATTAGGGTAAGCGCCTTGGCTGAGCTCCTGTGCAGCCAAGAATTAATGTTATTTGATGGCTTCTAAACTGTACCCCCCTATGTCTCCTCCCTTCTGCCTGTCATAAATCACATTGCCCAATTAGCATCGAAAGTAAATCTATGCATGCGCAGTTACAGGTCATCCTGAGATTCCTTTCCCGACCACAGGAATGTCAAGAATTTTCACTTTGCTTCCTGTTCCTGTTCCTGGCGGCGACGGACGAACCTTGGGGTTCGTCCGCCGTTTTGTTCTTTTTTCTGCCCCTAACGGGGTGGGGTGCCCCTTTTTTTGGGTGACCCTCCGTAGGACTGGCTTGCCTGGACTTGCCTAGAATACACAGAAGACTGAGGAGTTGGAAGTGGGGTTGGCTGGGGCAAAGGGAGAACTGAAAAATGTTAACAGTGAAATTGGAGATTTGTCTGGTCATATGTCTAGGATGGATTTTGAAAGGATGTCATATTTTTTAAGATTTCAGAATATTTTGGAGGAAACTGGTGAATGCCTTCCTGATCTCATGAGCACAATTTTAGCAGACTATTTACAAAAACCCAAAGATGAGATCAGGGGGGACATTGACCTAGTTTACAGAATAAATTCAACATATGCCAGGATAAATGAAGTACCCAGAGAGATACATATTAAATTTGTCAGAAGGTCGACTAGGGAGGGAATCTTGAAGGCGCAGAGAGTGGGTCCGTTAATTTATCAACAAAAGGAAGTCGCTATCTTGAAGCAGATCCCAAAAAAGATTAGGGAGGTGAGGAGGAAGTACTCCTTCTTATCTAAAAAATTGTTTAATCACGGGATTTGGTTTAAGTGGGCGATGCCAGAAGATGTTGGTGTTCTGGGAAGGAGGAAGAGTAAGGATTAAAACAGTTGCTGAGGCGGAAGCCTTTCTTAAAAAACATTCCTCTATCCTGGGGGAAGATCCAGGGGGGACGGAGGGGGCCACAGCCCAGCCCGCTGGGGGCCAGGAAGGAGAACAAGAAGACACAATTGCCAAGAGACTTAGATCTAAAAAATGACTTTGCTTTTTATTAATACAGTATAACTTTTATCTGGATGTTTGTACACGATTGCCAGCATAGAATTTAGAATGTATGATGTATGCATTTGTTTTCACCTTGTAGTATTATTGAAAAATGTATTACCAATGTCTTATTAAGAAGCCCCGGAGGGACCAACGACCTCGACGTGAAAGTTCTCCAAATATTTTTGTATTTCACCATACCCCTACCCTACCTTAAAAAATTTGTAAAAACCAATAAAACTTTTTCAATATATATAAAAAAAAAAAGAATTTTCACTTTGCTAAGACAGACAGATAATCTCCATGGCAACATCGGGATGTTGACATAATGACTGATAGATGACAAAGAAACACAGTTCCAGCAGTGACATCATCATGGAATGGTGGGAGGGAACAGGTTCCATTCCTGAAGCCCAAATATTCCTGGCAGAAAGCCTCTAAAAGGTACAGGCAATCTCGGAGGGATTAACAGAAGAGAGGTGAAGCTCCTAAGACCTTGGGGGTGAAAGGCGATCCCCTCAAAGGGACTCCTTAACTCTGGCAGGAAAGAAACTGGCCATTTCAGCTGGTTCAAAACGGTGACAGCTATAAAGCAAGAAGAGAAAATTGGAAACAAGAAGATGATATTGGTGTGAGAAGGAATCCCAGAGCTGGTAAAGTTGAATTAACAATTGGTGGTGCTATGATATTGAGACTTAGCGAGAGGCAGGATTTCTGCTGAAACAATAGCAGTGACTAGGAGAGAGAAGAAACAAGTGACAGTCATGTTTACACAGTGAAAGCGCAAAGAGACGAGAAGTGAAAAAGGAAGAAACTCCAGACAGAGGTACTCTGAGGCTGATCAGAAGGGGAATTCTACTGGATTGGTGCCTATATATTTTGTTTTTTGACAATATTATTACCGGTAGTCTGCGGCACAATGGTAAACAAGTACAATGACAATAAAGATTATACTTATGTTTGAAATTCAAAAGCTATTAGTTGTAAGAGAGAGAAATGAGAAGAGATTGGAGAATATGGAATACAAAACAGAAAAATTGGATGGAAAAACTGAGGATGTTTATCAAACAACGAAAGTGGAGGACAGAGTTCAAAAAATGGAAGAAAAAAATGAGCAAAGAGATAAGAAAATTGTGAATACTGACAACAAAGTGAGCGTGGTTGGAAATTTCAAGAGCAGAATGTCGAAAGGGGAGATAAATGGACTGGAACTCTACCCCAGACTTCAAAGTATAGAAGAAAAAAGAGAAAAATCTATAGAGATAAGGAGAGAAATCTTGACAGAAGCACTAGTGATAACCAAAGATAAACTGATAGAAAGAACAGATTGTGGATTTTGAGTTTTTATGAGAAATGAAAGGAACAACATGTTGCAAAGAGAAGTTTATGCAAGATCTTTCAAGAAATTAACTAGAATATTAATGACACAAATGGCAAGAGATATAAGATTGCACTATTACTGGAAAGATACAGGTTGATGCAATGAAAGAGTAAAATAAAAACTAAGCTACACTTAGTTATTAATAGTAGGTACAAAATGAAGTGTTAGTTATAGTTAAATTATGATCAATAATGATAATAATGCATATATAGATATTAGTTTGATAATATGAAGTTTTATATAAACTATAAATGGAGATTATGAGAGGAGGTTTAAAAATTGTGGTTATTAAATATAAACAATTTTTACATAGAATATGTTATAAAGATGTATTGTTATAGGATGATTTTAGGAAGAGTTAATAGAATGCCATTATATAATTTTATTTTAGATTTTGAAAATTAAATATAAAAGGATGTAAAAACAATCATAGTCCAATTAAGGTTGAAATATAATAATTGTAATATTTGACATGAAAAGCAAGTGATGACTATGGAAGAGATGCATAGAAATTTGCAACCAACTGGCACTCTTTCTATAATTTGTAATGGAATATGGTTTTTTATGTCTTTTTGTTTTGTCTGTTTGTGTTTGTTTAAAAATAAATTAAATTTTATTTAAAAAAAAGAGGAATAGCAATATAAATCAAGAAAAGATTAAAATAAAAAAATATATACAGATGAGGAGGGAAGAATCTTAATGATTGAGATTAAAACAGAACAAAAACAAATAAAAAACAAACCTTTTTTCCTCTAAAAACAGGCTGAAAATCTGGGTGCATCTTATTTATTATTTATTATTTATTAATATATATATATATATATATATATATATATATATATATATATATATATATATATATATATATATATATATATATATATATATATATATATGTAGGTCTTTGGTTGTTCGGGTTTTCTCCCGCGTAGAATTGGAAGTATCTTCACGACGTTTCGATGAAATCTCATTCATCATCTTCAGGCTGGTGCTTCCGGCTTGGTGCTTCCAGGAGCAATGTGAGATCTCAGCCGGTTCCTCTTTTTAACTGCCAGTGGGGGTGTGACCTGATTGGGTGGGAGTTTGGCTGCATTCTGATTGGGTGGAGGTGTGTTCTGATTGGTAGGGGGTTTGGCTGTGCTCTGATTGGATGGGAGTTTGGCTGTGCTCTGATTGGATGGGGGCGTGTTCTGTTTGGGTGGGGGCCTGGTTGTGCTTGTGTTAGTCTGAGTAGCAGAGGAATTTGACCTGGTGAGCTGCATTGCTGTTGTTTGGCTTCGCGTTTGTGGTCGTACCACATCTCCGTGGTGGGCATCAGTTTGCTTCATGTATGGATTGGAGGGGTTTAAAGTGGCTAATAATGCAGGTTTGGTCTGGCTTCTGGTTTGTGGTCGGGCTTCTGATTTGTGGTCATCATCGGTGTGGGTTTGGGTTTGCTTTTTGCGTGGATGTGTGATAGTGACATCCTGTGTGGTTTTTGTGAGTGTGGGTCTGGTATCATTCTTTGTGTTAGGGACTCGTTTGTCAGTGAGGGCAGGTTTCCAAATGGCTGGTAGGCGGGAGGTATCATCTCGTTTATTCATGCTGTGTGGCCGCTTTTCTATCTCGCAAAAAGCAAACCCAAACCCACACGGAGATGTGGTACGACCACAAACGCGAAGCCAAACAACAGCAATGCAGCTCACCAGGTCAAATTCCTTTGCTACTCAGACTAACACAAGCACAACCAGGCCCCCACCCAAACAGAACACGCCCCCATCCAATCAGAGCACAGCCAAACTCCCATCCAATCAGAGCACAGCCAAACCCCCTACCAATCAGAACACACCTCCACCCAATCAGAATGCAGCCAAACTCCCACCCAATCAGGTCACACCCCCACTGGCAGTTAAAAAGAGGAACCGGCTGAGATCTCACATTGCTCCTGGAAGCACCAAGCCGGAAGCACCAGCCTGAAGATGATGAATGAGATTTCATCGAAACGTCGTGAAGATACTTCCAATACTATGCGGGAGAAAACCCGAACAACCAAAGACCTACATACAAACACCCGCGAAAACCTCAGAAAACATACATACATACATACATACATACATACATATATATATACCTGTACACCGCCCCGAGTCCCTTCGGGGAGAGGGGGCGGTCTAGATATATATATATATATATATCTAGACCGCCCCCTCTCCCCGAAGGGACTCGGGGCGGTGTACAGGTATAAATTAAAATTATCAAAACCATAACAATACATGTGGACAAGTTATCAAAGAGACTTAAGGCTACCACATGTTTATTGGACCCGTGTCCCTCCTGGCTTGTACTGGCATCCTGGGAGACGACACAAGGCTGGCTCCAGGGCATTGTCAACGCATCTTTGAGTGAGGGGTCCTTGCCTGCCGTCTTGAAAGATGCGGTAGTAAGGCCCCTCCTCAAGAAGCCGTCCCTGGATCCAGCATTATTAGAGAACTATCGTCCGGTCTCCAACCTTCACTTTTTAGTGAAGGTTGTAGAAAGTGTGGTGGCCCAACAGTTTCCGCGACACTTGGAGGAAGTTGATTATCTAGACCCGCGCCAGTCCAGCTTCCGACCTGGTCACAGCACCGAGACGGCATTGGTCGCGTTGGTTGATGATTTCTGGAGGGCGCGGGATAGAGGATTTTCCTCTATCCTAGTCCTATTAGACCTCTCAGTGGCTTTTGATACCATCGACCATGGTATCCTATTGCGCCAACTGGGGGGGTTGGGGCTGGGAGGCACCGTTCTGCGTTGGTTCTTGCCCTACCTCTCTGGTCGGTTGCAATATGTGTTGGAAGGGGGGCAGAGGTCGGCCTCGAGGCCCCTCGTATGTGGGGTTCCTCAAGGGTCAGTCCTCTCGCCCCTACTATTCAACACATATATGAAGCCGCTGGGCGAGATCATCCGTGGTTTTGGGGTGGGATATCATCTGTACGCTGATGATACTCAGCTGTACATATCCACCCCAGACCACCCCAACGATGCCGCCGAGGTGATGTCCCGGTGTTTGGAGGCCGTACGGATCTGGATGGGTAGTAACAAACTCAGGCTCAACCCGTCCAAGACTGAGTGGCTGTGGCTTCCGGCACCCCGGTTCAGCCAGATTATTCCAACTCTGGCCATTGGGGGCGAAACACCAGCCCCCGTGGAGAGGGCGCACAGTTTGGGTGTCCTTCTGGATTCCCGGCTGTCCATGGAGGACCATGTGGCGGCCGTGGCCAGGGGGGCATTCCATCAGGTACGCCTGATGCGCCAATTGCGCCCCTCACTGGACCGGGATGTCCTTCGCAAAGTCACTCAAGCGCTTGTGATGTCTCGACTCGACTACTGTAATGCTCTCTACATGGGGCTTCCCTTGAGGTGCACTCGAAAGCTACAGTTAGTCCAGAATGCAGCCGCGCGGGTGATTACGGGAGCCCCTAGATGCTCCCATATAACACCGATCCTGCGCGAGCTGCACTGGCTTCCTGTGGTCTTTCGGGTGCGCTTCAAGGTTTTGACGACCATCTTCAAAGCGCTCCATGGCTTGGGACCTAGTTACATGCGAGACCGTCTCCTGCCCCATACATCCCTAAGACCAATACGCTCCCACAGAGGGGGCCTTCTCAGGGTACCGTTGGCCGGACAATGCGGACCACCTTGGACAGGCTGCACCCAGCATACAACGAAGTGCAGCCTTGCAACCTGGGGGGCCCCCCTTCCCGCCTATTCCAGCCCGGGGACCCTGTGTACGCCCGCAACTGCGCTGGAGACCCTAAATTGGTTCCGGCCACAATCGCCGAGCTAACGGGTCCCTGCTCTTTTAGGCTCAGCCTCCCGGACGGATCCGAGTGGCGGCGCCACTTGGATCAGCTGAGGCGCCGCCTGCCAACACCATCAGCCCCAGCGCCGGATCCGCCCTGCCCAGTTGCCCCGGTTGGGCCATTCGGGAATTGTTCCGGATCTCCGCTCGGGGCCTTCGCTTATTCAGGCCCCCCTGACTTGGACGCCGCCTTCCGGCAAACGCTGCAGCACCTGGATCAAGCCGCTGGGAACGCACGGGCCCTTGCACCTAAGGACCCGCCCTACATCGCCGCAACCAACCGGCAACCACCAACTATCTATGCCCCGGTCGCCGCGCCCCCTCGCCCCGACTTACCAGTCTGAACGGCTCCGCCTCTTCGTGTAGGCCTCTCTGACGTCACCACCTGGAGCTCCACTCCCCGAAGGGAGGAGCTCCCACAGGGGCAACCTACCTCGTCGGGTCCTCAGCAGCAACTGAGGCGGTCTGGGCGGTCCCGACGCCGCCCCGCCTACTTGGCGGACTACGCATGCTCACTCACCTGGACTGACAGTTCTTCAAGCATGCGCAGACCGAGGGGGGAAAGGGGTGTTGTGTCCTCAACCTGCGACCGGTCTCGACCTACGACCGGCCACAGGTTTTCCAGGCTGCCGCTTTGAAGCCATGGAGACAGGCTGTAGCAAGCCGGCTAACCGCTAGTCGCGCCTGATTGGCTAAGGCGCGCCTGGCGGGAAGCCGGCTCTTGCCGCAGCCTGATTGGCTTCCCGTTTGACAGCTCCATATATAAAGAGCTGTCAAACGCGGGAGCCCCTGTCTACCGCTCCTTTTCAGTATTGTATATAGTTGTTTATCTTGCTGCCTGAAATAAACGGCTATAGTTTTTCTGAGTAAACCTGGTCTGGACTCCCTCATTCTCTACAACAACAGAGAATCTAACCCAAGAAGCTGTTTAAACAGGGAAGGTTGGAACAGACCCGCAAAGGCGGGTTCTTCATCCTTGCGAGCCTCCTCGTCATCAGACATCACTATTCTCTTAAGCGTTTTTTTGCCCAGGCCAGATCCGTCACTTGCGAGGGAGGGAGAACCTGGGCACTCGCCCTCCTCCAGTTGGGTGACACGAGCCGACTCAGCCGGTCTGCTGGAGGCAGCAGCCAGGGGGAGCGGAGCAGGAGGAGGAGCCAGACAGGCCTGATGTTTCATGCCCGCAGAGATACCTTTAGCAATAGTGGAGGAAATGAGCCTCTGAATGTTAGGAGCTAAGTCCTGCAAGTCGTCAAACTCCTCCTCCTCGGAATCCACCCCCTGGAGGGACTCCCCATGTGGGGCCAAGGAGGGATGCGACACCAGGTAATCTCTGGAGATGCCCTCGAGCGGATTGCCCATCACACCTCTGATGGCTGAGGGCGACATAGAAGGGGATGTAGAGATCTCCCTCCTGGCTCTGACCTCACGCAAGGCAGGTGAAGGATCCCTGGATTGGGCCGGGGAGGAGATGCCCGAAGCGGACATGGACTCCAGAGACTCACGCTCTCTCAGGCGACTCTCGGCCCTAGCAACCTGCTTCTCCAATGCGCGCTGCCTCCTCTGTTCATCACGCAGTGTAGCTCTGGATGGACGATTGTCCGAGGATGGCCTCGAGGTGGATGGAACAGTTGCCATCCTAGGAGGCGGCAGGGCCACGTCTTGGGCCTGGGGAGCCTCATCCGCCCTGGAAGACATCTCTCAGTAGGCTGGACAGATGGCAGCAATGAAATATTATTATATACAGAAATTTAGTCACAGTTCACTTAATGACCAAAATTCGCTTAGTGTCCGTTTTTTTTTCTGATAAGAACAAAGTCTAATCAACAATGTACAAATATATACAACCGTAACCAATGTCCAGTAATCGAATCAGGATACCCAAGAACGGCAGTTGTCCAAAGGAAATTGTCTAGAGGCTTTGCTGAGGTAAACTACAACGAAGGCCAGACACAAAATGGCGTCCGCCACGAGGCAAAGAGAAGATGGCCGCACCAAGCGCGCCAAAAGGCCTGGGCAACTCCGGCGGTCTTCCTCGAGGCTGCACACAAGCCTCTGCCGCCTTATCAACCCTCCGATCGGCTGTAGGAAGCCGGAGGAAGCCAGAACACCTGCAGCGATGCGGCAAGCTGCGGAGGGGAGAAGGGGGGGGGCGATTATTGGCGTCGAAAAGGGCGGGAAGAAGCCTCAAACGATCTTGGCCTCACTTGCCCAGGGAAACCACCGAGTTAACGGGGCGCCCCGACGGCAGCCCTGCACCCCCAGCTGATCAAACTCACCCCCCCCATGAGTCTGGAAGGCAAAGGCAAGCCTTTGAAGTCGGCGGCCCGGCTGTCCCTCAGCGAAGGCGGCTGCGGCCTGCAGCGGCCTTGGCGGCAGCAATCTCTAACAATAGAACTTAATTTACCAACGTTTCGAATAGCCAATCAGCCAAATTCAAATCCAGACGTTCAGAGAATAAATTCATCCACTACACAATACAAAAAACTCGAGAAATTTCCTCAGCCTTTTGGACCATCAGACTGAGAAAGGAATGGGGAAGGAGGAGTAGGCGTGGCCTAATTAAGTTTCTCAGTCTGATGGACCAATAGGCATTGAGGATTTCCCTGTCGTGATGCCTCCCGTTCCCCATCGCCGAGAACTGGAGTCGATTTCTTTGCTTGGAGAGAAGTTGGATGATCATACTGAAGCCACGTTCCACCAAGAATGATGTTGGAAATGCAACAAGGAGCTTCTTAACCACTGTCCATAGTGCAGGATAGTGATCAGAAATTTCTTTCTGTAACCAAAACTCTTGGTACAATTTCTTGAACTTTGGCTTCAGCTCAATGTCATTTTACAGCTCTATTTCATTTCATTTCATTTATTCAATTTATATCCCATCCTTCTCCAACGGACTCAGGGCGGCGCACAGGAATATTAAAAATACATACAAAACCATATAATTTTAAAAAACTTATTCAATGAAATCCTGCGCTAAAACCAAATAAAAATCCCCAAATTTAAAACTATCTAAAAGTCAGTTGTGGAGGTTACGCTAGGCCGGCTAGATGGAACAAATGTGTCTTTAGACACTTGCGGAAGAGGCGGAGGTCGGAGATGGTGCGAAGTTCAGGGGGTAAGTCGTTCCAAAGGGCTGGGTCTGCCACAGAGAAGGCTCTTCCCCTGGGTGTCGCCAGTCGGCATTGTTCGGCCGACGGCACCCTGAGGAGGCCCTCTCTGTGGGAGCGTATCGGTCTAAGGGATGTATGGGGCAGGAGGCGGTCTCGCATATAACTAGGCCCCGAGCCATGGAGCGCTTTGAAGATGGTCGTCAGAACCTTGAAGCGCACCCGAAAGACCACAGGAAGCCAGTGCAGCTCGCACAGGATTGGTGTTATGTGGGAGTGTCTAGGCGCTCTCATAATCACCCGTGCGGCTGCATTCTGGACTAACTGCAGCTTTTGAGTGCACCTCAAGGGAAGCCCCATGTAGAGAGCATTACAGTAGTCGAGTCGAGAGGTCACGAGTGCTTGAGTGACTGTGCGTAAGGCATCCCGGTCCAGTAAGGGGCGCAATTGGCGCATCAGGCGTACCTGATGAAACGCCCCCCTGGCCACGGCCGCCACATGGTCCTCCATGGACAGTCGGGAATCCAGGAGGACACCCAAATTGCGCGCCCTCTCCACGGGGGCTGGTGTTTCGCCCCCAATGGCCAGAGTTGGATTAATCTGGCTGAACCGGGGTGCCGGAAGCCACAGCCACTCAGTCTTGGAGGGGTTGAGCTTGAGTTTGTTACTTCCCATCCAGATCCGTACGGTCTCCAAACACCGGGACATGACCTCGACGGCATCGTTGGGGTGGTCTGGGGTGGATATGTACAGCTGAGTATCATCAGCGTACAGATGATATCCCACTCCAAAACCACGGATGATCTCGCCCAGCGGCTTCATATATGTGTTGAACAGTAGGGGCGAAAGGACCGACCCTTGAGGAACCCCACATACGAGGGGCCTCGAGGCCGACCTCTGCCCCCCTGCCAACACATATTGCAACCGACCAGAGAGGTAGGACGAGAACCACCACAGAACGGTGCCTCCCAGCCCCAACCCCCCCAGTCGGCGCAATAGGATACCATGGTCGATGGTATCAAAAGCCGCTGAGAGGTCTAATAGGACTAGGATAGAGGAATATCCTCTATCCCGCGCCCTCCAGAGATCATCAACCAATGCGACCAATGCCGTCTCGGTGCTGTGCCCAGGTTGGAAGCCGGACTGGCGCGGGTCTAGATAATCAACTTCCTCCAAGTGTCGCGGAAACTGTTGGGCCACCACACTCTCTACAACCTTCACTAAAAAGTGAAGGTTGGAGACGGGACGATAGTTCTCTAATAATGCTGGATCCAGGGACGGCTTCTTGAGGAGGGGCCTTACTACCACCTCTTTCAAGACGGCAGGCAAGGACCCCTCACTCAAAGATGCGTTGACAATGCCCTGGAGCCAGCCTCGTGTCGTCCCCCAGGATGCCAGTACAAGCCAGGAGGGACACGGGTCCAATAAACATGTGGTAGCCCTAAGTCTCTTTGACAACTTGTCCATATCCTCGGTAGTAACAAAATCAAACTCCTCCCAAGATGGTGTCTCAAGAGCAGCCTCGGACCGCTCGACTGGATCACTGTCGATGGAGGGCAGCTCGCTCCGAATCCGAGTGATTTTCTCCTGCAGATAAATCCCAAATTCCTCTGCTCGACCCTGTAGAGGGGCTTCCCGCGGCCTCTGTTGAAGGAGGGAGCGGGTCACCCCAAACAGGGCGGCAGGGCGGTTATCTGCGGATGTAATAAGAGTGGCACAATACTCACGTTTGGCCACTCTTATCGCCACCAAGTAAGTCCTAACATAGGTTCTCACTAGTGTTCGGTCGGCTTCGGAGCGAGAGGATCTCCATCTGCTCTCTAGGCGTCTCTTGTGGTGCTTCATCTCCCTAAGCTCCTCGGTGAACCAAGAGGCCCGGGTGGATCGTCGCCGCAAGAGAGGCCGGAAGGGCGCGACTCGGTCCAAGGCCTCCGCGGCCGCACTTAACCATGCGGCCACTAGGTCCTCAGTCGAGTCGCGGAGCAAGTCCACAGGAATTGGCCCAAGCTCCCTTTGGAACCTTACCGGGTCCATCAGGAGCCTGGGGTGGAACCATATAGGAATGTCCGGTTCCGCCTCCCCGCGGTGAGGTGCAGCGATCGGAAAGTCGAGACGAAGGAGAGCGTGATCTGTCCATGACAGGGGTGTGATGACTAAATCCCCTATTCCCAGATCACGACTCCACTGAATTTGGCAGCGTTCTCTTCTTTATCTTATTCTTTTTCTCGCCTCCCTGCCCACTGCCCTTTCTTCCTCTTCCTCCTCCTCCTCTTTTTCCTCCTCCTGCCTCTCCCTCTTCTTTGTCGTCTTCAATTTGCTTCCTCCACCTCTTTCTTCCTCCTCCTCCTCTTCATCTTCCCTTTGCTACCTCCTCCTCCTCTTTCTTTCTCCTCCTCTTCCTCTTCCCTTTCCTTCCTCCTCCTGCTCCTTCCTTCCCCTCTTCCTTCTCCCTGCTCCTCTTCCCCCTCCTTCCCCTCTTCTTTCTTCCTCCCTCCTCCTCTTCCTCCTCCTCCTCCTTCCTCCCCCACAATAAAAAAGGGAAGAAGGGCAGGGCTGTTATTCACAATCTCAAGTAGGGAGAGCTCTCCCCCGCGCCTTCTCCCCGCCCACCCAACAAAGTGCACGATCTCCACATCCACCAAGTTTTTTTTAAAGAACCTTTTCACAAGCCAAGTTTTTTAAAACAATTGCAAAGAGCTCTCTCACAAGCTCAACTAGGGAGAGCTCTTACCACCACCACCCCCAACAAAGTGCACGATCTCCCCATCCACCAAGTTTTTTTTTTAAAGAACCTTTTCACCAGCCAAGCTGGTCGGGGGACGGGTGATTGAAGCAGCGTGCGCCTCTCCTGGGAGGAAGGCTGTGATTGGAGGGGGGAGGGTGGTGACGTTGCTTAAAGGGAAACCTGCAGCTATTTACAGGGAAGCTACCAACCTAGGTAGGTTGCAGCAATATACGATCTTTTTTTCCTTGCCCTCAGCGCCCCCTCCTAGCACCCCCTGCAGCCGCTTTGCCTCCTAGCACCCCCTAAGACGTGCCACTGCCCCCTGGGGGGGCAATCCCGCCCACTTTAGAAACCACTGATCTACTGTATTTCTCTCTATCTATCCCTCCACCTACAAATCTACCTTCTCTTTCTCTCTCCCCCAGCTACCTACTGTATTTCTCTCTCCCCCTCTACCTATATACCTACCTATCTACCTACTCTCTCCCTCTCCCCCTATCTACTGTATTTCTCTCTCTATTTCTCTTTCTCTATCCCTCTACCTACCTACCTACCTACCTACCTACCTACCTACCTACTCTACCTACCTACCTATCTACCTACCTAACTACTTACCTACTATATTTCTCTCTCTATTTCTCTCTCTCTATCCTTTTATCTACCTACCTACCTACCTACTCTCTCTCTCCCCTACCCATCTACTGTATTTCTCTCTCTATTTTTCTCTCTCTATATTTCTACCTACCTACACTCTCTCTCCCTATTTACTGTATTTCTCTATTTCTCTCTCTCCATCCCTTTACCTACCTACCTACACACACTCTTTCTCTCCCTACCTACCTACTGTATTTCTCTCTCTCTCTACGTCTCTCTCTCTCTATCCCTTTATCTACCTACCTATCTAACCTCTCTCTCTCTCTCTCTCTCTCTCTCTCTCTCTCTCTCTCTCTCTCTCTCTCTCTCTCCTTACCTACCTACTGTATTTCTCTCTCTTTCTCTCCCTCTCTATCCCTCTATCTACTTACCTACTTTTTCTTTAAATTTGCCTCTTCAAAACCTGGGTGCGTCTTATACTCCAAAAATATGGTACTTCTTATTACAATATATGCACCAAACAACAACCAAAACAAATTCTACAGAAAAGTACACAATAAAATACTGGAATTAGAATATGAAATCATGTTTAACTGGAGATTTCAATGCTATTGTGGATATTACAAAAGACTACAAAAGCAGTAAATGAATAAGTCAAAGAAGAGAACGCTGCCAAATTCATTTTTTAAATGACACAAAAAACTGAGTCTACAAAAAGCTTGGAGAGAGATAAACAAGGAAAAAAACAATACACATTCTATTCAAACCTAAATAATTCAAGATTTAAGTTCTAAGTTCTAAGTTTATTATATTTATATACCACCCTATAGGTATGTTGTAGGAGGCGGTCCCGCAAGTAACCAGGTCCCATGCCATGGAGCGCTTTAAAGGTGGTTACTAACACCTTGAAGCGCACCCTGAAGGCCACAGGCAGCCAGTACAGCTCGCGCAGGAGAGGTGTTATATGGGAGTATTTTGAGACTCCCAAAATCCCTGCGCGGCCGCATTCTGGACTAGCTGGAGCCTCCGAGTGCACCTCAAGGGGAGCCCCATGTAGAGAGCATTACAGTAGTCCAGGCGGGCAATGACGAGGGCTCCAGTGACTGTGCATAGGGCACCACGATCGAGAAAGGGGCGCAACTGGCGTATCAGGTGAACCTGATAAAAGGCCCCCTTGGCCACGGCTGTCAGATGGTCATCCAAAGACAGCTGAGAATCCAGGATACCCAAGTTGCGGGCCATTTCCGCAGGAGCTAATGACTCGCCCCCGATACCCAGAGATGGAACCAACTGGCCATATCACGGTGCCGGGTACCTCGGCCTTGGACGGGTTGAGCCGAAGCCTGTTCCTTCCCATCCAGACTCGCACAGGCTCCAAGTACCGGAACATCACTTCAACGGCATCGTTGAGGTCGTCAGGGGTAGAGATGTACAGCTGGGTGTCATAAGCGTACTGGTGGAACTCTACCCCAAAACCATGGATGATCTCGCCAAGCAGCTTCATATAGATGTTGAACAGGAGGGGTGAGAGGACCGACCCCTGTGCACCCCACACATGAGGGGCCTCGAGGTCGACCTCTGCCCTCCTGCCAACACAAATTGCAACCGACTGGAGAGGTAGGAGGAGAACCACCGAAAAACGGTGCCTCCCAACCCCAACCCCTCCAGCCGGTGCAATAGGATACCATGGTCGATGGTATCGAAGCCGCTGAGAGATCTAATAGGACCAGGATAGAGGAACAACCTCTATCCCGAGCCCTCCAGAGATCATCTACCAACGCGACCAATGCCGTCACCGTGCTGTACCCAGGCCGGAAGCCGGACTGGTGCGGGTCTAGATAGACAGTTTCCTCCAGGTGCTGGGGGAGCTGTCGTGCCACCACTCTCAACAACCTTCGCGAGAAAGTGAAGGTTGGAGACTGGACGATAGTTAGCTAACACAGCTGGGTCCAGGGAGGGCTTCTTGAGGAGGGGTCTCACCACCGCCTCTTTCAAGACGGTCGGTAAGATCCCCTCACTCAACGAAGCGTTGACAATTTCCTGGAGCCAGCCTCGTGTAACCCCCCGGGAGGCCAGTACTAGCCAGGAGGGACACGGGTCCAATAAACATGTGGTGGCATTCAGCTGTCCCAGCACCCTGTTCATGTCATCAGGAGAAACAGGATCAAACTCTTCCCAAACAGTCTCAAGACCTGTCTCTGTCATCTTGCCTGGACCAACCCAATCGGAGGCCAACTCGTCCCGGATCTGAACGATTTTATCCTGCAGATAACATCCAAATTCCTCTGCATGACCCTGCAATGGAGCTTCCCGCGGCCTCTGGTGAAGGAGGGAGCGCGTCACTCTAAACAGGGCGGCAGGGCGATTATCTGCAGATGTGATGAGAGCGGAGAGATAATTTTGTTTCGCCGCTCTTATCGCCACAAGGTAGGTCCGCAAATGCGATCTTACCCGTATTCGGTCAGATTCGGAGCAAGTGGACCTCCAGATGCTCTCTAGGCATCTCTTTTGGCACTTCATCGCCCTCAGCTCCTCTGAGAACCAAGGAGCCAAGGCAGATTGGTGCCGAGTGAGAGGCCGCAAGGGCACGACCTGGTCCAAGGCCCCTGTGGCCGCACTATTCCAGGCGACCATTAGGTTCTCCGTCAAGTCGTGGGTCAGGGTCTCAGGTATTGGCCCAAGCTCCGTCTGGAACCTCTCTGGGTCCATCAGGCGGTGGGTGTAGCGGTTGGAAAGTCAAGCCGAAGGAGAAAGTGATCTGTCGATGACAGGGGTGAGATGACTAGTTCCCCTAATCCAAGATCACTCGTCCACTGGCCAGAGATGAAAACTAGGTCCAGTGAGTGATGTCGTGAATTAATTGGGTCAGGTCCATGGCCGTCATGGAGGCCATGAACTCCCGGGCCATCTCAGATGTTTCGCCTACCGATGGCAGGTTGAAATCCCCCATGACTAGCAGCTTGGGGGTATCAACTGCCACCTCAGCTATCACATCGAGAAGTCGTGCAGGGCTGCTGAGACGTAGCGGGGAGCCAGGTGCACAATCAGCAAGCCCAGCTGCCTCCCATGGCCCCACTTCACACATAGGGACTCACAACCAGCTGTCTGCGGCAGTGGTCTCCCTCGGATCTAGGCCCTCCTTCATGATAACCGCCACCCCCCCACCCCAACCCTGGACCCGTGGCTGATGGAATGCTCGGTAACCTGGTGGGCACATTTCAACGAGGGGCACTCTCCCCTCATGGCCCAACCAGGTCTCTGTGATACCCACCAGGTCCGGCTCCCCCTCCAACACCAAATAATGCATGAGGGGGGCTTTGTTGACCACGGACCTGGTGTTACACAACATCAGCCTAGGGCCCAGGCCCTGTGAACCTGGACCTCCTGGGTTGCAGGAGGAGCCGTGGGGACCGGAGCGCGCAACCGCTTGCAGACAGCGGGTGCGCCCTCCCGTAACATGATATGGTCCCCGGCTCTCACCATACCTACCCCTCCCATACATTGTCCTGATGGTATGGCCCTCTGTTAAATTGACCCTTATTCCCCCCTAATATCGGACCCTACGTTCTCCCCGCAGGGACCGTGGGCCAGCCTGGAAATAGTATCCCGTGGGTCATTTCCCCCACCCACACCCCTAATTTTCATTGATCCTCCCTCCTCCCTGGAACCCCTTAAAAATCGAGTTAAAAATCTCCTTAAAAAACCCCTAAGCTTCCGTTTCTGCCACCTCTCTGGATTCAGTAATCCGTCATTGAGGTGGGCCCTTGTTAGGACTGAGGGCCATACCTGCGAGAGAGGGGACTCTCGCAGGGCGAGGAGGTCTGCTGCTGAATATATAGCTGGTCACACAGTTAATTGGTCAGGGAGGGCATTGCCTAGGTGTAAAAAACTGTCCCTGGGTTCCGTAGGTAGGCTTCACCATAGTCATAGATGGTATCAATGTCAATAGGACTGAGAAGTAGATGGAAAAAAAACCTGCCAGTTAAGTTTCTCAGTCATTTCTTCTTAGTTAAGGGGCAAGGCAAGATGGTAAAAGATAATGGAAGGCGAGGGCGAGGCGGTCAGGCGGTGAGGGGGCAACAAACAGCAACAACGGGGAACAAGACGGCGAGGCAGCGAAGAGAAGGACGATAGAAGATCAAACAGACGAAGAGGCAACACAACCATTCTCAGAACGATGAAACGAAGCAGGCGATGAGAACAAAGTGGACGATGCAGACGACAATAGCCACATAACGAAATACTACGAGTAGAAAATGGCGACACAGTGAGGCAACGGAACGACGAAGCCGGGTCGGGCCAGATGACAGAGGCGGCAGCACAGCGGGGCGACGAACCGGGCAGGACGAAGCATAGTAGGACAAAAGCGGAGCAAAAAAGAAGAATGAGCGAGAACGGCATCAACAGCCTGGCGAGGAAAACGAGGGGGGCGAAGTAGGACGACGAAGGCAGCAGCGAATGAAGCAGGCTGAGGGAGGACGAGACAGGACGAGGCAGGAGGCAGGATGACGAAAAACAGCAGCAGTCGCATGGTGATGAAGGCAGGGTAGAACGAAGCAGGAGAACAGAAACAGCAGCACAACTGATGATGGAGACGAAGTAGAACGAAGAGACGAAGCAGCAACATATGATATCAAGATTGATATGGCATTGATGACCCCATGACTGATTAAAGAGATTGGATAGAACTAATGAGCAACATTTGGGCAGATCATAACCCTATAAAAACAATTTGGAAGGGTCAGAGGGAAAAAAGGAGATGGACAATGAACCAAGACATCCTGAAGGAAAAAGAATATACATAAACGATTGAAAATGAAATGAAACTATTCTTTAAGATAAATACAAAATCTGTGGGACATCATATATATGAGGGCTGACCATAGCTTATACTATAATAAAACACAAATTGAATTTGACTATACAAAAGGAAATGGCACAAAATGTTAAAATGGTGAAGCAAATTTTTTTTGAGCATGCAAAAAAGCTGGAACGTTGGCTGGCATATAAATTAAGAAAAGAAAAAGAGGAAAAAAAATATGCCAATTGCAAGATGAGGAGGGCATGACACACCATAGAAGAGAAGAAAAAAGAATACAGCACAACATTTTTTTCAAAACTTATACTGCCAAAAACAAATACCAGAAGACAAAGTTAAACAATATTTGGATAAGATGAATTTGACTAAAATTGCAGAGGAAAAAAGAGAGAGATTAAATGAACCAATAACTATGATGGAACTGGTAGAGGCAAGGAGGAAGCAAAAGAATAATAAAACACCAGGAGCAGAAGGACTCCCTGTGAAGCTGTATAAAGTGGTACAGAACCATTAGATATGTTAATCTTAGAAGTATTTAACGAGGCACTTGCAGAAGCAGAAATACCAAATTCGTAGTAGAATCACTTATCACATTTATCCCAAAAGAAGATACAGATTCATAACAGATCAAAAATTACAGACCCATTGTTGAACACAGACTACAAAATATTCTCAGCTATAATTTCGGAAAGAGTCAAAAAGGTCCTATTCACCCAGACCAAAATAGATTCCTACCAAGAAGACAAAATAAAGTATAATATGAGAACTATTATAAATACATTAGAATATTATGAAGCCCAACTGGGAAAGCAAACTGCATTAATCTTCTTGGATGCCTCAAAGGCTTTCGATAATTTAAATTGGAGGTTTATTATTGTATAATTAGAGACTATGAATTTTGGGGAGAAAATATACACAACCCAAACAGTTAAACTAATAATAAATGGTGATATAACTGAAAAAAATAATATTGCAAGGGGGTGAGACAAGGTTGTCCGTTATCACTTTTATTGTTTATCTTAACATTGGAAGTATTGTTAATAAAAATCAGTGTCAGCCTCTGCTTTACTGCCTGCTTCGGCTGCCATGGAAACGGGGAGGGTGGGGGGGTGTTCATTATGTGTGCTGGAGGAAGATGGAGCTAGGAGGTGATATCGCCAGGCCCAACGGTATCACATTCCATTCTGATGACCGCTCTGGACGTGCTGCCCATCTGACATCGTGGATGATATTACATTGGACATTACTGTGGGGGTCATGGGTTATTGGGGGTGGCTTATGCTTTGACATGTACGCTTCGCGCCTAAAGTAGTCACTCCTTGCTTAACTTTCGCTGCTGTCCTTTCTTATTCAGTAAAAGTAACCTTAATCATTTGAAATGTGCTTAAGTGTGGTCTTTCTTGGATAATGGAAGAAGCAGGTCTGACAAAAAGCAAGAAGTCACTTCACACTCAGCTCTGAGCTTACAACTTCAGTAGTGAGTGTAATAAAACAATAAAACCGAAGCCAAATGTCAGATCCCGGGAAAGAAGAAACTCTGGGGGCGACAGCGCTCGACCCGACTGCCCTGAAAGAAGAAACAAGGTCAGTAATGGAATTATTGGCTGATATTAGCCTGGCCCTAAACCCGAGGAAAAACCAATTCGCCATCGCTGGTCCGAGGGAGTGGGGATGAAGGGAGCTACCTCTGAAGGAATTGCCCCCGGGGTTACAACCACCAGACGCAGACAAGCCCACTCCCCCCTCCTTTGGGAACAGATAGAGGAAGAGAACCAGTTAAGAGAGATGGCAAGAGCACTAATCCGTCAAGCGGATGACAAAAAGAATGCCAGAGAACGAAAGTGGGGGAGGGATCCTAGCCCTTCGGATTGGGGAGAGAAAGAACAAGAGCAGAAGACCCCCCCTGGAAAAGGAGAGAGAGGGTCCCCCGCCACGCGCTGAAACACCTAGGGGAAGTGCCCCAGGAGCGGATCAACAGAGAGAACCAAGCCCCGCACCACGTAGAGTGTCAAGACTTCCCCCCCTGGGGATTAAGTTTGGAGGGAACTCTAAAGAGCTGGGATTTTTCTTGCTGCAAGTCAGCAATTTCGTAAAACAATTTGCTTGCGATTTACCAAATGATGAGTCTAAAATAAGAATTGTTTCTCTGGCCCTTGAGGGAAAGGTGGCCGATTGGATAGTTTCATTGCATAATGATAATTCCCCGTTAATGGGAAACTTCGACAGATTTATGACCGCTCTAAAGAGACGGTTCGAAGACCCTCTCCTTCATAGGAAGGCACGGCTTGAAATGAAAAATTTACGCCAGGGAAACAGACCAGTGCAGGACTATACTCAGCGCTTTCGTGAGGGGTTGGAGCATTGAGGCTCTTATCTATAATTATACTGAAGGCTTGAATCCCACTATATATCAAAGCTGTATCAACAGGCGCACTCCTGACACGCTCGAGGACTGGTTTGAACTTGCCGCTGATGTAGAGATTGACCTGGCTAGAAGAAAGAGCCTGTTTGAGATTGAAAAGGAAAGAGAAAAAAATCCCCCCCCCTCCAACTTTTGGGCGTGATTACCAAAGAGAAAGTAAAGGAGGGAAGCCTGCTAAGCCTCGTTCTAATGCTTGCTTCCGCTGCGGGAGGGAGGGGCATTGGGCGAATAACTGCAAAATGAAAGAAAACCCCCGCCCGCACTCATCAACCGAAGTGAGAAAGCCCGCAAAGAACCCGAGCATGCGTGTGAAGCAAGCGATGCGCGGAGTGGAACCTCTGGATCTAACTACCGGCCATCAGCAGCAGAGGGAGGAGCCAGATGACTGGGAGAAAGACACGAACTCATCTGACAAGAACTGGGTGAGTCTCCGCTCAGGGCCCCTTACCATACCTTTACATATTTTGCCTCCCTCTAGTGGCCGCAACTATGAAGTACTAGCCCTTTTAGATTCTGGCTGTTCACGATGTCTTATCAGCCAAGATTTAGTGCAGCAAATGGGCTTTCATCTTAAAAATTTAAAGGTTCCGATAGCTTTCTGCCAAATGGATGGTATCTATTGGCGACCACCATCAGGAATTCCTTAACTTTATTGTAGCCCCCATTGCAGAAAACCCAATTATCTTGGGCCTGAACTGGCTACGGAAATGGAACCCGGTGATTAACTGGAAAGAAGGTTGGGTTCGCATTCCTTTACCTATGCCTCTTAGTCCAGAGGCCCAACCCACACCACAACCCCCCACCATGGGGAATCTGATGGAGCCTATACCACTCCAGGAAACTGTAAACATGGGCTTGTTGCCCCCATGCTGGAAGTAATACCGGGGGAGGAAAAAATTCCCAAAGAATATTGGGACCTTAAGGACGTTTTTAGCGAACAATCCTCTGACACTCTTTCCCCCCACCGTACTACAGACTGTTCCATTGATTTCCTCCCTGGGGTGCAACTTCCCAAACCTCGTATTTACTCTATGACACCAGGGGAAATGGTTGAACTTCGCAAACTTGTTGACAAAAATTTAGAGAGGGGTTTCATTGAACCTGCTAGACCACGAGTGGCGGCCCCTGTGATGTTTAGAGAATAGAAAGATGGAACTGTCCGTCTGGTCATAGACTACAGGTTTCTGAATGCCATCTGCGTGGAAAACATCTACCCCCTTCCACTCATGAAGGATATGTTGGCGCATTTGGCTACGGATAAAATCTTCACTAAACTAGATCTCAGGGAAGCTTATTATAGAATACGAATTAAGGAGGGAGACAAGTGGAAGACTGCATTTAACTACCCTTTAGGGTGCTTTCATTTTAAGATGTTACCATTTGGCTTCCAGGGGGCGCCATCAGTTTTCATGCAACTGATAAACAAAGTATTACATCAACACCTGTACAAGGGCGTTATCGTATATCTTGATGATATCGTTATCTACATGGAAACACTTGAAGAGCACGTGAAGCTAGTCCGTTCTGTTTTACGTAAACTAAGAGCCGCTGAACTTTACGCTAAACTTTCTAAGTGTGAATTTCACCAAGAGAAAATTGATTATCTTGGGTATCGCATCTCTGCAGAAGGAATTGAGATGGATCCTGGAAAAGTGAAAGCTGTAACGGAATGGGCCCCCCCTTGTACCCGTAAACAATTACAAAGTTTTTTGGGATTTGCCAACTTTTACCACCAGTTTATCCCTTCTTTTGCTAGTATTGCTTTGCCTATCATGAACCTTCTCAAAACGAATGGAGAAAGCAAACCACGACCAAGTTCACCCTTAAACTGGACTATGGAGTGCCAGGCCGCGTTTGAGAAACTGAAACGTCTGTTTGCGGCAGAGCCAGTGCTAAAGCACCCAGACGTTAATGCACCTTTCGTGATCCAAGCAGATGCAAGTGACGTGGCTGTTGGAGCTGTCTTATTACAATACAACCTAGATGGTCAACTGCAACCCTGCGCTTACACCTCTCGTAAGTTGTCCAACACTGAAAGAAGATGGGCTATTTGGGAAAAAGAGGCATTTGCCGTTCGATGGGCGCTAATGACCTGGCATCATTTTCTAGAGGGTGCCTCTCACCCATTTGAGGTATGGACTGATCACAAAAATTTAGAATCTTTGAAGACACCTCGTAAACTTTCCCCGAAGCAGGTGCGTTGGTCTCAATATTTCAGTCGTTTTAACTTTACTCTCAAATACATTCCTGGCGGAAAGAACTTTATGGCTGACACCCTGTCCCGGCTACCTCAATATAACAGCTCTAAACTCTCAGTCATTCAGCCTGTGATTCCACTATATAGCATGGCGGCCCCGGTCGTAACTAGAAGCCACTCGGTTCTACAAGCTGAACCACCACCGGAATTGGTATCTAAAATAAAGGCGGAACTCCTCACTGATGAATGGTTTTCTGTACACTCTGGAGATTGCATTTTGAGAGATGATTTGCCTTGGATTGGTTCTAAGATTTATGTCCCCGCAACACTTCGACCATTAGTCTTGCAAAGAGCTCATGATTCAAGACTGGCTGGACATTTTGGTTTTGTAAAGACTATGCACTTGGTTAAATGCCAGTTTTGGTGGCTGTCACTGAAAAAATCCTATATTGCCAGTTGCCCAGTCTGTGCCGCTTCGAAGCGTTCTCCTGGAAAACCTCACGGTCTCCTCCAATCCGTAGCACAGCCGAAGGCTCCTTGGAAGGAGATATCTATGGACTTTATTGTTGACCTTCCAAGTAGCCAAGATTTTACTGTTATATGGGTTGTTACAGATTTGTTCTCCAAACAAGTTCACTTTGTACCATGCTCAAAAATCCCATTGGCTAAGACTTTGGCAAAGCTATTTCTGACTCATATTTATCGCTTGCATGGTGTCCCAAAGCGTATTATCTCGGATAGAGGTGTTCAATTTACTTCGCAATTTTGGAAGGAGTTTTTGAGATTGATTGGCTCCGCCCAAGGCTTAAGCTCCTCCCACCACCCGCAGACTAATGGATCTTGTGAAAGGGCCAATTCGGTTCTGGAACAGTATTTACGTTGTTTTATAAATTACCAGCAGGATGACTGGGCTGACCTCCTAATTCATGCTGAGGTAGCGTACAACAACTCAGTTCATAGTAGTACCGGAATGACCCCGTTCAGAATAATTTATGGCCAGGATTTTGTACCAATCCCCGAACTTCTTCACGACCCTCCCACAATTCTTTCGCTCTCGGATTGAAGTGGTAAACTGTCTACTGTTTGGCCCATTATATAAAAGACATTGGATGATGCTCACCAGTCACATAAGCTTCACGCTGATAAGAAACGAGCGGTACCTCAACAGTACAAAGTTGGTGATCGGGTGTTCGTCTCTACTAGGTATTTGGACAGCCCTCAGAAATGCAAGAAGCTAGGTCCTAAGTTATGATTACTAAAATTATCAGCTCTGTTTCTGTTAAACTAGACCTACCAAAAACCTATCGATGCCTTTATCCAATTTTCCATGTCCACTTGCTAAAACCAGAACGCTTGTCACACCTTCGCGAACCGCACTCTGGCTCTCCCACCCCCGTGTTAGTTGACGGAGAACAACATTACAAAGTTCGGGACATTTTGGACTCCAGAGTGCATAGAAACAAAGTACAGTATCTTGTAGTTTGGAAGGACTTTCCTCCCTCCCATACTGAGTGGGTAGATAAACAGCACGTTAAGGCCCCGAAGTTGCTGAGACAGTTATATGCTAAATATCCTAATAAGCCTTAACCCCTATTGTTTCACTTTTTGTGTATGTTGTTGTGTGTTCCTGTCTTTTTTGTCTGTTTTCCAGGACTAATCTCCTTTTCTACTGGAGGGGGGCCGGATGTCAGCCTCCGCTTTACTGCCCGCTTCGGCTGCCATGGAAACGGGGAGGGTGGGGGGGTGTTCATTATGTGTGCTGGAGGAAGATGGAGCTAGGAGGTGATATCGCCAGGCCCAACGGTATCACATTCCATTCTGATGACCACTCTAGACGTGCTGCCCATCTGACATCGTGGATGATATTGCATTGGACATTACTGTGGGGGTCATGGGTTATTGGGGGTGGCTTATGCTTTGATATGTATGCTTCGCGCCTAAAGTAGTCACTCCTTGCTTAACTTTTATAACAATTATGGGTACCACAAGGTACACCCATGTAACACCGCTCTTGCGCGAGCTGCACTGGCTGCCTGTCGTCTTCCGGGTGCGCTTCAAGGTATTAATTATCATCTTTAAAGCGCTCCATGGCTCGGGACCTAGCTACTTGCGGGATCGGATCCTGCCTCATACATCCTCACGACCGATTCGCTCCCACAGAGAGGGACTTCTCCGGGTGCCGTCCACTGGACTTTGTCAGCGGGCGACGCCCAGGGGAAGGGCTCTCTCTGTGGCGGGCCCAGCCCTCTGGAACGACCTCCCCCCCGATATTAGGACCACCACGGATCTCCGCTCCTTCCGTCTTAAATTGAAAACACACTTTTTCTGCCTTGCCGGCCTGGGATAACTACTCCTCTGTCTTTAGGGTTTTTTGGGGGGTAGGGATTTTTAGTTAATGGGATTTTAGCACAGGAATTAATTTAATCTGTTTTTAAATTCGTATGTATTTTGTATATTTATTGTTTTTATCCTCCCTGTGCACCGCCCCGAGTCCCTGTGGGGAGAGGGAGCGGTTAATAAATTTAACTATTATTATTATTATTATTATTATTATTAACTTTCGCTGCTGTCCTTTCTTATTCAGTAAAAGTAACCTTAATCATTTGAAATGTGCTTAAGTGTGGTCTTTCTTGGATAATGGAAGAAGCAGGTCTGACAATCAGAGGCGACCAGGAAATAAAAGGCCTGACAATAAGAAAAGAAGAATTCAAAGTCCAGGCGTTTGCAGATGACTTAGTGTTTATCTTGGAACAACTGTTAGAGACAGAACCTGACCTGGTGCAAGAAATAGAATAATACAGGGGTGCAGCAGGACTTAAAATTAATAAAAATAAAACAAAGGCAATAATGAAAAATCTTAACAAAAAACAGGAAAGAGAATTGGAAGAAAGAATGGGCATACAAGAGACTAAAAAAGTAAAATATCTGGGAATTTGGTTATCAGCTAGATATTCTTCAATCAAAGAAGGAAATTATAATAAATTAATGCAGCACATAAAAAAGGATTTGGAAATGAAAAAAAATTACAATTGTCACTTATTGGAAGGATAGCCTCCATTAAAATGAACATTCTACCAAGAATATTGTTCCTTTCCCAAGTAGTATCAATAAATTTAGGGAAAGACTTTTCAAAAAATTAATCATGAAATATATCTGCCTGGAGAAAAAAGCATGGATTAAACTAAAATAATTGCAGGATAGCAGAAAAAGAGGAGGCTTGGGCTCCCAGATTGGGAGATATGCTATCAGGCAATGATATTTATGTGGATTAAAGATTGGATAGAGGTAAAAAAATAAAAGGATTTTGCTATTAGAAGGCCATGATTTAAACTAGGATAGCATGTATTTATATGAGATGGAAAAAATAAAATCCGTATTTCCAGAAGTATTTATGCATTGCTAAGGTATGGCAAAAAATCAAAGTTAAGCATTACACTAAAATACCAAACTGGCTTTCAACTAAACGTGTTAGATATAGATAAAGTAAAGAGATACAAAGATTTATTAAATGAGCAGGGGAATTGAAAATGAGACCAGAACTAAAAGAGCAAGGCATAGATATCGACTGGTGTTCATGCATGCAAATTCAGGCTTGATATAGGAAGGACAAAGAAGAATATGGACTCTAAAAAGAACCGCAAGAATTAGGTAAGATTTTACAAGGTACAGAGGATAAATTGATTAAGATACAATTATTTATTGAATTAAAGAATGGAGGAGGAGGAAGTTAAAGAAAATATGATAATGTGGGCCAAAAACTTCGGCTACAATATTGAATTGGAGAAATGGGAGAACCTTTGGAATGAAAATTATAAATTGACAATGTCAGTACCTATAAGGAAAATATGTATAAAATGTTCTACAGGTGACACCTCCCCACAGCGAGATTGGCCAAAATGTACCTGATCATATCACCAGACTGTTAGAAATGTAGACAAAATCAGGGAACATTCTACTATATGTGGTTCCCAAAAGTAAAACAATATTTGAATAGATTAAGAAAATGGCTCAAGGAGGGAAGCATAAAAGAAAACCCAGAAGTGTCGCGGTGGAACAGCAATGGAAATAGTGAGCTCCGAAGAGTCTCACGAAAACCCCAGCCGGCGAACCATCATTGGGAGGCTCCTTGGGTCAGAACCATCCTGAAGGAATGGTGAAGAAAGAGAGGCATTTTGTGACTGCGAGGAGCAAGGCAAGCTCCTTGGCAGGTCCAAAACAAAGCTCTCTAGACCGGCAGCAGGGGTAGCAACCATCTTCAATGACTTCTCTGAACCCAGGGCATCTGGACCAAGTTTAGAGCAGGAGCAGTAACTGGGCAGAGTGTGGAGACTGGGAAGAAGGCTGGCCATTCCAAGGGTAAAGAAAAACTTTTCATTTGAAACTTAATTTTTTGGGGGAGAGATTTAAAGCAGCAGTTAGTGGCACTTGAAAAATGAAGAGAGGAGGCTTCCGGTGACATCAGCACAAAAGGAAAGACAGGTCTGGGAATATCTCTTTCCCTGTCCTCCCTTTTCAATTTCAATTTCAATTTTATTCGATTTATAAACCGCACCAATCTCCGTTGAGACGGACTCTGGGCGGTGCACAGGGAAATTAAAAACAACAATACATAAATAACAACGTTACAAAAGTTAAAAAGAAATTAAATTATGTGCCTGTGCTAAAATTTCCAGTTAAAACCTATCAAATCCTTATTCAAATGTAACTGAAGCTCTATCGGGCCAAGACCTGCGTTCTAAGCTAGTCCAGCTTGTTGGAAGAGATGTGTCTTGAGTGAGCGGCGGAGGGGAAGAGGGGAAGGTCCATGATAGTGCGTAGTTCGGGGGGCAGGTCGTTCCAGAGGGCAGGCCCTGCCACAGAGAATGCTCTACCCCTGGGCGTCGCCAGCCGGCATTGACCGGCGGTCGGCACCCTGAGGAGGCCCTCCCTGTGGGAGCGAATCGGTCGGTGGGAGGTATGTGGCAGGAGGCGGTCCCGCAAATAACTAGGCCCCAAGCCATGGAGCGATTTAAAGATGGTAACAAGCACCTTGAAGCGCACCCGGAAGGCTACCGGTAGCCAGTGCAGCTCGCGCAGGAGAGGTGTTACATGGGAACTTCGGGATGTTCCCAGAATCCCCCGTGCGGCCGCGTTCTGGACTAACTGGAGCCTCCGGATGCACCTCAAGGGGAGCCCCATGTAGAGAGCGTTGCAATAGTCAAGGCGGGATGTCACGAGTGCTTGCGTGACTGTGCGGAGGGCGTCCCGGTCCAGAAAGGGACGCAACTGGCGTACCAGGCGAACCTGGTAGAATGCCCCCCTGGTCACGGCCGCCACATGGTCATCCAGGGACAGCCATGAATCCAGGAGAACGCCCAAGTTGCGAGCCCTTTCCACGGGGGCCATTGACTCGCCCCCAATAACCAGTGATGGAACTAGCTGGCTATGCCGGGACGCCAGAAACCACAGCCACTCGGTCTTGGACGGGTTGAGCCGGAGTTTGTTACTTCCCATCCAGAGCCGTACGGCCTCCACACACCGGGTCATCACCTTGACAGCATCATTGGGGTGGTCGGGGGTAGATATGTACAGCTGAGTGTCATCAGCGTACTGATGGTACTCTACCCCACAACCACAGATGATCTCGCCCTGCGGCTTCATGTAGGTGTTAAACAGGAGGGGCGAGAGGACCGACCCCTGAGGCACCCCGCATGTGAGCGGCCTCGACGTCGACCTCTCCCCCCCTGTCAACACGAATTGCGACCGACTGGAGAGGTACGAGGAGAACCACTGCAAAACAGTGCCCCCCAATCCCAACCCCTCTAGCCGGTGCAATAGGATACCATGGTCGATGGTATCAAAAGCCGCTGAGAGATCTAATAGGACCAAGATAGAGGAATAACCTCTATCTCTGGCCCTCCAGAGATCATCTACCAACGCGACCAGTGTTGTCTCAGTGATGTGCCCGGGGCGGAAGCCGGACTTGCGCGGGTCTAGATAAGCAGTTTCCTCCAGGTGTCGAGGGAACTGTTGTGCCACCACACTCTCAACAACCTTCGCAAGAAAGTGAAGGTTGGAGATCGGACGATAATTAGTTAACAACGCTGGGTCCAGGAAAGGCTTCTTGAGGAGGGGTCTCACCACCGCCTCTTTCAAGACGGCAGGCAAGAACCCCCTCACTCAAAGAAGCGTTCACTATTTCCTGGAGCCAGCCTCAGGTCACCTCCCAGGAGGCCAGTACCAGCCAGGAGGGACACGGGTCCAATAAACATGTGGTGGCATTCAGCTGCCTCGGCAACCTGTCCATGTCTTCGGAAGTAATAAAGTCAAACTCATCCCATGAAATGGTCTCAAGAGCCGCCTCGGACAGACCGCCCAGATCCATCGAAGTGGAGGCCAGGTCATCCCAGATCCGAGCGATTTTATCCTGCAGATAAATTCCAAATTCCTCTGCTCTGCCCTGCAAAGAAGGCATTTCTTTTTTCCTTTTCTGCCGAAACTGCTCTCAGAGGGAGCGGGGAGAAAGAGGACTGCTACGGCATGTGTGGAAGTGGCGATTCTGTACGCTGAAGGCTAGATCCTCATTCATTCTCTGAAGGCAAGGAGAGGGCGCCGAACATGGCAGCCCCGAAGCAGTGACTCACTGTTTTGGGAAGGAAGCCCGATTGCAGAGAGTTAAAAAAAAAGGCGATCTAAACTAACGATTTACACCTTTTGGAGGTGAGGAGTGTGGAGGAAGTGTGGGCATAAATTATGGAGTACGGGATTAAATTGTGAGGCGAAGTAGCCTCACTGGACAAGCAGTTAAAAAAAGTGGATTCTTCAGCCCAGGCTGACAGCAAAAAAAAATATGTTTAAAATCACTCACTTTCCCCCTCGCAGCCGAAGCCCCGGGAAGCCTTCCGACTCAGACGGCCAGCTCTCTCCATATTCCTGAAGCGATGCCGTCCACCGTTGGCGAAAGGGAAACCCCCCGCAGCATGTCCTCCTCCACCTAAGCCGAAGACAAGGGTCGCTTCCCCGCTGCCGCGGGTGGAGGGCGACCCAGGCAAGCCGGCTTTACGGGAGACCCCCAAAAACGGGGCGTCTTGCCCCCGTGGGGGGGCAGGAAAAGAAACAAAGCGGCGGACGAACCCTAGGCTCGCCCGTCGCCGCTGGAGCCGGAACCGGAAGAACTTGGAGGGGGGTGTTTGCTTGTTAAACCCCCCCTCGGACTTAAAGCGGCACTCGAAAATGACTCCTCGTTGCGAGGAAGCGGATATCTTTCATCCGGACTGTTTGAAACAAGGGAAAGTGATCTGCGATTTGTCTTGCAACAAAGTATCTAGGTCTGGCTGATTTGAAACAATTTTTTTTTACCACTCTCTCCTTCTGTCTCTGAGTCTGGGCGGTGGAAGATGGCTTCTCTTTGTCCCTGAATGACTATTTTACTTATGGAAAATTTCCAGCATCGCTTTGTGATTTGAACTTCCTCTTGTTATTAAAGAAGAATTTTTTTGGATTATGGGATTGCTTTTCTGGAGTGCCTTCGCTATTATAATTATTGATCTGGAAAACTGTTTCTCTTTTGGTTCCTGAACTTTTTACAATCCTGATTTGAACTTCCAGCTCCTGATTTGCCTCAACGGCCCCACCCAAAAAACGCCATTTTAGTGGCATTGACTTTAACAGCTAATCATGGCACAAAAATCAGAACTGGCAGGCTTAGAACTAAGGATGGCTTCTCTTGAATCAGTTATACAAACTTTGGTGCAAGGAATCAAGGCCCAGAGAGAAGAAAACATCAACTTTAAGAAGCAGCTACTGGACACACGGAGACAAGTGCTGGAGAACACACAGAAGAATGAAGAGTTGGAAGGGGGGCTGGCTGGGGCTAAGGGAGAGATTAAAAATGTTACTAACGAGGTTGTAGAAATAAATGGGCATGTGTCTAGGATTGATATGGAAAGGATGACATATTTTTTGAGATTTCAGAACGTTTCTGAGGAATCTGGTGAATGTCTCCCTGAACTCATGAGCACAATTATAGCAGATTATTTACATAAACCTAAGGATGAGATCAGAGGGGACATTGACCTAGCCTACAGAATAAACTCTGCATATGCCAGGATAAATGAAGTACCCAGAGAGATACATGTTAAATTTGTTAGAAGGTCAACCAGAGAGGAAATGTTGAAGGTGCAAAGAGGAAGACCATTAATTTACCAACAAAAGGAGGTTGCCATCTTGAAGCAGATCCCAAGAAAGATTAGAGAAGCGAGAAGGAAATTTTCCTTCTTGTCTAAAAAATTGTTTGATCACGGGATCTGGTTCAAGTGGGTGATGCCCGAAGGGATGCTGGTGTTCTGGGAAGGAGGAAGAGTGAGGATTAAAACAGTTGCTGAGGCGGAAGCCTTTCTTAAAAAACATTCCTCTGTCCTGGGGGAAGATCTAGGGGGGGCAGGGGGGGGCACGGCCCCGCCCGCTGGGGGCCTGGAAGGAGGGATAGAAGACACAATTGCCAAGAGACTTAGATCTAAAAAATAACTTTGCTTTGATTTTTTGAGTAATATTGTATAACATGTGTATCTGGATTTTTGCAAATGACTGACAGCATAGAATTGAGAACTTAGAAATATGTACTTGTTTTCACTTTGTAGTATTATGAAAAATGTTTTTTGTTAATGATTTATTATGAAGCTCCGGAAGGGCCGACGACTTCGACGCGAAAGCTCTCAAAATTTCTTTGTATCTCTTACCCTACCCTATTGAAAAACTGTAAAACCAATAAAACTTTTTCAATATAAAAAAAAAAAAAGTGGATTCTTGCTATTGCTGCTGCTCCCATTTGAGACTTTGCTTGGACTTTGAAAGACTCTGGAACATTTAAAAGTGTGTGTGTGTGTGTGTGTGTGTGTGTGTGTGTGTGTGTCCCTTTTTAGATCTCCTGTGTCTTTGCTATCACCTCCTTTCCTTTGGAATCGGAGATTAAGATCAAGATCTATCAGCTTGAATTCTGCTGTTTCACATTTTACTCTATAGTTTAAATTGTCTTTTTCCCTTTCACTGCGGAGCTGCTACTGTTATATAGTCAACTGGCTCTACCTAGTGGCTGGCCTTAAAATCGCAGAAGGAAATTCGGGGAAGAGACAGGCCAAGTAAATTGAGAAGACTGGAGAGGGCATAGTTTGTATGGTGTGGAAGAAGCTTTGGTTTCCTAACAAAAATTAAGGAGCACCCCAAGGAGAGATGGTTAACACATCAACTACTACAGCGATTAAATGGAGTAAGAAAAATTTGTTGCCCCCATCAGTATCATCTCCAGTGTTGTCCTCTTCAATGCCATCTAAATCTTCAGAAGATATGACTACTGCAGGGAAGCCTCCCTCTTTACAGAATCTCCAGGGAATGATGCAGACGATGCAAGAGGCAATGATGAAGAATTTTGAAGATTTGATGGTGAATTTGATGAACTTGAGTTCAGAAATGGAAGTTGTGAGAGGAGATACTAGAACACTAAAAGAACAATTAACAGAAGTTTGAGATGTATTGGTTAAACAGGAGGAGAGACTGGAAATACGAACCAATAGATGTGAGGAACGCGTGGAGGCCTTGGAGCATGAACAGGTTTCAATTATGAGAAATATGGAAGATGAAATTATTTTCTTGGAAATGGAACGTTCCTCCTTCTTTCTAAGAATGCAGAATGTAATGGAAGATAAAGAAGAGCGAGTGAGAGATATTGTTGGTGATATATTACCTGAAATCTTGAAAAGAGATAAGGAGGTCATTTATGAAAGATATGGATGTGGCCTATAGGGTGTTCACGGGATATGCAAAGCATTATAACCTGCCCTGAGAAATACATCCAATTCTGTAAGAAGGCTCTATGGGAGGAAATATATAGGAAAGCAAGAGACTGATCAGTGATGTATAAAGGTCAGCAAATAGTGATCCTAAAACAAATCCCTAGAAAGGTTAGAGAGCAACAGAAGGAGTACCAGTTATTGACGGTACATTTGAGGAAAAATGCCATTCCATATAGATGGTTACTACCAGAAGGCCTATTGGCAACTTTGAAAGACAAAAAGGTTAAAATTGAGAATCTTAGAGCTGCCCGGGACTTCTTTGAGCTCCATTTCGGGGGGAAAGATTCAGAGGTAGAGGGTGAATCAGAGAGCAGAAGTCTAGAAGATTCACAGGAGGATGAGGATCTTAAGGAGCAAATTGAGGGGAAGAGGAAAAGAGGAGCTGAAGGGAGAAAGGAACTTCTTCCTCAGAGAGAAACCTGACATTCCAAAAAGAATGCAGCGGGCAAGTAAGTAGTAAGGAAGATGGTGGAAGAAGGGGTAGAGATATCTTTATTATCAGTTAATACTAACGGTTTAAATAACCCACTTAAGAGAAAGAGGGTCTTTGATCAGCTGGTCAAAGAAAATTGTGATGTTATATGCCTACAGGAGGTTCATATTATCAGAAAACATTATTGGAGTGTAAAAGATTGGGCAGTTTGTACGTATGTCGCATTGGCAGATCAGAAAAAGAAAGGGGTGGCAATATATATAAAAGACTAGTTAGAATCTAAATTAATTTATGCAGGAAAGGAGGGAAGAGCATTGATGGTGGAGGTAATGATGGGTCAAAGGAGATGTTTATTGTTTGGAATCTATGCACCAAATGGAAATCAAGGAAATTTCTACAAAAAGCTGTATCAGAAGTTAACAGAGGTAAATTATGACCATATTTGCCTGCTCGGGGACTTTAACGCCATAGTGGACCAAAAATTGGGACTATATCCCAAAGAGCGGTAAAGTCAAGAAAAGGAAGAAGAAGTTACTACCAAAAATTTGTGAACAAATTAGAGAGGAAATTGGACTGCACGATGTATGGAGGGAAAGGAATCCAGGAAATAAGCACTTTTTTCTCCCCCAGGCATCATTCTTGGAGCAGAATTGATATGATTTGGATGACAGGAGACTTAGGAAACCAGGTATCAGATATGGAGATAGGGATTAATGACTGGGCAGATCATAATCCATTGAGGACAGTATGGAGGGGAGTGCGGAGAACAAAGAGATGAAAGATGGATGTGGGGATATTAAAAGATAATGATCTACTTCAAAAGCTAAAGGAGGAGATGGAGTTTTTCTTCGGGGCCAATAAGAAAGAAGTCACTAGCCTCCAGACTATTTGGGATAGGGCGAAGGCAGTAATTAGAGGATTAGTAACATCTCACATGATTGGGAAAGGGAAGGCTGAGAGATTAAAACGAAGGAAGTTGGCTCAAGAGCTGGAGAGGGTAGAGGCAAAATTGCAAGTGGACCCAGGAGACTCAAAGATAGTGGAGGAAAAAAAATGGTTTGACCCAGTTAAATTTGTTAGATCAGGAGGAAGTGGCAAACAAAATCAGATGGGCAAACAAAGGCATTTCAAACATGCTAACAAAGCGGGAAGATGGCTCACTTACAGGTTGAAGAAGCAACAGGAGAGAAATAGGATAATTAGCCTGAGAAACCATGCCGGAAGATGTAATGCCGATAAGGAAGGGAAAAGAAAAATAATACAATAATTTTTTGCCGATTTATATACAGTAGGGGAGGAACAGGATCAGGATATCAGAGATTATTTAAACAAAGCTGACCCCCAGAAAGTGCCTCTCGCTATCAAAGAAATATTGAATATAGAGATTACTCTGAAGGAGGTAGAGTCGGTTTTAGGGGAACAAAAAGCGGGGAAGACCCCAGGCACGGATGATTTGCCGGTAGAATTGTATAAAGCTCTTTTCAAGACGCTAGGTAAATTTCTGACTGAAGTATGCACTGTAACTTATTTATTTTATTTATTTATTATTTAAATTTCTATACCGCCCTTCTCCCTTCTGGGACTCAGGGTGGTGTACAGACAGCAATAAAATCAATGATAAAAATACATGAAATATATATTTAAAAATGTATTAAATAATACGCCTGTACTAAAACCATTAATAATGGTTTTATTAATGAAGTGTTGTCTCTTGGTCAAATGCCAGCCTCATGGTCTGAAGCTTATATTACACTAATATTAAAGGAAGGAACAGATCCATCTCTGATTAGCAATTATAGACCGATTTCCTTGCTTAATGCAGACTACAAATTATTTTCTGCAATTTTAGCAAAGAGACTAAAGATATTTCTTAATGAGTACATCCACGGAGACCAGAATGGCTTCCTACCTCATAAGCAACTTAAAGATAATGTGAGAACTATATTAAACATCTTGGAATATTATGAGTATAATTCCAATAGGGAGGCAGCCCTGGTCTTTGGAACAATATATTGAAATATAGAACAGTTTAATAATCAAATACTATAACTTTATATAAATATGTATTATTACTAGATATACATAAACTGGATGAATGTAACAACTATGATTAATATTGCTAGTTTTATCTGTATTAGAGTGTATGACACCCAGGTGCCATCCAAGTCTACAATGTTGCCCAAGAATGTTGGAATTTAAACATTTTTTTAAATAAAAAGGAAAGGAAAGACACAGAAAAAATAGAAAGACCTAGACTGAATGGATTTGGAATTGTGATTCTGGAAAATACTCACAATTTATGGATTTTTTATACCTTTCTCATAAAAATCCCCTGATATAGCTGTACAGTATATAGACAACATAAACTTATTTAATGCTATTCTGACAAGTTTGTCCACGGTGGCACATTGGTTGGAATGCAGGACTGTAGGCTACTTCTGCTGCCTGCCGATTGTCTGCAATTTGGCAGTTTGAATCTCACCAAGTTGACTCAGCCTTCCATCCTTCAATAGGTTAGTAAAATGAGGATCCAGATTGTTGGGGGCAATATGCTGACTCTGTAAACTGCTTAGAGAGGGCTGTAAAGCACTATAAAGCAGTATATAAGTCTAAGTGCTATTATTATTACGTTCCATTCAATTTCTTACTACGAATATTTACAAATGAAGATCACAATTATAAAGTTACAATCTAGGCATCTTTCCTCATACAGTTGGATTTGCAAGGGCAAGGTATGAACATAAGTATCAGACGATGGAATGTATCTACAGAAGAAGCCCCGGGGAGGAAAATTCGTACGTGGAGATAGGACCCAGGTATGGATGGAATGAACATGAGAGTGAGAAATATGAATTCTGATAAAACATTTTCTCTTGTCTTCATTTCTTTGCTTTAACAATTAAGAGTTTTGCGCCTTCCTGTCCTCTCTCACTGCAGAAGGAGATGGGGATTGCGTGAGAGCTACCTCAGAATAAGACTTAAAACTGCTTTTAGTTTTCTCTGAGGAAGGAGGGGGGTTACAGGGGTGCTGCCTTGAGACAAAACTGTTTGTTCTTTTATTCTGCTCTGCAGTATGGGTGGGCGGGCTGTACAGTCGTAGTGAGACAGAAGTTAGCACATTACCTGTTAGAAAACCATCAGCCAGGATATTAGACATAAGAATAGCTTGCTTATAAAATAATCCCAAAAAATCCCATAGCTGGCACACCGTGCAAGACACCCGTGACACCCGGGGTAAAAAACAGGTGATCCAACATTTAGCTATTTAGCATAGCAAGCATAAGGGTTTAGGGGGCTGAAATCCAAATAACCAATCAATATTATCTGTTAAGGGAAGGGCAAAGGGTTGAATGCGAACACCCCTTGACTATAAAAATAGCTGTAAGATTTTAATCTGGACCCCTTGGTTAGCTTTCGAACCATGATCCTTATATCTTGGTACAAAATAAAAGTATAATTCTGTATCACACCTTGTGTCAGGTGACTTATCAGCTTCGACACCAAGCAAGGGCCCAGTTTTGAAGTCAACATAAGGATTAAAGTAATTAGAAATACCAAGTGACCTGAAGCTTCATGGTATCTGGACATTTGAATGTCATTTACATACTCCTACAGTGTAGTTATATAGGGTTGTTCACACACACACACACTTTTCACATTTAGAGAAATGTGCAAACGCATTTTTTCGTAACACCCTATCATATAATATGCCTATAGGAACACAGAAATAGGACGGTGAGTTGGGACTAACGGGAATTGTAGTCTTAGTCACAGAAAGGCATTAGCTTTAGAAAGGCTGGGAAAATGGAAATAAATCAAAAGAACATATATTATACATAGAAGATGAGTGACAGGAAAAGTGGGATGCCCGAGCACAGAAGAAATGTAATACGGAAGGAAGTATGGCTGGAAAACGGAAGAAGCACAAAAGAGTTACAAGATCGGTCAAGGAAGCCAGTCGAACTGGCAGTCGCTCACCTGGCAGCCCTTCTTGTGATGGAAGCCGACCACCACTATGTGTAGCACTGGACCCCTAAGATAGCCGCCACTTCGAGAGAAGAGATCGGGATTCCCTTTAGCCCTTCGCTCCATCTATGAGCCCACAACCCTGTCGCCACACAACCGCAGCCGCCCTTGCAGCAGGAAGATATTTACTGCGGGGCCAGGAACGCTTCCTTTTTCTAAACGCGTGAAACTCGTCGCCCGTCAGAAGTTGCAGTTTGGCTGTCACTGAGCATGCTCCGGGAGTTCGAGCACGCTCAGTAGCGTCGGTGGAAGTAGTGTGTCTTCTGGACTGACCGAGTAGCAACAGAAGACGAAGGAATGGGCGGTGGACTCGAGGGTGGGAAAAAACCTCACAGGCGGGTGGGTAGATCTTCAAAGAAGGGGTTATTTTAGGATATAGACGCTCCAAAATGACCCTTAACTATTAGTAATATAATGGCTGCCTGCAAAAAGAAGTTATGACAGGAAGGAGTTTCTTTATCCTATATCTCAAGATGGTTCTCCTGGCAACCATCGACCAGTGCTTTGTTCTTAAAGGAGCAGAAACTGGCCATTCTACCCTTAGTAGGATTCATTCTTTCACAACGACAATGCTATATTGTTGTACGGCGTCTGCTTAGATTTCCCAATGTAGCTTAGGTTTCTTGTGGTGAAGTAGCTTAAATGCTATAATCAGGAAAATAATATATTAGAAATAGTCTTACATAAAAAAGCAAGTAAATTATTTATTAAGTAATAATAGTACATATATATATATTAGTAAATAAACTACAACAAAAGTTGCTTGAAAAAGTGCAGGCTCACTCTAAACTATCTCTTTAAAAATAGTATCATACCATATTGTATGAAAGTGTCAGAAACCAATCTTAGGACAAACATAGATTGCTATACAAATTTAATATTAATCAGAAACATAATATGAATAGCTACCGGTATTCATTATATTTCACTAGTTTCCACAATATGTAAGCTGCCCAGCGTCACCTTGCAGGGGAGATGGGTGGCATAGAAATTTAATATTGCTCTTATTTTAAATAAATGAAAAAAATGCTGCTAGCCTTTAAGAAAACAACTGAATAGCACATAAATACTGAAAAGTAGTAACTAAGATTATTTACATATCAAAATATTGTTTAATCTGAGAAAAATCTATGTGGTTGCCAGGAGCCAGCCAACTTAATATGATTTCTTCAGTGAACCATGAACTCTGAACCATAAACCATTCTTACAAGCTGGATTTGTTCAACATTGTAGACTTGGATGGCACCTGGGTGTCATACACTCTAATACAGATAAAACTAGCAATATTAATCATAGTTGTTACATTCATCCAGTTTATGTATATCTAGTAATAATACATATTTATATAAAGTTATAGTATTTGATTATTAAACTGTTCTATATTTCAATATATTGTTCCAATGTCAATTACCATATTGTTTAAACATATATAATAACACCATTCATTTATAAACTTCCCTTTTGTTATTACTTTTATTTTATTTATGTAAAATGTGTATACTAATATTCGCCCTTTCTTTTATTTCTGTCTCTATTCTGACTTTCAATCATGTCATCCTTATATTAAAAGTCATTTTCTTTCGTCCAACTTCTCTTGCCGACTGGCGTTTTGTATCCAACTCTTTTTTAACTTACCTCCCATATTTCATTCTTTGCATTTATTTGTACTAAGATACAATCCTTCATTATTTCATTATTCAATATTTTAATGCACAGATTGAATAGCCAGGATGTAAGGCCGGTAGAAATAAAGATACAAGAGAGGAATATGGAAGGCAAGTGAAAAAAAGAATAAGATTCAAAACACCTTTTTTAGAATGGTGGCACAATTAGAAGCTAGGTAGCAATAAGAGAATGGAGGAATATCCATATATATATGTGTGTGTGTGTATGCTGGTCTTGTTGTATTTGGGTCTTTTTACCATGTAAGATTGTGATTGTCTTGGCAACGTTTCGACAGGGTCTCACTTGCCATCTTCGGCTGGCGTCTGTGACTTCGGAGCTGCTGTCTTTCTATAAATCTTGGGGGGCGGGGAGTGCTGGCACACACTCTCACAAATATATTAATCTCCAACAGATTCCAAAGAAAAACAATTACTAACCTAATCCAAAAGGAGACCCCCCCTCCCCCCAATAACCGAGACACAGAGCGGGACAACAGCATCACCCTCCTTCCTTACATCAAAGGCACCACAGATAAAATCAGCAAAATTCTCTCCAAGCACAATATCAAGACAGCCTTCAACACTGACCAAAAAATAGCCAACATCCTAAGAAGACCAGATCCAGCTAGAAAACCAAGGAGTCTACGAAGTACCATGCAAAATCTGCCCTGCAACTTACATAGGACAAATTAACAGGAGAATAAATCTACGCATCGCAGAACATAACAGAAAGAAAATAACTTACAACTTCATCCCTCTACCAACATTTTAAAGCTACAGGATAATAAAATGGGAAAATTAGCAATTGAATTATGGTATTATTAAATGCATTCAAATAATATTGTGATTGGCATTGGAATAATATATTGAACAGTTAAATAATGAAAAAATGTATGCTAATGTAAACATCTATCTATCTATCTATCTATCTCTATCTATCTATCTATCTATCTTCTATATAAATAAAAAGTTAACTATGAGTTTGTTCAAAACCGCTAATCTCAGAAACTACTGCACCAATCGCCACCAAATTTTCACACAACATTCCTTACAAGTGCAGCACCAATGATACGTACAGATTGTGTGGATGGCACACGGGTGCCAGGTACATGCCACACAAATGTAAAACTGCAGCTCTTCTGTGTGTTTCCCTCACTCGCTCACTCGCCCCCCTTCCCTTCACAGCCCTTCCCACCCGGCTGCTTTTCAGCTTACATCACTTGCACAAACGATGGAGAGGTCTGCGTCATATCCGTGACGGTTGCCTCGTCAGTGGCCTCTCCTCCGCCGCCACCGCTGCCAACTCCCCCCGCCAAGGCCGCTGCTGAGTCAGTGGCCTCTCTCACCACCCGTGCCGCCCAGGCCACCAACTCCCCACCCAAAAGGCTGCTGCCGAGTCAGTGGCCTCTCCTCTGCTGCCACCCCCTCTGCCAACCCCCCCAGGCCGCTGCTGAGTCAGCGGCCTCTCCTCCTCCTCCGCCCCCCTCTGCCAACTGCCCCCCCACAAGGCCAGTGCTGATTCAGCAACCTCTCTCGCCTCCCGCGCCACCAACTCCACCCCCACAAGGCCACTGCCAAGAAAGCGGCCTCTCCTATGCCGCTGCCCATCCGCCAACTGCCCTCCCAAGGCCACTGCTGAGTCAGCACTTCTCTTGCCGTCCGTGCTGCCAACTCCCTGCCCACAAGGCCGCTGCCGAGTCAGTGGCCTCTCCACCGCCACCCCCCCTCTGCCAACCCCCCAATCCCTCCCTACAAGGCTGCTGCTGAGTCAGCGGCCTCTCTTGCCGCCCCCAACTCCCCCCCACAAGACTGCTGCCAAGTCAGTGGCCTCTCCTCCACCGGCCCCAGCCCCCCCTGCCAACTCCCCCCCACAAGGCTGCTGCCAAGTCAGCGGCCTCTCCGCCGCCGCCGCCCCTCCACCAACTGCCCCCCCACAAGGCCACTGTTGAGTCAGCGGCCTCTCTCTCATCACTCTCTAGGTAGGTAGGTAGGTAGGTAAGTAGGTAGGTAGAGAGATAGAGAGAGGGAGAAATACAGTAGGTAAGTAGGTAGGTAGAGAGAGAGAAAGAAAAATACACTAGGTAGGTAGAGGGAGTGAGGCAGAGGGAGAAATACAGTAGGTAGGTAGGTAGAGGGATAAATACTGTAGGTAGATAGAGGGAGGGAGAGAAATACAGTAGGTAGGTAGGTAAGAGAGAAAGAGAGAAAAATACAGTAGGTAGGTAGGTAGGTAAGTAGAGGGATAGAGGGAGAAATACAGTAGGTAGGTAGGTGAGTGGGTGGGTGGGTAGATAGGTAGAGGGATAGAGAGGTAGGTAGGTAGGTAGGTAGGTAGGTAGGTAGGTAGGTAGAGTAAGAGAGGGAAAATACAGTAGTTAGGTAGATAGGTAGAGGGATAGAGGGGAGAGAAATACAGTAGGTAGAGTAAGAGAGGGAAAATACAGTAGTTAGGTAGATAGGTAGAGGGATAGAGGGGGGAGAAATACAGTAGGTAGGTAGGTAGAGTAAGAGAGGGGAGGGAGAGGGGGGAAACCAAGGCAGAGAAGAAAGGGGGCCGCTGAGAGGGTCTATAAGGGAAAAGTTTTTCATTTAACCAAACTTGGCCACATCAACACATGGCAGGTACACCTAGTCTATAAATAAAAATGTAACTATGACTTTGTTCAAAACAGGTAATCTACGAAAGTACTGCACCGATCGCTTCCAAATTTTCACACAACTTTCCTTACAAATACGGCACCAATGATATATATATATAGATTGTGTAGATGTCACACCTGTAACAGGTACACGCAATGGAAATGTAAAAAATGTAGATAGATGGATTCAGAGAGAGCAGTGTGCCACAGGATGACATAATACAAAATGTCATAATACTCTGTCCATAAGATTCAAGGAAAAATACAGTAGGTAGGCAGGTAGGAAGCTATAGGGATAGAGAGAGGAAGGGAGAAATGCGTGTGCAGGTCTACACACAGATTGGCCATTTAACCAGACTGGGCCACAGCAACATGTGGTCGGGAACAGCTAGTATTATATATATTTGATGAATGTAAAGAATATGATTAGAAAATTTTGTATGTTTAAATAATATTGTGATTGATATTTGAATTGTGCATTAAACTGTACATTTCTAGGTACCAGTAATGTATATAGTTTAAGGAAAATTACCTTGTCTGTAAAAGAATTTTATTTGTGCCTATATCATTTAGACATACATGACTTCATTGAGGTTTTAATGATTTTGGAATGATTCTTTCATAATTTAGGATACAAATGATGACAACATTAATATACTCCATTAATCTCTTAAATTCATTTGCACAACTTGTGAAAAATCCATTGTGCTGTGCATAGATGTAGGAACATCTTTTTTTTCCTTGAGTCAGTATTTCCTAAGTTCTTTATTTTAGCATTCCTTTGTTTCTGTTGAAAATTAAGAAGGATTGCTGTTGAAAATGTTTATGTTCTTTCACAATATATGCAGACAAGAGCAACTTTAAAAATAGTTTTGTAGATGGGAAGTTGGAATTAGTGGCTGCAATTTGAGAAAAAAAGATTTTGGGACAAATCTTTTAGGGGACTGTTTGCTGCCCCTTAGAATTTGCTGAGATGTTAAAAGAGGATTGAATTTTTCTTTTTCATTGGTTTCTTTTAATCCAGGGTCTTTCCTCTTGCTTCTCATAAGGCAAAATGATGAAGCTGGAATATTTGATATTTGTCAGATGAAAAATAGACATAATTGCTTATTGTTATATGAAATAATAAAATCTGATAGGATCAAATTTACTCTAGTTTTATTAAATTGGAGAGCTAATCAGACTTGGATTTTTTGTAATGAAAAACTGCAAACATTTTCAGCATTTTTAAAGCATTTCTTCTCTTTACTTTATTACTATTTATATACCGCGCCTATCTCCCGATGGGACTCAGGGCGGTGCATGTTCTCTGATGTTAAGTCAAAAAAGTTCCCAGAATAATTGTCTTTCAAGTAGTGTCATCATCAGGCATACAATTTAAGTGACAAGTAAAAGAGCCTAGCCAGAAGAGGAAAAAAAGCAAGGTTAAAAAAATCCATGTGAGATAAAAAATATATTAGGCAGAATGATGCAAATGCTTCAAAAAGATGATGCTAGAATTCTGGGCACAATGGCAGAACATGGGCATATTCTTCAGGGCAAGTATTACCCATTGTTGAAAAAAAAAAACCTGCAAAACTTTCAAGCCAAAATTTACGTAGAACGACATTTCTAGTTGGCGTAGGATACCGACTTCGTGAACTTCGGCTAGCAAGTCAGGAATAATACAAATTATAAACACGTTCATTCTTTCGGCATTAGAATATGTCTCGAAATTACACTTCTCCAGCGTGGTCTATAATATAAACATATTCACCAGATTATCCCCCCCACCCCACCTTTTGGATCAGCAACTATTTTCTATCATAGTTTGAGTATACCGGCAAGCACGCAAATTGCGTATTGGGCGCTCATTTAATTTAACTCAATATGTAAACTATTATTCTTTCCCAAATAACAGGCATAAAACAATGCCTCATTTCCGTGATGTAAGTTTCAGCTATGTTTAAAGCCTGTATCTTTTATTTTATGCAATGGGCATTGACAGCTGTTGAAACGCTTCTCGCGGGGATTCTTGTACCTTTCCCTCGCTCTGGAAGTTCGATTATTCCTTCTCGACTTCTAGGTCTGCTTCACTGTCTCCCGCTTCCCCGTTCCGACCAATAGTCTCGCAACAACTCCAATAATTGGAAGCGGAGTTGATTGGCTAGATCTTCTTGAAGAATGGCGGCCAACGTGACTACCAACCCGTCCCAGCTTTTGCCGCTTGGTAATGAAAGTCAAGCTCGCGGTGTGGGGTGGCGCGGCACGCAAATCGGAATACTCGAGTGGGGTTGCCGCAGTGCCGTTTGCAAATGGCACAGAGTGTAGAAAAAGTCCAGCCTCTGATGCGGAATCGAAACCATGAATGCTTTTCATTGGCATGGGTCCCCTTAACAATCGATCCAGCCTTCCGTAACTCCCGCCGATGGGCCTAAGGTTGATTGTTGTAGCGTCAGAATGGCTCCAAGTTGGATAAAGCTGCTGAGATTGGTTTCTAAGCAAGATATAGAACAAAGGGAAAATATTTGATTATATCAGATTGCTGATAGAATGGGATGGTCTATCAGTGAAAGTGAAAAACTGCACAAATAAAAAGAATCGTTCTCCTATTCGGCTATTTTCATTCAAAGGTTTTGAGGCAGATGTGGCTCGAGCTTCTAGCAAGAGGGCAGTATCCTATAGTGACAGTTAATTGCTTTCTCCCCATAGGCATAATATAAAGATTTGAAAGCAAGTTTTGTATTTAAGGACACTTAATGGGAAGCATTTTACAAATTTAAGATATTGCATTTTATATTATAAACATACACAAAGTATTGTAAAATATAATAGAGATCCCAATTGGATGGGATACAAGTTTATTATTCCTAAATTTGTGCTTGAAGTTATAACGTTTTTTCCTTTTCAATCAGCAAAATCTCTTGATATTCAGTATAGTGAAATGTGGGAAAGATAAGATTTGAAAGAATAATTGGAGTAAGAGTGATAATTGTGTTGTTTGGTTTCATGGAATACAGTATTTTTAACATTTTGTACCTGAGTAGATTTTAAGATGAATAGGGTGGGTAAGGAAAATAGACTTATAAAAGTGTATCATTCTAAATCAGGATTTGGGATAGGGAAACTGGATTGGTTAGGGCTAAAGTCACAACTCCATTCTGAAATTCTGTCTAGGTTCATCCAGCTCCTAAAAGGGACCCACATTAAGCTGCCTTGAACATTTTGAAGGATATTTTTCCTATGAACCATTTTTTTGCCACTCCTTTATCTTTTTCTGCTCAGGGGGGTAAAAAAACAAAGCAACTGAAGTTCTAGATAGCTGATGCCTGAAGCACTGGTTCTTTGATAGCCAGCTTTTTGCAACCTTTTCTCAAAAGGGAAACAAAGAGTAAAACACTAAATGCACTGCTTCAATATATAATGGCTTCCCAGTAGAATAATGGTAGAGAAGGAAAGAAGCATTACTTGTGAGCTCATGGTCATGGATAGAAATTGCATATATGGTATAATAGTTTATAGACTGGCTTTCCAAGAATAAGGTGGGCAATACCTTTGTTCCTATTCATCATGAATGGGTAGGTTCCTAGGTTATAAGACTATCCTTGGCTCCTTTGACTCCTTTCCCCTTTTTGTTTATATACACTTACCCACTCAGACCCATACAAGAAAGGAAAGATTTATTCATCTGAACTTCAGTACCCCAAATGAAATGGTTTTCATCACAAACGTTTAAATGATTTTGTAGCAGTCTTATAATGAAAATCATATATAATGAGGAAAGAATTAGTTATATGCAGTTTCATATATCACTATTAATTTACTGTAAGTGTAATTGCTCAGTTGAGAATGAACCCCCATGTAGTTCATTCTTATTTAATTTTAAATGCATATTCTTTTACTTTTGAGAACTCAAACCAATCTACAGTATGGCTTGCATTTTCCTTCTTGTAGCAATCACAGGAATGGTCAAGTGGAGAGTACTTTGGATTTTGTCATCCTACATTGTAACCCATTTCATTGTGCTGTTATTTTTACTGTAATTTATGACATACAAAAATGTGTATAATTCAAAAATGAAACCTTTGATTTTTTAAAAATTTAAACCCATTCTTTCCCAGACAACCAGAAAATACATCAAGGTATAAGATATAATAATAGCATTTATATTAAAATTTGATGTCAAGATCTAGAAATTTTAAAGGCAGTGTTTTGATGTAAACTATTTGGGAGATAATATTTCTTTTAAAATATTAACACCTGTTTTAACACCTATTTTTCTATGCTACAGAACTGGTGGACAAGTGTATAGGCTCTCGTATTCATATTGTAATGAAAAGTGATAAAGAAATTGTTGGCACACTCCTAGGATTTGATGATTTTGTCAGTATCCTTTCTATAAATATTTGGAAGATTTTCTCTAGTTTTTAAAATTAACTTTTTCAACTGTTATTTCTCTAGAAAGTTTTTGTAAATTAAGATGAAATAACAGTCTGCAAATGTCTGTAACTGTTGAGTATTTAGATTTTTGTGAGAAGTTTTTAATGTATGATTTGGAAACTCTATATGCAGGCAGAACTTGAACCACAAATGAGCTTGGAATTTTGATTGTAAGTTACTGTGGTTATTAAGCAAGACGCCTACAAAATCACCTAGCTCAATGGCCACAATGCCAGTTCTCTCCATGGCAGTCATTTAAGTGACCATGCATGGGTACCTTAAGGGATGGGGGAGGCCCATAACCCACCAGTACATGGAAACCTGTCATGAGTTGAGAGAACTCAACTGGCTAGGCTCACCAGTGCATGGCCTTCTTTCCAACCCGCAACCCTCCCAAGATTTCTTCTCCCTGCCCCATCACTTCCAGGTTCACTTATCTTTCTCTTCTGCAGCTGCTGACAGGTTTGCCCAGACAATGCAGGGCTCAGTTAGAAAGCTGGCAAAGACACTCTTCCTCAAGATTAGAGGGGCATTGTTTCTCAAAGCTGTCCAGGAACGGAAAGTTAGCCAGGAAAGTTCTGTTTCTCAGCAACTATGAGCTTTCTAGCTTGTTGTGCCTTGAATTGGCTGGTTATGCCAGTCAGCAGCTGCAAGGAAAGTAAGTAACCCAGGCATGGTGAGAACAGAGAAGGCCCAGGCCTTGTGGTGGTGGTGGTGGTGGAGAGAGGAAGCCCATGCAACAATGGACCTAGCTGGTCAAGAATTTGCAGTCTGCAGCAGGTTTCTTTGCATCACCAACTGGGTAAGGCATTCAGGCCCATAAAGGGGGAGGGAGAGGTGAAGTGTTTCCACAGTCATGACAATGGGACAGTGAAGCTGTTAGAACTTTAGATAGAGGAAATAGGTTCCTTCATCAGCACCATCATAATTATGAACAGATGCTGAATGAACAGTTATAAGTCTGGGAATGTCTACTAACGTTAACAGAATATATAAAATAAATCAAAGATATCTTTCAAGGCCATGACTGAATACTGTATATCATGGGTCCACAAACTATAGCCCGTGGGTTGCATATGGCCCGCCAAAGCCGTTAATGTGATCCACACAGGACCACAAGGCTGCACTGCTTACATCGCCCCCACCCACTCTTCGGCCATGTGCAGGACTTATCTTCACGAGTCCCATGGGCTAGAACTGAAAGGTAAGGCCAACAATTTTGGCCTGTAGAATGCTTCTAGAGGTTGGTGGTGAAAAACGGGGCGCACAGATGCTTGGGAGGCTTTTTTTGGCCAAAACTAGCCCGCTTTTCACCTCCCCTGTCTCCAGAAGATAGATAGACAGAGGGAGAGACACAGAGACCGAGAGAAAGAAAAGGAGAGAGAGAGAGATTTCTCAAGCTCCTCGGGGCTGAGAAGAATTGCTACAAAACTGAGTTTTCTGAAGTGGACCACTAGATTCCTAAACAACTGAAAAAATAATCTACTAAAAAGAAAAGACATCCAAAAGAGCAAGATGCAAAAAAAAGCAAATAGAACAACACCAGGAGCAAAACAAATTAAAGTTTATTTCATTGTTCAATGGACTATTAAATTGGCCACGCCCAGCTAGCCATATGACCTAGCCACAACCAGCCAGTCAAATGACTACCTATCCATGCCCCCCTAGCCGATCCGTCCCCCCCCCCAACAGTTTGAGGGACTGAATTGGCTCCCTGTTTAAAAAGTTTGAGGACCCCTGCTGTATATATTGAACAGTTGAAAGGCTGTCAAGGCATGCAAATTAAGTTAATATTTTTGATATTATAGAATTGTTAGAATTTATTTTGTGAATACAAGAGAAGTTAATACTTTTGTGGTGACTTCTTAAGTTTTCTTAACAACAAATTCCAGACATGGTATTAGAAGATGTCACTGAATTGTAAGTATTGCTTCTTTGGCTAACAAACTCAACAGATTTTGTGTTTGTTTGTTTTTTGGTGTCTATTTTTGTCCTTTTCTAAAGTTGCCGTTTTATTTCTCTAATATAGTAGATTTCAATTTATCTGATACAATACATAAGGTAATAGACTAGGTATTGGCCGAGAATTATTTTGAAAGGCATGTTCTAATTATGTTTTCATACATATTTAAAAAATAGTGCATAATATTTTCTGCATTTAAAAGTTTACATATATATTTGCCAACTACGTTCTATTCTGTCCTTCTCAGTTAATATATTTATTACAATGTACATAATAAGAACATAACAATATAAGAATAGCCTTTTTGGAACAGCCCATCTGGTCCAGCATTCTGTCTGCATGTTTAGTTAAAAAGATTTCTTGAGAACATAAATATTGGGACAACATCAACATTACAAGAGAGTACAAAGACATTGCAGGCAATGAAATTGGGGGTAGACAATCTATCAAAACTGAATGGATTTCCTGTTGAATGATGTAGATCTTTTAGATAATTATTGGTATGTGTATTATAAAGAGTAAAATATTGTTATCGCATTACAGTTTGAGATAAGGATATCCAATCTGGGTTAAATGATACTTTGAGATACTGATTTATTAAGCAAGCCAATAGTTGAACTAAAATTGTAAAAAATCAAGGTTTTCTTTCCATCTCTTCCTGCGAGTTCCAGTTGAAGGTGTGATATCAATGACATCTAGCTCCTGCTAAATTAGTATACTGTATATGCTGCATACATTCTTCAAAATGTTAAGAGTGGCTGTAGAAAAGAGATCATTTTTAATATATATGGTAGATGTCTGATAATACTCTTCTGGCACAAAGTTTTGTGTTTTGCTAAAATTAACATAACAACACATAATCAAATGCTCTTCTGAACTATGTGTCGTATTTATTTATAAACTAGCTATACCCGGCCACGCGTTGCTGTGGCCCAGTCTGGTTAAATGGCCAACCAATCTGTGTGTAGATCTACACCTGCACACATACACACAACCACCATATAACCCCCAACCTACCTACCTACTGTATTTCTCTCTCTCTATCCCTCTATCTATCTACCTACCTACTGTGTTTCTCCCTATCTATTCCCCTACCTAACTACCCTACCTACCTACTGTATTTCTCCCTCTCTATCTATCCCTCTACCTACCTACCTACCTATCTACTGTATTTCTCCCTCTCTATCTATCCCCCTACCTACCTACCTACCTACTACCTACCTACCTACCTACCTATTGTATTTCTCCCTATCTATCCCTGTACCTGCCTACCTACCTACCTACTGTATTTCTTACTCTCTATCCCTCTATTTACCTACCTACCTACTGTATTTCTCCCTCTATCTACCTCTACCTACCTACCTACCTACTGTATTTCTCCCTCTCTATCTATCCCTGTACTTACCTACCTACCTACTGTATTTCTCCCTCTCTATCTATCCCTGTACCTACCTACCTACCTATTGTATTTCTCCCCTCTATCCCTCTATCTACCTACCTACTGCATTTCTCCCTCTCTCTATCCCTCTACCTACCTACCTTACTGTATTTCCCCCTCTCTGTATCCCTCTACCTACCTACCTACTGTATTCTTCCCTCTCTCCCTCTACCTACCTACGTACCTACCTACATTATATTTCTCTCTCTATACCTGTACCTATCTACGTACCTGCTGTATTCATCCCTCTTGTTTATCCCTCTACTTACCTAACTACCTACTGTATTTCTTCTCTCTATATTTCTTTACCTAAATAAATATCCCTTCCCTCCCCAGACCACACCCCTCCCCCACAGTCAACCTCCTCCAGGCTCCCCTCCCTCCCTTGTGCCTAACGCAGTGATGGGCAAAGTCATTAGTCTCTTTGTCTCTCTCTCCCTCCCTCCCTCTCTGTCTTTCTCTGTCATTCTCTCGGTCTGTCTATCTCTTTCTCTCTCCTTCCTCCCCCATCTCTGTCACTCTGTTTGTGTATGTTTGCCTGTCTATCTTTCTCTCACTCATTCTCCCTGTGTGTCTGTCTCTCTCCCCTCTCTTTCTGTCACTGTGTGTGCCTGTTGATCTCTCTCATTCATTATCTCTCTGTTTGTCTCTCCTTCCCCCTCTGTCTCTGTGTATGTCAGTCTCTCCCTCCCTCCCCCCCCCCAAGCATACCTCACTTAAAAATGAGAAGCTGCCCTAATTTACTTTTTTGCAGACAAACTAATTATTGCTGAGGATTGCATATTTCTTAATTGAGTTGTGGGTCTCAGTTTTATTAGAAAAAATGTTAATAAATGTAGGATAATAAACTTGTAAATTCAAGAATCACATTTTATCAAGTTTAAGTAATCAAGTACAGATTATATTTATGTTAGTTGCAACAGTCACAAACATGTCAATTCTTATAAAATATGGAAAATATGAATGATTGAACTTTTTTGTTAATAATGCCTTTTACTATTTATTTTATTTATCCCAATAATTCTTGTTTAATTTGTTCTTTTGTACACTGCTATTCAGTAAAACATTTACATTTTAAAATTAAGAAATATGACTAACCTGGAATATTTAACTAAACTGAAAGTCTCCCAATTTTAAGGAATGGATCCAGGTTAGGAGTTTACTCTCTATTTTTACAAAGTCTTTAGGTTCTAATAATGAGAAGATAACACAGTATGTTGCTATATGATTTAACTGTAAGTGTACAGTATTTTTCTCACTATAAGACAAGCTCCCCCCTCCCCCAATGGGTGGAGATGTCTGTGCGTCTTATAGAGCGAATATTGCAGTGGAGGGGAGGGGGCTGGTCTGCTGCCTGACACTGCTGCTGCCGTTTGTCGCCAACAGGGAATGCTGGAGTCTTCACTGACGAGCAGCTGATCAGCTGTTGGATCAACGTCCTGGAATATTCCCAATCAGGTGTTCTAGGTGGCGGGGATCATCACCACTGCCACCATTTAGTGATAATTGGCAGCGATGAGCGGTTGCGATAGGCGGCGATAGATAGTGACCACCCTGCCACCTAGAACAGCTGATTGGCGGTATTCAAGGAGTTCGATCCAATCGCCGATCAGCTGCTCAGTAGTGAAGGCTCAGCTGAGCTGATAGGAGGCGGGCTCAATGGAGCGGAGCTCTGACAAGCCACAAGCTGGGGCTGCAATAACATGCTGAAGGTCACCAGGCTGTTTGCTGTTTCCTGCAAGGACGCTAGTTAAATGAATATCAGATGGATGCTGGGAGGCAGAGGCAGATTTTTTCTTTCTTGTTTTCCTCCTCTAAAGCTAATGTGTGTCTTATGGTCCAGTGCGTCTTATAGCGCGAAAAATACAGTAATTCTTGAAATAATTCTATATAGGTATTTATATTTATTACATTGACCTAAACACTAGGAGACTCTGACTTCCAAGTGTCCACGATGCATGAAAGCTGCCTGAGTGGCTTTGGGACAGTCATACTTAGCCACCTCACAGGATTGTTATTGTGGGAAAACAGGAGGCAGGAATATTAGGTATATTTACTGCTTGAGTTGACCAAATTAAATGGAGTAAAAATATAAGGTTCAATTTTTTTCTTATGTTTAATTTTTTTCTTTTACTATATAATCATAATTTAATGTATACCATTTTGTATTTCATTATTTCATGAATACATTTTTAAAAAAATGCTTCTACTACTGTCTCTAAGTACTAAGAACTAAGTGTAGTACTAATACTTCCAATGGGTCTATTCAGTTTATTTTACTACTGCTGTGTTGGGACAGTTTCAGCAGGATTGCTTCCCATACTGTTCTGAGAAAATGAAAGCAAGATTTGCATTGCATTTTGTGCTAAGCCAAACTTTTTTTTTAACCAAGTATAGAAAATAAAATATGTTAAATTACCTCCTAATGTTATGTCAAACCATAAACATTGTTTTACAGACTACAGTGTCTAGATCTATGTATCATACTAAGCCACTTAGCACCCAGGGCTTAGGTGATTTTAACATAGAAAGTAGCTGCTTCATTGAATCTTTCTACCTAGATCAAATGGATATATTTGTGTGACAGATAAAATATGGCGTAATGCATATCAGAATTAATAAGGCTGGAATTGTATTAGTTTGGTCTGTTCTTAGGAGAAAAGGACCATTAAATTTGGTATTGGTGCTTTATGTAAAAGTAGAAGAGACTGCAGTATTCATTAAAAAGTTAAACTTTGGATGAAGCATATCTTGATAAAACAATCTTAATAGTTTTCTTTTTTTGTTAACATTATTTGTTTTAATCATGCTCAACAGTGAAATAACACCTGAAGGAAGAAGAATCACAAAACTGGATCAGATTCTGCTGAATGGAAACAATATAACTATGGTAAATAATTTGTGTCCTGTAGTTTCTTCCTTAAATTGTTACTTATCAGCTAAAACACCTCATGGAAGACTGTTTTTTTTAATTGTCATGAACAACATTTGGAAAATAATATTACAAAAATATAATTAGGGTATATTAATGCAACAAGTTGGAGCAAGAATGAACATTGACATTGTTCAGGATTCCTGCTTCAGGGAGGTAAAATTATATTACTGTGTTTCCCCGAAAATAAGCCCTAGTATGCTTTTTCATGCTGACCACAATACAAATCTTACCCCCAAAATAAGCACTAGTTTAGAACATCATTAGCAGGTGGTGTGGAAGTGGGTGTGGTCAGCACAGGAGGTAGAGAGCACGCACATTGAGGCTAATGGTGTCTACAAGCAGCTGCAGCCTGCACAGCCCAGTCCCTCCAAGCAGAAGTAATACAATACAATACAATACAATAGCAGAGTTGGAAGGGACCTTGTAGGTCTTCTAGTCCAATCCCCTGCGTGGGCAGGAACCTTATACCATTTCAGACAAATGGCTATCTAACATCTTTTTAAAGACTTCCAGGGTTGGGGCATTCACAACTTCTGGAAGTTTGGGGTGTGGGGGAAAGTGTGGGGGAAAGCAGACCATCTGTCCCACCGTCTGTCTTTGCTTGTAGAGTGTGGAGCAGGAGTGGCACCATGCTTTGGCCCCTGTGCACTTGGGCCTTGCTATCCAACTTGTTTCAGCTCCACCGCACACTCCATAAAAACAGTGGGATGGTGGTTGGGAATGATGGGGCTTTTCATCCCTCACCTCAGAAGCAAGGGGAAGGAAAGGAAGGGAAAGGAGAGTGGTCACTTGTGGCCTGCCTCTGCCGGCTGCTCCCCGGGCTTATGGGAACCCGGTGCTGAAGGAAGGATCTGTTTCTTGCAGATTTGTTCCGACCACCCCCCCTTTGAACCTGGCCTTCCTCCTCAGAGGAGATGGAGGCCTTGGCTGGGCTGAAGCAGAGGAGAAAGGGTGGGGGGAAAGCCATGCAGCTAAGAACAAAGGGATTGCCCATCTCTCCACAAGACTTCTCAAGAGACATAGCATGCAAATGTAAAAGCTGTCCCTTCCAAGTCAGCAACAGTGCCTAGACTGTGGCAGCAAAGCTGCTTAGCCATCTCCCTGGGAGTGTTTTGCCAGCTTCCCCTTGATGATTCCCCCCTCCCCCAGTTCCTACTTTGTTTTTATTTGCATGCCATGTCTCTTTAGAAGCCTTGTGGAAAGGCGGATGAGCCCCTTAGAGAGGGAAGCTAAGGACAAGGAGCTCGCCTGCCTCTCCGCGATATCTCTCTAGAGACACGACGTGCAAATGTAAAAGCCACTCCTTCCAAGCCAGCAACAGCACCTGAATCAAAACAAAGTGCTGCAAGTTTGGGGCCCCCACCAGTTTGATCCCCCCTTTTTGAGAAGTGTTTTAATACGGTAGGTCAAGCCAGATGGAATGGGACTTTTCGTGCCCTTCGTTCCCCACTTTTTCGCCCCAGGCATTGACCTCTACCATTTCGCCTTTGCTGAAAAGACCCTAGCTGTTCGCCCTGGGTAATGGGACCCAGCCTCTTCAGTCCCAGAACCTTCCTCACGGGCCATTAGGCAAAATACTGCTCACCCTGGCCTTTTGGGCTCAGGAGACAGTTGGCTGCCAGCCAGTCGGAGGAGGGGAAGGGAGAAAGAGAGAAAGGGAAGGAGAAAGTGTTCTGTGTTGAGTTTCCTCTCGGGTTTGTTTCTCCGCCCAGTCACCTTGGTCCAAGCTAGAAAACAGTTTGCATTCCCCTCCCCAAAGTATGACAGGACAACCCAAGGGCCACAAGGGGAGTTTCAAACAGTTTTCAAAGGAAGTGGCAGAGGGAATCCAAATGGTTTTAAAGTGGGGGAGGGGGGGGAATCCAAAGGGTTTTCAAACAAGTGGGGGGGATCCAAGTGGTTGTCCAGCAAGTGGGGGGGGGATCCATAGGGTTTTCAAGCAAATGGGGGGGCATCTCTTTGGCATTTGTTTCTCCGCCCAGTCACGTCAGTCCAAGCTAGAAAACCGTTTGCAACCCCCCCCCCCCAAATGTGACAGTACTACATAAGGGCCATAGGAAAGTTAATGCTGGAATTTCAATGCTGTCCTGTGAATGCCCATGCCAAGACCCTACCTATTTCTGTCTCTTGTTGGCTAATGTGATTAATGACTTAGGCAGAGGGAAGGAGACACAGGGGTAAAGTTCAGACACCATTAAATGATTTTCAGTTTTGGCTCCATAGGAGTCCATGCCAGAATGTTGATCCTAATAAATGATTGGATTTCTTTTGAACTTTGTTTTGAGGTTCGTAAATATATTAGGTCACCTTCTGGGAACTCCACAGAGTGCCAAAACTGACTTAAAAAAAAGATTTTCGGGTTTCCTAAAGCCCGGGCTCTCCGAGCACTCCCCCTCAGCTTGGAGGGAAAATCAGGCAACAGGAGATTGATTACAGCTGGAGGTATGCAGCACTGCCAAGCTGCGATGCCTTTCTCAGAAGCAGAAGCAAGAGAAGATAAGAACTGGTGGAAATTCCCTTGCCCTAGTCCCCAGATACAGGGAAGGGTCTCAAGCAAGCTGGCAAGGGTGGACTGGAGGTGGGACTGGAAACAAGCCAGACTCCCAAAGCCCCAGATGGAATCCCGAGGGAGTGCAAAAGAGCAACAGAGGGAGGATTTTTACCAAGCCACCCGTCATGATGAGGGGCCATCATGCCGCCTAGAAGAGAGGGGTGGGACACCTGATCCTGTTGAAGGAAGGAGATGCAGACTGAAGTGCATTCCCCTCCCCCTCTCGATAGAAGAAGGAGCCCAAAACAGCAACCATTGCCTCTCCCATGCAGCAGGCAGCCTGCCAAGAGCAGGCAACCCCCTCCCTCTCTCCAAGCTAGGAGTGAAGAAGATGACCAGCCACATCAGGCGCAAGCATACCGAGGCCGACAGGAGGCTGGGGGAGTAGGGCTAAATGCCCCACCCCAATTCAGGGGAAAATTTGATGGAGACAAAGATCAGCTAGCCTATTCCTTGATTCAGCTGATATCCACCTAGAACGCTATGGGCACCTCTACCCATCCCCCAAAGCCATGGTAAATTCCATCGCACAGGGTCTAGAAGGAGAAGCAAGAGAATGGTTAGCAGCCCTCCACAAGAGGAGAGCCCCCAACTGCAAGACATAGATGACTTCCTGCAACTGGTAGGGGCCAGATTTGAGGAGATGGGTTCGCAAACTTCTACAGGCAATTCATCCCCTTCTTTGTGAAGATTGCCAAACCCCTGACAGACCTCCTGAAAACAGGGAGCCCAGGAACGAAACCTGATCCGGGACAACCCCTACAATGGGACTTAACCTGCCAAGAGGTATTCAAAACACTAAAAGGAATGTTTGCAAAGGAACCGGTGCTGAAGCATCCTGACCCTGGACAATCCTTCGTGATCCAGGCAGATGCCAGCAACATGGAAGTGGGAGCACTGCTACTCCAAAGAAACAATCAAGGAAACTTACAACCCTGCACCTACACCTCCCACAAGCTTACAGTCACCGAGAGACGATGGGCCAGAAAGGAAAAGGAGGCTTTTGCAGTGAGATGGGCAATGCTAATCTGGAGATACCTGTTGGAGCCAGGCAATGCTAATCTGGAGATACCTGTTGGAGCCAGAAACCGTTCGGTCTGGACTGACCACAAAAATCTGGAAGCACTTAGGACCCCACAGAAACTAACACCCAAACAAATCCGATGGGCTCAATACTTCAACCGTTTTGATTTTGTCTTAAAGCACATTCCAGGCGGGAAGAACTTTCTAGCTGACGCTCTCTCCCGCATGCCTCAGTACAAATGCGAATGGGAGCAAGTAGTGGACATCATCATTCCCTCTACTCAAACAGCTGCCCAAGTAACCACCAGGTGGCAATGCCCTGATCGGCAAGACCAACCCACAAGTGACCTAACCACGAGACTCAAAACTGAACTGCTAGCAGACCCCTGGTTCCAAAACACCCAACACATCTTGACGAAAAGAGATGACCTTGCATGGAAGTGGATGAAACTCTATGTTCCAGAATCCCTATGTACCCTAGTTCTCTAGAGGAGCCATGATGCCAAACCGACAGGCCACTTTGGGTTCCTAAAGACTTTGCTAGTTTGCGATAATGGAGGTCGCGCTCTGAAAATGCTACAGAGAGCCCAGGGGCCGTTTTTCCTCGGAGGATGCTGCCAGCCCTCGCCGATCATCTTGGAGGGCTGGCCCAGCAAGACGACATGCCAGCCGTCGCTCCGGGCCGCTCGGATATGAGGGGCGAGCCCTGGGAGTGACGGCTGGGTGAGGAGGAGCAGGGCACGGTCCAATTCGGCCTTCTGCGGCCTGGAGCGTCCCGGCGCGGCTGAAAGCAGGGAGGTAGGCAGCGAAGCCGGGACGCGGAAGACTCGTATTGGCCGGACCGGGTCGGGTCGGGAGGACTACCATCGGGCCGAACGGTCTATGCCGGATCGTGCGGCCTAATCCCGATCCCGACCCGAGTGTTTTTACAGCTGATCCCATCCGAGCCGTGGCTGGAGGCTGAGCGGCTGGAACGGTGAGAATGGCGGAAAGAAGGCGAGAGGATGTTGTCGGAGAGAGGAGGAGGCTGGTGGATGTTGCTCTGGGTGGAATGGTGAAGCGGAGTTGGAAGTGGAGGAGTTGGACGGTGAGAGGAAGTGAGAGGACGGAGAGAGGAAGCGTGGAGTGAGGAGAGGTGGAGAGAGGAATGGAGGACGATGGAAGAAGGAGAAGGAGAAGGAGGTGGAGTAAGGAGTTGGAGAAGGAGGTGGAGTTGGAGAAGGTGTTGGAGAAGGAGATGGACGAAGGAGAAGGAGAACGAAGGGCTGGTGTGGAGAGAATGATAGAAGGAGGAAGCAAGAGGATGTGAGGATGGATGAAGAAGCCACGCAGCTGGATCGTGAAATCGTGGATCGTGACCGAAGAGGACCCAGGAAGACCTTGAAGTGAGTGCTGGGATTGGAGGTGGTAAGCTGTGCCACACAAGCCTGCGTTTTACATCAGGCCGCACGATGGACCGTCTAGTCGTGCGGCACTAAACGCGGATTGAGACCTATGTGACCGAGGAAGACAAGTGGAGGGGTTTGGATGAGACTAAACTGTGTTCCCCCCATCCATAAGATCAATAGTCTGACTGTCTTCTCCCCTCTGCCCTAAATGGATTATATCCACTTATACACACTTTGCACCTGTCACTTTATTTTACCCTGGACTCTGTTTTGGACTTGTTTCGGACTTGCACTTTGTCCCCTAGGTATGGACGACCTCTGTGTTTTTAGTGATGTATTCTAGGTGTGATCTCCTTTGCCTGCGGGAGTCTTCGCTCTCGCAGGCCTGGCCCCCTTGTCTAACACGGGCCCACTTCGAGGATGGACTGATTGCTCCTGAGAGGTGGGCGAAGCGCAAACTGAGGGGGGTTTTATTTAATTTTTTAATTCGGCTTTTAGGGGGTTCCAGGGGGGAGGGGGGAGATAGCCCAGGGAGGGGACGGCATACGATAAGGCCGGCCGGCGGAAGTAGGGAAACGGAGGATGGGGAAGGGGAGGCCGTTTCCACTGAGGTTTTTTCTATCGTTCCGGTTCTAGGGAGGGGCAGGGGCGGTGGGAGACGGACGTTGGAGGACCGAGGCCGCTGGATACAGGCGGTCACACGTTCCAACGCCCGTGCTCCCTTCGCAGACTAGGAGGGCAGGAATCACAGGACCGGGGCCCTAGGCTGATGTTATGCAACGCCAGGTCCGTGGTACAAAAAGCACCCCTCATTTATGACCTTGTGTCAGAGGGGGACCCGGACCTGGTGGGTATAATGGAAACCTGGTTGGGCCACGAGGGGGGTTTGCCCCTCATAGAAATGTGCCCACCAGGTTACCGTGCCTTTCATCAGCCAAGGGCCCTAGGGAGGGGTGGGGGGGTGGCGATTATGATTAGGGAAGGTCTTGAGCCGAGGGAGACCACTGTCCCTCAGACGACCGGATGTGACTCCCTCTTCGTGAGGTGGGGCCTAGGGAGGCAGTTGGGCGTGTTAGTTGTATAAGTGGCTCCTCGCTATGCAACAACAGCCCTGCCTGAGCTCCTAGAGGTGATAGCCGAGGCAGCAGTTGAGACCCCCAGACTTTTGGTCATGGGGGACTTTAACTTGCCGTCAGTAGGCGAGACCTCTGGAGTAGCTCGGGAGTTCATGGCTTCCATGACGGCCATGGACGTGACCCAGGTAGTTGTAGGCCCTACTCATGAGGGGGGACACACCCTGGATTTGATCTTCGTCTCGGGACAGTGGAGTAGTGATCTGGGAACAGGGGATTTAGCCATCACACCCTTGTCATGGACAGATCACGCTCTTCTCCGGCTGGACTTTCCAATCGCCTCACCTCACCGCAGGGAGGCGGAGCCCGACATTCCTAGATGGTTCCGCCCCAGGCTCCTGATGGACCCAGATGGGTTCCAGAGGGAGCTTGGGCCAATTCCTGTGACCCTGCCCCGCGACTCGACTGAGGACCTAGTGACCGCATGGTTAAGTGCGGCCACGGGGGCCTTGGACCGAGTCGCGCCCTTGCAGCCTCTCTTGCGGCGACGAGTCACCCAGGCTCCTTGGTTTTCTGAGGAGCTGAGGGAGATGAAACGCCACAGGAGACGCCTAGAGAGCAGATGGAGATCTTCTCGCTCCGAAGCCGACCGAACATTAGTGAGAGCCCATATTAGGACTTACTTAGTGGCGATAAGGGTGTCCAAACATGAGTATTGTGCCACCCTTATTGCATCCGCAGATAACCGCTCTGCTGCCCTGTTTGGGGTGACTCGCTCCCTCCTTCACCAGAGGCCGCGGGAAGCCCCTCTGCAGGGACGGGCAGAGGAATTTGGGATTTATCTGCAGGACAAAATCACTGAGATTCGGAATAAGTTACCCTCCATAGAGGGGGGGCACTCCATGAAACTTTTGATAGCTAGACCTCAAGCAAATAAGAGGAAGTACATTTTCACCCAGAGGATCACTGGTCTATGGAACTCCCTACCAGAAGAAGTGGTGACAGCTGTCAGCCTCTACAACTTTAAGAAAGGATTAGACGAGTTCATGGAGAACAAGGGTATCCCCTTTATCATTATGGATGCCTAAGGACACCCTCCGGGATGGAGAGATAGGCAGGATATTTCTCAATGCCATTTGCAGGGAATCATAAGCAGGTGAAGACATCTGCTTGGGAATACCCTGAAGCAAATGGTGAGCCACTGTGTGAGACAGAATGCTGGACTGGATGGGCTGTAGCCTGTTCCAGCAAAGTTGTTCTTATGTTCTTATGACCCTCCCTCCTCAATCAGCTTGACTGATTGGATGTCGATGCTGAAAACAACTTGGGAAAATGTCAAGAAAGCACTGGCTAAAGCGGCACAAATCTGTAAGAAACAGACAGATAAACACCGGGCTCCGCAACTGCCATTCTGGGTGGGAGAAAAGGTCTACCTCTCCACAAAATATCTGAGATTAAAACTGCCTAGCAAGAAACTGGGCCCGAAATTTGTGGGAACATTCCCCGTAGTAAAGATCATCAACCCACTTACAGTGCAATTGAAACTGCCTTGATTGCTGGGGAAGATACACCAATCATTTCATAGCAGCCTCTTGAAACCCGTGATCAGATCCACCCTGCAACCACTGCCCCGGGCACCCCCAGGCCCTATGGTCATAGGAGGCCAAACCCATTATGAAGTTCAACGAATCCTTTATTCGAGGTGGCACAGGAGACAACTCCAATATCTAATCAAGTGGAAGGTTACCCCTTATCAGAGGTATCTTGGGTGAAACATAGAAACATCCAGGCTGATCGCCTTATAGCAAAATTCCATGCAGAAAACTCAAACAAATCTGGGGGAGGAACGCATCCCTAAGTTATACACCTGTACTCAAATTGTTTTGCTTCCCATAGGTTGCTTTCAGGAAGTGAGGGGAGCCAGATGTCAGCTCATAAAATATCTCCATGACTACTATCGAGCTGCCATAGAGAGAGGAGGAGAATTCCATACATACTTGTGGTCAGAATGGAATCTCAAGCTGGCTTGTGGATGCGCATGTATACAATCAATTACAACCGCTAATTGGCTAATGTGATTTATGACTAGGCAGAGGGGAGGGAGTAAATTTCAGACACCATTAAATGATTTGCAGTTTTGGCTCCACAGAAATAACGCTAGAATGTTGATCCTAATAAATGATTGGATTTCTTTTGAACTTTGTCTCGAGGCTCATAAATTAATTAGGTCTTCTGGGATCTTCACTCATCTTTCCTTTCCACCCGGCAAGCAACGGGCAGGCCGAGCGGATGGTGAGACTAACCAAGGAAACCCTCACCTGAATGGGCCCAGGGAATTGGCAGGAAAAAGTTGATCAGTTCCTCCTCGCTCAACACATCACCCCCCCCCCCCATGCGACCACCAACAAGAGCCCAGCGGAGTTGCTGATGGTAAGAAGGTTGAGGTCACAACTTAACCGATACCACCCGGACTACCATCCTGAGACCCCCCTAGACTCTGCATGGCCCATGCGGGCATTCAACATACAGGACAGGGTATTCTCACAACTATGCCGGGTACCCGACCTGGCTGGTGGGCTGAGTCATGGCTGTCACCGGCCCCAAGTCATACCGCATTGAGCTGGAGCGATGGGTGAATCTGGAGAAGGCATATCGACCAACTCAGACATTGCCTGGGGGACACTGAGCTGAGGAACCAGGGTGACTGAACCGTGACCGGAGGGCCAGAGCAACCATCGCAGACCCTGAGGTCTCTGGAGCATGCTCAACCACTGACCAGAAAGCAGACGAGTGGGAACCAGACCTATCTGTTGGCCCAACAGGGGGTCTGCATGCCAATCCGAGATGTGACCACTTTTCTGGGATCAAGGGCATCCAGCGGGGAGCAATGGTCTCAGAAGCTGAAGGAACCAGGCCAGAACTTGACTCGCAGGCCAAGGAGCTCCAGAAGTTTCCTTCCCAGGCAGCTGGAGGAACACCAGACTTCACCGCTGCAGCCAAGATCCCGGGGACAAGTGAACTGCACAGCTCCAGTAGGAAGCCGGCGTGCCCCGCCTACCAGAGCCAGCAAACCTTTTGTCTTTTCAACACTGTGTTGCCTGTCACATTTGGAGTGTTCCCGGGGGGGTGGGGGGTGGAAACGGTTTTCTAGCTTGGACTGAGGTGACTGGGCAGAGAAACAAACCCCAGAGAGGAAACCTAACATGGAACACTTTCTCCATCCCTTTCTCTCTCTTTCTCCCTTCCCTTCCTCCGATTGGCTGGTGGCTAATTGTCTTCTGAGCCCAAAAGGCCAGGATGAGCAGTATTTTGCCTAGCAGCCGGTGAGGAAGGTTCTGAGACTGAAGAGGCTGGGTCCCATTGCCCAGGGAGAACAGCTAGGGTCTTTTCAACAGAGGCGAAATGGTAGAGGTTAATGGCTGGAGGCGGAACCCTGGGGGTAAAAAGGTGTGTGTGTGTGAACAAGGAGAACAGTCCTAGACCCAAGCTAGGTGTTATTCAGATCACATCCCAGGCAATAGAGAAACAGCTATGCCTTATCCCTTTCAAAACATGCTGGGATGTGATCTGAAAAAAAAAAAAACCAGCTTGACCTGCTACCAGTATTGAAATTCTTCTCAGCTCTTTCCCAAAATATGCTTGTATCAGCTGCCAAAATGTGCTTGCAGCAGCTGCTGGACACAAGTGGATAGCCCCATGCCTGCTGCCAGTACCACCTACAGCAGTCCCAGTTCTGCAAGCAAGCCGTGAGCATGTCTAAAACATAAAGTGGGACTCACTACCCTTGCATTGTAGGGAAGGCAACAAAATGTAGAGAAGAGCCACGTTTGAGAAAGACCCGGGAGGTGTTTGAATAGCAGGTCAAACTAGGTCTTATTCAGATCACATTCCGGCGTGTTTTGGAAGGGAAAAGCTACTGCTGTGCTAGGGTTTGCACAGCAGCAGCAAAAGACTAGAGGATTTATTTTAATTTTATATTTATTTTTATCTTCCTTCCAAAACAAAACTCTCACTTCTTTTTTCTCCAAACAGTTGGTTCCTGGAGGAGAAGGACCAGAAGTATAAATATTCATTTTACATCATTGCAAGAAGTTTCGTTGCATATTTTGTGTTGAAACATATTCCTAGAATATGTTCTGAAATTTGTTAAATTTCTGTTCTTATATTTTATAGTGATATTTAAATATAACATAGCTTCCTTTTCAAGGATGCGGCATCTTTAATAATAGTTTTGTACATTAAAATCATGACTTTGTTGTAAAAACAAAATTAATTTGCCATTAGGGGCAAGAAAATAAAACATTTTTTTTATTCTGATTTGTATGTGGTTTATGTAAGAGCATGGAATCAAGTAGATGTAGTTATTTTGAGCATTTCTACTTCAAATTTAGGGTTACAGAGTTGGGAAATAGGGATTTGGGGGGCGAGGGGCTAGTTAGTATTTTAAATAACAGATGAATACCATTAAATACATAAAATTAACAAGGAGAAGGGCGGGGTATAAATTTAATAAAATAAATAAATAAATAAATAAAATAATAAAATCGTGATTCCAAAAGCCTATTTGGGGTTGGGAAAGGGGTTATTTATCTTATGAGTTTCCCTTTAATTAATTTTTGTACCCAAAAGATGTGACTATTTTCTCCTTGAACGAAAGTAAAGGTTGTTATTTGATGAAGTAATAAATGAAAGGGAGAGATTTTGGTGTAGGGCACTAGTCTAGAAGATTGATCAGGTAATCCTCACTTAGCAACCATAGTTGGGACTGGCAACTTGTCAGAAATAGTCTAGCGTCCCCTGCTTGAGTGGGGTGGGTGGGTGGGGCTGGATTAGATGACCTAGTCCAGTATAAGATCCCTTCCAACTCTGTTAAATCTAAACTCTGTTGTTATTAAATTCTGGAATTGCTAAGTGACAGATGCCTATTGCACATTGCTTTCAGGTTGGTTGTTAAATTACTGTGGGTTACTAAGCAAAACATGATGTGACTGCGATTTGCATTTTTACTGCCAGCTTCTCCATTGACTTTGCTTGATGGGAGCTTATTGTGAAGCATTCAAATGATGATCATGTGAGTGTGGGACACTGACAGTCATAAGTATGAGGACCATCATAACTTCAGTACCATCATAACTTTAAACGGCTGCTGATGGGAATTGTTAAGTGAGATCTATAGTACTTGCTTCAATTTAAAAAAGAATGTAATAGGGATGTTCAGTCTTTCAAATTTCAAATTGCTTTGCATTACACGGGGTATGTACAGATTGTTGATCAGGAATTCTTTAGTTCCAAACATATTTTTCCAGAAAATGTGCTGTATCTGTATGATCCTGGGAAAAGATTCAGCTGTTCAGAGTTGCTGATACATACTTTTGAGCATCCATACATACTCTAAAGCAGTGTTCCCGAAACTTTCCAGCTTTGCAGACTGGCAGGGGAGGGAGAGTGGATGGTTCCATGCAAATGGCACATGCCGCTCCATATATACAAGCAGTGAACTTCGCATATGCATGCTCCCTCACCAGCTGCTTCCGTGGCCTGGTTCCAAATGGACCGCAGGCCAGGAGTGGACCATAATCTGAGGGGTGTGGATCTCTGCTCTAAAGCTCCTGCTCTCCTTTGTATCCTAAGAGCTGCAACACCTTACTAATTAAGATATTGGCACATTGTGCTATACATTGTGGTACATTTTTGTCATCAAATTTTCATGTATTTGTTTCATGCCTAGTAATTTTTTGACCATCCCTCCAAAGCTGTCCTGTTCCATGATTTTGCTCCCTGCCTAACAATCATTTGACAAATCTATAGTTACACAAATAAAAAGAAAGAATTGGTGTGTGTGGAAAATCTTAGCCCTTTTAAAAATAAATAGAACTTATTATCCTGCAACTCCAAACAGCATTTGTTTCTTAAACTATAGGAAGTCTTACTTTCTTGGAAGGGATGTCACATGTTCATGGGAATTAATCTTACTGTGATTCATCCTTTCCATAACAACTCTACTACTACTCTAAGCTTACTTAACAGCTGAGCAGCAACGTATTGGATAATTTTTTGGAAGAATTAGTTCACATATATTGTCAGATTCTAATGTACTTACCATACCATCTATAATGGAAAATGTCTAACTATATTGTGAGGGGAAAAAATCACTTCAAGTAAATAAATAATTTATACTTGTTATAGTTTTTATGTTAAGATTATTCTGAAATGTCACCTTTTTTTGAGGGGAAAAAGTTTAAAATACAATGCAAATCCTTGTTTTAAGAACTATGCTTGGATCCAAAATAATGTGAGAAAAAGTTCATCAATGCAAGACTGATCCAACTGACCATCAGCTGCTTGTACTAATCAGACTGTGCTGAAACTGAAACAGACTCTATGCTGTTTGCTGCAAGGAGCAAATTGCTGGGAGGCAGAGGCCAAACGGTTGGGGCCGGTAGGCGGGCGGGGCTATGTTCGATGTATAAGATGCATCCAAATTTTCACTCTCTTAGGGTATGTGTGTGTGTGTGTGTGCATCTTATATTTTGGAAAATACAGCAGTTTAATAAAGTACATGAACTTAGCCATTACAGTTTTTTTTAATGGATTATTATTAAATCTATATAAATAAAAATGTAAAATAGTTTGTACGAAGCAGCTAATCTCAAAAACTACTGCACCGATTTACCTCAAATTTTGACACAATGTTCCCAAGGACTTCCGATAATAGAATACGTACTCATTTTGTGCCTAGCACATGTGTGTCATGTGCAAGGTACACAAACATAAAATGTACCCACTGATCAGGTTTTCACCTTCCTGTAGCCCCGCCCATCAGGCTGCTTTTCAACTGTCATTTCCTCAGCAACGTATGGAAGCCTAAAAGTGCCAAAACACAGAGGATAGCAAACTCCCAGGTGGCCCATAGAGAGAGAGAGGGAGAAATACAGTTTAATAAAAGAGGGACTAGGGGAGACATGATAGCAGCCTTCCAATATGTCAGGGGTTGCCACAAAGAAGAGGGAGTCAAGCAATTCTCCAGGGCACCTGAGGGCAGAACAAGAAGCAATGGGTGGAAACTAATCAAGTAGAGAAGCAACTTAGAACTGAGGAGGAGTTTCCTGACAGTTAGAACAATTAATAAGTGGAACAATTTGCCTCCAGAAGTTGTGAATGCCCCAACACTGGAAGTCTTTAAGAAGATGCTGGATAGCCATTTGTCTGAAATGGTATGGGGTTTCCTGTCTAGGCAGGGGGTTGGACTAGATGACCTCCAAGGTCCCTTCCAACTCTGCTATTGTATTGTATTATAGTAGGTAGGTAAGTAGGGGAATAGATAGGAAGGAATATAGTAGGTAGGTAGGTAGGTGATAGGGAGAAATACAGTAGGTAGGTAGGTAGGTAGGTAGAGGTAGAAAGGAAGAAATACGTTGGTAGGTGGGTAGGTAGGAAGGTTGGTGGGATAGATAGGGAGAAATACAGTAGGTAGGTAGGTAGATAGAGGGAGAAAGGAAGAAATACAGTAGGTAGGTAGGTAGGTAGGTAGGTAGGTAGATAGAGGGAGAAAGGAAGAAATACAGTAGGTAGGTAGGTAGAGGGACAGGGAGAAATACAATAGGTAGGTAGGTAGGTAGGTAGATGGGATAGATAGGGAGAAATACAGTAGGTAGGTAGATGGAGAGAGGAAGAAATACAGTAGGTAGGTATCTAGGTAGAGGGATAGATACAGAGTGAAAAATACAGTAGGTAGGTGAGTAGGTAGATAGAGGGAGAAAGGAAGAAATACAGGAGGTAGGTAGGTAGGTAGGTAGGTAGGTAGAGGGCTAGATACAGAGTGAGAAATACAGTAGGTAGGTAGGTAGAGGGATAGATAGAGAGGGAGAAATACAGTAGGTAGGTAGGTAGAGGGATAGATAGAGAGGGAGAAATACAGTAGGTAGGTAGGTAGGTAGAGGGGGAAAGGAAGAAATACAGTAGGTAGGTAGGTAGAGGGATAGATAGAGAGGGAGATACAGTAGGTAGGTAGGTAGGTAGGTAGGTAGGTAGGTAGGTAGATGGGATAGAGGGAGAAATACAGTAGGTAGGTAGGTAAGTATATAGAGGGAGAAAGGAAGAAATACAGTAGGTAGGTAGGTAGAGGGATAGAGAAAGAGAAATACAGTAGGTAGGTAGGTAGATTGGGGGTTATACGGTGGTTATGTGTATGTGTGCAGGTGTAGATCTACACACAGATTGGTTGGCCATTTAACCAAACTGGGCCACAGCAACACGTGGCCGGGTATAGCTAGTATAAAATAAATCTTCATTTAGTGACTATCTCATTTAGCACTATTCAAAGTTACAACAGACAGTAAGGAAAACTGAAATAAGATCATAAGCACAGTCAGTTTCATTTAGCGACCATTTCACTTAACAATTAGGTTGATGGTCCCGGTTCTGGTTGCTAAATAAGGACTTACTTTGTGTGCAATTTACTTTCTAATTCAACTGTAGCTGATGTATTGGTTTTCTATCATTCCAAGTGCCCACTAGAGGGAGGCTCTGATCTTTGTAAAAATGAAAACATGTTTGAAATCCTATGCGAAACATTCCTTGAAATGTTACATTATAAAAGAAATATTGTTGATACTTGTTCTATTCTTCCTTTTATGCTTGCTTACAGTGTTTCATTATTATGTCAGAATGCTTTTTATAGATTATAGCTCGGCCTTTAACACCATCCTACCAGGCATTCTCATTGAAAAGTTGACTGACCTGAATTTCCTTCCCCTTACTTGTGAATGGATCAAAGACTTCCTGACCGATCGTCCACAAACAGTAAGGGTTGGGTCCTTTACATCTTCCACACTGAAGCTCAGCACAGGCTCCCCTCAGGGCTGTGTGCTCAGCCCCTACCTCTAATCACTGTATACATATGACTGCATATCCTCTGATCCATCCAACATCATAATAAAGTTTGCAGATGACACAACGGTGGTGGGTCTCATAACTGGAGGGGACGAATCAGCATACAGGGAAGAAGTCCAGAAGGTATCCTCATGTTGCTCAAGAAACAACTTACATCTAAATACTAGCAAGACAAAGGAGATGGTGCTAGATTTCCGGAGGCACAGAGAGGAACCTGCCCCACTGTATATCAAGGGGGGCTGTGTGGAGAGGGTTTCCTCTTTTAAATTCTTAGGAGTGCTTATTAGCCAAGATCTCACCTGGAAAAACAACACGTCTCTGGTGATTGGAAAAGCTCAACAGAGACTTCATTTCCTTAGAGTCCTGCGGAAAAATCAGGTGGAACAACGGCTGATGACCTCTTTCTATCGGTCCCTCATAGAAAGTGTCCTCACATATTGTATCACAGTGTGGTATGCTGGTTTAACAGTTGCGGAGAGGAAGGCACTACAGAGAGTGATCAATTCGGCACAAGAAACCATCGGTTGCCCTCTGACATCACTGGATAACATCGCCAGATCTCGCTGCTTTAGCAGAGCAAGGAAGATTCTCAAAGATGATTCACACCCTGGTTGGTATCTCTTTGCCCTTCTACCATCGGGCAGAAGATATAAAAGTATAGCCAGCCGAACGAACAGGTTTAAAGGTAGCTTCTATCCATGGGCTGTGAGACTTTTAAATTCAACCGCAATCACTCCATGCACATGCTAGTTTTTTCTTTTTTCTTTTCTCTCTTTTTCGTTTCTGTTATAATTTTGCACCAGTGAAGTTAAAACCAATTTCATTGTAGTTTTTACAATAACAATAAAGATTATTATTATTATTATTATTATTATTATTATTATTATTATTATTATTATTATTATTATTATTATTATTATTATTATTATTATTATTATTATTATTATTATTATTATTATTATTATTATTATTATGCAAGTGAAGTCTTTCCTTTAGCAACCAGAACTGGGACCAGTAATCTCACATAAATAAATGGAAATGTGTGCAAATTGGAAAAGAAATCATAATATTAGTATATTAGTATGTTGCATATTAGTATATGATTACATATTTTTGCTATGGTTCCCATTTATGCTAAATTAAATTTTCAAGTGTTTATGTTAAAATTAGGTCAGCTAGTGCAAGGGCTTCTCTCCTAACTTAAGAAAGTAGACACTTGAAACAGATTATTTCAAAAGGAACCTTTAATTAAGAAGAATGGAAGCCATTAGAGGCAAAGCAACATCTGAATCCCCTGAGGCAATGAAGGTAGAATTAAAGTAGTGATGACCTCTCCCATGAAAATTCTAACCAATACACAAGTGTAAGATGTTTCCTTTATCAACTGCCCTGACAGCCAAACAAACATACATGCCATGGCTATCTTTCATTAGACATTAAAGTGAAGCATCTCACATGGCCATAATAAACATTCCTCCAAAAGGTGATGGGATCTCAGAAATTTCGGCGCCAGGAAACCAATTGTAAAATATCAGTTGCTACAGGCACTGCCAATAAATTGACTCCAAGGCCTCCCTCCTCCCAATTGAATGGCAGTATCACTTTTAGGGATCTGACATGCTGACGTTCTTTAGAAAAAGGAGAGATCCACCTGTGAAAAGATAGAAACAGAAATTCTATCACAGTATTTTAACGAAGTTTGTCAGGGTATTGGGAATGAAATGTTTTCAATAGGGTAGGGGCCCTAACATGGTGCTTAGCTACCCATTCATTTTGGGATTAAGGTAAATGCTTCCAAGCAACTAAGTGTTGGGTTTCCCCCCTGTGAGTCTTAGAGTTCAGGATTTCCTTAATTTCAAAGTATTGTTTGCCTTCTATCATGATAGGGAGAGGTGGTGTAGGTGCAGGTGGCCTGAGTTGTGAGATTACTTCTCATTTGAGTAAACTAATGTGAAACACTGGGTGGACTTGCCTGAGTGTCTTTGGGAGGAGTAATTCTACTGTCACTGGGTTGATAACTCTCATGATAGGGAAAGGTCCAATGAAATTTGGCTCTAATTTCTTTGATGGCTGCAATGACTTCAGGAATTTTGTAGATTAGTATACTCTGTTTCCAACATGGAAAGGTTTGGGGTCTACTCTTTTCTTGTCACCTTGAATTTTAAAAGCTGCTCTAGCTTCCTGTAAAGCTAATATAACTATTGGCATTATGTTTCGTTGCGTATCTATCTATTCTTTAAGTGAGGGGATAGTGGGTTCTTCTGTGGGTAGTTCAGGTATGGGGCTCAAATCCTGGCCTGTTGCTACTCTAAAAGGGGTGAAACCAGTCCTGGAGTGCACAGTGTTATTGAAGGCCACCTCTGCAAAAGGTAAAAGCTCACTCCAATTATCCTGTTGAGAATTATTATCTTAGATATTGTTCTAGAACTGAGTTCAATTTTTCAGTTTGACCATTAGTTTCTGCATGATGAGTGGAGCTCAATCCTTGAGTGGTGTCAAGTAAAGTAAAAAATGCCCTCCAAAATTTTGAGGTGAATCATCTGTCAGAGATGATTCTCTGTGGGGCTCCATGAAGGCGATAAATATGTATCAGGAATAGCTTGGCTAGACTTTTGGCAGTTGGGATCGTTTGACATGGTATAAAATGTGTCTGTTTTGGACACATGTCTGTTACGAGCCCAATGACAGTATTCCCTGTGCTTTCTGGTAGTTCAACAATAAAGTCCATAGCAATCTCCTTCTAGGGTGCTGAAGGCATCTTTTAGCTGCTGCACAAATTGGACAGCTAGTTATGTAGCTCTCTATGTCCTTTTTTAGTGATGGCCACCAAAATTGCCTTTTAATTAAGTGTAAAGTTTTTACAAAACCAGTGTCCTGCTAATCTGGAGTCGTGGCACCTTTTCATTAAGTACAGTCTTTGGCTAGCTTGAACATACAGCTTCCCTCTCACCCAAGCTAAGTTATCTTTCATCAGGCAGCTGTCTTTGTGGTTCAAAAGCCATTCATCGGTGGTTAAAACATGTTTAAAAGTTTGGGTGGTGTCATTGTCCGCCAAAGTGTCTTGTTTTTCCTAGGATCTGGTGGTTACTTTAGCAGCTAGTTGATTTTTTTGTATCATGGGTTTGATAATGCATCTGCCAGAAAAATGTTTCCCCCTGGGAGGTATCTGAGCATAAACCGTTTAAAGTACTGAGCCATTGTACTTGTTTTGGGGAGGGTTTCCTTGGGGTCTTTAGGGCTTCTACATTTTTATGATCCATCTTCAGACTTCAAAAGGGATCTTACTCCCCTCTAGGAAATGCCTCCAGGTTAAATACAGTAGGTAGGCAGGGAGAGAGAGTAGGTAGGTAGAGGGATAGAGAGAAATACAGTAGATAGGTACGGAAAGAGAGAGTAGGTAGGTAGTATAAGATGAACCAAGGTTTTGAAGAGGCAAATTTTTTAAAAGTAGGTAGATAGATAGAGGGATAAAGGGAGAGAAATATGGTAGGTAGGGAGAGAGAGAGTAGGCAGGTAGGTAGGTAGCTAGGTAGGTAGAGGGATAGACAGAAAGAGAGAGAAATACAGTAGGTAGGCAGGGAGAAAGAGTAGGTAGGTAGGCAGGTAGGCAGGTAGGTAGGTAGGTAGAGGGATAGAGAGAAATGCAGTAGATAGGTAGGGAGAGAGAGAGTAGGTAGGTAGAGGGAGAGAGAGAAAGATATACGGTAGGTAGGAAGGTAGGTAGAGGGATAAAGAGAGGAAGGGAGAAATACAGTAGGGAGGGAGGGAGAGAGAAAGAGTAGGTAGGTAGGTAGATATTTCCAGGTATACCTATCCATGTGCTAGAGAAGGAAATAGCTGACAACCTGCAGCACCTAACTTTGTTCCTGCTGGCACAGCATTTGATCCACATAATTCTCATCAATCAGTTAAAGAGCTTTCCAAAAGGGAAAAAAACCACCCCTTTTTGCTCTCTGCAAACCTCCCGAAAATGGTCCATTTTTCGCGAAAATGGCCCCTTTTTTTTAAAATAAAAGTCTTGAATAGCCTTGGGGGCGGATTACAGAGTACTCCTGGGGGATGGGGCCCAAAAAAGAGTGACAAAATGGCCGGTTTTTCACAAAAACGGGCTTCTTTGGCAAAATAATTGTATGCATAGCCTTATAGAGGATTATAGAGTGCTCCTTGGGCCTGGGGGGGCAAAATGCCCAATTTTTTGCTCATTTCTGCCCTCCCCAGCCCCCAGGCAGTCTCTGAAAGCCTCCATAAGGCTAATCATGGCCATTTTGGTTAAGGGGGCGGGACTTTGGGAACCAAAAAATGCTGTATTTGATGTATAAGACGCACCCAGATTTTCAGCCTCTTTTTAGAGGAAAAAAGGTGCATCTTATACTTTGAAAAATACGATTTTTTTTCTTAACTTAAAGAGAGCTTAAAGATAGGGGTACAAGCAGAAGAAAAAGAAGTAATACTGTCACCTAGAGGCTGGAGTCTTGGAAATATTGTTTTTTTTAATATTTGATGTATATCTCATGCTTCAAGGCTTCGGAATTTGTTTATTGAAGGTATAATAATAATAATAATAATAATAATCTTTATTGTCATTGTAAAAATTACAATGAAATTGGTATAGTGGGAAGAGTACAGTTTGTTTATATAGGTGTTCTTCTGGAATACTATTAATAGCTGGACTGCAGTAAAGAGAAAGCCTTGACTTGAAAGATCATAGTGAATTTGTTTGAAACCTAGTAAAAGGCCTTGGATGTTGCAGTGGCAGTGTTTACAATTTGGAAGAATGGCGCAACATGAAGAAGAAAAGGAGTTAACATTGCAAATAATAATGCTTGAAATTCAAAAATTATTAATAAGCACAGAGAACATTGAAAAGAAATTGGAGTCTATAGAACAAAGAATGGAAAGAATGGAGGGAAGAGGTGAGAATATTTTCAAAACAATGATGAAATTTGAGGATAAAGTTCAAAAAAGTGAAGAAGAATATGAACAAAATGATAAGAAAACTTTTGACACTGACAGCAAATTGAGCGAAGAGGAAAATGATAGGAATATTGAAAGGAGAGATTGACAAGCTGGAACTCTATCCCAGTTCAAAATATGGAAGAAGAAAAGGGAGAAAATGTGGCAGAAATAATGAGAGAAATCTTGACAGAAGCACCAGTGATAACCAAAGTCAAGTTGATGGAAGGAACAGATGGAGGCTTCTGGGTCTTTACAAGATATGCAATGAACAACAAGTTGCTAAGAAAATTTTTGTCCACGTAAGACTTATTAAGAAAACAATTAGAGCACAAAATCTACAAATGGCAAGAGATACAGGACTGCACTACTACTGGAAGGATACAGGATGATGAAATGAAATGTTATAATAAAAATTAAGTTAAACTTAGTTAAACTTTGAGTATTATGTATAAAATAAAGTAATAATAGTAATAGTCAAATAAATGAGTAATAATGATAATAATGCATACATATATATATATATTATTAATTAATTATTATTAATCATCCCTTAAAGAAATTTAACATATATATATATATATATATATATATATATATATATATATATATATATATATATATATATATATATATATATATTTGTTTGTTTTCGTAGATTTTCACGGGTATAGGTATGTAGATTTTGGTTTATTCGGGTCTTTTCCCGTGTAAAATTAAAGGTGTTTTTGCAACGTTTCGATGGGATCACCCCCATCATCATCAGGCTTCGGCCTTGGCTTTCTTACAAATGAGCTGTATTTGAAATGGCAGTTTTTCTGTAAGTGGAGGTGGGAGGGGTTGGAATGTTGGCTTTGCTACTTTAAACTGATTGGTTGGCTGATTTGCCACATCCTGATTGGTAGATGGAGTTTGTTGAGAGTGATTGATGATGGTGTCAGTGTTTGTGGCCGGGACTTGTTTAGTGGCCAGGACTCGTTTAGTGGCCAGGACTTGTTTAGTGGCCGGGACTTGTTTAGTCCCGGCCACTAAACAAGTCCCGGCCACTAAACAAGTCCCGGCCACTAAACAAGTCATGGCCACTAAACAAGTCCCGGCCACTAAACAAGTCCCGGCCACAAACACTGACACCATCATCAATCACTCTCAACAAACTCCATCTATCAATCAGGATGTGGCAAATCAGCCAACCAATCAGTTTAAAGTAGCAAAGCCAACATTCCAACCCCTCCCACCTCCACTTACAGAAAAACTGCCATTTCAAATACAGCTCATTTGTAAGAAAGCCAAGGCCGAAGCCTGATGATGATGGGGGTGATCCCATCGAAACGTTGCAAAAACACCTTTAATTTTACACGGGAAAAGACCCGAATAAACCAAAATCTACGGGTGTAGGTATGCTGGTATTGCTGGCTTCGGGGATTTTCCCGTGTATATAGCATGGAGATGTTATTGCAACGTTTCGACAAGATCTCACTTGTCATCATCAGGCAGGCTTCTATATATATGCATTATTATAATTGATCAGCTCAAAAACGTAACACGCACACACACACACACACATATATACACACACACACAATATTGATAGTATGAAATTTTATATAAATTGTAAGCGAGGATTATGGAGATGATGTCGAAAAACTTTGTTATAAAAAATAAAAAATTCTATATAGAATAAAATATAAAGATATAATACTACTGGATGATTTTAGGATGATGTAATGAAATGCCATAATATAAATCTATTTAAATTTAGAATATTTTATATAAAAAGGATGTAATAAAAGTTATAGTCAATGAATGTTTAATGTTTAATAATCAGTCAAATGACATCTGATTTGATAAAATATGAATTCTAAGTGATGACTATGGAAGGGATGCACAGAAGCCTTGTAACCAATTGACACACAACAGTAATGGAAGATGCTTTTATGTTCTTTGTTTTGTTTGTGTTTGTTTAAAAATAAAAACTTTTCAAAAAATAAACAAATCTTCAAACAGAAATTCCTTTGCACTTTGAAGATTTGCAGAGAAGCATCTTGTCATCGGCTCATTTTCACTTTCGCTGATATTTATGCTGACTGGGTCAGTCAGTGTTGGGAATCAGCACCCCTCGCCAGCACCCTGTGCTAGGGTTGCTGGTGATTTATTTTAAAGGGAGATTCGGGTTAATGTCAGCGTTCCACCACTTACTCAAACTGAATAAGATGGCTTAGAGCAGTGATGGCTAAACATTTTTGGCTCGCATGCCAAAAGAAGGGGGAGCGCAGGGGGATCATGCGTGGGTATGCCACACCCATAATGCTATGTGCATGACCCCTTGCTTTTGCCATACTTTTTTCACCCTCCCCAGGTTCCAGAGGCTTTCTAGGAGCCTGGGGAGGGGGAAAACAGCCTCCCCTCCCCACCTCCAGAGGCTTCAGGAGCTTTCCTGAAGCCACCAGAGGGTGAAAAACGCCCTCAAAATAAGATCTAAATCAGCTGACCAGTGCACACATGTGCACTAGTGCTGACAGGGCAACGCCTCACGTGCCCTAAAAAATGGTTCTGCGTGCCACCTGTGGCACCCGTGCCATAGGTTTGCCATCACTGGTTAGAGGTCTTGTGTGTATGCCTAGCTGCTCCACAATCAACTTGCTGATTAACCATCGGGTGCAGCCAGTGTCCACAGATTGTACCAACATGTCTCTCTTATTAAATTGGAACATTGATGAAAGCTATGCCTTGAACTCTGATTTAATTCTGGATGATATTTGGAATACTGACAGTGGGAAGGAAACGGCCCTGAGGAGCAGGGAGATCATAGCTTCTCCACCCCCTACCCTCTTTGAGGAGGAAATCCCAGCTTCTTGGGAAGAGGAACCATGCTCATCCAGAAGCAACCCAGAGGATGAACCACTGGTAAGCAAACCATTTTAAACTGCTTGTCCTCCCTCTAAGACTGTTTATCCCCAACTGGGAGAGGGTGATAAAAATCTGTTTTAATGGAGGCTGTTTGATCAGCCCAATCCTGGTAAGGAAGTTGAGGATTAATGTAAGGAAGCTGAAAAGCCCCATAGCTTTTTGCCAACTAAATGGGTCAATTGCAGTGGGGGAGCCAGCTTCATTTGCCACTGAACCTCTACAGATAGGTCTCTGGCATGGAATGGTCCCTACTTCATCAGAGGGCACCGGATGCTCCCTTGCAGGGTCGTGTGGAGGAATTTGGAGGTTATCTGCATGATAAAATCAATCAGATTTGGGACAGGTTAGCCTCCGATTGGGTTAGTTCAGACGGGCTGACAGAGGCAGGTCTTGAGACTGTTATTTGGGAAGAGTTCGATCCTGTGACTCCCGAGGACATGGACAGGATGCTGGGGCAGCTGAACGCCACCACATGTTTATTGGTCCTGTGCCCCTCCTGGTTGGTACTGGCCTCCCGGGAGGTGACACGAGGCTGGCTCCAGAGAATTGTCAACGCTTCTCTGAGTGAGGGGTTTATGCCGACCGCCTTGAAAGAGGTAAGACCCCTCCTCAAGAAGCTCTCCCTGGATCCAGCTGTTTTGGCCAACTACTGTCCTGTCTCCAACCTTCGCTTTTTGGCGAAGGTTGTTGAGAGTGTGGTGGTGCGACAGCTCCCTCAGCACCTGGAGGAAACTGTCTATCTGGACTCGCGCCAGTCCGGCTTCCGGCCTGGGCACAGCCCGGAGACGGCATTGGTCACGTTGGTGGATGATCTCTGGAGGGCTCGGGATAGAGGTTGTTCCTCTATCCTGGTTCTGTTAGATCTCTCAGCGGCTTTCGATACCATCGACCATGGTATCTTATTGCGCCGGCTGGAGGGGCTGGGGCTGGGGGGCACCATTTTACGGTGGTTCTCCTACCTCTCTGACCGGTCGCAATTTCTGGATCGTGACGCTCTACACACGGTCATTCAAGCCCTTGTCATCTCCCGCCTGGACTATTACAATACTCTCTACATGGGGCTGCCCTTGAGGTGCACCGGGAGGCTCCAGTTAGTGCAGAATGCGGCCGCGCAGGGGATTCTGGGAGCCTTGAGATGCTCCCACGTGACACCTCTCCTGCGCGAGCTGCACTGGCTGCCTGTGGCTTTCCGGGTGCACTTCAAGGTGCTAGTAACCACCTTTAAAGCGCTCCATGGCATGGGACCTGGCTACTTGCAAAACCACCTCCTACTACCAAATGCCTCCCACCGACCAGTTTACTCCCACAGAGAGGGCCTCCTCAGGGTGCCGTTGGCCAAACAATGTCGGCTGGCGACCCCCAGGGGGAGAGCCTTCTCTGTGGCAGCCCCTGTCCTCTGGAATGACCTACCCTCCGATACATACGACCACTGACCTACGCCTCTTCCGTCGGGCCTTGAAAACGCATTTATTCCGTGCGGCCGGCCTGGCGTAGTTTTTAATCAATTTTAATGGATTTTATTTAGGAGTTTTATTTGGATTTTAGAACAGGCCCCCAATTTAATTGCCATTTTAAAGTATTTTATATATTGATGTTCTTTGTTGTTTTATTGATGCCTGTTCACCACCCTAAGTCCCGCAAGGGAGAAGGGCAGTATACAAATTTAATAAACTATAACTATAACTATAGTTTTGGGTCTTGCATAGCTGAAAAAATGGAACCCCAAAATTAATTGGAAGAAGGCACCATAAGAGTTCAAATGCACATGACTTTTGCTGAGAATCCACGCAAAGAAACTGAGGGGGCAGAGCACCAAGAAACAGCAATGCCCGCTAACAATATGCCAACCCAGGGTATACCCAAAGAATACTAGGACGGTTGAGGTTTTGAGCGAAAAAGCCTCTGACGAGCCCCCACCCCCTGGCTCCAGTGACTGTGCGATAGAAATTCTACTCAAGGCCAAACTCCCTAATCCCAAGATGTATAGCATGTCTCTGAGGGAGCTGGAATAATTGATGACATTCATTGAGAAAAACCTAGCAAGGGGTTTCATTGAACCAGCCGGGCCAAAAATTGCAGCCCTAGTGTTGTTTGAGAGAAAAAAGTTGGCTCTAAACATCCCTGTGTGGACTTTAGGAACCTGAATTCAGTCAGTGTGGAGAATATATACCCCCCTCCCCCTCATGAAGGACATACTAGCACATCTTGCTAAAGGGAGAATTTTTTCAAAGCTGAATTTAAGTGAGGCTTACTACGGTATCAGAATTAAGGAGGGAGATGAATGGAAAACGGCATGTAACACCCTTCTTGGATGCTATCAATTCAAAGTGCTACCATTTGGGCTACAAGAGGCCCCTGCACGATTTATGCAATTAATAATCGAAGTGTTACAGGAGCATTTATATAAGGGTTGTTTGGTTTACTTAGATGACGTCTTGTTATATTCTGAAACTAAGGCAGAACTTGTAAAACTAGTCCGGGTGGTTCTGAACAAACTTCACTCTGACAAACTTTAAACTCTCCAAATGCGAATTCCACCAAGAAAAAAATGATTACTTAGGATACCGCATTTCACATCAAGGCATAGAAATGGATCCTTCAAAACTGCAAGCAGTACTTGACTGGGAACCACCCAGAACACGTAAACAGTAACAAAGCTTCCTGGGATTCGCCAACTTTTACCACCAGTTTATCCCCGCTTTCACCCAGATTGCTCTCCCCATCACCAAGCTTTTAAAAATGAAGGGGGAGGGCAATCCGAAACTGAAGCAGCCTTTGAACTGGACAATGGAATGCCAAGCTGCATTTGAAAAACTTAAATGGCTGTTTTCAGCAGAGCCAATTCTAAAGCACCCAAACACAGAGAAACCATTTATCATACAAGCAGATGCTAGCGATGTGGCAATAGGAGCGGTCCTGCTTCAGAAAAATGAGCAAGACCAATTACAACCATGCTCTTACACATCCAAAAAATTAAATGAATCTGAGCAAGGGTGGGCCATTTGGGAGGAAGAGGCTTATGCAGTTTGGTGGGCTCTTTTAACCTGGAGGCATTTCCTAGAGGGGAGTAAGATCCCTTTTGAAGTCTGAAGACGGATCACAAAAATGTAGAAGCCCTAAAGACCCCAAGGAAACTCTCCCCAAAACAAATACAATGGCTCAGTACTTTAAACTATCCTCTATCTACTTACCTACTCTCTCTCCCTGCCTACCTACTGTATTTAACTCTTTCTGTCTATCCCTCTACCTACCCACCTGCCTGCCTGCCTGCCTACTCTCTCTCTCTCTCTCCCTACCTACCTACTGTATTTCTCTCTCTTTATCCCTTTATTTATCTATCTACCTACTTTTTAAAAATTTGTCTCTTCAAAATCTTGGTGTGTCTTATACTTTGGTGCGTCTTATACTCTGAAAAATAAGGACGATCCTGCCGTGTGTTAAAAAGGACGATCCTGCCGTGTGTTGAAGAAAAGATAAGATAAGAAACGAATCCTTAATGCACAAACAACAACAAACTGAGAAAAAATAGAAGAAGGGGAAAAGAAACCAGTCCAATTTAAAAAGTAAGAGGCATTTGTAAAAATTTCATCCAATAGTTTTAATTCAGGCTAATCCATCAATAACTCTCTTCTGTCTTCAATTTTAACTTTACTCTAAGTCTTTTTGAGTGTTATCTTCTCTAATAGTAAAATTTATTTCACCAATTTTCGTTTTGAAAAAGTTTTATTGGGTTTTATTAATTTTTTACAAATAGGGTAAAGGGTAAGGTGTAAAAAGACATTTTGAGAACTTGCACGTCGAAGTCGTCAACTCCTTCCGAGACTTCATAACAGAATATAGATAATACATTTAACTTTCATTTGTACTACAAAGTGGAGAGAAATGCAAATATATCATTGTAAAAAACTATGCTAGCAAACATGTATAAACATCCAAACAATTATTATGTTATATTGAAATAAAGTCACTTTTGAGATCTAAGTCTTTTGGCAATTGTATCTTCTTCTCCCTGGCCCCCAGCAGGCGGGGCTGCGGCACCCTCTGCTCCCCCATTTTCATCCTCCAGGATTGAGGAATGTTTTTTGAGAAAGGCTTCCGCCTCTGCAATTGTTTTAATTCTTACTCTTCCTCCCTCCCAGAACACCAACATTCCCTCTGGCATCACCCACTTAAACCAGACCCCCTGCTTAAATAATCTTTTAGATAAGAAGGAATACTTCCGTCTTATCTCTCTAATCTTCTTCGGGATCTGCTTCAAGATAGCGATCTCTTTCTGTTGATAAACTAAAGGACTGTCTCTCTGCATCCTCAAGATCCTTTCCCTTGTCGACCTTCTTACAAATTTAATATGTATCTCTCTGGGTACTTCGTTTATCCTGGCATATGCTGAATTTATTCTATATACCAAATCAATGTCCCCCCTAATCTCGTCCTTAGGTTTGTGTAAATAATCTGTTAAAATTGTGCACATTAAATCAGTTAAATCTTCACCAGACTCCTCAGGAACATTCTGAAATCTTAAAAAATATGACATCCTTTCAAAATCCATCCTAGACATATGACCAGTTAAATCCCCAATTTCATTATTAATACTTTTAAGCTCTCCCTTTGCCCCAACTAACCCCACTTCCAGCTCATCAGTCTTTTGTGTATTTTCCATTAATTTCTTCTGTACCGCCAAAAGTTCTAACTTAGAACTGACTTGATCCTTTCTCATTTCTTTAATTTCTTTCACCAAGGTCTGATGCGTTTCTTCCATTGCTGTTAATCTAGCATCCGTATCAGGTTTTTCAGGTAACATCGAAGTGATTTTAGGCTGATGTGTCTGCTTTTTTGAAGCCATGGTGAATAATTTAAGTCTGTGTCAGTAAGATGGCGTCTGCTGGAAAGGATCTAGTGTGGCAGAAGAAGAGCAAATTCCAATAAACAAAGTCTTAGTTGTTACCTAATTAAAGTCCAGAGAGAGACCAAATTTTTACAATCCCATAGAAAAAAGAAAGGCACTTTAGGGAAAGGACCAATTAATCAATTACAAACAATCAAAAGTAAAGAAAAAGAGAGGCAGTCCCATTCACAAGGGAATGTCAGCAATCATCCATGAATAGTGTATCTCAGGAGAACAAAGGAACGCCATCTTCCCCGCCCAGCTGAAAGCCACCGGGAAGTAACAAAGTAGAAAATTGCTTCTTTATTGCCAGACTTCGATTCTAAGTATCCACGATCATTCCAGAAAGACTTTCACTCACATTTAGAAAAGTTTGAATGCAGGTTTCTGCGCTTCCTCAAGCCTGAGGAGCAGTTTCAAAATGCCGCTTTTCTTCCGTTCCAAGGGGGGGTTTCACAAACTCCCCCCTCCTTCGTTTTGTAAAGCAAAAGTTGCAAGCAGAAAGAGAAAGTCACTCACAATCCACTCTGCAGCGAAGAGTCTCAGCTGTGCCTCCGACTCCAACGATTTAGCCCTCTCACAAAGCATTAGATGTTCCGGTCTTCCTTCAGCAAAGGGAACCAAGCCCCCCGCAGCATGTTCCTTTACTCCTGGGTCGAGGACAAGGACCCCCCCGACCGCCGTCGGGATAGGGAAGTCCCAGCGAGCTGACCGTACGGCGGGAATCCTTTAAAAGGAATTCTCTGCCCCGTTGGGGGCTGTAAAAGAAGCAAAACGGCGGACGAGTCCCAGGACTCGACCGTTGCCTTCGGGAAACCGGAAGGAAGTCAGCCAATTTTGACACACTCTGTCTCCTGCTCAGCTTCAAGGGTCTGTCTCAACCTTGTAATAATAATAATAATAATAATAATAAATTTTATTTCTAACCCGCTCTCTCTCCCCAGAGGGACTCGAGGCGGGGCACAGGAGAATTAAAAAACAATAAACACAGAGTACAAAATTTAAAAACACAATTAAACATATCTTGCGCTAAAAACATCTATAAAAACTAAAAACTGTCCCTAAAACCCCTTAACACCATAACTAATTAAAATTACCCTAGGCCAGCCAAACGGAAGAAATGAGTTTTTAAAAGCTGTCGGAAGGAGCGAAGGTCAGTGGTCGTTCTGATTTCGGGGGGAAGGTCGTTCCAGAGGGTCGGGCCCGCCACAGAGAAGGCCCTTCCCCTGGACGTCGCCCGCTGGCACAGCCTAGTGGACGGCACCTGGAGAAGTCCTTCTCTGTGGGAGCGAATCGGTCGCAGGGATGTATGAGGCAGAATGCGATCCCGCAGATAGCTAGGTCCCGTGCCATGGAGCGCTTTAAAGATGGTAACTAACACCTTGAAGCGCACCCGAAAGACGACAGGCAGCCAGTGCAGCTCGCGCAGGAGCGGTGTTACATGGGAGAACCTAGAGGCTCCCATAAGTGCCCGCGCGGCTGCATTCTGGACTAGCTGAAGCCTTCGGGTGCACCTCAAGGGGAGCCCCATGTAGAGAGAGTTGCAATAGTCCAGCCGGGATGTCACGAGGGCATGAGTGACTGTGCAAAGGGCACCTCGATCCAATAGGGGACGCAACTGGCGGACCAGGCGAACCTGGTAAAACGCCCTCCTGGCCACGGCTGTCACTTGATCTTCCATGGACAGCCGGGCATCAAGGAGGACGCCCAAGTTGCGTGCCCCATCCACAGGGGTAAGGTGATCGTCCCCTATGGCCAGTGATGGAGTCAACTGGTTGTACCGGGATGCCGGAAACCACAGCCACTCGGTCTTAGACGGGTTGAGTCTGAGTCTGTTACTTCCCATCCAGGCCCGCACGACTTCCAGGCACTGACACATCACCGCTACGGCATCGTTGGGGTGGTTTGGGGTAGATATATACAGCTGTGTGTCGTCAGCGTAGAGGTGGTACTCTACCCCAAAACCACGAATGATCTCACCCAGCGGCTTCATATATGTGTTGAACAGGAGTGGCGAGAGGACCGACCCCTGAGGCACCCCACAAGTGAGGGTCCTAGAGGTCGACCTCTGCCCCCCTGTTAACACAAATTGCGATCGACCGGAGAGGTAGGAGGAGAACCACCGTAAAACGGTGCCTCCCACCCCCAACCCCTCCAGCCGATGCAATAAGATACCATGGTCGATGGTATCAAAAGCCGCTGAGAGGTCTAATAGGACAAGGATGGAGGAACAACCCCCATCTCTGGCCCTCCAGAGATCATCTACCAACGCGACCAATGCCGTCTCGGTGCTATGCCCGGGCCGGAAGCCGGACTGGCGCGGGTCTAGATAATCAACTTCCTCCAAGTGACGGGGAAACTGTTGTGCCACCACACTCTCAACCACCTTCGCCAGGAAGGGAAGGTTGGAGACGGGACGATAGTTGGCTAATAAAGCTGGATCCAGAGAGGGCTTCTTCAGGAGGGGCCTCACCATGGCCTCTTTAAGAGAGGCAGGCAAGAAACCCTCACTCAGAGAAGCGTTGACAACCTCCTGGAGCCAGCCTCGTGTCACCTCCCAGGATGCCAGTACAAACCAGGAAGGACACGGGTCCAATAAACATGTGGTGGCTCGCAGTCGCCCACGTAACTTAAAATGGCTGCTACTCTTGTAGCTGGAAAAAAGAGCTTTCTTCTGGATCAAATGGGGCCTCCGCTTTCCTGTTCGCTTCGGCTGCCATATGAAACGGGGAGGGGGGGCTTTGCATTTGGGTTATTGTGACTGTATGGTGCAGGAGAGTGAATTGCAGAAGGAAGTACTCTGTTGCCATCTACTGTTACCATCTACTTTGCATACAAGTGGTTGGGTCATCTTATGGTCAAGGTCAATGGTCTTACATGCCAACCTGATGATGCTTTTTGGAAATGAAGCCACATGACACCTAGGGGCTTTGCACATTGGACCATGGAAGGTGGTTACTGGGAAAAGGGGGTTGGACATATATTGATATGTATGCCTTCACGCCTAAATGCTTCAGACCTTGCTTTGCATCTATGCTATTCATTCCATAACCAGTAAAAGTACTTTTAGTTCCACTAAAAATGGAGTCAAGGGGTTTCTTTCTTGGTTATCGATGAAGCAGACCTGACATTAAGCAAGGTCTAACCTTACGCACTCATCTCAGAGCTAACACCTGAAGGGAGTGTAACAAAAACAATTTTTTTTTTCTAAACTTCAAAGAGATGTCCTTCCCGGGCAGCAATCAAGAGGAAGACATGGGGGCTGCAGAATCATCGTGCCTTCCTGAAACGGAACTTTTTGCAGGACTGAATTTGGAAGAAAAATCCATTCCCCGTTGGTCGATAGGATTTGGAGAAAAAGAAATTCTGGAGGAGATACCATCAGGAGTTACAACACGCAGATGCAGAAGGCCCCCACTCTCCTGGCAGGAAGAGGAGGAAGAGAATTATTTGATGGGCCAAGCGATGCAAATGTTCCAGGACGCCTAGGAAAGACGCCGCTCCAGAGAGAGCAAGTATGAAAGAGATGTAACATTCAGGTGAGCCAGAGGTGAGAAGGGAGGAAGAGGATCGCCCGGGGGGGGGGGGGGTTGGGGGCGGAAGCCAGAGCAGACCAAGATGAAGGGGCTCAGCCAGCCCAGCAACTATAGCCAGCAGCGGCGGCAGTAGCAGCAGCGGTAGGAGCCATTCCACGGGGGGATGGGGCAGCCCTTGGGGTGAGATACGGGGGAGGCCTGGGATTTTTCTTAGTCCAAGTCTGCAATTATATGAGACAGTGGGGACAAGACCTCATTAATGATGATGCCAAAGTGAGAATAGTTACGCTCTCATTAGATGGCAAAGCGGCAGATTGGATGGTGGCTTTGCATAAAAACAACTCCCCCATACTAAGAGACTTTGATAGATTTATGACTGCCTTGAGACGGTGTTTTGATGACCCCCTCATTGAACGAAAAGCCAGAATGAAAATGATGACCCTCTATCAGGGAAAAAACCCCGTGGGGAACTACACACAGGAGTTTCAGGAGCTTTCAGTGTATATGAGAGGGTGGTCTGAGGAGGCCTTAATTGATCGTTACAAGGAGGGGCTGAATGAGAAGATATATAAAAGCTGTGTAAACAGACGCATCCCTCGAACCCTGCAGGGTTGATATGAATTGTCCGCTGACATGGAAATTGACTTACTTAGGAATAAATATCTTGAAGTGAGTGAAAAGGAAAAAAGCCCCCCTCCTCCTGCCCACAAAGCAACTCCAAGGTGGGGGGGGAACCTGGTTCAGAAGCAAGCCTCGGTCGTCTGCATGTTTCAAACGTGGAAAGGAGGGCCACTGGGCTGTTCATTGCCGAGTGAAACCAGGACCCCGCCCTCAAACAACAGGGGAAAGGAAGAAAATAGATAAAACTACTGGCAAGCGGAGAGAGCCCGCCATGTGTGCAGTGGAGCCAGAAGAATTCCGTCCCCCGGGGAGGAAAAGAGCATTGGTACTTACCTGATATGCCTCTTCTAATAAGGGGGGGAGATAGCATCCATGTACGGGTTAAACCTATCCACATTCTGATTGGACTGAGTCATAATATTAAATAATTAATTAATTAGGCATGGTATATAACCCCCTACGGAGTAGCCACACCCAGTTTTCGACGAAGAAAAGAATACAGACTCACCAGTACGAACCAACTCCTTTAGCAAGAAAAATCCAACAGTAACACTGCCAAGAACAACAAGAGCCAGACACCAAACACAGACAGGGCTGAACGAGAAAGGGATGGGCCAGATGCTATCTCCCCCCTTATTAGTAAGTACCAACGCTCTTTCTCAATAAGGGTGGAGATAGCATCCATGTATGGGACATACCAAAGCCCTGAAAAGGACCCACGGGAGGGTCGAGATCAGACCTGCCCCAATGAACGAGGATGGACAGACTGCAGAACTCAGCGGCCAAAGTCGGCCTCAGCTGAGGCAAACATGTCCCGTTTATAATGCCACATGAAAGGGGATGGAGAAGACCACGCTGCAGCCCTGCAAATTTCTCCCAGAGAAGCTTGCGTCGCCCAGGCCAAAGTCATCATTGCACTGCATGCAGAATGTGCTGACTCCTCAAGGAACTGCCTCGTCACAAGCCGCATAGACTTTCTCAATGCATTGACGAACCCATCGTCCCACACAGGAGACAGACACCTTCTTACCCAGGGAACCTGGCAGAAAGGAGACAAAAAGAGACTCCGATCTGCAAATAACAACCGTACAATCAATGTACACATGCAAGGCACACCTGACATCCAGCAAGTACCACCGGTCCTCCGAGGTCTGCGCAGACTCTGCAGGAAAGCTGGGGAGGACCACCTCCTGAGCCCGATGGAACCAAGACCCCATCTTCGGGACAAAGGAGGGATCCAGATGTAGGACAACTCTGTCCGCATAAAACTTGCACAAATCCGAAAAATCTCATTCCTCATTGTCGAGAGAGGGCACTTGTCAAAGCATCCAATACCTAATGTAAAGGAGTACCAAAGCACCCTTGAGAAATATCTTGACCCTAGGACATTGAGTCAAAGTTTGTGACCTACCACACAAAAGTACAAAAGAAACTACGGATACCTGTCTCTCAATGGTATTAGGAGCCAACCCTTTGCCCAGGCCCACTTGAAGAAAATCCGGGACCTCTGGGATAGTGGCTTGTACTGGGTCAAAGTGGTTCGTCAAACACCATTTACAAAAAGCGCCCCAGGTCACACTGTATACGAGCCGCATGGAAGATGGACAGGAAGCCTGAATAATCTGAATGACCCTGGAGGAAAAGTTGTCTCGTCTCAGGATGCTCCGCTCAAGCACTAGGCATCAACTAGAGCCATTGAGGCTCCAGATGCTCCAGCGACCCCTGGCTGAAGGAAATAATCTCTTGGGGAATCCTCCAGAGCCTGTCCACTGATAGAGAGCAAAGGTCGGCAAACCAGGGCTGCTGTGGCCAATGTGGGGCGATCATCACCACCTCCGCCCCCTCCCGCAAGATCTTTTGAATGACTCTGAGACTTCCGGGTTGAGCTGCGGTTGTCGCGGGCAGGCTTTTACGAGCTTGCCGACCCAGCAGCCTGTAGAGGCGTTTTTAAAAGATCGTAAACGCCTTGGAGACTCCAAACTCCTCAGGAATTTGGGAGAGAGATCGCGCTGTCGGGTAGAGCCACTTGTGAAGCTCTCCAGAAGGTTTTATAGCCTCTGGGGTGCGGGCAAGAAGAGCCCCCCTTCTCAGCTGCTTCAAGCTCTGGTCTGCTGGGCTCCTCCGCTAAGAATTTAGCGGAGCAAGACACCGTAAACAACTCTTTAAAATATGCTCCAGGCGACCCAACAAGGAAGACATTCGCAAATATTTTAATTTTAAAGCTTGAATCTTTCTAAGCGATAGTAGCGCTGAATTTGTATGGCACGGGCTTAGAACAAAGGATTCAAAATGGCGTTAATGTAGATGAAAGTTTAAAGAAAGTGAAAGTTAACTGATTTGTGGATTTCAGTCTCTGTTTAACCCTGGCTGACAGCTGGAGGCGGAAAGGGACAGCAGAGCTATAAAGCTAAACGCATTACCTTTTATTGACTCATTTTGACACTTTGAAGAGTTTTTTCTTAGAAAATTGGGAAAGCTTAAAAGTATGGCAACGGAACAAGCTGGTGCAGTAACTCCCCAGGATTTTAAAGATTTGATGAATTTCATAGCTAATGAAAGTAAAGAACTCAAAAGAATGGTCCAGGATAAATATGATCAGTCGGACAAAAAAATGCAAGCAATGGCCAAGAGCCTGTCTAAAGTTATAATGAAAATTGATAATAAAATTGAACAATTGGCCTCAGAGGTGGAAGTTAAAGCAAAGGAAACGGATTTGAAATTTGTGGAAATGGAGGGGAATATGCATAAATTGGACAAAGAGGTTATTATGATACAATTTAGGTCAATGGAGTACGCCATCAGACTGAGGGGTTTAAGAGAAAACCCTAGAGAAGACTTAAGAAAAGTTTCTGCCGATGCCTTGGCTATATTATTAAAAGTGGATCCTGATGAAATTTCTGCTAAGATTGATAAAATTTACAGAGCAAATTCACGTATAGCATTACAAAGGCAATTACCGAGAGATGTGATATATTTTACCGAGAGAAACTTTAGAAATGATATTTTGCAGAAGTCTTTTTATTCCTCCCTTCATATAGATGGAAATCTGATTGGTGTTTTCAAGGAGCTACCACCAGCAATGTTAAAGTTTAGAAGGGATTTTGGATTTTTGGTAGTGGAGCTGAAGAAAAGAGGGATACAGTATAGGTGGGATGCTCCAATGGGTGTTATATTCAAATATG